>JAGSMV010000013.1:10235000-11435000 GCA_029286815.1 Troides helena | reverse complement strand
TATTAACTAATAACAAAATCAATTTTCCGGGGGAAAATTGATTAAGTGCATCTCAAATGTCTTCATAATATTTCTCAATAAATAAACGTATTTATAAGAAAACGCATACGTAATGTAATTCTAACGTGACGAGCGAGCGGAGGCGGTGCGCTCGCGTTCAATTGCAGTCTTTATAGAAATCTTTCATTGCCCAGAGGTGGATGCGGCCGGATATAATAATTTATTTAATGCAAAATATGACAAAACGCCCGCATGCATTCATTATCGTGCAGTCAGTTTACACGTTACATTACATATTAGAAAAATATTTCTACAACTGTTTGCAGACAGGACGCCATCCACGACACGACTCGTCCAGCGCCTTCGAGCTACGAGAAACCGCGAGGGGCCGGCGGCAGCGCTCAGCTCTCACTGGACCTGACGTACGCAGATCGCAACAAAGGCGTATCTTTTTACAAAAACGATAAAATTGTTTTGAATAAAGATAGATCTTTAACAGCGAGTGCGTACGTCGCAGTAGGCAGCGGCGGTTCGAGTTCAAATCGAACAATGTTAACTCAAAACATAATTAAAAAGTGTCGCGCGGACGCAACGCCTCGCGATTGTAAACACTATTGTAGAATTCTGTTCGCAGCGGGCGGGTGGGCGCGCGACGCGCGAGCCGCGGCCGGCTCACAGGGAACAGCATTCCAAGCAACACCAACACCGGGGCGGGCGACTGTCACTGATACAATTAACACAGTTAACGGGCGCGTGGCGTGTACACCCTCCGGTGGAAGCAGCAGGGCGTGGTGCGGCGCGGGGCGGGCGCGGTGCAGCGCGGGGCGGGCGCGGAGCCGCCCTACAATATCGCGCACTTGATTTTTCTCTTCTTGCCCTTGTCGCGCACGTTCCCGTTGGCGGCGCGGCTGTCGTCCGACTTGCGCGAGCGGATCTCTCGCATCAGGTCAAAGAACACCTGCGGGAACACGCACACGCAGTGTCAACCGGCGCCCGCTTGCACGCATGCGCGCACGAACGCACACAACGCGCACACACAACAAGCAATCGGAACCCTTCACCAAGTGCCCATAGGATTTAGCGAAACACAAACACCGAAACATCACCCATAAATTATTTTAAAACATATTACAGATTCTCGTATGTAACACAGTCCGGTTGCGTCATTTTTGGAGCCATTTTGTGCGGACGTCCACGGGAGGAACAACATTCACTCGGCAGCGGGGCCTACAGTGGGAGACTAACTTAACACTTACCAATTTACAAAAAATATTCTTTGTGTTGCAGCAGGGGTGCCTGCCACTGTACACACAATATTAATTAAACAACCAACACACAAAGTACCTTCACGTCCTATTGGTTCTAACGGAATATTAAATTGTACTTGGGAAAATAATTACTTTTATGAGACATCTAGGCTGGACGGTCACCAGGTAATGAGTCGGTACAATTCATTACTTTAGTAATTTCACTCTACAGCTACAGTGCGTCACTGTTCGGCGGTAGGACTAAGTAGTGCTGGGGTACTCACGCCGACGGCTTATTGCTTACTACCTCCTGCACTGGAACGTTCCAGCAAATAATACAATCCTCCAGAACTTTCCTCTAGAACAATTCATTGTGATATATAACATTCCAAAAAGGTCCATACAATGTTTACTATTCACATTGTTTGTTTTACACGGGGTGAACTTTATGCGATTATACACAATCCGACTGTGAGTTTACATAATTTCAGTAGCATAAAGTGCGTTGTGTCAAAATTAACATTTATACGTTACATCGCGAACCTACCGAGCCAAGCGAACAGATCGGCGTGTTCTCCACAGCGCAGGCTGTCTGGTTTTTGCGCATGACATCACAATAGAAACGACAGTTTCTGCATCGTACTCGAGAATCAGCCGGTAGGACTCCGGGTCGTGACCGCGCGTGCACACACTCCGCCGCACCACGACTGCGTTACGGCCGAAACTAAACTCCGGTACACGCCGCTGTTATCGCTACCCTCGTGTTATGCCGTTCATCATACTAATTCAAAAACTGATCCAACAAACTAAACGAAACAGGTAAATCCAACGCACAATGGTGTGATTAACCACAAAGATAACATGCACCCTGCACAGTAGCTACACAGATCACCACCGGGACACTGCAACCTATGCAATGTCAATACCGGGATAAAGTGAAAATAAGAAACTACTTTAAAGTAATAGAATAACAAATAAATGTTACTTTCAACAATATTTAAAAGAATATAATTAAAATGACACAGGGAATCAGCGGCGTGTGCCTGAGCTCGCGGTGAGAAATGGAAAATTTGGCAAAACGGCAGCGGCAGGCGCTCTAGCTACTGCGGCCGGAAGCGGTGCAGCTGAAGCGGGGCGCCGTGCGGCCCGGTGCGCCGCTCTATCGTACACTTAAGCCTTGCTACTTACTCCTCACACTGAAGCTTGTGCACGATTTAATCATCGGCGGCCGTTAAGTGTCTACAGAAGTATTATGGGATAAACGATAGATTAGAGATTTCCCGTAGATGTTGTAATTGCCTATTTAGTGGGCGAGAGATCTCTGCGCGTACGTGTGTGCGCGTGTATGCGCGCGTGTGTGCGCGTGCCTGTGTGCGCGCGTGTGTGCGCGTGCATGAGTGCGCGTGCGCTCACCTTGTCGACGTTGTCGCGCGTCTTCGCGGAGGTCTCCACGTAGGGCACCTGCCAGGCGTGCGCGCGCTCCCGGCACGCGTCGAGCGGCACGCGCCGTTTCTCGCCCAGGTCAGACTTGTTGCCCACCAGCAGGAACGGGATATTCTCGTCGTTCTTCACGCGCAGGATCTGCTCCCTGCAACGTGCGATGAGCCATGTTTGCAATACCATGTACGTCATTTATGAACAAACGCCTGTTAGCATGTGCCCACAGCGGCACCTTGCAGTTCAGGAGTTGAGATAAGAAAGAATCCCCGTTACTTATTTTGACTCACACTTTGCAGTTTTCGAGCATGAATCACCAGGCTAAGGCTAGGTGGTACATGCATGTTTTAGTGAAATTCCGTTCACAAAACCTGTTCACGGAAAGAGTCAATCAGTTTGTGGCGACTGGTTTTGCAGCTGTAAACTTCGCCGAGTGAGAGCTCAGTTTGGGTGTTTTGAGTAAACATGAGCAACCTGAATTCCTGCGTCGCGTCGAAGCTCTCCGGCTCGGTGATGGAGAACACGCACAGGAAGCCCTCGCCGGAGCGGAAGTAGTTATCGCGGATCGCCGCGTAGTCCTCCTGGCCGGCCGTGTCGAGTATGTCGATCTGCACCTCCTCCCCGTCCAGTACAACCTGCCGAAAGGAAGACGGTGACCGCTGTCATACTATGACCATGACCATTGCACAATTCATATAAGTGATATAATGTATACAGCGGAGATTTCGGTTATGAAGTATAATATATATATATATATATGTATATTAATATTATTGCACCAATAATAATCACCAACAACACCACAAAAATATTTTTTTGTTTAATTAACCGATGAGACGTGCGGGACGTTCACTGATGGTAAGTGGTACGTTCACCAAGAACAACGTAGCCCTAGTTAAGATGATGTACATTGCACCACATCACGCTCGCCGCTTGAGACTGAAGATGTCGAATCTCGTTACTCCAATAATTACACTAGCTACAGCGCCCTTCAAACCGAAACACATTAATGTTTGCATAGAAATAGAAGCTACGGTGGTACTTATCTAGACGGTCTCCGGCAACAGAAGTCTACCAATATTAGAAAAACTGCGTGTCTGTTACCTTATTAAAAGTGTTAATAAACCAATGAAAATTGTTATATCACTTCCGACCGCATTAACGTATCATTATTCGCCTTTTTGTAGTATTGGAAAGTAAACCTTTGAAAAACATTTAAGGAACCATGACCATCAAAACCGCTTCGATTAATGCCGAAAGTGCAACAAGAGGGACCTCGGCATCTACAAAGCGCACCGTGGCCATCTCTGGACCTCTGGTCTGCGCCTGAGCACGATTGGGTGGAACGTAGCTTATCCCGTTTGCTTCATGCGAATGTCTCTTGTATCAGTGGGTTCAGTTATTGAGCCGTTACTCTTGTCGACAGTTAAGGGTATGTCAATTTTGCAACTGCGTTATTAAATAATTATATCAGCACCGTATGTAGACAGACTGCAACCGGCAGCTGGTCACGCGTCACTGCAGAGCGAATCGTATGATCGGTGCCAGGCGCGCGCGGTGCACCACAGCCGCGTTGTCCGGACGGCCGCATGCGCATGCGCACACCGGGGCTGGCCCATGAAAACATTTTTGATCTAGTTTTCTCATCGTATCAAAGCTGGCGCCCAAAGAAATGCCGAGGGTCACATCGATAGTGTAAACACACATTTGTGCGAAGCCGCCTTGGATATGGTATTCCACCTTGGGAACCTTCCACCGTGCTTTTAGGACGATTGCAACTACAGCGCTCGTTCAGTAAGCACCTGGCAGTCTGCACTCCCAAGTTTTCTCACAGGCATCACCACGAGCAGCGTTTAAAAAATGTTACGTGATATCATTGCACAATGGAAGCCTTATGCACGACATGTGCTTCCTGCATAAGAGCATAAGCGGTTATGTTGATTGTAGTGACGTCCTTTCTAAAATAAGGATCAAATATTTTCCACGGTCCACGTGATAGAGTTGATCTTTTTTCAAAACAGGTTCATTAAGGTTTTTCTTTTAAGTTATATCTATGGAGTTTTTTTTCTTTAATAAACGTTTTTGTAATTAGTTGTTTTAATTGTCACTTTGAGTGATCACGGGGGTGTAAGTGTTCCCCCCGCACAACTCACGGGATCCAAGCCAACGTCATTTGCACATAGTGCTCCCTGCCAATCAACAAACGAGGCTTTGACCCCCCCCCCCTCCACCATCGTGCATTGAGCCAACGTGGTGGGAATTGGACCAAACCCCTTCCTATGAATCCTTACCTGATCCTGTAAGAATCTTTGAGATAGGCCTTTGTCCAGCAGTGGACGTCTATCGGCTGATGATAATGTACGTGATATAATTATCAACTGTTATCATTGTTTCACATTATACTTTGTAAATACTTCATTTAAAGATTAGGAAGCTGATTAAATTTGTACCTTCTTCCTGTAGCTATCCGCTTTCGTGGGCTCGTAGTCCTCGACGAACTCGTCATACATGAATTGCAGTGTGAGCGCGGACTTGCCCACGCCGCCGGAGCCCACCATGATCACCTTGTGCAGCGTGGGCTGCGCCGCTGGCCGCTTGGACATCGCGCTCGATGCTGGGCCGCACGCCTGCGGATGCACAGCTCAACGTGAACAATGTTAAAGTGAAAATATAACATAACAGAAAGAAAAATAATTAGGACAACATCCGTGACCTGTAGCGGTGTCAAGGGTGATATCAACAACCAATTTCTGTTTACTGGTGGTGGAGCCGGCCTGTTTCCCGAGCTCGTCCATTGTGTTTTAAACTATTCGTATTGACATTTGTACTATTTGGGCATTAGCTTGAAGGTCACAACTACATGACGAGTCGAAAGTACCCAAAGTTACTCTTATTCGAATAAAGTTGCTTTATGTTTTTAATCTAAAAATACTTAAATATTGAACTTGTATAGCCGTATAAAGTAAAAATTGGTTGATATGTTAATAACTATTCCAGCATCAGGATCATCATACTTTGCATATCAGTATTTTTTCTAAAATGTTTAATTACGGTTTTAGTGTAGAATCAGTATGTTGGTTTAATTCTTACATAAGCAATAGAAAACAAGTAGTTGTAATGGAAAATAACGATGTCACAGTAACAAAATCAGAATGCAAGAATGTAGAAAGGGGTGTACCCCGGGGCTGCATTTTGGGGCCTATTTTATTTCTTTTGTACAGCACGGATATGTACAAGTATTTTGAGTTCAGTAAGTATATATCATATTTATGCCGATGATACGCATGTGTACATAAATTTAAAGTAAATAATGTTAAGGAAGTTGTAACAAAATTAAATGCGGACTTAGAATGGGTAGCTTGACAAAAATACACTTACGTTGAATCCACAAAAAACAAAATTTATGGTTTTAGGTCCTAAAAAACAGGTAGGTTATTTAAATGATTATGATACGGAGATAGAAATAAAGGTTGTAAAAATAGAGAGTGTATGAATGGAAAAACCTGGGTGTGACTTTTGACACAAAATTAAGATTTCACACTCACGTCCAGAACGTGATTCAAAATTGTTTCTATTGGCTTAAATTACTTTATGGCACAAGACGATATATCAATACCAGTCTGCGCAGTAAGTTAAGTGACACTCTCGTTTTATCCAAATTAAACTACACGGACGGAGTCATTGGTAATTGATTATTATCACATTCAAAGGGACTAATTCAACGGGTGCAGAATGCGTGCGCTCGTTTTTGTTACTCTGTTCCACCGCGCTCTCATGTAACGCCCTTTCTTAACAGCGCTAATGTGCCCAAAATGAACAAACGTAGGGATTTCCATCTCACAATGTTGTTATTTGGAATCATTATAAACAAAAACCCTAGATATTTATACAAAAACCTTAAGTGGATGCATGACCAGAATACTTCATATAACACCAGAGCTGATTTTCATATGCTCGGAGTACCTTCACATTGCCTGGCTGCCTTCCGCGGCAACTGTAAATGTAACGGTACGAAGTGTTGGAACAAAATCCCTCCTCTCTTTAGAGACTTTAAGACAGTTAATAGCTTTAAGGCCAAATATAAATCATAGCTTATAATAGAGCAAAAAAAATCTGTAGTCTAACTATCCTCAGAGTAAGTTCCAGCCCTTCCGCTGGCGTTTGTTTTGTGTGCTTTACGTTTGTTTTCATGTGTTATTTATTATGAATGTATAAAAAATAATTAGGTATCTATCCTTTGTATTGCTTTGTTTTCGTTTTGGTGGTATTTCTTGCATTCAACACTGTATTAAGTTAGGGTAGTGTGTACGGGCACAATCAAATGGCTGTGCTGAATATCAGTTTTATGGGTGCATGTTCACATGTAGACTGAGCGTAGTCCATGTTTGTCTAGTTACATTGTGTGTAAATTATTTTATATGCATATAAAAAGAAAATAGGTTATGGACGAATAAAATTGTTGCCTCCATATACTAAAATTGTCTCAGAAGTCTTAAATCAGAAACGCATTCAAAAGAGAAAAAATGCTTTCGTTTTACAATGTGTTAGTTTCTTATTTGAATATGGTTAATACTTTGGTCTATGTGTATAGGAATTAAACCAAAGAACTCCGTGTATTATCGCGCCACCGAGACCGTAATGTACGCTTGCTTCTCAAATGTCGTAGCGATCGACGTCGACCGGAAAACGTTAAAGAAAGTAATGAAGCTTCAAGGAAACTATAATTGCGTCTCTCTTATCAGACATAAAAGGGGCAATGGTGGAGGGGAAAGTAGCAAAGCCAACGTCCGCCGACGGCCAATACCGGTTCGATTGTGGGCTCGAATTCCGCGCGAGTTTTGCTAATGCGCCGCGACGCAACTACTTAGCGCTAATAAAAGTGAAAAGTAAAAACTTATCGCATACAAATTATCCATTCTTAGACCGCTCACCAACTTATTGAATACTTTCTCCGAATTTAATGAACAGATTTTGGTCGGCGCGCCCCATGGGGAAAGCAGCATCCGCAGCCATAAAAAGACAACGACGTGAAATTGATTGCGCCGCACCGCATAGATTTACATTTAAAATTATTTGAATATTATATCATTTAATATATATAAACATGGGATAGATAAAAGAAATTAGGAGAAGTGTCGGTTATCTTCAAATAGCTGGAAACATTATAACAAAGATCATAGTCGACTCGACTTCCATACAAAACAATAGCTGGACGTCGTCTACGGCCATTGTAGTAGTATTTGCTAGGGTACTAGAAATTGCATAAAGCAGCTACTTGGGCGAGCTGTAACAACAACCCGTTAGAGAGACAGGTGCACCGAGCGACAGTCGCGTGGGGTCTCGTCTCAGCCGGGCCGCCGCAATCAAACTGCAATTAGCGAGCTCATGACCGCCGCCGCGCCTGCAACCTGTCACTAAGCCATTAAAATTTTTATACGTAACCCTACAGTCGCAATGGAATCCTCACGGACGCTGGCAGGACCTGAATACCCGTCGCGTACCTTTCACCGCTGTCCACATCGCACTTTTTTAGCCGTTAGCAAAACGAGATATTTCTTGTCTGTGATATTCCTTAATGCAACGTAGAAACCGTGCGCCATACGACATGCGACATGTATGTATACGTTTGTACGTTACTGTCCGTGCGTTTACATTACGTAGAAACTTCCGTCAGCCAGGCACGTAAATTAGGCTGAGTGCAAGCGGAGCCCGAGGCGCCGCCTTCCGTTCCCGTCGAGACAATGCGTGCAATTCACGAGACTTCGTGAGAGCCACTCGCGTGAGGAATGCAGCGGAGCAACACCAGCCAGCACCGGCGAGCCCCGCCCCGGGGCCCTTTGTCATGAATACACACATATCTGGAGAGCTGAGCGCCGTCGGCTCAGCTTCAAAATCATTTACAGGTGTAACGTTTTTAGTTTGACGCGTGGGTAGGTAAGGTATTTGTTTTGTTTACGATAAAACATAATCCTGTATGCCTGGTTAGCACAGTAATACCACCAGCTCCATCACGTTTCAAATCGGCTGTACGCACACAATTTACGGTGGTGTTTCAAGTGGTGTAAGGGCACTGACCGAACTCGTAACGACGGTGCTTCGTGCCAATTACCTACCACATCTTAACACAGGGGATGGGATGTTCACTAGACTATCAGTCACTAAAGTGGGTAATAAAGTTCGCATGACTCCCTGTTTTCGCGTCATGCACAAACTACACTGTTTTACGTCTATCAGATGAACTCGTCGATGATTATTCTCGAGGTCGTTCGCACACCCCGGACTTACGTAATTTTATACCTAGGCTGGAATCTTCGAAAGAGACCTTGCTTTTAGAAGGAAGTCAGGGTTATGTGGGATTCTTACCCACTTCAACCCCCTCGGTGAGATCTCTTTCATTGCGTTAGGAAGGAAACCGGGATCTCCAACGGAGCGCACCGGTACCCCTCTGCGTATCGCTTTTTCTATTGATGGCGTTTCACGGCCTCCTTCTGTACGACGGTGTTCTAGAAAAAAACCCTCGCCAGCCATGAAAGATCTGAGATTTGATGCTGGTGGGATTCTGTTGCCGGAGTCTGTCTAGGTAGCTACCACCGTAGCACCTGTTGCAGCCGACAAACTGTATAGTGTTCAAACATTACTGTGCTTCGGATTGAAGATCGCTGTAGCTAGTGAAATTACTGGAGTAACGACACTCTACATCTTACGTCTCAGGCGACAAGCGCAATGTGGTGCAGTGTACGTAATCCTATTTAGCACCACGTTTTTATGGACGTGCATAACCCTTACTATCACGTGAACGTCCCTATCATCTCGTCCCTTAATTGTATTAAGATAAAAAAAATCTTGCACGATCCTGAATTCGTTCAGATCCCATTCAGAAAGCTCGGCCTTAGAGAATAAATAAATGAGAGCAAAGTAACGACAGGCTCGGACTCCTCCGACCACCTGGTAGACCTCGCCGGCAGCCGACGAGCACTGTGCGCGACTTTTTTTTTTTATTAACGTGTATAACAAAATGATAACGGAAATGCACACCCCTTCGCCAAATTGGGCCGGCGACGGTGGTAGTGTCGGGCTCAAACCGACTAAAAAGCTTCACACGGTATATATATAGATATAAGAGTTGTTTAGATTGGAGGAAAAGTTTCTTCGCATTTTTTAATAAAATTCAAAACATATTTTAATATAGTTTATTTATATTTAACTAAAGTATGTAGATACCATTTTATTTGATAGCTTTTTGCCATCTTGTAGGTCCCTACCTACCTACCTCCCTACCCCCTGGTAGGGACATGATCCCATTGCTATAGAAATTTTGGGTCTTCTGATCAAAATACCGCGACAAGTGGTTTTGGCAGTCCTCTCGTGATGTTAACCTGACACTGCCTAAAGAATTCTGAAGAGACCGAAACAGGTGGAAATCTGAATCCGGATGCATTATCATCTCCCACCTAAATTCTCTTCATTTTTGCTGACTGGCTAAAGATGTGTGAGGTCTAGCGTTATCATGATGAAAAACCACACCCCTTCTGTTGATTAATTCCGGCCGCTTTCTCTCAAATTCTTGCTTTAATCTCATCAGTTGTTCGCAGTAGAGTTCAGAATCGATGGTCCTGCCTGGTAGTAACAGCTCATAATGAATAATGCCCTTCCAATCCCACCACACACACACACAGCATCACCTTGTTGCGAGTTAACCCGGGTTTCGCCACAGTCTGACCGGCAGAAGCCTGACCGGCCCGGTCGTTTCAAATCAAAATTTCCGGATTGAAAACGCTTAAACCAAATCTGTGCTACTCTCATAGACACTGCACTAGCTCCATAAACATCGCGAATATGTGCTACTCTCACAGACACGATACATTGCACTAGCTCCATAAACATCGCAAATTTGTGCTACCTCACAGACACTGCACTAGCCCCATAAACATCGCACATTTGTGCTACTCTCACAGACACTACACACTGTACTAGCTCTATAAACATCGCAAATTTGTGCTACTCTCACAGACACTGCACTAACTCCATAAACATCGCAAATTTGTGCTACTCACAGACACTGCACTAGCCCCATAAACATCGCACATTTGTGCTACTCTCACAGACACTACACACTGTACTAGCTCTATAAACATCGCAAATTTGTGCTACTCTCACAGACACTGCACTAACTCCATAAACATTGCGAATTTGTGCTACTCTCAGACACGATACACTGCACTAGCTCCATAAACATCGCAAATTTGTGCTACTCTCACAGACACTGCACTAGCTCCATAAACATCGCAAATTTGTGCTACTCTCACAGACACGATACACTGTACTAGCTCCATAAACATCGCAAATTTGTGCTATTCTCACAGACACGATTACACTGCACTAGCTCCATAAACATCGCAAATTTGTGCTACTCTCACAGACACGATTACACTGCACTAGCTCCATAAACAACGCAAATTTGTGCTACTCTCACAGACACTGTACGTTGCACTAGCTCCATAAACATCGGCAAATTTGTGCTACTCTCACATACACGCCACACTGCACTAGCTCCATAAACATCGCAAATTTGTGCTACTCTCACATACACTGCACACTGCACTAGCTCCATAAACATCGCACATTTGTGCTACTCCTCACAGACACTACACACTGTACTAGCTCTATAAACATCGCAAATTTGTGCTACTCTCACAGACACTACACTAACTCCATAAACATCGCAAAGTTGTGCTACCTCACAGACACTGCACTAGCCCCATAAACATCGCACATTTGTGCTACTCTCACAGACACTACACACTGTACTAGCTCTATAAACATCGCAAATTTGTGCTACTCTCACAGACACTGCACTAACTCCATAAACATTGCGAATTTGTGCTACTCTCAGACACGATACATTGCACTAGCTCCATAAACATCGCAAATTTGTGCTACTCTCACAGACACGATACACTGTACTAGCTCCATAAACATCGCAAATTTGTGCTATTCTCACAGACACGATTACACTGCACTAGCTCCATAAACATCGCAAATTTGTGCTACTCTCACATACACGCCACACTGCACTAGCTCCATAAACATCGCAAATTTGTGCTACTCTCACAGACACTGCACACTGCACTAGCTCCATAAACATCGCAAATTTGTGCTACTCTCACATACACGCCACACTGCACTAGCTCCATAAACATCGCAACATTTGTGCCACTCTCACATACACGCCACACTGCACTAGCTCCATAAACATCGCAACATTTGTGCCACTCTCACATACACGCCACACTGCACTAGCTCCATAAACATCGCAAATTTGTGCTACTCCTCACAGACACGATACACTGTACTAGCTCCATAAACATCGGCAAATTTGTGCTATTCTCACAGACACGATTACATTGCACTAGCTCCATAAACATCGCAAATTTGTGCTACTCACAGACACTGCACTAGCTCCATAAACATCGCAAATTTGTGCTACTCACAGACACGATTACACTGCACTAGCTCCATAAACATCGGCAAATTTGTGCTACCTCACAGACACGATACACTGTACTAGCTCCATAAACACGCAAATTTGTGCTACTCTCACAGACACTGCACACTGCACTAGCTCCATAAACATCGCAACATTTGTGCCACTCTCACATACACGCCACACTGCACTAGCTCCATAAACATCGCAACATTTGTGCCACTCTCACATACACGCCACACTGCACTAGCTCCATAAACATCGCAACATTTGTGCCACTCTCACATACACGCCACACTGCACTAGCTCCATAAACATCGCAAATTTGTGCTACTCTCACATACACGCCACACTGCACTAGCTCCATAAACATCGCAAATTTGTGCTACTCACAGACACGATTACACTGCACTAGCTCCATAAACATCGCAAATTTGTGCTACTCACAGACACTGCACTAGCTCCATAAACACGCAAATTTGTGCTACTCACAGACACTGCACTAGCTCCATAAATATCGCAAATTTGTGCTACCTCACAGACACTGCACTAGCTCCATAAACATCGGCAAATTTGTGCTACTCACATACACGCCACACTGCACTAGCTCCATAAACATCGCAAATTTGTGCTACTCACAGACACTGCACTAGTTCCATAAACATCGCACATTTGTGCTACTCACAGACACTGCACACTGCACTAGCTCCATAAACATCGCAAATTTGTGCTACTCACAGACACGATACACTGCACTAGCTCCATAAACATCGCAACATTTGTGCCACTCTCCCATACACGCCACACTGCACTAGCTCCATAAACATCGCAACATTTGTGCCACTCTCACATACACGCCACACTGCACTAGCTCCATAAACATCGCAAATTTGTGCTACTCTCACATACACGCCACACTGCACTAGCTCCATAAACATCGCAACATTTTTTTGCAGCTTGCTGTGCATTTTTACATTTTTGTACTAAAATTTCAAAATGTATCGAATTTCTTCATTAGATTCGTTCATCTTGACTCAGTACGAGAAACAAATGAAAATCACACACTTTCCTAATTTGAATTTGGAATTGTGTTCTTTAAAATTTAAACTTTCAAGGGCACCAGAACCAGCAGCAAACACAAAAAGTATAGCCAAAGAGACTTTATTACAAGTTCATACATACTATAATGCGAAAACACTTATTACCCAAACTAATATTACATAATCTATATATACATGTAAATGTTTCGGTTTGTGTGTTTAGTTTTTATATTTGCGATGTTGTGTTTGATTTCAGTAATATCTTTTTGTCTTAATTTTTATTCGGCTACCGGGAGTTTGATGAGGCTGCTACGGTTGTCAATGAAACTAGCGGCGCGAGCTTCATAAAAACACAAGCTCGCATCCTTAGCGCGGCGAACAACAATCGCATGATATAAAATGGAAAGTTGCAGAGCGACGCGCGCGGACGGTCGCGCGTCTCGCCTAAACAACAACAACAACAATAAAACGTTGGTATTCATTGCGCAGTCGATGCGCCACAAACGACTGGTGAAAAACACAACGCGACGCACTAGTCCGCGCGGCGTGCGTGCGATGTGCGTGCGGCGTGCGTGCGGCGTGCGTCGCCACACGTGGGGCGGCGAACTACCGCAAGTTTCAACTAAACATTTCTGTATTACTTCATTTCCGCAAACCGCGCACCGCACCTTTCTTCCGTTCGCTTGTTGTTGCGGTGAACAGGTGAAAGCAACGCTTAGCAACAAAAAGGGAACACACGCGTTTTTTCACAAACATTTAAAGAACTGTTGGAAGTTCATGCCGCGTTTCAGCCTACTGCGCGTCGCGACCCAACCGCAGCCGGTTGCACTGCGATATTTTCCGTCTCTAACCAAAAACATTTACATTTTACAAATATCATATAGAGCAGAGTTCCCCAAACTTTTTTGTGTCGTAGACCCCTTGCCATGTTTTTACGTGTAGGGTAGACCCCCTACTCAAGTCAGTGCAAGGTAGCGAAGCTCTGAGACTCTCAGGTTTTTACAAGTTTAAAATGTATTGCGACACACACACACACACACACAAAGCGAATACCAACATCTACATCCTACAACTTACACAATTTTATAAACATATAAAAGGTTGGCAAATATCTCCCTTCCGCCTTTTGTCTTTTGAATTTCGCGGCTATGTACAAAGCGCTACAGAGCTCGTATCTGGCAATACTATACATAATTTGAAAGGTCTTGACATAACCTACAAAACGACGCTATGCATAATTAGTTTGGATATTGCGTTCAACAGTTATAGACGTGTAAACATGAGTTCACTAACGCCGAAATTCGCGCTATTTAAAAGTTTTCCTTCGTTAAAGGCAAATCCGCTAGAGAAACGTTCCGTGAGATTAATGGTGTTTTGGGGATGGTACTCTATCACTTCGAACCGCGGAGGGATGGTTTCGAGCCGGTGAAAACGACACCATGGATAAGCCAGCCGGCGGAAGACCTGTGACGACAAATACCGATCAAATCATGGACTACATCGAGTTAGACCGGCATGTGGCATCTCGTGACATCGCCCAGGAGATGGGAGTTAGTCACCAACCCATTTTAAACCATCTGCAGAAGGCTGGATACAAAAAAGCTTGATGTTTGGGTGCCGCATGATTTGACGCAAAACCTTCTGGACCGAATCAACGCCTGCGATATGCTGCTGAAACGGAACGAACTCGACCCATTCTTGAGGCGGATGGTGACTGGCGACGAAAAATGGATCACATACGACAATATCAAGCGAAAACGGTCGTGGTCGAAGGCCGGTGAATCGTCCCAAACAGTGGCCAAGCCGGGATTGACGGCTAGGAAGGTTTTGCTGTGTGTTTGGTGGGATTGGAAGGGAATCATCCACTATGAGCTGCTCCCATATGGCCAGACGCTTAATTCTACCATCTATTGCGAACAACTGGACCGCTTGAAGCAGGCGATCGACCAGAAGCGTCCAGAATTGGCCAACAGGAAGGGTGTGGTGTTCCACCAGGACAACGCCAGACCACACACTTCGTTGATGACTCGTCAGAAGCTATGGGAGCTCGGATGGGAGGTTTTATCGCATCCACCATATAGCCCGGACATAGCGCCAAGTGATTACCACCTATTCCTGTCCATGGTGAACGCCCTTGGTGGTGTAAAGTTGAACTCAAAAGTGGCTTGTGAAAAGTGGCTGCCCGAGTTCTTCGCAAATAAGGAGGGGGCTTCTACGAGGGAGGTATTATAAAGTTGCCGTCTAGATGGAAACAGATTATCGAACAAAACGGCGCATATTTGAACTAAATCTGATCACTGTAACACTTTTATAAAGCATTGAATAAAGAGCAAAAAGCGGAAGGGAGATATTTGCCAATCTAATATAATAAATTTTTTACTTCATAGGTACCTTTATAAATAATGTATATGTTTTGATATTATAAAATAGTATGATGTAAGTAAATACGTACTATCAGTGTATGTGTTGAGATCCACTATCGTGAGCCCCCATTTTCATTTCATGGACCCCCACATTTTTTTTCACTGACGTAGACCCCTTGCAGGTTATCATAGACCCCTAGGGGTCGATATAGACTACTTTGAGAATCACTTATATAGAGTAAGGTTTTAAGCAATGTTATCCACACTTTAACTACGGCTGTCGATATTTCGTTCATGGAAATTATCGTGAGACATCGCAGACATCAACAGACGGAGGGGGGAATCAGAGTGCGGTACTCGGAGCTGTCACGAGTTGACCGGGGAACTGGCGACGCCCGACAGCACGACTTGTGTTCGCTATTTATCGAAATTTTATGAATTAATAAACACATCAATTTAAACAAACACGTTTATGTAAAAATTTTAGTTGATAAAGGGTTAAAAGAAATTCTAGTATAATAATGGAGGCTTATAATTTCGTCATAATTTGCCATCAGATGGTACTACTGCTTTATAGGCTGCGTCGTTTATAGTATCTGATGATAACAGAAATGCTATCAATCGCAAAGTTTACTTACTAAAAATACAAGCAGATTTATATGATTTTTTTGTACAGACCGTCAAAAAGACCATTTTGGGAACAAGTTGTGTGTACAAATGTTTAATAAACAGGATATCCGATGAAACATCTTTTTCAAGTAAAACATTTAAAGTAGGCAGTAGCATTGCACTAACACGCGGGCCGCAGCGTCGCGCCCTGCGCACACGCAAGCGGCCGCATCACCCTCACTAATTACAAAGGCGTTCGTAGCGGGTGCGACGGGGCGAGCGACGCCAGGAGAACCCAGACGAGGCCACAGGTGTACATACGCAGTACACACCCACACCCAACCACTCCGAGATGTTGCGGGGTCACCACGGTTACACATATCGTTATTACAACCACAAATACATCATTATCATCAGCCAAAAGACATTCACTAGCGAACATCTCCATCATCTTCACAGCGATCAGCCCTCCGATGCCTACATCCACCGAACTTAACACGCGTCGGTCCCGCTTGTGGGCAAACACTACGTCTACATCTGACCGTCGTCTGTTGAACATTCGAGGGCCAAACCTGCCGGAATAAGGAACCGTCAGTAGCTGACAATCTACTTAAATTTTTGAATTATAATAAAGAGATCAAAAACCGCTTTCAAGAAAAATTGGTGGAAAATTGAGTTTTTTTCATTCAGTTGATGAGACGAGAGAGACGTTCACCTGATGGTAAGTGACACATCTGCCCATAGCAATGTGGCGCTAGTTAAGATTGTAGCTCGCTGGCCTAATGGTTAGAGCGTGCGGTCTTCATTCCGAAAGTCGCAGGTTCGAATCTCGGCATGTACCGATGACTTAATATTTAAGTTGTGTACATTTGTGAACTTTAGTTACAACAGCGTGATACAAACGGTGAAGGAAAACATCGTGAAGAAACCTGCACATGACAGAATTTATTCTAAGGTGTGTATGAAGTCACCAATTTGCATTGGGCCAGCGTGGTGACTATGGCCCAATCGCCCTCATATTGAGGGTAGGCCTGTGCCCAAGCAGTGGCGACGTAAATTGGCTGTTATGGTGCTATTTAAGATTATATAAACAGCACCATATTATGCTTGTCGCTTTGAGTCATAAAATGTCTTCAAACCGGAAGACAGTAATGTTTGCACAGTACTATACGTCGGCTGCAATAGGCGCTGCGACGGTAGCTACCCAGACGGTCTGTAGTAATGGAGACCTACCAGCAGTGAAGAATCAATAACTGTCTCAAGGCGCGCTGGTGACACGACGCCTCATTTTCACAATATGACGTCGTCTCACTTGAAGTGTGCCGGTGGTGACGTCACCTCACCGTTGCTCCATCACCTTGAGCGTCAATACGTGTCACATCAAACTTACAGCGAGCGACGGATATCGATCTCCGGTGTTAGCTTACGACCGGCAACACAGGCGACGTTTACTTACGAAGACCTCCACGTTGTATTACTTTATTAAGATAAAGACCACATTGAGCTCATTACACGAGACCACACCTCTAGTTAACCCAGTAATTCTACGAACTGCAGCGCCCCGCAGCCGTAACAAAGTAATCCTTCACTAGTCTGGTGTGCGAAATGAGGGCCCCTGTGATTAAGGAATATGAATTTGCATCCATGCAATTTATAAGGTTACTTTTTTTCATTTAAAGTATAAATACAAGGTGCTTTAACGGCAGCCTGGTCACAGCCAGGAGCGTCGTGTATAACGATCACCAAAACATTGCACACATCATACGATTTCCCCGATTTGCGAACAAAGAGCTGAACTCTTCGTTGTTCACGAGGACAGCGAAGTGTATCAATTGGCCGGTTTCTTTGTTCCTGTCAAAATTTGACGTTGGTCTCTTCGAGATAGAGTGATTACGCTGTTTCTAGATTAGTGCTCCTTACCATTCATAAATCACATCATCACTTAACATCAGGTTAGGTCGTGGTCAAGCGCTGACCTTGTCGATATAAAATAAGAGTTATTTCGTGCGTAACATGCAGCAGTGTCATAATGAGCGTAATGCGATAGTGTAACCTGCGCCGGCCTACCTACACCTTCACAGCGATGATGTGACTGCTGACAGCTTGCTGCGTCTAATGTCGCTGGTAACCTGACACACCTTATATTTTTTATTATGTTATCTTTTTTGAGCAGCAGCAACCTACTACATCGGGAGAGCGAATGTAGCTCGTAGAGCGCTGCTGGTATCAAGAACGCGAACCGAATCTTTAGTGTAGATTGGGACACTGGACTCCTACAATGCTACGCCGTGCTTCGTGGAACACCAGAGCCGTGTCCAGCAGTGGACACGGCTCAATGTGCATGTAGTACGCGTGCTATAGGTTAATCCCGCAGAGCTCCGTTATACGTACTAATCGACTAGCACCGTGCCCGCCGAGGCCGTTAATTAAGTAATTAAAAGAACTAAGTAATGCCATTGTGAGCTTTGTTAGTTCCAAACACTGCTGCTCTACATTTTGGCGGACGCACCCGTGACCCGGGCCACCCCGGGGGCTTTTACAGCACATCGACACGCAACGAACCGCCGCGACCACCGGCTTTCCCGCACTGGTTTCCAACTAACGGAAATGCGTATTGTCTGCCGCGTCAACGCGCACCAGAGCAGCACGCGCCGGTGGCGGGTACGCGCGCAGGTAGCAAGTCTTTGTTCGAACATGCCTGCCGCTTTGCAGCGAGGACCCTGTATTATTCAGGCCGTGGATCCGGGTCCACGAGCCCAGTGTCAGATGAGCTGTAAGAGCCGCTGTGGCTTCCAGCCCGCTCAAAACAAGAATATAGGCCCTGTATTAAAATTAAGTCTTGCTGACGTCACGCGCTCTGAGCGTTTCCCGTATTGGATTGATGTTGTGCTGATAATCTATCTACCGACTTGTACATAGCATCGCTAAACGCATCGCCGCGATAATGAAATGCGACATAATAAAATCATTTTTCAACAAGCGACTTGAACGTTTAAAACGTCTTAATCTGGTAAACGTGATATTAAGTGATACACCCGATCTTAAATATTTGGCGCATTTTTAATCGCTTTTCAGTCGTCCACCTTGAATGATGAATGTAGTAATACCCCAATAAATTACTAGCTACAGCACACCTTCTACTGGGCTATAGTAATGTTTACCACATACATTTAATAATTACAGAGAAAGTAATAATAAGTTCATGGCCAAATACAATGAGTAACTTGTTAAATGTAAAAACTATGAAATCAAAACAGTTCTCTGCTCAGTGAGTTGATTTGATGTTATCAGTATTACACAGCCATGATGGGGTCTGTGAATCATTGCTTAGCTCACCAGAATCATTATTCAGAATAAATTTTTTGTAACATACAAAAAGCTGCAAGTATAGAGAAATGTATGACACTAAAGTGTGGCCTTTATACCAATACCCCAAATGACTAGAACAGAAATAGTTATTTTAAGAAAACACAAAATTATTCATGCTTCATAGGCAAATATTAAATGAAAACGATAATAAATGGAACTAACAGTATATTGCCGTTAACTGCCTACAGCAGTTCAAAATTTGTAATTTTTTTTTAAAATAAAATAAACTGTCCAACAGTAAAACTTACAAGTGTTTGTGGGTAAAGACAAGTATGACTAACTGGTCACAAATAGATGACTTGTGTGGTGAATGCCGTATAAAAAACACATCATTTTCCACTTGGCTTGCTAAGAAATGAAATCCTCAAGAACAATGACTCGGGTGGGAATATGGATGTGGGGATATGTATGTATACACAAGACTTTATTTATTGCTGTTGATGGTCTACTTGCTGACCTTTGACAGAACCAACAGTGAAATCCACTTGTATCAGAAGGCTTACTTTTTGTAAAACTTTCAACAGGATAATGTTAAATATTTACACCATTATTTGGTGGTTCTTGTAATGAAGTCTTATAATTATCAAACACAAACACCAAACAAACAGAGTGTTAAAATTATTTCTCTCCAAAAGTACTTCTAAGTAAATGAATGTTTAAGAAGACTAAGTGGTTAAAATTATACTAGTACACAAAAAATGTCTTCCAACAACCTGTTGCATATAAATATAAGATTAAATATTTACAAAATATTTAATGCTTGCAGCTTGTACCTAGATTGGTACATTCATTAAAATAATAAAACCATCAACATAGATAAAGTTAAGTGATATAGGAAATTTACTTAGAGTTTGTCTGCATGTCATCCACACATTAATCAATATTAAAAAAAAGCCTTCATAAAATATTTATCCACATAGTATACTTATCTATACTAAACAATCATTACTACTCAATATGATTTTGTATATAAGTGGCCAAAGATCTAAATTACTAATTTACATTGGGTCACCAATTAAAATGTCAATCATAATTGTCAATGATTATTTCAGATATATTATTGATATTATGTACAATTGCTTTTTATATTGTTATTAACTACATCCTCACCTTTTGTTCTTCAAGAAATGTAGTAGACAATTTGTATGCAATAGCTGAAAACATTACTGTGCACCCACGGCAGACGTACACGCGAACTGTACGGCTCCCATGCTAACGTCACTTGGTACAAAGATTATGGCTATCGTTAGAATAATAGTAATTGTATGTAAACCGTATACAAAGAAATGGGAGCGTAAACTATAAAGAAACTCGCGAAAACCTATCCAGAAGCGAGTGAGTCACAGACGTCGGCAGACGGGGTCGGCGGTCGTGATTGTACTGGAGACACTCACTGGCTCACGACAGCAGCAGTGTCTCGGCTCGATCGGTGTCAGCGCATTTACACGCGAGACCCGTGGGACTGTACGCGTGAAACTGTGGGAGACCGAGAGGCGTTGCCATTGTTGTAAACAATCACGTCACTGAACCTAAATACGGACCAATTAAACTTTCTGTATAAAGCTGTGCCATATTATAGAACTTACACACACACTGGATCCACAAGAATTCGCTGGGGAGTTTTACTAGTTCCAATTATTTCACTGTGTAAATAGATTTCACTGATTTCGTCACTGGTCATTCACTTCCAGGGGTAATGTCGCAAATCTGTCAGATACGACGAACGGAACGAAGTGGGAGGTAAAGTTGAACGTAAAATTGACTGCAACAATAACTTGTGCACGAATCCAGAGCAGCGTGCCGCACCAGCGACCTCTGTGGAGAACCATTCGGACATTCGTATTCAATGGCTACGAGTAACTTTTATAATATATAGCCCATTTTAATAATAAAATAGTTACATACTATCTAAAAGAAGAAAATTGGAGGAATCATGACAGTTCATAATAAAATAGTGCATATTTTACTCGAAAGATGAATATTAATTAGAGATAAATATTTAATATAATTTAGTGCATTACAAGTATTTGACTTACATTTGGAGCTTGTTATTAGTGCACATAATAAAAATTGTAAAATAAGTAATAAGTAAATATGTATTGATTGTTTTGTTTCTACAATATAATTATTGTACAACCCACTGTGAAACTTCACAACAATGTCAAACTTGACGTAAACAAATCAAAACAGAGATTTATGTACACATAGAAGATTACTTCATTGGTATTTAATGATTTAATTATAAACTCTTATTTGGTGGTTTTAATCTTTAAAATAAGAAGTATGTCGGGGACAAAGTTAGATGTCATTTGGTCTCCAGTGCACCATAATAAGTTTATTATATGGGGGGCTGATATAACCTTACACGAAGTGGCCAGACTCAAAGAAATAGAAAAGAAAACTTCATGTACGTGAAAAATATCTTTAAATTGTTGTTATTAGAATACAATTTTCATTAAGTTGACACAGACAAAATACTATCAATCCAATCCAATCCAATCAGCCAGAAGACGTCCACTGCTGGACAAAGGCCTCCCCCAAAGATTTACTATACGTTATTCTAAAAAGAGTTTCAGCAATTTGTTTATTATTAAATAATTAAAATATTAAAAAAATCGTTTTAATATTATCAACACATTACTTTTGTTTTAAAATTGTTAACAGATCCAATATTTTGTTAATGTTATGTATAAATTTATTTTCTCAGTTTCCCAGATATCTACAACAAGAGGGGCCACTGTAGTAGCTTCACAGAGCGGTAGTGGAGTGCGCTGTGTCGACATTAGTTCTATAGCTGATCAGCCAGATCCACTTCTGGCACTGGGACATGCTAGTGGCAAAGTTACACTTGCTAGCCTTAAGCAGACGTATGATCCACTGGGACTGGTTGGAAGGGAATTTGGTATGAATATATCATTAATTCAACATTAAGCATGTGATTTATAATTTATACTATTTTTCAATACTTCAATATTATTATTTTAAACAATTAAAATTATTCTATGTGAATTGTTTTTTGCAATATGGTTTACTTACCCTTAGAATATAATTTTATATAGACATTATTAATTAGAGTATTTCTTTTTCAGTGGTCAAATATGTTCGTCCCTGCAACGGATTGGCTTGGAACCATGACGAAAGTAATATTCTTGCAGTAGCCTTGGACAAACATCGTAGTGATAACTGCATACAAGTGTGGGATGTAAATCGATCTTCTATATCTGGTGATGAAGTTACAGGTATTCTAAAAATCATAGACATTTTGCATATTCTATTACATGAGATGTGTTTTTACATCCAATTATGTAGTATACCGGGCTGTCATTTAACACCTTTATAAAGCAACTAAGAATCAACATGTTGAAAGCCAAGTCACTCATCAGTGATTGACATTGAATCGTCAGGTCTGGCTGCGATAGTCACCTGTCATTGAGAATGTAAAATTAGTATTATAAAAGTTATATTCTTTTTAGTTACTGAACATCTTTATTTAATGTAGAATTGTGTTATTAAACACATGCATTAATTCAATTTTACTTTACTGGCTTTGTATTGCTATTCTACAAAACTGGAGCTTTTAAAATTAATATGCAAATATGGATAATAAAGATGATTTCACTATAATATTAATTAATACAACCATATTTAACCACATTTTTGTATGCAAAACTGAATTTTAAAGGTTACATTTTTTATATTTCAAATATATTAAATTATTATAATAAAGAAAGAAAATGGTCTTAACACATAGTATTTAGCCATGTAACATCACAATTAGAATAAAATAATTACACAAGTTAAAGTAAGTTTAAGCAGTTCTAGTCGCTTGATAGTGATTATTTGTACCTTAATTATTTTAGATACATCATCTTCACCTACTTCAGAGTATGCTCGGCCCATTTCCGAGCTTGCATTATCAGAAAATGCACACAGTGTGGCTTGGACAAACTTTGGTAACCGTACCCTTGCAGCCTCCATGAACTTGAAACATATAAAAATTTATGATCTAAGGCGTAAGCATAACCTTAATAAAATATTACTGTCACTGTCCCTTTATTGTACTACATCATGATCATATATAAATTACCATGATGTAAGACAATAACGGGATTCTTATTTAATTATCTTTTCTTCATTGTCATTTGATTAGATATTCTCTCACATATCTATCTTATTTTTGATTTATCATACTGAGTAATAATTATTAGTAATTAATTGAGACCCTGCAAGAGCTTCGCAAAATGCTCGATGACCTCTGTAAAGCATCTCAACATGTGGGCCTTAATATCAATATGGAGAAGACAAAAATTATGTCAAATGCCCATATTGTCCCCACGCCAGTTATGAATGCAGGCTCTACACTGGAAGTTGTTGACGAATATATCTACCTGGAACAAATAGTTCAGCTTGGTAAGTTCAACTTCCAGAATAAGGTCAATCGACGACTTCAACTCGGCTGGGCAGCGCTCCGGAGGCTACACAGCACATTCTCTACCCCAGTGTCCAAAGACAAAGGTCTTTAATTCGTGCGTGTTGCCAGTGATGACGTGTGGCACCGAGTCGTGGCCGCTTACAGCGGGCCGCGAAAAAAGGCTTCAAGTCGCACAGAGAGCAAACGAAAGGGCTATGCTCGGGGTTTCACTGCGTGATCGAATCAGAAGTGAGGAGATCCGTAGGAGAACTAAGATCACCGACATAGTCCAAAACATTGCCAGCCTCAAGTGGCAATGGGCAGGACACATCGTTCAGACTGACAGCCGATGGGGCACTAAGGTCCTCGAATGGCAACCGCGTACCGGTGAACGTGGTGTTGGCAGGCCGCCCACCAGGTGATCCTACGATCTGGTGAAGGTTGCGGCAAGCAGCTAGATGCGGGCAGCGCAGGTCGATCGATGTGGAAATCTTTGGGGGAGGCCTATGTCCAGCAGTGGACGTCTATCGGCTGATAATGAATGAATGAATTAGGCCTATATCCAGCAGTGGACGTCCATCGTCTGATGATGATGAGTAATTAGTTCTTTTCCTAATATTTATTTGAATATAACAATAATGATACTGTCTATTATAATGTTTGATCTTTAAACTGGAGTAAGATATGTTTGTAATGCTGTGCTCTGTGTGGAAGTAGCTCGCTGGCCTAATGGCTAACCATTATGCGTCAGCGTGCGGCTTTCATTCCGAAGGTCGCAGGTTCTAATCTCGGCATGTACCGATGACATAATATTTAAGTTATGTACATTTGTGAACTTTAGTTACAACAGCAAGATACAAACGGTGAAGGAAAACATCGCGAGGAAACCTGCACATGAATTAGAATTTATTCTAAGGTGTGTGTGAAGTCACCAACCCACATTGGGCCAGCGTGGTGACTAAGGCCCAATCGCCCTCATATTGAGGGTGGGCCTGTGCCCCAGCAGTGGGGACGTAAATTGTCTGTTATGGTATGGTAAGATCTGTTTGTGTGAGAGTTGATATAGTAAAAGTAATGTTAGGAACAGTTTTGTGAGAAAGCAAGCAGCAAGTGCAGCTTGTTCAAGAGAGGTTGTCGTGTGGGCGCAGAGCAGACGGGCGCGCCGGCGGGCGTCGCCACGAGCCGGCAGTGCCTGGGCGTGTGCGCGGCGGCTCGCGGCTGGCAGCTGGCGACGCGCGGCGACGCGGCCGTGTGCGTGTGGGACGCGCGCGCGCTCGCCCGGCCGCTGCTCACGCTGCCCGCCGCCCGCGCGCCGAGGAAGATACAGTGGTGCCCCACGAGGTGGGCCGACTTCACGCTCCACTCACTTCTTTTGCATCCATACATGCACCTATATCGATAATATATCTACTACTAATATTTACCGGTGGCAGATCTCTGTTGCCAAAGATCGTCTAAGTAGGTACTATTGCAGCGCCTACGTCAGGCGTCAAACAGTAGTATGAAAACATTACATTGGTCCGGTTTGGATGGCGTTGTGTAATTGTTGTAATAACGAGACTCAACATCTTATAGCACAGGCGACGAGCGCGATGTGGTGCTCTGTATAACATCTTAACAAGCGCCACATTGTTATGGGCGGGGGGCGGTATTCCTTACCATCAGGTGAGCGTGCCGCTCGTCGGTTCGCTTAATTGTATAAAAAAGAAAATCCATTGCGGTAGATAAGTTTTGACGGTCCAATAAATTGCGACCTTTTTGTAACAGGCCTGGTCAGTGTTGTTTTTGATCCACGGGTCGGTAAATATCGTAGCGGCATATTTAGCTTACTGTTGTGTTCATCTAAGGACATTGTCTGGTTCTTGGATACTTATCATAATGTTTTCGTTATTACGTTATCCATGATATAATCTCTAATGTTTCCAGACCCAACCTCTTGCTGTCGTTGCAGCGCGACTCAAGCACTTTGCGCCTACACGACATACAGCAGGCCCAAGAATATAAACTCACTCAGTCCTCTGACAGTTCTGTATGTTTAAATATTTTTAACTTAACGTGGATAGGTTTAATTTAAAAAAAATGAGAAATTTAAATAAAATCCATTTCTATTGGAAGAAAATTCAAATATTCATTTTGTAAAAGAGATTTGGCAACAACTGATGTTTGTGTTCAGATGTCTGCAACTCCAGCACTGGAGGAGCTAGAGGACCAGCACGGTCGCGGTCCCAGTGTCCTGGAGCGCGACGTCTGCCCCGCCTCGCAGCCGCTCGCTTCATTCAGCTGGCACCCGGCGCACGAGGCGCGTCTGCTGGCCGTGTGCATATCCGGTGAGTGCGGCGTGCAGCTCTGCGAATTGGACTATAAATTTTATATTTTTTAATAGATTTCCGTTATTTTTCAGTCAATCAGATCAGATAGTCCACATGCGCAACAAACTCGGTGCTCATTTTCACCGCAAATTAGTAGCGTGCCAACGTTATTTCGCGATGACAGGCTCTAGTTCACAGAATGACTTCTGCTATTCTGTAGACATTCACCGATTTAATGTCAAAAGTGATGTGTGATGTGATCATTCCAGTTAATAGCACATTTCAGTTGTAGTTGGTTTTTCGCTTCTTTGCGTAATTAGTAGCTTGCACTTGTGTTGAAGGGGCGGTGGTGGAGTACACGGTGTGCGAGCGCGTGACGATCGGGTGGGGCGCGCGCGGGGGCTTGGTGTGGGCGGGCGGCGGCGCCCTGCGGCTGCTCAACGACGATTTCTACAGCTCGTTGCAGGACGTGTC
The DNA here is from genome assembly GCA_029286815.1 of Troides helena. Taxonomy (NCBI): domain Eukaryota; kingdom Metazoa; phylum Arthropoda; class Insecta; order Lepidoptera; family Papilionidae; genus Troides; species Troides helena. The sequence continues at coordinate 11,408,257 of JAGSMV010000013.1, read as the reverse complement.
CCACCTCATGCAGCGCCGGGCGAGCACCGACTACGGCCTCAAGGTGATCGCGGTGCAAACTCTAACAACCTGGGATTGTGATCTTTTAATTTTTATTATGGTCGCAATAATTTTTGCATGCGATAAAATAACTTGTCACTTAACGCACATCAACCGCTTTCTTCAACCAAATTCTTCAGTGTGTAATAAGTGAATAGTAACATATAGTCAGTTGGTTTACTACTTAAGACTACAGTATAACTTAACATTTGATGTGTTGGTTAAGTTTAGGTAAAAAATGCAAACATGGTGTTATGATCATATGTGACATTCAGTACGTTATTACTTGTTTGTATATAAAATCTTTCAATTGGTTCTTTAAGATATAACATATTATGGATGAACGTCGAGCTCAACTTCATCGCGCAATCCGTCTTACTGGTTTGCAGCCGGATCTATGGCAGAACGCTGACCTCGCCGAGGACGAGGCCCTGAGCGGTCTGTGGCATTTCCTGGCGCTGAGCAAATCTCTGGTTGAAGATGGTGAGCGATGTACATTGTAATATTAAAATAGTTTGTTAAACAAATTTAATTTTATCAACTTTTTCTTATTTACGAATCGAAGAAGCAGGCGAGATATGTACGAGATAAGCAGAATGTTCACCTCGTGGTGAGGCAAGCTAATACGTTGCGTAATTCGTCTCGTATGACATATGTCTTATTAATAATAATAATAATAATGCATGTACTTTACCAATTTTGTTGCAGGCTGCTTCCGCAACAGCCCGTGGAAGCATCCGGGCGTGCGCACGGTTCTGCGCGCGCCCGGCGACGGCGGCTACCGCTCCGAGGCGGTGCCGCTGCTGCTGCCCGACATGCCCAATCGCAAAGTCACTGTATACAGGTACACATTTGCACAGTTCCATTTATATTTTATTTCGTATTATTCTATATTATATTTTTACTCTATGGTAATATTTGAAAATGAGCAGGAGTGCGGAACGCACGTGCGCTCTGCAACTGTGCGGCTGGGGCTGGGGCTGGGAGAACGCGGGCGTGGGCGTGGAGCGTGCCGAGGCGGAGGGCACGCCGTGCCGCGCAGCCGCGCTCGCCGCTTTCCACCTGCGCACGCGCGCCGCTCTGGACGTGCTGGCGCGAGCGCGCGAGCCGCGTCTGCGCGTCGCTGCGCTAGGTAACACACGCGCGCGCATTACGCCCCCTTCACGTACCATGCGCGTTTGTGAATACAAAAACAAATAATAGCTTCTTAAATATTAAATTTGAGCTTTCTAACGGAGAAATATAAAGCCAATTTTTTTTTGGAAAATATATTTAATTAATCGTAGTATGCACTGCGGTAATCTATGGACTGTTTCGTTTTCATCTCATAGGTAGTTTGTTGATCCCATTACTAAAAAAACCATGGGGGCGAGAATTAATAAACTCTTTAAAGGCGGTTTGGATTGCCGCACCGTACTTGAATTATTTTCCATGTAAGAAGTTGTTCGAATTCCGGACAAATAGTAATCTGCTGGGGCAAGGTCCGGGCACGGTGGTCCAATTGTAGCTCATCTAACTTAGTGGTTGTTTGATGTGCATTGCGTGGTGTTGCGTTGTCGTAAAGCAGCAGTGGCCTCGAGCGGTTGACCAGTTTCGATTGTTTAGCAGTTAGTTCTTCCTTCATGATCTGCAGTTGCTGACAATAGACATCTGCTGTAATCGTTTGGCCAGATTTTAGAAAGCTGTAATGAACGACACCGGCGCTGGTCCACACAAACACTCACAAATACCTATTTCTGAGTCAATTTTCGTTTAGGGCAGGTTTTGGCTGGGTCTCCAGGGTTCAGCCATTGCTACAAGCGCTTCTGATTATCGTACAGGATCGCCTTATCATCTCAAGTAATAATTCGATTTAAAATCTCGTCATTATTGTGTCGGTTGAGCAAAGTAACACAGCAGTCGACGCGTGTTTGCATGTTCGATTCACTCAATGCGTGAGATACCCATCGTTTAAGTATTTTTCCTTTCCCGATTTGCTTCAAATGCATTAATACAGTTTTGTAACTTAACCCGAAGCCTGCAGCTATATCTGAAGTGCTTTGTGATGGATCCGCTTCCAGAATAGCCTTTAATTCTTCATTTCCCACTTTGGTCTCCGGCCGTCCATGGGTTGGTTCTGAAGGTCGAAATATCCAAAACGAAGACGTTGAAACCAAAAACATACCGTGCTTTCTTTTGCGACACCAGCACCGCACACATCATTAAACCTTCGAGCTGTTTCTACACCACTGGTGCTGGTGCCACGGTACAACTCGTACTCGTAAATATACCGATATTTCATGTTTACAGTTGTGTGGTAATAAGCGACGCCAAAGAAAAAAAAGAATGAGGAAAAACAAATGAATGACTGTTGTTCAAAACTCAAATGTAGCAGCTAAATGCATTTATAAATTTGAATTTAGAATTCATAACCAAAGAGGAGATATTTCGGATCGAATTGGTCAGTACGACAAAAATGTGGTTTTAAAAAAACCTTTTAATCTGTCATCTCACTTAAGTCTCGTAACTCTATTTGAACTGTGGACACAGCACTCATTCATACATACATATATATCACGCCCCTTTCCCAATGGGGTAGGCAGAGACCAACTCTCTCCACTTGCTACGATTCTTGCACACTTCTCTCGCACTCCTCCACTTTCATGAGCGCTCTCATGCATGCTCGTTGATTGCGTGTTCTCTTGACGAGGCCTTTTTTAGGACATCTTCGATTTGATCGGAATATGTCCGCCTAGGTCAACCTGCACCGATTTTTCCAATCATTCTTACCTTGTATACTTCTTTCGTCCATTCTTTCAACTTTCACAGCACTCAGTGCAGAACATTTACACAGAGACTCAAAGTTTCAACAATATAACCTAAAAATACCTTCCTTTATTGAAAGTGGTACAGATAGACGCTTAGCGTATACAAGTAGCTAATTATATCACGGCTTTTTCTTATACACCAATAATTATTAAATCGTCGTGTAATCTGTTGGTGCGCGCGCGCAGCGCTGGCGGGCCCCGGCACGGACGAGCGGCTGTGGCGTGACGCGCTCGCGGCCGCTGCGCCCGCGCTGCCCGACCCCTACCTGCGCGCGCTGTTATACTTCTTGGCGGCCACCGCACCAGCCAGCACCGCGCAACCGGACCTCGCCGCAGTACTGGTGAGTCCGACAACAAACAGAACGACACCATTCGCACTATTACATAAGTATTGATCTTCGAATATGGGCCACTGAACAAAAATTTTGATTTTTTTCAATGGCCAAGTTCGTCTCTGCAACCCGCCCTTGTAATTGCCTCGGTGTTAAAAATAGATGCGGACTTTGATATTTGTATGAAGTATGTGTATTAGATGTTATACGAATTATTAGCTAATTTATTATCTTAGGCCAAATATAAAAGAGCTAGCACGAGCCTCCACGTTGAGCTGGTGCTAAAACCGTGGGTGGAGTATAACTGAAATATCTTCTCCTGCAGAACGAGACGGAGATGCGGCTAGAGGACCGTGTCGCGTTCGCGTGCACCTTCCTGCCGGACGCGCGGCTGCATGAGTACGTGCGGCGCACGTGCGACGCGCACGTGGAGCGCGGTGACCTCGCGGGGCTGCTGCTCACCGGTACGTACACATGTGCATAACATGTGTTTACGGCTAAGCCGCAGCCGAGACCTGCCCCACGTCATAATAAAAACAAAATTTTTGTGCATCATGATTTGATCACCTCAACTCACGTATTTTTAAGAGACGATTCGGTTCGTGGTGCTTTACAATCTCCATACTCTGGTCCTTACCAGGTTATTGAGAGAGGAGATAAGGTTTACAAGATTTTGAGCAAAGGGAAAATAGTGTCAAGTTCGATAGACCGGCTCAAACCAGCCTATGTACTTGCTGATTCACCTACGAGTATTACAACCCAGTCCCTGTTTCTCCTATTATCCTAGATCCTGTTCCACCTACTAAACCTGAACCTACAAATACACAGTCACACACACATACTCCAGAACAAAAGCCTCTTCAGAACATCACAAAGACGCGATCTAGACGAACAGTACATTTTCCTAATTACTATCGACCGTAGTTTTTAGGATTACTTTTAATTATTTTGTGTTGAAAGTCATCGCTTAAAAATGATGGCAACAAGATTTATGTGTATGTGTGTGCAGGGGTGAGCCCCGAAGGATTGACGCTGCTGCAGCGGTGGGTGGAGGCGAGCGGGGACGTGCAATCCGCTGCGCTGCTCGCCGCGCGCTGCTGCCCGCCGGAGCTGCTGCGCGATGAGCGTGTGCTCGCTTGGCTCGAAAGGTGACGCACGCATGTTGCTATATTACCTTATAATAATTTCCAACTCGGATAAAACATCTTCAAACGATTAATTTTTTTATCGTCATCATACGGCTAAATATAGCAACATCTGAAATTAAGCTTTTCTATTATTTTCTCACACATCAGTCATGCCCTGCCCGTATTAAGCAGCTTACTTTTATTAGATCATGAGACCTTTCAAAGTCTACTGCCGTTACCCATCCCTACTCAGATGGAATTTAAATTACAAATCTTTTATGTATTGTACATTTTGCATTTAGCTACCGCACGTTGCTGGACAGCTGGCGCATGTGGTGGGCGCGGTGCGCACTGGACACGTGTGTGTGCGCGTGCGCGGGCGACGCAGCGGAGGAGGGCGTGGCGCTGGCGACGGCGCGCCGAGTGGGCGTGGCCTGCAGCTATTGCGGCAAGTGCGTCGCCGCTCCCGCGCACAGCGCCCGACCACGCGCCGCGCTCGCCCGCCTGCCGCCGCCCGCCGCCAAGATGAAGGTGATGAGCGGCTTCATACAATGTTCTCTTTTTAATATTTATATAAATGAGAATGCGTTTTTGATAAAGTTTACTGTCGCTAGCAATTTCACTAACACTTTTGTAACTAAACGAACGCGCGCGCGCTCGGACTCCGCAGGCTATAACAGTGTTATCACTTGTTCTCCCGCATGAAATACGAGGTAAGAAATTACTGCATTTCGAGAAGAATATTAAATACCTCGTGATACTGTTCTAACAGTTAACTGCTTCGGGCTGATGACAATAATAGGTTTATTCTCACAAGGTCTCATCTTGTTTGCTGATCACGGACTTTTTGCGCTGTATACTTGTGACGTCATATTTATACCAGTCCCGTCACCGTATGTGCAGCTTCTGGCGCAAGTATGTGGTAAATAAAAAGAGTTCGGGAGAATGTTTACGAATTATTAAAAAAAAACGCAATGTAAAGACTCCCCATCGTCTCCTCAATATTCTCGTATAGAACGTACTTGTGTCGCGCTCGCAAGACAGCGGTCGGTCGACGACCGGGATAAATACATAAGCTGTGTAATGTGGGCACAGATATCGGCGTGCCCGAACTGCCGCAAGCCGCTGCCGCGCTGCGGAGTATGCTTGCTGCACCTGGGCACCGCTAGCGGCGGCGTGAGCGTGGGAGTCGGTAGCGTGGGCGTAGGCGGTGGCGTCGGCGCGGGCGGGTCGCAGTTCGGGGGCTGGTTCAGCTGGTGCGTGGCGTGTCGGCACGGGGGCCACGCCGCGCACCTGCTGCTTTGGTTCAGGTAAAGAATAATCCACAAGCAACAGGGTAGTAATTTGATTTGTTCAAATATTCTTTTCATTCATTCATTTCATTTTTTAGTTTTAATGTGTATAATCTTTTTGTACGGAGAAAAAAGACTGTAAAAGAAAATGAGCTACTTCTAGTCGCGAAAAACACTATAGGTATAAAATTTTTCTGTCTCTATTTTTGATGAGTTAAAAAGTATTGCGTAGAACGTGTTCGCCAACGACGATGCGTTCGCAAGCGGTCCGTAACATGCGCACCGGTTGTTCGCAGTGAGCACGCGGAGTGCCCGGTGAGCTCGTGCACGTGCCGCTGCAGCTCGTTGGACCCGCCAGACTGTGCGTGACGCGCGCCGCCCTCGCGCCGCGCCAGCACTACGCCTGACACGCAGCCTGCCGACATCAGCACTGTCAACTTATTATTGTTTACATCTGTCTCTTCTCATTTTAATAGTCTGTTGGAAACAGTTTGTTACTTCTGTAGAATTTATTGAAATCAGATAAGAAATTAATAAAATATAATATGCAGATTTACAGGATGCAATAGACTATCTGATATACAGTTCAAATGTAAGACTCGGCGCTAGGAGTGACGTCGAGCAGTGAGCACGGCGGGCGCGCGCCGCCCCTGGCATCTCGCAGTGGGCTTCTTTAAACTTTACCACTGCTAAATGGTTAAACATTTAAGCCTAAGCGTGGCAGCTGCGCCTCGCGTCAGGAAGGCGGAGCGCCCTCGCGTCTCATACGATACGCAGAGCGAGGTCTCCTCGACCCTCTCATCGTTTACTTTTGATTACTTTGACTGACCACAAACTTGCCTCGATCGACGGATTTTACGACTTCGCCTTATTAGATTTCATACGATTTTTAACGCATGAAAAAATTATTTTCTAAGTATTTTGACAGTGATAATGTTACTGTTATTGCAAGAAATAATTTTAATCCGTGACGAGAGGAGTGCCGCTTAGTCAGTTTGCGGATGTCGCGTCGCGTCCTCGCCACCATTCAAGTTGTTCGATCTATTTTCTTTATGAAAATTGGGGCCTGATCGGAGCGAGTCGCAGAATCTGTTCTGACCAGTGTAAGCAGTCAGTCTCCGTGGCGGTTTATTATTTATATAACACTCATTCCATACCTTTATCAGCCGGCCCGCCAGACACCGGCTCGCAATATTTCCTCGCCTAGTAGCGAGGAGTCTATTGTAGTGAAATTATTTCCGGTCGCTCTAAGGCAAAAAAGACAACGCATTGTCGGTTTTCAAGAACTGGCTAATTACGGTGTTAATACTTGGTGTTAGGAGACCGCTTCCGAAAACGAAGACAGACGATAGTGCTAATGACACCTTTGATGATGGGACGGAAAGAATACATTACTTTACTAAAAAAAAAATCTGCTGTTTCTGAGCATCAGCTGTTTTTGATTTTGTGTTTCATTGCTGTTTTTTTTTCATTTAGCTGTACTAACATGATGGAGCGTAAATAATGCTAATGATACATTATAAAAATATGAATTTTTGTAATCAGGATCGATTTTGTTTCCGTCCCATCAAAGATGTCATCAGTGCCATCGTCTGTTTTCGTTTTCGAACGCGGTTTCCTAACAGCCTGTATATAGGAAGAACTTTATTACAATGCGAATAAAACTCTAAACGTATGACAGATATAGCTCAACTATTAACTGTGTCGTTATTCTCGAACGCGAGCACAGTCGGACGCAACGGGACTCAGGAAGTATTGCAGGGGTTACATGGGAAGTACTGCGGGCTTTGCATCAAACGTCGAGTAATTATTATCCGGTTTATGTGATCGCAACGGGCGCGCGCAGGTATATTTTCAAAGGTACATTATATTTATATTATTAATTAATTGTATGGAATAATAGGCCTCCCACTAGGTGGTCCTACAACTGGTGAAGGTCGCGAGCAGCACAGGACCGATCGATGTGGTGATCTTTTTGGGAGACCTATGTCCAGCTGTGGACGTCTGTCGGATGATGATAAAGATTTATGCAATAATACAAAATTATGTATTTTTATAAATAATCACTTTAAATAATAACATTTTTTTTAAGAATTTACATCCATACAACTCTTCGGTGTTCCTAAAGATTTATACTAAAACATATTTTAATATAGTTTATTTATATTTAACTAAAGTATGTTGATACCATTTTGTTTGATAGCTTTTTGCCATCTTGTAGGTAGGGGGTAGGGACATGATCTCATTGCTATAGAAATTTTGGGACTTCTGATCAAAATACCGCGACAAGTGGTTTTGGCAGTCCTCTCGTGATTTTAACCTGACACTACCTAAAGAATTCTGAAGAGACCGAAACAGGTGGAAATCTGAAGGTGCAAGGTTGTTGTCAGGATTATACGGCGGATGCATTATCACCTTCCAGCCAAACTCTCATTTTTGTTGAGTGACTAAAGATATGTCAGGTCTAGCGTTATCATGACGAAAAACCACACCCTTTCTGTTTATTAATTCCGGCCGCTTTCTCTGAAGTTCTTGCTTTAATTTCATCAGTTGTTCGCAGTAGACTTCAGAATCGATGGTCCTGCCTGGTAGTAACAGCTCATAATGAATAATGCCCTTACAATCCCACCGCACACACACAGCATCACCTTGTTGCGAGTTAACCCGGCTTTCGCCACCGTCTGACCGGCCCAATCGTTTGACCACGACCTTTTTCACTTTTCATCACCAGTTATCAGCTTCTTCAAAAATGGTTCGGTTTCATTGCGTCGTAATAAAGAATCACAAACGTGGTCTCAGTGTTTTTCAAATGCACGTAAATTGTTTTGTGGTCAACTCCCAGTTCTTCAGCTACGTCGTAACTACTGATATGCCGATATTGCTCCACTTTTTCAAAAATGTCATCCATTTTATCCGTAATAGGGCGACCGGAGCGACGTGCATCTATGACTTCAAAATTTCCGGATAGAAAACGCTTAAACTAAATTTATGCTACTTTCACAGACACTGCACACTGCACTAGCTCCATAAACATCGCAAATTTGTGCTACTCTCACAGACACTGCACTAGGTCCATAAACATCGCAAATTTGTGCTACTCTCACAGACACGACACACTGCACTAGCTCCATAAACATCGCAAATTTGTGCTACTCTCACAGACACGACACACTGCACTAGCTCCATAAACATCGCACATTTGTGCTACTCTCACCGACACTGCACTAGCTCCATAAACATCGCACATTTGAGCTACTCTCACAGACACTGCACTAGCTCCATAAACATCGCAAATTTGTGCTACTCTCACAGACACTGCACTAGGTCCATAAACATTGCAAATTTGAGCTACTCTCACCGACACTGCACTAGCTCCATAAACATCGCAAATTTGTGCTACTCTCACAGACACTGCACTAGGTCCATAAACATCGCAAATTTGTGCTACTCTCACAGACACTGCACTAGGTCCATAAACATCACACATTTGAGCTACTCTCACAGACACGACACACTGCACTAGCTCCATAAACATCGCAAATTTGTGCTACTCTCACAGACACTGCACTAGGTCCATAAACATTGCAAATTTGAGTTACTCTCACAGACACTGCACTAGCTCCATAAACATCACACATTTGAGCTACTCTCACCGACACTGCACTAGCTCCATAAACATCGCAAATTTGTGCTACTCTCACAGACACTGCACACTGCACTAGCTCCATAAACATCACACATTTGTGCTACTCTCACAGACACGACACACTGCACTAGCTCCATAAATATCGCACATTTGTGCTACTCTCACAGACACTGCACTAACTCCATAAACATCGCAAATTTGTGCTACTCACAGACACTGCACACTGCACTAGCTCCATAAACATCGCAACATTTGTGCTACTCTCACAGACACGACACACTGCACTAGGTCCATAAACATTGCAAATTTGAGTTACTCACAGACACGACACACTGCACTAGCTCCATAAATATCGCACATTTGTGCTACTCTCACAGACACTGCACTAACTCCATAAACATCGCAACATTGTTTTGGCGGCTTGCGTTACATATTTACCTTTTTTGTAGTAAACATTTCAAAATGTATCGAATTTCTTCATTAGATTCGCTCATCTTGACTTAGTACGAGAAACAAATGAACATCAAACATTTTCTTAATTTGAATTTGGACTTGTTTTTAAAATTGAAACTTTCAACGACACCAGAACCAGCAGCAGACACAAAAAGTATAGCCAAAGAAACTTTATTACAAGTTCATACATACTATAATGCGAAAACACTTTTTACCCAAACTAATATTTAGCTGAATGAAAATAAACTATCTATATCACGATTAAACGCAATCTTTACTTCCGAAGTAATGTGGTGCGGTGTAAATATTCTAACTGCCATCTCATTGTCCGGGCGGCGTAACACCAGCCACCAGCTGAACGTCCGGTTGGTCCCGTCGCATGTACTCACCGACGGGTGGTGGGGGCAGTGTGCGCCGCGCGGGGGATCTAATTATGCTGTTCCTTTTTGTTAGAAATAAATAATTATTTTGTAACTTGTGTTTTCTTAACCACAGCACCTTTGTGTCCCCTATGTGACGTGGAATCTCGGAGGAGGTCTATCGGTTGATGATAATGATGATCTAAGATGGAGGGTAACGAAAGGGCGAACCAACTGGCCAAGGACGCGGCTCTGAAGAGTAAAAGAAGACCTGAGTACGAGGATTGCTCCGTTTCCTTCGTCAAGCGTCAGCTAATGCTGAGGACGCTTGACGGATGGAACAGAAGGTATGTGCAAGGTTCAACGGCTTCAACAACGAGGATATTTTTCCCTGATGTCAGGTCGGCATATCGCGTGCTTCGCCAGCTCGAGCTCGACACGGTCTTGGTCCAGCTGTTCACTGGGCACGGGGGATTCTCCGAGTACCTTCACAGGTTCAAGCTCAAGGAGAGTTCCGCGTGCCTCTGTGACTCGACGGTGGACTAGACCGTGGTGCACATCCTGCTGTGCACATGTCTTCAACTTCCTGTCCCATGTATGGAAGGGAAAGGATGGAATGTGAAGTGAAGGTCGAGAATAAGATAGATAGTGGAGTCATCGCCTCTCTGAGTGAGGACGAACGTCGTACCGCCTTTCTGGGGAATTACAGAAAAGTAGTAGCTATTAAAATTAAAAATTGCAAAACTCTTAATTGTACAACAATAACTAAGTATAGGAAAAAGTGAAAACCGGGAGAAGAAGAGAAATTAGGCTACAAAAGGGATGATCTTTTCAGCCCCCGCCAGAACGAGTGCGATGGGTCTTCACTTCACACAGAGAGGAGGGATGAAAGAAGGAAATAGATTGGAGAATGAAAGTGTACTATGAGGTATGAAAGAAGAGCAGAGTATATAAGAAGAAAAGTATGAAAGATAGGTATGAAGAAATGAAATGAAAACGAAATGTAAATAAAGGTAAAGAAAATTTGGAATAAAAAAAATATAAAGCTAGAATAGAATAATGTAAACTAAATATGGTATGTTAATAAAATAGGATAAATAAAGGCCCTGACCTACAACACGCAGGGGGAACAATTAAAAAAAAATAAAAAATGATGATCTAAGAAACGACAATAAATAACTATATATAGAGGCGATCTTGAGCTTATCACTGCGCAAAACTTTTTATTTGTCGTTTTCTTGCGAAGAGACCTTGCTATATTTACTGGCAGCGATTGGTGGATTGACATTAGGCTGTTCATTCCAGAAGCATGCGCTCATCCATTACTCGAGCCCGACGCCGCAAACACCAAATTACCCTGCTGCTCGCCCCGCGCACGAGCTCCGTCGTGTCGCAAACACGTTATGGTTGTATATATAAAAAAACACACAAATAACAAAACAAAACCTAGACAACTAATTAGGCGGGGTGATGAAGAATAACATTAAGAGAAGATAAAACCATATCCGTGCTCATAAGAAGTTATTCCTTGATCGCAATGCACGTGCCAGCCGCATTGCACGCGCACGGTTGGCGCTCCCCGCACGATACTCGGTCTGATTTTTATTAACTTTTTTTATTCTACGAAGCGAGGAGACGAGCAGGACGTTCACTCGATTATAAGTAATACGTCAGCTTATAACGTGGCGATAGTTAGGCTGTATATACACTGCACGACATTGTGCTGTCACCTAAAGACGTAGGATGTAATCACAAATAAACGCTGGGGCGGTACCTGCCCAGACAGTCTCCGGCAACAGAGACCACTCTTAACATATTTGAAGTTCTTTAAGCAGTCTTCATTTTCTTTTTATTATTCAGGTATCTCGTTAGCTCGCCCCTTACAGAGAAATGAAAACAATTTATGAAGTCAATTTCTATAACTTATAATGAGACAAGTATTTGAAATGGAAACAATATATAAATATATGTCGCGTGCAATGTGTTTGGGACGCGCTCCGCGTCTTTACGCGAGTACTCGTGCGCCCGCGTATCACACGGCGCTGCGCCCAAAACGCGGCGGACAGCGCGCCGGCGGCTAGTCCTGGTACTGCTCCAGGCTGATGGTAAACACGTCGCTCACCAGGCAGTCCGCCGGCTGCAGACAAAGCGGACGCGAAAGCAAGAGTAATTACACAAATCGTACTTGCAAATATACAGATGAGAGATGGCGTCGGTCGCGTCTAGTAACACAATTAAGACGTTAACGCCGGAGCCGACGTTCATGTTCTTCAGCATGATGCGGCGCGCGAATGTTCGCCGCGATTCACCTGGCGGCGCGCGGTCCTCGCCTGTTCAGACCTGTGCCAGTTGTACTTTTGCTAATAGTATAGCGCGTAGCAGTATCAGTAGGTAGCTCGTTGGCCTAACGTTTAGAGCGTGCGGCCTTCATTGTGAAGGTCGCGGGTTCGAATCTCGGCATGTACCGGTGACTTTCATATTTAAGTTATGTACATTTGTGAACTTTTGTAACAACAATAAAGGATAACATCGTGAAGAAACTTGCACATGAATTAGAATTTATTCTAAGGCGTGTGTAAAGTCACCGATCCGCATTGAGCCCGCGTGGTGACTGTGGCCCCATCGCCCTCACATTGAGGGTAGGTCTGTGCCCCAGCAGTGGGGACGTAAATTGGCTGTTATGTTATAGCAAGAATTTATTTTGCATGTTGTGTAACTTGTGCGGTATTTTCAAGTTAACCTCAGATTTTTTCCAGTAAGTATAACTCAAAAGATAGAATTTATTTTTAATTTTTGATTTATTAAATAATAGATAACACGAGAGCGATTCTAATAGGTTTTTCTAATTTGAAAAACGTGTTTTTAGTTCATAAACCTTAATTTTTTAAAGTTTAAAAACACAATCAAATGCCGGCCACCGTTGGTACGCACCGACGTCAACGTGTTAAGAAAGAATTCATTACGTGCTTTAAAACAATTTAAGTATCTCTTGGTGAGATGCCATTATATAAACAGTATCATATATATAAGCAGACAGCGTTCAGTTCAGGTATGAGGAGGTGCTATAAGCAAACTATTCATGTGTTTAATGGCCACCATGTCTATTAGCCGTATAATGCTCGTCGCCTTACACAGTTAATACAGCAATGACGGAGGTCCTCACTCACCTCCGAGCAGATGCCTATGAGCGCCTCGGCACAACCGTAAAACTCCTCTTTGAGCGAGATTACGATGGTTTGCAGGCTGCCCTTCTTCGAGCGGATAAAGGAGGCCACTTTGCCGATATTGGTGTTGTCCAACGCTGCATCAATTTCATCCAGCAGGAAAAACGGCGCCGGTTGATAGCTAAGAAACACAATTGTCAACTTAAACTTAAATATTTATGTAACGATCACGCAGAGATGATGCCTCGATTGTAAGTGTTCATTAGTATGAAAGTGAATTGCATAAACTTGACGTGAAACTATTTCATTAGCCAAAATCGTGCACACCTCAAACTGAAAGCTGTTAAGCAGCACGCCGCACGCCCGCATTCACCTGTGTATCGCAAAGAGAAGGGCGAGCGCGGCGACCGTCTTTTCCCCGCCGGACAGATTGCTCATGGGCTGGAAGCGCTTGCCGGGCGCCACACAGTTATAGTTGATGCCGTCCAAATACGGCTCCTCTGGATTCTCGGGACCCAGGAATGCCTGCGCAGACTGATTCATCGCGAGCGCCTGCAAACGTATATGTCAGAAAAACTAAAATAAAGGACGTATTAAGTGCGCGACGTGGCAGGATAACTTACAGGATAAATTAATTTAAGAATTGGAAATATGACGAAAACAGTTTTCTGCCATGCACAGTAAATCTTTGGAATTCGTTGCCATCAGCGGTCTTCCCCAACAACTGCGACATTGGGTTATTCAAGAAAAGAGCATATTCTTACCTGAAGGGTAGGCTACGCACTGGCATCGCTGGTAACCGTGGGCGGCGGTGAATCACTTACCATCAGGTGACCCGTCTTGCTCGTTTGCCTCTTAGATGTTATAAAAAAAAAAAAATGACAATTGCTATTCCTTGTTATGTATGTAAACATTATTTAACTGCTAATTATTTATAACCGTTGTGTTTATTTACTCTTCTTTGCAAAAAACTATTTATGTTAAGTTATAATTAGCATTTTTATAAAACTCCCACATAAGTAGTTGTTATGTTGCGATTCAGAGTCCCGAGATATAAGCTTAGCTTCGTTCAGGACCCGTGGTTTTCAGTGTATGATTATGTGTAAATACTGCTAATAAATTATTATTAATACTCGTTTTACAAAACTAACAAAATCATTTGCACTCACCACAATCAAAAAAGTTTAATGAACGATTTACGATTACTTAAGATAACAAAGTAACTAAGCTACGCAACATTAACAATGTTCGTTTGGTGGGTGATCAATGGATGTTTAGGGCCACCGCCAGCGGGAGTCTACTTCCGGCAGACCCGATGCTGAACACGCGATTTCCTGTTACCTTGTATATAGTATCAATTTCGTTGGCGACGTGCTCGAAACAGTCGATGAATTTATCGTGACGTTCCTTTTTCACCTGAAAACACATGAGCATTTTGTTTAATTAAATGTATGAACTTATCATGATGAAAAATGACCATGTTCATGTAGCACAGCAGAACAGAAGATTTAGCTGTGCTAACAGAGCAGGTTACAAATGAACAACATCCCTGTGCTTGAATGATAACATGGAAGGACCCTTACCTTCTCAAAGGCGAGCTTGGCCTTGTGCGCGCGCTTCCTCGCCGCCACGAATGCCTCGTTGGTTGCGTTGACCTTCTCCCGCACTTCGTTCAGTTTCTGCATAGCCTGAAACACTTCGCGCAGTGATTCACTACGTCATTGCATTTCCACCATTGAACTAAATTTTGTTTTCGTTTGTTAATTACAAGTAAATGATGGTTTTTAAAATGGTTGGTTCATCATTACCCTCGAAGAGGTACCATGAAGACGGTACTTCGACCACTGTGCTGATAAACTGTACGAACCCGCATGTTGGGCGCCTGTATTTTGTCAACGGTGTTCTGCAGCGAGTTAATGCCCTTCTGCAGCTTATCGGCCTTGCGCTTAATCTCGTCAGACTCCTCCAGTTCCTTCAGAGACTCAGGTAGCGAGCGATAGTCCACGCGTATCCTGTCAACGCACACAGCTTTTGCAGTTGGAATAAAATTTGATCGATCACGAGCAATGGTAGAACAGTTAAATAAACTTCTTCGAGAGCCATAAAATCAAAATAAACATGCCACTGCGCTTGATCACTACAGTATGTATATTTTGCCACCAAGCATGTGAGGGGCAGGTTATCATTACCGAATGTCGGATATTTTTCGATTGAACTTGATTCATTTGTACCCCCTGCTGCGCTCGCTGACCTACTTACAAGATAAATCATGTGCTTACGATATTTATCTCAAAAATTAAGGATATTTATGTTCAACAGGTGATATTAGGCTGATGATAGATATTACACATTTATCTTATTTTTTAATTTGTTTCCATCTACATTCAATTTCTCTCCTCAGCCGGATTCTCACCTTGACTCGCGAAGGTACTGCTGTGTGGTAGACAGGGATGACTGCTCGGACTCCGTATCAGCGGTATCGTCCAAACTGCCCTCCAGCAATGGAATGTTGATGTCGTCAATCTAAAACCGTGCCTTCCATTAACAAATGACGCAAAATGAAGAACTGTACCAAGAGCGGATGGACTAGTTGGTGTGGTTTTTATTAGAATCAGTGCACAGAGAGATTTTGGGTTGCACCCACGTTGCTCACTTATACGAGCTGCATGACCGACGTTTACAAAATTAATGACTAAATCAAAAGCGAACACAAAGAGTATTGATTAATATGAAATGGTGCACAAACCTAAGTATATACGTGTATGGACGTCACATCGACACCGTCAGTTAAGTAGAATCAAATTATGTTTAATTAATGAATGTAATGAGTACCTTGCACTGTCGCAGGATGTTGTGCCGGTCGCTGCGCTTGCTCTCTATGCGCGCCTCTAAATTAGCAATCTGTTTCTGTGTAGATTGAATATCCTTCTGGATGTTGGCCACTTCCTTACGTGCCTATTGTAACGAAATACATTACTTTATAAGAATAAATTAATGATTATAAAAAAAATATTATTTAAATTTTTAAAGTTAATAACATATCATGGCCAAAGTTAACAGAGTAAAAACGTGCAATTTACTCGTGAAAATGTCAAGTCCAATGGTTGGGTATTCGCATTGTGCGGTTGGAGCTCACCGTGTAGAGCGCGCTCCGGTTATTGGAGCCGTATGCCATCCCCACATTTTTTAATTGTGAGGATGCAAATTTAAACATCTTGTTGGGGTCTTAATATATAGATATATAATGAATATAGATAACGATAATGATTATTCTTTAAGAACTCATTAATTATTAGCTTAAAATTTAAGGTGCGTGAGAGCCCCACTATGAATAACGAAAACTATAAATAAGTTCAATTGTTTTGCCTGACTGACCTTCACTTGCCATACATCAAATTATTATTGTTAATATTTTTAACTGTAGTCAAAAAAGGATAGCACACAGTGCGTGCGGGATCACCGAGTTAACGTCGTCCTCGGCGAGCTGCTGGCGCCGCTTGGCTTCGGCGCGCTCCGACTTCAGGGTCTCCCCGCGGCGCAGCTCGCGGTCGATGTCCTGCCGCTGCTTGGCTTCCGCTTGCCGCCCCGCCTCCAGCTCGTCTTCGGCGTCTTGCACCGTGCGCTCCCACCGGGTCACATTCTCTGCAGACCAAGTAACATTTTTTTATTATAGCAGCAGATAAATAGCTAACAATAACTTTACGTGTAGAATTGCAACTAAAATCGAGTTAGTAATATTACTACACTAAAATAGTTAATTGAATAATAAGCAAAATTTAACCATTGTGTACTTTATTTCCTCTCCTGCATCAGCTTATCATGCACGGGTGTTTACCGTAAAGTCATGTCAATGCGCACACGCTAGTGATATAAACAGTTGTGGCGGGTGGTGTACGCACTCTGAGTGTCGCGCGAGCGCTCGAATTCGAGGTTGGACGCGATGCGATCCATCTGCGCCTCGAAATCCATGCGCCGCTTGGCGCGCTCTTGCTGCGCGCGCAGCTCGCGCTCCTCGTACTGCCTGCGAGCACAACAACACCGCGTACAAATAACTACGTGTCGTATCACAACGGTGCGTTTTAATAGAACTACTAGATCCCTGTTGCTATTTATCTCAATAACGGAATAATCAATTAAAAGTGATTTACCTGCAAATGTAGTAAAAAATTAATAAAACAAGACATAATAAAAAAAAAAATTTTCTCCGTGACAAAACCAATATTTTCCAAAGGAAAACTCATATTTGATTTGTGTAGTATCTGTTAAAGCAATTTTGTTAAAATTATTCATATGTGAGGATTGTAGACGAAAACGGTACCGTATGTTGGCAACGCCTATGTCCCGACAGAAGCCGCGGAAAACCACGTCCTCAACGTTGTTCATGTTCTCCTTCACCTCTTGGATCTTGGCATCGCGCGTGCGGATCGTGCGCTCGATCTCTTCGATCTGAGGCTACGGAACCATATATGGACGCAAGTTAGCAAAACGAACCGATGGAAATAATATACTGCTGTCAAAATATAAGTCCTTCCTCCAAACACAAAACTTCTGTTAGCTTAATCCAATAAAAGCTTAAACCGTTGTTAACTAAATCCCATTGACAAAGTTGAATTATATTTAACAATGAACAGCTTTCACATAAGCACTGTATCGCAGCAGCACCCCGTGCGTCGCTCCGAACGGGAGGCCTAAATTAAAGCAAGAGTTTAAGATAATTTGAAAACATGTGGACAATAAGACTAACCTTTTGTATGAGCAAAGTTTATTTTCTAGTAATAAAATCAATGCACGCTCGCGTGCACCTGTCAGTCAAGAGCACAACGTGTTACACTTACTCCGAACATATCTATCTTCCTCTCAAACTCCGCCAGCTCGGCGTCCAGAGCTTTAATCTGCTTCAGCTGTGTAAAGTAAATACATGTTATTCACTGTTGGTAGATATTTGATGCTAGAGGCCTTCTGGATAAGTACCGCGACAGCTATACTATCTTGGCCGCCAAACAGTAAAAGTCTCTGACAAAAAACTTGCAAGTAATAATATAAATACAAAATGGAAGGATGCTCTGCATTTCTGCAATTTGCAGCAGTGTGACGCGAGGGGGAGGTATAAGCGCGGGCTCACCGTGGTGTCGCGGTCGGTGAGAGCGTACTTGAGGCGAGACTCTAAGCCGCGGATCTGCGAGTCCACCGTTGTCAGTTCCGACTCCTTCCGAGATTTTTTCATCGACTCGCGCAGTTCTTCTGTGAGTTTCTCCTGCAATGTTTGAGATAGCGTTATCGAGACAATCATCTTATAATAGGGGGACCGGAAAGTAATGTCGTTTCTGCGCATGCCAATACTTGATTGTCATTTGTCAGC
Source organism: Troides helena (assembly GCA_029286815.1). NCBI lineage: Eukaryota > Metazoa > Arthropoda > Insecta > Lepidoptera > Papilionidae > Troides > Troides helena. The sequence goes on along the minus strand of JAGSMV010000013.1, from coordinate 11,389,679 downwards.
TCATTGTTTTGTTCAGAGGCGTACCAAAGACATTGTGAGGTTATAGTGATTTCTTTACTTATAGACAATTGAATTACAATTTTTTTTTTGTAATTTTGGGTAAAATGGCCAGCCAAATACCAGAAGAGGTACACATCCGGCATTGCATGCTCTTTGAGTTTCGCAAGGGAAATAACGCAACAGTTGCTACCAAAAACATTTGCGATGTTTATCCAAATGCACTGGACATTCGTAAATGCCAAAGGTGGTTTTCCAAGTTCAAATCGGGTAATTTTGATCTTTCCGACTCGTATCGATCAGGAAGACCATCAGCGTTAGACAACGACGTGTTAAGGGCGGAAGTGGAAGCAAATCCGTGTCAGACGATCGAGGAATTGTCAAACAGTCTCAACAAACCTTGGTCGACCATCCAAGAACATTTGAAGCAGATTGGAAAAGTAAGCAGAGCAGGTGTTTGGGTCCCGCATAATCTGTCCGAACAGAATAAGGCTAACCGATCAATCACATGCAACTTATTGCTTCAACGACACAACACAGAAGCGTTTTTGATCGCTTGATCACAGGAGATGAGAAATGGGTCCTGTATGATAACCCAAAACGCAAAAGGCAGTGGCTCTCTCCAAATGAAATCCCTCGAGTACTGCTAAGCCAGGTTTACACCCCAAAAAAGCGCTTTTGTGTGTTTGGTGGAGTATTCGCGGCATTGTTCATTTTGAATTACTGAAACCTGGAGAAACTGTTACTGCAGACCTCTACAGCGAACAATTGCAGCGAGTCAATCAATCTTTAATTGAAAAGTGGCCAGCGATTGTCAACCGAAAAGGCGTCATTCTCCAACATGACAATGCAAGACCGCACTGCGCAAGGCGAACTCTAGAAAAAATTAATGAATTGGGGTGGGAGGTGCTGCCTCATCCACCATATTCGCCCGATGTTGCACCATCGGATTTCCACTTATTCCGAGCGCTGCAACACTTTTAAGTGGCAAAACATTTGCAAATTTGGATGATATCCAAAATGCCATCTCTAGATATTTTGCCGAAAAACCAATTAATTTTTATCGATCAGGGATTGAAAATTTACTCACTAGATGGCAAAAGGTTATTGACAATGATGGGGAATACATCATTGATTAAAAATAAAGACTCGTTAAAAATGTATGTGTTTGTATTTAGCGTAAGAAAACGACATTACTTTCCGGTCCCCCTAATATAATCTAAACAATATGTCTACTGCATATTGGATCACTATGGGACTAAAGTCAACTTCTTAGAGACATCAAAATAACATTAAAAGTATGTTGTGTGTACCTTTTTGGACTTGAGCTGCGAGAGGTGCTTCTCATCCCAGCGTTTAGCTTTCCGCGCCAGGTCGAGTGAGCCACCAGAAATAATACCCGACTTCTGATAGAAAGTACCGTCCAACGCCAGGGCCTGCGCGTGCACAAATCGTAATACAATACAATAAAAGTTCCAAAGGCTTTCATATATAATTGTGGGCACCCACTCTAACTCACGTCATATCTGCTACTCTTGTTGCGGTCGAGGTCGTAGGCAACGCGCGACGCGTCCTCAGGCGTCTCGCAAACGAGCGCATTATTGGTGACGAACAGCACCGCACGGTGGATGGCCGGTGGCTCAAACCGTAGCACGTCGAACAGCAGCTTCACATTTTTGGGCTCTTTTATATCCCTGTTCGCAATACGCATATGCATATATATTTCGATACTCATAAACTGTGATTGTCTACTTTGTTGCAGTTTACAATTCAGCACATAATACACACTTCTCTCTACAAAGCACCTAAAGGGTCTTCGTTTAATAGAAAATTAAAAAAGATTATGAATTTGTTTTCGATATAAAACAATGCAAGTTTATAAATAAATATTACACTGGGTTGCTCATGTTATAACATATTCTATAAAATAAAACATGCAAAGAAAATAAACGGCTATTATTATTAGTAACCCATACCGCAAGCGTTCACGGAGCGGTTTCGCTTGTATATAATCTAGTGGTAGAAACGTCTCGGGCTCCAGCATCCTCTCCTTGAGGACTTGGATGCAGCGACGCGCAGTCTTTTCGGTATCCACCACTATCGCCTCCATGTATTTACCCAACACCTTTGTGATGGCCACATTGTACCGCTTGTGGGTTGGTTGGCACATGTTGATCATCCTGTCATACTGCATTAAAGACCATAAAATATATCTCACTTCAGTTAGTAGTAGAATAGGAAATGTATTTGTGTTGAGTACTAGTGTATTTTAAATATCACCATGTCATCATAACCCAAAATGTAGTGATAACAATAATACAGTGAGATTGCCATGTTGCCATGCCATGTTCTCCACTGTCTGTCTTTTCACTCACCACACCGGGAATCTCTCGCTTGAAGTTTTCGACTATCTCCTGCTTCTTGCGCCGGCGGGCCTCCTCATGCTTGTCGACACGTGCATCCCCTAGCTGTGCGGCCACCTCCTCAAGCTGCGCCTGCAACTCTGCCGCCCGCCCCCTGCACTCGCCCACATCGGCCTGCGCACCACTCATTATTATACTATCATATAAAATATTACGGTAGACAGTTAAACAACATTCTTCGGCGTTAAATTCGTCTTCATGATTTTTATTTGTATGTGCAAATAAAATTTTTAAAGAAATAACAATTGTTATACACTTTGCTATCATCACTGCCTCCCCCTGTTAACCAAAGGTCTCCCCAAAAAATATAAGACAATATCTGAGGGTTCATCCCAATGTTCTCCCTTTCTGTCACATTGCTGTACAGAGTGCATAACAAAATAATTCCCAGTAATGTGCCAACTTTATTTAGCATGGCTTACCCCATAAACTAATGTTATATCTCATAACTGTAATTTATCATGTCATTTCCCAAGAACATAGTTTCTAGGTCAGCAATGAGTATTGTGGTAACCGAGAGTATGCAGTTTATTTTAATAAAATTTAAATGTGAAAACAACATGCTTACTTGTAACTCTGCTCGTAGCCTCCTCTGTTCTTCGAGTGCCTGTTCAGAACTCTTTATATGCTCATTTAATTTTTCCACTCTCTTCATAGCTTCATTCCTCTCATGTCCCTGGAAATAAAATATAAATATATTTCATGTCAAATTATAAATTAAGGAAGACAAACCAAACAAATTTAAAATTGATTTACTTTCTGTCGATGCTTGTTTTCCACCTCGCCTTTGCGCCTCATCTCGTTATCGAGACGGTCCTGATCGGCCTTCTGTTCACGGTTGACTGAGTCCAGCTCCTGTAGGTAGCGCGCCGCCTGCCGTGACGCTTCCATCTTCAACTCTTCATACTCGCGGATCTGACCATAAGCATGTTTTACTTTAGAATAAATATCTTATTAGACCTTAATCATTATTGCACTTCACTATAGTGCTACGATGAAAAAATGATTGATGATGAACAACACCTTTATAATAAAGTGTACTTATAAGAAGAGAAAAATGGAAGTTATCAGTTAAGACAGAGGGAACAAACAAAATGAATTAGTAAAACTACAAGCTGAGATAGGGCTTAAAAAAATTATTCACTAATTATTATTGGATTATATTATACTATGCACATAAAAATATTGCAAGTATAAGAGAAGAGGTATTTAAAATGGAGTTACTCCTCGTTTCTATGCATTTACTTTTTTAACATAGGTTGGTGAATCACATCACATAAAACATACCCTGTCTATAAGTTTAATAATAAAATTAGCTTTAAAGCTCATAGTTCTTAAGATTGTCCAATGATACAAAGCCTTGAACTCACCTGTGCCTCTTCCAGGTGCACATCAGCTCTACCACTATGACCAATCCCAAGGATAGTTTGTTCCCAAGCAGCTTTCTCTTCTTCTACTTTCCGTAACTCGTCTTCGAGTTTCCTAATGTCTGTCTGGTGTGCTTCGTGGGCTTTGCGAGCCTGCTCTAGAGTTTTTAAGGCACCCTCTAACTTCTTTTGCGTATGGGTGACTCGTTCCTTGGCTTTAATAAAAGTTGGTCGCTTCTTTGAAATTTCTGCTTCCTGTATTCAAAAAATATAACAGTAACTATAAATAAATTTATTGTTAACTAATTATTTGTCTTTAATGGTAAAAATTCTACATTAATTATCTGGTGAAACATGTGTCCAGAGATGAGAAAATTATCAACATACCACTTCTCTTATATCCTGCTCAATCTTAGCAAGCTCTCTTTGTACAGTGCCAGATTCCTTCTTTTTTTCCTTCAACATGTCCTCTGCTTTCTGCCTTTTCTTCTCAATTTTTGTCAGTTCATTTTGTTTATGCTGCAGGTCCTCTTCAATTGATTGTATTTCTTTTTCATTATGATAGAGGTGGAATAACTGGAGCTCTACCTTTTGCTCTTGCTGGAAACAAATGAAACATTGATATCTAAATGACATTGTTTTGTTGTTCACTGTGTGCTGGTTAAAGATTCTACCTCTCCTTTTATTTTTTCATAGCTCCATTAATTCAAGGTATTAAATGTTTAACAATATCTTAATTTCATACCAATTCCTCTTTAAGTCGTGTGTACTTTTCAGCTTCCTCTTTTTCAAACTTGGCTTCTTTTCTCTCTGCAGCAACACCTTTCTTCTTTTGGTAGGAGAATTGAGCTTCTTCATCTGCTCGGTTCACCTCTGCCCTGCATGCCTCATACTGTTCTTTAAGAGCTCCAGATCTACAGAGAAGATATAGAATAAATATTCTGTAAAACAATTATTGGGCCTGACTATAAATTAAACTAATTTTTTCTTATATTTACTCAAATGCCATTCTGTGAGCAGTAATTAAAAAACTGTATTAACTGTATCATCGGATTATCTATGAGCTTGGTTGTCCCGTGGCCATGGGACCATGGGCAAGGATTTTGAAATGATGCGATAAAGTTTGGGAAATTTTGTATCAAAAGATGTAAAATTTATACTTACCCACTAATTTCTTCAAACAATGCAGTCCTTTCTTTTGGATTTTTCATGGCTATGGATTCCACTGCACCTTGGAAAACCAAAAAGTTCTTGGCTTTCACATTGATTCCCAACTTCTCAAGTTCACTTAGATAATGGCTTACTGAAACCGTCTGAAATTTTAAGACAGAACATTATTTTAAAACGAGCAATAGAACAATTATTAAAAATAAATGTTTAATGCAAATTTTGAGATCAATATTTTTTAGTTCAGAATAGGATATTATTTTAAGTATCACCTGCCCATCAATTTTGTGGTCTGATGACTGTCCAATCACTGATCTCTGGAACTGCTTCTCTGTCATGTCTTCCAAAATAAATGTTGCTGTTACTGATGCACTACACAAGCAAAATAGACCCACAAGTCATTTTGTTTATCAACAATTCAACTTCTCATATACTCATATACAGAAATATATTTCAATACTATCAGTTTTGAATTTCAACATAACTCCCAGATTGTAAATAAAATGTATTATTAAAAAATATTTTAATGTTAATAACATGGATACATAAGCAGTCTTTATTTCTAGTGAAAATAGTACAAGAGGCTAATTAAAAGATACTAACAATTTTATTTTTTAAAAAAACTGGTGCCTTTAAATAATGCTAATTACTTCTCTCAATGCTCTGATATATATCTGGAAGTTTCTATTATTTAAAAATATATACTTTAAGCAACTGAAACCTTCAAAAGGAAATTATCAGAAACATATTTTCACTAACACATTGAATTAATACTATCTGTTCAGTCCTGGAAAGCCTTAGTTTCCACCTGTTTATTAATTAATGTCTTTTAGCCATCATAATTTAGAAAACTCATTACCAAATTTCAAAAGAATTAAATCCATTAAATCTCTATCTTTTCTATACTATTATAGAACTTTATATTAATTTTATTTGTGGTCTGTGTTAGCTGAGATCATCTGGGTAGATATATTATCAGCATTTATTTCTACTGCCAAGCAGTATAGTTTGTACTGGTTTAAAGAGTGCTGTAGCTTGTTTAATTACTGGGGTAACATGATTTAACATCTTATGTCTCAAGACAACAAACACAAAGTGCTACTGTCATTCCAACTAGCACCACATTATTATGGTTTGGTGAATCATTTACCATAAGATGAACATACTGCTCATTTAATTACTTTATACAATAAAAAATTAATTAACTTAACAGTTTACTTAAAGTTTTAAACTCTATTGAGGAAAAAAAAACAGCTTAAATAAATTTCTTTTGAAACTGAAAGATTTTATCAAAATATATTGATAAAACCTGTTAATGAATAATAAGAGTATGTTTTGAAAACCCATTAAAAGATGAACTGGGTATTTTATGATATGTAAAAGTGGTATCAAATAAAAAATATAGACAGTACATATCACATAAATACCTTCTAGTCAGAGGCTTGTTTATAGAAGCACCGTGAATTAAATCACTGAGCCGCTTAACTCGCAACAAAGATGTCTTCTCTCCCATCACAAAACTAACAGCATCCATGAAGTTAGATTTCCCTACAACAAGTACAATGTATGTTTTAGTAAAAAAGAAATATAACACAAGTTTTATAACTAATAAGATATTAACTCGATGGCGAGACACCTACCCATAACAACAAGGAGCCAGTTATGATGTTTTTCACTGCACCATAATGTGCTTGTCACCTTGAGATATAAATGTTGAGTCCTGTTACCCTAGTATTTATACATTTAACACAACTCCTATAAAACTGGGACACAGTAATGTTTGCACACTTTTATTTGGTGACAGAAATAGGTGCTGTAGGGGTACCTACCTAAATGATCTTTGGCAGCAGAGAACTGCCGCCAGTAATATTTAACAAGTTATAAAAAGTAAATAGTCTAAATTTGCAATAGATTCCTGGATTTCTATTTCAGAATAATATGTTTTCTTTTATAATTGTCAACTTTAAAATTATTTAATATTTTATGTTTGTGAAAAAACAAATAGAAATCTGCAATGAAATTTTCATCGTCATCATTTCAACCGATGAGCGTTCAAAATAAAATTTTACCTAGCTTCAATTTTAAGATTTTTAGTTAAGTGATTGTTAGTTTTTTAAGCGTTTGGAAAATGACAAACCTATCATTAATCATCACCTCAATCAATAGATAAATAATAATCATTGATGAATTAAATTAATACCAATGAAGTAAAAGTTAGTAGTCGTCAAAGTTAAATAGTGGTTGTTTTCAGTTTAGATGTTATGATTATATTGTTTTTGTATATAATGTTTTATATGATCTCACATTTTTTAGACATTGTTTTCCATATTATTAAGAAGAATCAGGGAGATCGTTTTATTACCTGATCCGTTTGGTCCAACGACAGCAGTAAAGGGTTTCAGAGGTCCAACTCGGTGATGACCACGATAAGACTTGAAATTTTCCATATCAATATACTTTAAAAACGCAGGCATTTTGAAAGACGATGTTTCTACCTATGTATGAAAAGTAATATAAAGCAACATAACCGCTACGTTAAAGTTTACATACAAATTAATACTAAGAAATGGCGGCAATAGGGTTTTGCGCGACGTATTTACATAACCAGGTTTTTAAAACAGGTATTTGTTTTCAAGTATGTGCACTAGTCGTCTGAGCAAAATAATCGAGTATTTAATACTTTTAAGTTTTTTATAGACTTACGCAAATGATCGCGAGACGCTAACCAATCGCAGAAGATGCATGCGTTATACATTGCGTGCACTTTGTTGTACTCACGCTGTGTAATGTTAACAAAACCCAAGAACTCAAGAACACGTACCTAAATTTTAAAAAATACTTCTAGTCTTCTAGAAAAACTCAGCAAACTTGAATTGTGAATTAATTTTATATTTTTGGCAATATAGTATGTTACTGCATTAGTTTAAATAAAATCTTTCGCCAATAAAGTTTTTTTTACCGTACTAAAACGAATATGTTGTATAATGTTATACTATAGGTCTACCAGGATCTGATGGCAAAAAAACGTTAAAAAAGCGATTTTCATATGGCAACAAAAAAAAATGTCATCTGTCAACTGAAATTTCGAAGAATTGTTTTTTGTTTGGCTTCAAATTTCCTTTAAAAAATGGTGAAAATGTCGAAAAACCTCTTCGATCGCAAGCAAGAAATATTATTGTCAATGTTTATCAAAGAATACTTGATGAACAAGGCGCAGAACAAACACAATCATCGATATTTAGCCATGTGCAAACGTTAACTGGTTAGTAGGAATAACACGTCTTTATACTTTGGTTTATTGCAATTTTCGTGTGCATTATATTGAGTATACTAAACTTTGGTTCATTTCAGGGATTTTTAATACTACTATAAGGCGAATTGTTGCTGAAGGCAGATCTAATACAGGCGTATTTATTACGCCCGTTAAAAAAAATGGAAGGGGGCAAAAAAAAAATAAACTTGGATAGTTTTGATTTAGAATTGATCAGAAACAAGATAAATGAGTTTTACATTGTACGAAAAGAAATACCCCATAACAGCCAATTTTCGTCCCCACGACTGGGGCACAGACCTACCCTCAATATGAGGGCGATTGGGCCATAGTCACCACGCTGGCCTAAGCCGGGTTGGTAGCTTTACACATACTTTAAATTAAATTCTAAGTCATATGCGGGTTTCCTCGCGATGTTTTCTTTCACCGTTCGTATTTCGCTGTTGTAACTAAAGTCCACAAATGTACATAACTTAATATTTAAGTCATCGGTACATGCCGAAATTCGAACCTGCGACCTTCGGAATGAAAGCCGCACGCTCTAACTATTAGACCAGCGAGCTACTGAAAGAAATACCCACTGTCATGAAATTGGTAAAAATTCTTCGGGAGGAAATCAATTCCAATGGAGGAAGAGAATCCTTAAGGTAACAAAAATGAATTTCATTTTCTTTCTGTTTTCTAATATAAACATAGTAATCAAAAAATAACAATTTTATTTTGTCTTCAGATTTATTTTGAAAGATATCGGATTCGAATTCGTGAAGTGCCAATCTAAAAAGGACTATTTTAATGGAGCGACATGACATGAAGATACACTAATTCAAGTATTTGGAGCGTATGCAAAAGAATCTAGAAGCCGATGATAAGCTGTATGTGAACAAATGCTGGCAAAGTAAAAATATTGCAGGCCCATTCAAAAGTATTCCGGCAGGGCCTAGATCATTGTACATACTGGTGGAGAAAATGGTTTGGCGCCAAACTGTTGTTTAGTGTATAGATCGAAGAGTAGATCTGCTGACTACCACCATAATATGAATAAAGATAACTTTACAAAATGGGTTACGGAGAAGTTGATTCCCAACCTTACAAAACCTTCTCTAATTGTCATGGACAACGCCAAGTACCATTCTGTACAATTAAACAAACCGCCTACACAAGCCGACCGTATTGCTATTATACATACATACATACATATATATATATCACGCCTCGTTCCCAGCGGGGTAGGCAGAGACCACCTCTCTCCACCTGCTACGATCCTGGCACACCTCTCTCGCTTCCTCCACTTTCATAAGCGTCTTCATGCACGCTCGTCGGTTGCGTGTGCTTTTGATCCGGCCTTTCTTTAGGACATCTCCGATTTGATCGGAGTATGTCCGTCTAGGTCGGCCTGCACCGATTTTTCCAATCATTCTTACCTTGTATATTTCTTTCGTTAATCTTCTTTCATCCATTCTTTCGACTATTATGCTATTATATAAGAATGGCTTTAATCAAACAATATCCCTTACGACGATAATTGGCGTAAATTTCAATTACTGGAAGCAGTGAAACATCATAAATCTGAATTTAAATATCATATAGATGATATTTTAAAATCACACGGCCACAAAGCTCCCACCATATCATTGTACGTTAAACCCCATAGAATTAATCTGCGGAATAGTGAAATAAAAAGTAGCGGGTAAAAACGTCAAAAGACCTGCAAGTGATATAAATTCTTTAACAGAAGAAGCTTTCTCTCAAACAGGGATCGACGAATGGCGAAAATCTTGTGAACATGTAATAAAAATTGAAAATCAGTTCATAGAACAACATCGATTAATTGAGTTGCAGAAGGAAAGGTTTATCATAAATATTGCGTCTTCCTCTTCCGATGACGACTTTTTTTATGGATGTGCAGTATTTGGAACCATTTTCAAGTTCTGAGAGCCTATAATTAATTAATAAACTCGTGAACAGAGTAATTGGAGTTGTCATCTAAATTACGAACCCCACATTCGCCACAGTAAGATTTTCAAAAATTATCCTTGATGATTGGATAAATTTTTATATTTGCATGTATCACAGACAGAATCAGCCGCTATAAGGAAAAAAAAGTATCAAAACCATTTACTCCAATTTCCTCAGTATTGCTAGCGTCAATTTCTTTGTTCCCTTTTTGTTATCAGATCCTAGTAGATCTATAACAACAAATAAAACGAAATAAATTATTATAAAAACTAAAATTGATAAAAAATTAATAAAATCTAAAAACCGTTATAACAAAAAACATAAAGCTTATTCAAAGTAACGACGACAAATATCTGCCGTTACAGATTTTGTGATATGCTATACTCACCTGTTCAACGAATTTCGAGTTTTAGAAAATTTATTTATATTGGGTCTAAATAATAGAGATATTTTATAAACAACAGTTAAGACATTTTTACTTCTGTTTTAATAATAAAAAAATATAAGAACAATTCTCAAGAGATAACTTTTGGTTTCTTACAATAGAATTTGCTCTGCAAACTTTTTTCGTAAAATATAATATTTCAGAAATATTTTGTAAGTATTTCAAGACCTAATATCTAGCTATACTTTTTAAAAATAATTGTACAAGGGCGACCTGCTTTCGAGTTTTACAAGTACGATCCATGCATAGGCGGTAACATGTTTTTCCCATTCATCTCCAACAGAAAAGGCAAAGATTTAATGTGTAATAGTTTGGAACGATTAATATTAACTATAGTTAGAAACTATCACTATCAGTAGACAACAGTTTTATTAAATTATAACTTATTATTTTGATAGGATTTATAGTAATATTTAGTATTAGTAATATTTTTCGGTGAAAATGTCATATTTTCGACTTAAGTGACGTACATACTGTCAATAGTATGTAGTTGTTTATTGATCACTGGAATATTTTTGTTACGGATATAAAGTTTTTGTTTATAACATTTAAAAGCTTGGATTGATATGGATGCTAATATTGCTTAAGATTTGTTTGCAAGCATGAGCGGTGACCATAGCCCTGGCAGTCCATTAGATCTTAGCGATCGTGAACAAGCTGTACTAATGGACCCTATAGATCACGAAAGATGTAGATACCCTTATTGCATAGTTTGGACGCCCATTCCGGTTCTAACGTAAGTTACAAGATTAAGAAGCTAAATAAAACGTTATATAAATTGTCACAAAACATGCGAATATTGTAAATATTTAATACGTACATACCATACATATATATCACGCCTCGTTCCCAGTGGGGTAGGCTGAGACCACCTCTGTCCACCTGCTACGATCCTGGCAGACCTCTCTCGCTTCCTCAACTTTCATAAGCGTCTTCATGCACGCTCATCTGTTGCGTGTGCTTTTGATCCGGCCTTTCTTTAGGACATCTCCGATTTGATCGGAATATGTCCGCCTAGGTCGGCCTGCATCTATTTTTCCAATCATTCTTACCTTGTATATTTCTTTCGTTAATTTTCTTTCATCCATTCTTTCGACATGGCCGAACCATCTAAGCATCCCTTTCTCTATCGTTGTCACTACATCTTCAACCACGCCGCACCGCTTCCTTATCACACTGTTCCTCACTTAGTCCATCCGTTTCACTCCAGTTATACTTCTCAGGCTTCTCATCTCCACAGCATTAATCTTACTTTCATGTTTCTTCTGCCATACCCAACATTCACTACCATACATCAGTATGTATGGTAGTGAATGTATATATATATTGTATTTAATACAATATTTAATAATTATGTATATTATTAGTATAGTATAGTATTTTATAAAATAAATTAAATAAACACCCTTGTTATTGTTCTGACTGTCAGGATTCAGAATTGGCCAAGTGTGGATTGGCATATCCTACATATTTATGACTGTTGTTTTTGAGATACATTGCTTTCACACACACTGCTTAATTCTTATAGCCAATACCGATCTATCACCCTAATTAAGTTCTTATTAAATATACACAATATTCTGTTTTGTTTCAGATGGATTTTTCCTTTTCTTGGACATATGGGCATTTGTACATCAAATGGAGTCATTAGAGACTTTGCAGGTCCCTATTTTGTATCTGAGGATCTTATGGCATTTGGTAACCCAACTAAGTACTGGCAACTGTCTCCACACAAGGCTACTAATGGACAGGCTGGCTGGGACGCAGCTGTTGCAGAAGCTTCGGAGTTGTACAAAAAACGAATGGTAAGGTTAGGTTAGGAATTATGCATGGAGGTCCTTCATGTATATTACAATTTCAAAATATATTGTTGAAGAAAGAATGTGAAATGTCATCAAGTTTATTTTGTATTTAATATAAAATAGTTTAGCATAATTCGTTAATTTGGTGATAGGTCTCTGTTGCACTGACTGTGTAGGTAGATACCAGCACAGTGACTATATCTCCCACCAAGCAAAGATTACTGTGTTCCAGTTTGAAGGGTGCTGTAGCTTGTGTAATTACAAAGGTAATGAGACTCAACATCTTATGTCTCAAGTAACAAACAAGCACAATGTAGTGCAATGTGCTTGTTAACCGACTTTCCTAATTACCGCCATGTTGTTATGGGCAGGCATAGCACTTACCATTGGGTAAACATCTCTCTAATCTTGTCACATAATTGTAATTTTTTTTTTCAGCATATTATATTTTATGATAACTGTCATTCTCATGTGGCGACTGCCCTTAACATAATGAATTATGGTAGCTGCAAAAACTGGAACATGGTTAAACTGGCATTCTATATGATCCCCTATTCAAAATATGTCAGGTATGTGAAGTTGTTGTTTAATGATTAAATAATATATTATATGTTAGATACTCGTGCATACTATACACAAAATACAAATTTAATGAATATATTGAAATGGTTTTGAACATTTAACAAGGAGATGTCAAAACTTATTAGCTTTTGTGTTCACAATACTGGAGTTATTTTCTGGCTACCCACAATAACCAATGAGTAATCACAATTACCATCAACAAATAGAAGTACTCTGATGGACATAGACCCTCTTCAAAAAATTTTTCTCCAATTTGTTCTGTTGCCAATACTCAGTGGTAATCATAATCTATTCTTATTAAATATTGATATTTTTTTTGAATTTGAATAATAATGTTATATTTTTTTTTCAGTTTTTGTGGTTTCTTGAAGACATGGTTGCCATTCGTTTTTATAGTTGCATTTATATGTGGATTGGCTGCAATTATTTAAAAATTATAGTAATTTTTAAATTTGTAAAATTTTTCGACTACTACTTTATATTTGCTAACAAAAGCACCAATGACTTCTAGTGGAGACATTTTACTGAGGGCTACCGGGTCCTCTTTCCTCTCATTAAGCATATGTAATTAGGAAAGTTATTGTTGAAGTGAGCTGGGAGAGCCTCGGGAGTTACATAGACATTTCACTTCTTAATCCTCATCGTAAAATGCTGCTTAGATCCTAATGGGTAGTATTATGAGAATAAGATATCAATAGATTTAATTTTATAAAGGTACAAAAATGGCACTATTGTGGTATATATTTGGGCATACTTTTTGCTCAAAATTTACTCTTATAATGTTCATTATATATGATTTTGAAGTACAGGAGAGAAAGTAGGAATCACCAACATATACATTGTCAAATAACAAGTGGAATATATACATTAAATGTACAGTAATACCCCCTAAAATACAGTAGGCTAGTTCCATGTTATAGGGAAGAGTGTTGTAGGAGTTTTCCCATATGTGTTACATATAAATTATTCACCTTTAACTTTCCTCGCGAAAGGGGTTTAAATGGCATATTAAGAAAACATTGTATTATAAACGAAATATGTATGTTTTATTAAAATCAATCTTAACTAATAGCGGGGATGGAAATGGTGTAGTATAAAAATGCAGTATAAGAGTACCATGTTATATTGGGGACTACTGTATGTATGTATGTATACATATATACTTTAATCAACCCTACAGCTTTGAGGCCTATTGTCTTTGTGGTGATTTACAACTTCAACTATGCCATCTATTTATTTTTCTTTAAAAATACTACTTATAATATATTGTTGTTCTACTTATGATTCACTGAAATACTTTCAAAAACTAATAATTCAGTGAAAAAGATTTTAAATAGAGTAAAAACTGGTTTACTTTCTCCTCATTCCAACCCCCACACAAAAATTTGATGATGATGATAATAGCGAGGTATGTTGGAGTAAGTTCAGCACTAAAGCCATAATATGCTAACTTAGTCCCATAAATATAAAGCATTATTACAACTCTAATGAATCTGGAGTTATTTCTAGATTTGCTACTTAATAGTGCCAATGCCTTATAATTGAAAATAAACTGTAAACACATTAACCTGTATATATTGATCTATTTTACGTTTTCTAAAATTTATAATGAGTACGGAATAAACATAAACTGTGTTTCATAATTTTTATTTTTACTTTGTACACCTACAACATAACCTCTTATACATTATTTACAATTGAAGATTTTAGCTTAGATATTATAAACCAGACTTTCAAGTCAAATAAATAAGACAAAATGTGCAACTTGGATGTATCTTCAACCTTTATCACATTTTTATGTTTAATCACTAAGGTAGCCGAAGAAATAAAAAAAATGTGTACATAAAAGGTTTGGACTTAGAAATTTTTGAGTAGAAACTTGTTGGATTATCATTTTAATGCAACATATTGATATCTTATCAAAAATAGCATTTTTTATTTGTGAACACAGGATGTATTGAACAACCCTGAAGTACATATGATTGTTACTAATATAATACATTTTAACATAATAATTATGGCTTAAAAACTACACATGTCTGTAAAATTGTGATGAATATGATGGTGACATAGTTTTGTGAAAGTACTTTTTTTAATAACTTTTCATCACTTAACAGCCACTTATTTGTAACTTTCATAAGGTATTTTAATATTTATTATACCAGTTATTTAGATTGAATGGTTCAAAGAGAGAAAACTGCTGATGATTGTTCTAAAATCAATTTCATAATGGTAATCAAATAGTATTAATTTGTAATCAAATTGGAAATAAATTGTTCTTAATTCAAGTCACTATTTTTATTTATTGAATTACAGTGAACAACATTGAAATGGCTGCAATATGTAACCATTACAAAGAACTAAACATCCCGTGAATAATTACTTTACAATAATAAGCTTAGTAAATATAACATTTTCTTTGCCATATCTGTACCAATGAAAGCAAAAAAATGATTGTAAGTAAAAATGGCACTCACTTGTTATTTTTCAATTATCATTGAGATATTGTCAATTTGAGACAAAAAAGACAAAACAATCACAAATCAAAATTTTTGGACAAATCGTTGTATGGCGCAACTAGCACTCTTTTAAAACGCTCTTTTCGACTGAAAAATCGTAGTCATAACCACTCATATTAATTTTGCTCGTTAAAAATGCAAGCAGGTCTCCTATTTCGGTGGCAAAAGTCTCTTTGTTTTTCGACAGTTGCAACTCGCGCGATAACGCAAATGGTACTCCTTGCAGATAATGAAACGTTTGATCATTCGTCTTCAATAAAGGTGTAGGAGGTGCTGGCCTTTTTGGTTGTGGAACATCATTTACACTAGGATATAGACCGGTTCCTGAAGGAGATGATGGATCAACTATCACAAAGCCATCATCAGGTCTGGGTCCTGGTATTGGAAGTGCCTCATCTTTCACTGGTGAAGATCTTCGTTTACCAAAAAGAGAAGAAAACATTTTTACCTAATAATATAATTTTCCCCGTCTGACTCATACATAATTTTGACGTTACGGACAACTAAACATAAATTATACCACAGAGTACATAGATCTCGTGTTTTTAATGCAATTATTATAATCATATTAATATTCTGTGCGTAAGATACAATATTTGGACACTTAACAAATCAATAACAGTGTAACCTTAATGATCGTTAATTAAATATAAATATTAATATTAATATGAATTATAAATAAATGTTTTGTTTTTAAAAAATATTTGTTTCTCGTTGTTTATGTTAATGTATTATTACATATTAATATTAAAGTTTTTTTTAACATTAATCTCCATCGATTTTATTAACACATTGGATAAGTAATTGTTAAGCTCGGTATGCTTTCACTGTACGTTTTTTAATAAAACATTGTAACCTGATTGGCCGATTAAGTTTGCAAGTTCTTTTAGGATTCTTATTAGCGAATCATAGGACCGAGAAATGGGTCAATTGCTCAGTGTGACGAGCGATGCGGTCAATTAAAAACTCCGACGTAGCGAACCAACTCAACTTCAGACGTCAAAGTCTTGCCAAAACATACGTTTGAATGTGTTTTGAAGAAATTGTCCATGGAAATGTTTTGTGTAAAATTTTATTTGAACAAATCCTAAAGTGTTAATTATGTGAATTATGAAAAGTGCATTAGTGTTTATATAAAACCAACAATTGAAAGTGTTTGTGAGGGGATTGATACTTCTCGATCCAGCTGGTTGCTGGCTCTCATCGGGTGATTACTCCTTATATTCTTCTTTTTAGAAATTCACTGTTATTTGTAGATAAATATAACGTAAGAAAGCGGTACATTTATTGTACATACTTATATGGACAAAAACAGAAATATCACATCTCATTACGAGTTATTTACACTTTACATGTATGATAGTACTAAAAAAAGTCCAATATAACAATCTCAACCAATTTTAAACAACTGTGGTTGAAAATATGTTATATGGTTTTTACAATTCTTAATTCATGATCATGTCGGCTTAGTTCATTAATGTATAGAACACTCAGTACTCTCTAATATGATGTTCTTTGATACACAGTCTTTTGTAATTCTACATTTTTTTTTTCATAAGAATTACAGCATTAAACAATATAAAATGCATGAGTATAAAAAATATAACAGAAACATTACCTTCTAATGAGAATACAAATAAGAACTGTTAGTTGGTCTTGTGTACCATTTTCATAAAGAAAGTAAATAAATTTTTGTGCTTTAATACTTCAATTAATTTTTCATCTCTCTAGAGCTAAGTATTATCTCACTTAGTTAAATATCTAACAGTAAACATATAAGTATGGGTTGACTCAAATCCTTTTAAACTGTTACAATTTCTATCATCTCCTCTTAACCTTTTGCACTCTACTGACACCTATACAGTGACATACCAAATCTAACCACAAATCCTCTGACACCTACATGGCGACACAAATAACAAATCAAATAAACATTGTTTTTATAGATATCATACTATGAAAGAATTTAAGTGCAAAAATTAAACCTTTTTTTACTGTAACATAACAAAAATATAAATATGTATCTAATAAAATATACAAAAATAATCTAATATAAGGTCAAGCATTTATAATTTTTTTTTAAAACAATAATTATTTAGATTTTTACTGTTTATAAAAAATGTCACGAAGTTGCTGGTGGGTGATATGAAATTTTGTGTGGAGTGCAAAAGGTTAAAACTTATTCTGAATTATATGTTTGCTTTTAAGCAAAGGATTATTGTATCAAAGCTTTGCCATTTCTTTTGGTGGAAATCCTATTGGATGAATAATTTTTTTTAATATGACATATATTCATGTTTAAAGTATCATGTTGTAACTGTAATCTTTGTTTCAAACAGAAAGTTTAGGTTAAATGAAAACAAAACATATTGCATATCACAACTGCAAAAACTATGTAATATATTTTTAAAAATTCTATATTCAAAAGATAACTTTATTTGAAAGAATTGAAATACTAATGTTGCATTTAATAATGACTTTACTGCTTTGATACATCTCCTTTAAATAAAAATAGATGGGAATTAAAATTAATAAATTGTCAAATACAGAGAAATGTGGGAGATAGGGTTGGGAAGCCTTGCACAAGGTGGACCGACAATCTGGTGAGAATCACAGGAATCCACTGGATGTGAGCAAGGTAGAACACATCTACGTAGAGATCTATGGGGAATGCCTATGTCCAGTAGTGGACGCCTATCGGCTGATGATGATGAGAGATAAAAATATTGATAAAATTAAAATTGAACAGAATACACACTGTAAATTGAATAGAACACCTACTCCTGGTGCAACCTTCAATGAGAATCCTGGAGAGAAACCTATGCCTTGTGGTGGGCATTATCTGGCTGATAAGATGGAATTGATGTTGTTGACATTCATAAAGTTTCTCATCTTATGTTAATGTGGATGTGGTGTAAAAACTGCTTAGAGATTTGACATTCTTTGGTGGCTGTTGCTCGGAAGGGCAGACCTACTCTTTAGTTAATTTGCCTTATCATTTTTGTTGGATAGAATGAGAAAGTGAAAGTTTAATACATACATACATATAAAATGGATGCACTCGTAACTGTGTGACTCCTTGCAAAGTGTTATTTATATAGCAATAGTACACAGTTGCATACGTACATACATACATACATATATATCACGCCTTGTTCCCAGCGGGGTAGGCAGAGACCATCTCTCTCCACCTGCTACGATCCTGGCACACCTCTCTCGTTTCCTCCACTTTCATAAGCGTCTTCATGCACGCTCGTCGGTTGTGAGTGCTTTTGATCCGGCCTTTCTTTAGGACATCTCCGATTTGATCGGAATATGTCCGCCTAGGTCGATCTGCAACGATTTTTCCAATCACACTTACCTTGTATATTTCTTTCGTTAATCTTCTTTCATCCATTCTTTCGACATGGGCGAACCATCTAAGCATCCCTTTCTCTATCCTTGTCACTACATCTTCAACCACACCGCACCACTTCCTTATCACACTGTTCCTCACTTTGTCCATCCATTGCCAGTTTAAAATGTTATAAAAGTATACTTTCTCTGTGAATTTGCTAGCAAGGCGTTCGAGCTATGGGAAATGATTTTGGACAATATTACAATTTGTAGATTGCACTGAGCCAAGGCATGGTAAGTCACTAGTTACATTGATTTTGAGAAACAGAAATCAATGTTTATGTATTGTTGTTTGGCTATGGTACTAAGAAAATCAAATCTCATTGCAGAAATATGGCATTTGAGTCAAATTGTGAACTAGGTTTATTTGTTATTACAGAAAACTGGCTGTTACTTGAACATGGCCGATGACCCCGGCCAGTCATCCTCACACTCAGGTAATTCATTTGTATGTTCTTCCTCAAAATATGAACAAAATTAGCATACGGCTGTAGGTAGGTGAGTAGGCAGGCAGGTCTCTGTTGACGGAGATCGTGTAGATAGGTACCACCTCAGCTCCAATTTCTAATGCCGAAAAGTAGATAAGGAACAGATATATTTATTGTAAAATAACAGAACACATGAGTTATAAGATAAACTGGGAATTTCATCGTAAAACGAATTCAGTGCCCAGTGCGGGTGGGGACGGGTGTGTATGTGTGTGCACGTGCACCGCAACGGCACGGCAACTGTGCGGCAACAGCAAGGTAAGTGCTCGGCTTATTTTTCACGCAGTACTTCAAACTTTCAAACAGTAAGTTTCAGCTACCACCCCCGGTACGGTCGTGTGAAGTGTGTGAAATCATCAGATTTTTGATTGATTAAACCCTTATTAGTTAGTCAAATGAAAAACGTGAAAAGTGTAAAAAATTAGGATGAACTGTTAGGAGGATATAAATAAATAAAAACCTTTGATTGCCTTATAAATCATGGATGGATTATGGATTTCAAATGATTTCGAAGCAAATAATTGAACATTTGCGCATAGGTGTCATTCTAACATTTCGTGGCTCGATGTCGAAAGCTGCCATTGAATGAAAAAGTAGTGTAGAAACATTACAGCGGTCCGGTTTGAAGGGCGTTGTAGTTATTGAAATTACTAGGGTAACGTGATTTAACACCCTGTGCTCCCCACGTCCCAAATTATAAAAAGGAATGCTTATGTGAAATTATCTACAATGGGAAATTTAAACATCAATCTTTTACTCTTCAACTACATTGATAGGTGCCGGGATTGGTCGCAGGGGAATTCGGTATAAGTCGATGTTTGTGATGTTTCCGCAGGCACGCGAGGGTACACCGGGGGCTCGGCCCCGCGCCTGGATCGATGCTCTCAAGGCCACGGCCGGGCCGGTATCGATTTCCGTATAAATAGCGCCAGCCCCGGTTGCCCGTGAACACCCCGCACAGCGCCGCCCCGCAACCGCCGCGCAACCCCACGTAGACGTCCGACCTTGCCGACCTTGCCGCCCCGCACGTGCGCCGCCCGACCAACGGCCGCGCCTCTGCAACCACCTTAGAGCTTTCAGTTCCACAACATAATACATTAGTAAAAATTAACCCTGACCTTTTTGCACATGTTAAGAAATAAAATGACTCATAATTTTTTCGAGATCTTCCATGTTTAAAAGGGCTTTAGACTACATGCCGGTCGTTAAGTGAAGGTCCCGCAGTCACGAACCGACATCGATTCATACATTTTAGTTATAACTAAAGAGAGCTCTTAAGACACATCTGAATCGTTTGAGGAAAACTGGCGATGCGTTGCAGGATGCGGTGTACAGTGCGCCTGCAATACTCGCCTCGTAGCCGGGCTGCTCGGTGCTGCTGCTGCTGCTGCTGCTGCACGGGGAAATCCTAAACATTGTTGAACAAGATATAGCCACAGATTTTAAGCTACACACTTGCGGTGTAAAACTTAATAAAAGTGGAATCTTGTACCGTGTGAGGTTTATCTTAAATATACGTTGATCTTAAAGTTACCGGTTTTATATACAATAAATAAGCGACGGTCCGCAGGCGGCAGACCAGCGCTCCTGGTAAAATATATGGTTTATATGAATAATTCACCACCACCACCTTTAAGGTTAATTCTCTCATTAGCCTGTGCGCCGATTTTCTCAAATAAATCTTAAAATGTTGTTCAAAAACTATGTTTCCTTTACCCCGGTGCTTGGCGAAGCTATTCGTTTAAACACAGGTGATCATTAACCAATATGGCACGGGAAACCAGTTCCTTGTCCCCCAATAAGATTTTTTTAACTGATCGTAAGCGGGTGGGTGACGGATGGAAGTGGTCATGACACTCAGACAATTAATGCAGTATTAGTACGGGTACTTAGTTATACTGCGTCGCGGCACGTTGCGCGGTGCCGAGGCGTCCGTCACACCGAAACGTCGCCGCGTGGCAACGTTTACACCGTTTTAGGTGCACAGATACCGACGTCTACTGCAAGTTAACGGTACCAGAGACTCATCAAAAGATACCTCAAGTCCGTATTGCAGGTCACCGGCGCTCAGTATTTGGGCAAGCATGCATGTATGTGTAATTTATATAGAAACCACAAACAATAAATAAATCACCTAAACGTCTCCGGCTTGTTGTGACTACGCCCGTTCGGATGTGGGAAGGTCAAGGTCGCTTTTAGGAAGTGGCATGGGGGTGGCCTCACCTCGGGCGGCGTGTCGGGGTGGAGGTACATTGTACATGGGCGGGGCGGGGCCCCGTAAGCGCCAGAAATAGACTAAGCGGCACCGTTTGTCAACACACGCCTACGCAGCGCGGCGCTGGCTCTCGCCGAGGTGGTGGTCGGTAGTGGCAGTGGTGGGCGGAGTGGGGCGGACTGGCGGACGGGCGGGAGAGAGAAAGGGGAGGGTATGTATCCCGCTCCGCGCGCGCCCCGCTCCGAACGTCTGAGGACCGGGCGCGGGCGCGGGCTCGGGCACGGGAGCAACACAACTTTCTCGAAAGCAGGCACACTGCGTACCTATTGGGTAAGGTATTGATGTATTAATGGTTGGCCAAGCTAACATTGTTTTGTAACAAAAACATGTTTAAACCTTTCCCGATTTTAATGTTTCACAATATCGATGGTGACATCTTTCGAACAATGTTTGTGCACTTGGACTGCAGGATCTGAATGATTTAATGAGATTTTTACATACCACAAAGCAACAACGTGGCACTTGGTGGAATGGTATACGTTGCACCTCGTGGTTGCTCCGTTTTGAGGAATAAAACTTTGTCTCATTACACCCGTAATTTCAATAGCTTCAGCCCTTCAAACCTCACCTTATTAATGTTTGCACCTTATTGTTTGGCAGTGGGAAGAGGAACTAGACGGTTCCTGGCAACAGGATGGAATTACCATCAGTTAATAAGATGTCTTAGAAATGTGAATACTTTTTTTCTAATGGGAAGAAGCTAGCGGAGCAGCTGAGCTGGCTGACCGTTGATGACTAGGGTTTCCTAGTCTGTTTCTCCGTTTATACGTAGTTTATTGGTACTTCTTATAACAGGAATTGTGGCGCTGTTCCGGGACGTAAGCTCATCTGTAGCTCCTTGGCGAGGAGGTGCCGCGGGACACAGGTGGGGCCGCCGGCTGTCGGGTCCGGCATGCATTGCGCCCTATTGCAATGCGCTCCTCCGCATCAGCCGGACCCGCTAACCTGCACTACATAAACTTGGGAACCACCAAACAAGGCCCTATTTTCCGTGCGCATCCGACTAATGAGTCGGTTCCTATGGCTGTTTACTGTGTAATGAATTGAAGACATTTTTGTGAAAACAGCTCCTCTAACGATTTAAGTGGAGAAAGATATTTTTCACAGATATAGGTCAGCGCCTGATGATAACTAGGTTGGTAGCCAAAGAAGTAGTGATTAAGCATTCCACATTTGTTCTTTAGTCGTTCGATATCAACTATATGTATAATTTGTTTAAGGTTGTTTTGACATGTGTTTATTGCTTTATTCGAGGAGTTATAGTCGCACTGCTACTGGTCAGCATAGTCATAAAGACAGACCCGCCTATTGCTTATTGTATTTGTTGAAGACAATCCAAATTTCTGTCATACACAGTTAGCTCCGTAGATTCAAGTGTGGGGCACCGTGAGCCACACCAGCAGGGCGCTGCCCGCGTTGTCCGGCCGCCCGCCGCCCGCCCGCGTTTCATACGCCTTCATTCCAAAAATAGCAGCAACCCCTCTCACTCACTTACGTAATGATTGTTGCTCGGAGGCTGTGTGTGTCGCCCTCCCTCGGCGCCTCAGTGACTGCGGTAGCGCCGCGCGGACCGCACGCCCTTCCGTTCTGCCGCACTCCCGCACTCCCCCACCTGTAATGCGATCAGCAGCGCGCGTGGCAGCCGCCGCACGCGCACGGACACGGGCACGTGCACTGCGCCCGCTGCAACGTGCACGGCAGCGCTGAAAGATTCTCACGAGCTCTATGATTATTAAGTGTTTCTCTTATGAGATGTCGGTTGTCCTGCAAACTGAGTGTAGCTCGAGTGAAGTAACTTTCGTGCGGCTGTAGAAAGATTAACGCGAGCGTCATGTCGGCGGACCCGAAGACCCTCTCCGTTAAAGGTAAAGCTAAAGTTTACCTTGTAAGGCGTCTGGTAAGTCCGTACATAATAACTTATGAGGTGATCTTATCAAAAAATATATATTAGGTTGGGGAAAAAGAAATCCATTATTTTTTCGGTAGATGGCTGTAGTGATAAATTTCTCGTAAAGTATCGATCAAACAGTTTCAGATTTATGCTCGTTGGAAAGGTGACATTTCGCAGTAAAAAAATTCTTTTGCTGTTTTTTTTTGGTGCATTCAATTGTGAGTTACAGGGTGTTAAAAATGGAAGTGAACAAAGAGAAAATTCGGTACATTTTACAGTTTTTCTTTGATAAAGGCGAAAATGCAAGCCAGGCGGCTAAAATTGTGAATGGTGTTTATGGACCCGATACTGTAACAGGCAATTATGTGCAATTTTGGTTTTGTAGATTCCGTTCAGGAATTTTGATATTAAAGATGCACGGTAGGCCGGTCGCCGAAAATGTCGATAGAATCGGAGAAATGATCGAAGTTGACCGGCATGTTAGCAGTCGTAACATCGCCCAGGAGCTAAAACTGGACCACAAAACAGTTTTAAACCATTTACACAAAGCTGGATTCAAAAGAAGCTCGATGTTTGGGTGCCACACCAATTAACAGAAAAACATGATGGATCGATTTTCCTACTGCGAAGCCTTGGCCAAACGGAATGAGATAGACCCATTTCTTAAACGGATGGTGACTGGAGATGAGAAATGGATCACATACCATAACCCTGTGCGAAAACGATCATGGTCAAAGAGCGGTGAAGCACCTCAAACGGTGGCCAAACCAGAACTAACGGCCAGGAAGGTTCTGCTGTGCATTTGGTGGGACTGGAAGGGGATTATTTATTATGAGTTGTTTCCATATGGCCAAGCACTAAATTCTGATCTCTACTGTCAACAACTGGATCGTTTGAAGATAGCAATTGACCAGAAACGGCCAGAATTGGCCAACAGGAGAGGTGTCGTGTTCCACCAGGACAACGCTAGGCCACACACGTCTACAGTGACTCGCCAGAAACTTCGGGAGCTTGGTTGGGAAGTTTTAATGCATCCGCCATACAGTCCGCACTTGGCACCAAGCGATTACCATCTATTTCTTACATTACAAAATTTCTTTAGTGATAAAAAATTGGCATCTAAGAAAGATTGTGAAAATCGGCTACTAGCGTTTTTTGCAAATAGAGAGCAGGACTTCTACGAGAGAGGCATTATGAAGTTACCTTTAAAATGGCAACAAATCATAGAACAAAACGGTGCATATTTGACCCAAATCGGACAATCCGAAGCATGTTAAATAAAGTCCTGAAGTTCATATAAAAATAATGGATTTCTTTTTCCCCAACCTATTATTTACTAGAGACCATACCGATAACTACTACTACTACTGCATCCCACATTTCTATTTAAGGGGCACAGAAACTAGATTTTATTAAAAAAAAATGTAAATATAATTCTATACTGAAAGTTCAAAAGGGTTTTATATACTTGTATCTAAAGAAAATTTGAATCTCATGGCATTAGTTTTGAAGTTATAACAGCGGCATTATTTGTATTTAAGAAAAAGGGGTATCTTAGAAGAAAGTAGAGATACTCACGTATGCATTTTAAATGTATAGATATTGGTGATTTCGAATCGGTCCTATATCCACGTGAAGGTAACGCCGCCGCCCGCCGCCCGCCGACTCGCACCTTAACTCAATGCATGTATGTTTACTTTGCATGGGAAATGTGAACGCAAGAAGTCCGTTGAGGAAAATCCTCGTGTTTATGAACTCGAAAATCCCAACGATCCGTTTTATATTCCATACGTATATGGACACGCGCACACTTACGGCCATTGGCTGTTATGTAAGCACCAAAGGCGCAGTGGTCGCGCGCAAGTGTTGCGAGTCCAAAGTTTAAATTGGCTTTCAATCCGACTATATACGATTTTTTTTTATTAGCGTGGGGAAAAAGATATCATTCGGGGGGAAAACAAGGTTATGTAAACTTTTTATCCACTAAAACTCTCTCGGTGGTCATCCTCAGTGCGTTGCGGGTTGTTCGGGTATTTCCTACCGAACGCAACGCTACCTCCTGGCACCACGCAACAAAGTACGTCCCAGGGAGGACTGTAGGCATGAGGGCTTCCACCCTCAATTTCCGTGAAATCCAAAACCCTTTTAGTTGTCTTCTTCGACTGGCAGGAATACTTTAGTTCTATTACTAATAGCCCGAGACTACAGGACTGAAGGACTATTAACGTTTTCCAGCAAAAAAATGGTGGCTAGGTTAATGGGAAGATTAATAATGTTACCATGAATATTTGGAGCTATCAGTTTTTTCTTATTTTTGACTATTTATCTATATAAATGTATATACATGACATGTGTGCCCAAAGGCATCCATTCAAGTTATTTTATAATCTTGATCTAAGACATTAGCATTTTGTAAATATAACAGCCTTGTGTCAGATGCATACGATACTTAGTGACGAGCCTGCCGTAGAAGATTGAAACGGGCTACGGGTTCACGGAAGTCGTGAGTGGTAACAGTGGTATTTATAGATAATGCACCAACATACATACATACATACATATATATATATATATATATCACGCCTCGTTCCCAGTGGGGTAAGCAGAGACCACCTCTCTCGCTTCCTCCACTTTCATGAGATAATGCACCTAAGGATACCTATGAATGTGATCAGTTTTAGTCATATTTTTATATTCACAGGCTCCATGTCCGACATCCTGTAAGCAATAATGATAACCACCTAGCCGAATTGTAACGCGTGCAAACACTACCGTGTGCTGGAATACTGGAGTGTATAGCTAGCGGCAAGTAGATGTACCGCCTTACTCTTCACACACAGCGCTATACTTTTGCGCGCGGAGCACAGTAGCCCATAGTAACCTACAGTCCGGCACGCTATCGCTGCCGTGCAGAGAATACATACATGTATTAGTACAAGTTCTGTTCGGGTCCCAAACAGCCGCTGACGGGATTTCCCGGCTTGAGTCACGCTCCAACCAGCGTCTGCTGTCACAACATCTAAAAATAATTTTTCCGGTTGCGCAATTACTTTTTTAGTTTTAATTGGGAATAATCATTTTTAATTAATTTTGATTTATATAAAACTAGTCGTTTTAGATGAAATCTCGTCTTTGTTTGTAGTGAATACGGTAAGCTTTTCCTGAGCAGAAAGCAGTTTCAGTGAGACCATTTAGAACTAGCCAATGGTTTGAACATCGGTAACATCATCATCATCGTCTATCGGCTGCTGATGATGAATGGTTTGAACATACTAACGACGATTTCTAAACCTGAGTAAGAATCAAATAGACTGTCGGCCGTGCCAGCAAAGAGTAAATCTTCTTCAATCAATTCATGTGACCAACCCGTGGAGTTGACTAAATCACTTTAGAGTAATGTCATATTTGCCCGAATAAAATGGTTTCCAATACAATGTTTAACTTTCACATTTCATCGATTGTGGACTGAAATAAACCACGTTAGCCGCTGGTTGGAGGAGAACGGCGCCGGCTCGGGCCCGCATCGAACCGCGGACGTCGGTTAAATGTGGCCGCGGCGGGCCGGCGCCGCTTACTCACCCACCCGCCCGCCGGGCCGATGCGGATCTAAGGATAGAGTTGAATAACTTATTAGTCCCGCGGGTGGACGGTGATATCGTGATGGTAAAATATTACTCCGTCAACCTTCAACTACAATGTAGTTTCATTAAATATTTAGTTAAAATTATAACAGTTTTGCGAGAGTAGCCGTTCCCACATTATCGGCCGAATCGCCCACTGCAGAGCATAGGCCTCCATCAAAGGTCTCCACTCCGATCACTCCTGCATACAGCGGGTTTCAGCGACTTTTATCAGGTTGTCAGTCCATCTACAGTACGCGGCCGCCGCGCGGATGACCTTAATGCCCTATCGGTAGTCAGTCTTTGAAGTAATGTGTCTGCCCTTTAGCAGTTGCAACACGGCAAAGGTAAGGAGAGCTACGGCCTCCGTCCATAGGAGTAACGTTATAACGAATCATTGTCACCTTTGATGTAAAAAACAAGCTTACAAAGTGGATGAACTGTGCAGTTAAGGTCACGCAGTTGTGTTCCGGAATTAAATGCCGCGACTATCCACTGCTGGGAACGACCACGTATGTGCTAGTCCATACCCATAGTTATTGGAAAGTCAAGGACTATGCGAACTTTCTGTTATTATTTCAGCAAATGAATATATTCAATGACAACATTGATTTTTTTAATATACTGCCGAAGCGCTCACCCTAGTGATGAAATTGAATCTGATAAAATTTTATTCATATTGAACGGGCAATTATATGGTAACAATGATTGGTACTCGAGGTCGGATCTATTTACCTCGGGGAGTTTCACACGAACACTATATTGTTAAAACGAAAAAATGTTTTTATCGAAAATCAGAACTCTGAAGTAATGATATCGGGCATGTTCTTAGTGTAGGAGGAGCAGGCTGTTTTGCGACAATTGAAGAGTATTGTGTAATATCACAACAAAATAAAACAGTCCAACTGATTGTCCGTACTCACGAGGGTGGGTGTGTGTGTAGGTAGCAAAGTGGCGCGTCTTACTCCAGGTCCACTGTTCAATTGTTGGTAAAGACAGACGTCGGGCGCCTGCGTCCTATACCAAAATAGAGTAGAGACGGCTCCGCGACGTCGCGGGTCCGCGTTCGAAGCCGATCTGAAACGTCGCGGGAACTTGACTCATCGACCAAGTACAGCGTCAGCCCTACGGCTGATTGGCAGAAGAAATACCAAGTACTACAGATGCAAATTAATTACTCAACATAAATAAGTTTGTAATTATAAATTATAATAATCGTTCAGATATCCATTGTCGAGGTTCTTTCCCATTACTCATGAAACAGAATTTGCACTGTGAGTATTTACAGTAGTTGCTGGTAAGCCGCACTGAGCACGCGACGTTGGTGCGCGGCGTGATCACCTCACAACAAAGAGAATGGGAAAGCTCGGAGTATAAAACCGATCTCTGGATGATGATGATGGCTGGCAGCCGGCTGCCGTACGGGGATGCGTATAAATAAACCGTTAGATCAGCGCCGGCGCCCGCCCAGCGCCGCCGAGGACAGTGTGGGTGTCAGTTCCGCATCTACTAACAAAGATTTACCGCTTCTGACGATTGTCCATACTTTAAAATAAAATTATACGACGCGAAAGTTTGCGCCCGTCTTACCTTGAACACACTTTTCTGTGAAAAAGGTTCGCGTTAGGGCTTCATAAAGTTTAATGTTTCCGGTGCACCACTACTATTTTCATTATTTTACAGAACAGTAGGGTTACTGAGTAAACACGTCACCCGACCTTTAGGGTCTTCTATGAATGTGAACATAGATCATGTATACCAGATTTCGTAGTGGTAAAACGTAATTAACAAGAACAACGTACTCTAAACATTAAAGTGTGGCTTAGTGTCGTTTTGGAATTGTGATTGCAAGTTATGGCCTAATGAATGCAAAGTTGTCTCCATCGATATTCGATTTAGAGTGGATTCGTTCTGCTTGAAGCTCTTTATAAAACTAATCGCTGTCTGCATTCGGTGTGGTCTCCCGAGAGTGTCAGTTCGGACCATCAGTAAAGTGGTCACATTGAATATCGGCCGCCGCGTGTACAGCGCGAGTGTAAACGACGCGACGCGACGCGGAGCGCCCTGCTCTTTACGGGTTCACCTTGAAATGTACAATATTTGTGTTTGAGAGGCGAACCTGCGTTCTAAATATAACACCGGATGACATTTACCAAATGCATAATAATAAGCCGGTCGCGGAGGCGCTTTCTCATCGTAAGCACGCGGCCGTGCGCCGCCGCGGTAGGAAAGCCGGCCTGCGGAAGGCCGGCGGACTCGCGTGTCCGCCGTGCGCCGTGCTGCGGCGGCCGTGTTTGATGTCGAGCCTCCAGCTTGTGTACCACACGTGCTTTTGGCTCTAGCATTAAAAATGAAGTCGGCGAAGACAAATTTTATAAATTAACAAATACCTCCAATTATATGCATTACATATGGACATTTTTTTACCGTAGCAAATTCTTGCTGAGAACGTTGTTTTCACTTCGAACAAGTTGAATAAATCGTCTAGGAGAAATCTCGTGCAGCGTATCTTCTACATAGTGTGTCGTTTGGTTAATGGTGTCAAAACTCTTGAATTCGGTGTTAAGGTTAAACAAAGACATCAGGTGTGAAGTGTTATCGGCTCAAACTAGTCTCTTTGATCTATAAACAGTAACACACCTTACTCTTGCTCAGTTTTACAAAATGTTTTTGGCGGCACAAATTAGTACTGCTAATATAATCAACCTTTAAGAGATTTCCTGTTGTTCCGTCTCCGTCGCGGGAGGGTCGCACGACACCTTTTGGTCGCGGGAAGCAGTGTTGTGTCAGTTTGTGTCGTGTATGCGCAATTGCAAACCCGATCGGTCAATTTGTAGCTACAACAATCCGGTTCGCGATATTGAATTCATCGCAAATTATTAACAATGTTACGAGTTAAGTCGCGGCTATGGTTTATTTCTCAGAGCCTGTTACTGCCGCCTTTTCCGTTTTAGCCGTTTTTATTTCTTCCAATGTTACTTCGTGATTATCGCGCCGAAATTTTACTTAATACGTATCGGTGCGTCGCGCGCTCCGCCTACTGCACAGTTTTATATCACAGAGTGGAGGACAGGCTTGACTTCTGTCCGGTGCTGTTCACTGCAATAATCAATAGAATAGAAGAAGAGACCCAGCCCACCGTTTTATTATACATTCTTAAATCGTACGCGAAACATTTATGCTATTGATGTTTTCTAGATCAACTAGCAAATAGACAAATTTAGACATCCATACGTGTTTGTCATCGTCGACATCGGCGCCATTTTGTTAAAACTAGTCTGTTATAAAAGTGTGCTGCCAGAGATACCTCCACAACGGAACTACATGCCATTGCTCAAAGTCGCGAATCGGGCTACGAGAAGCACTTGCAGCTTTCTAACATGGCTCAGGATATCAGTGAGCTCACGTGGCAATGGATTTCACACTAAGTGTTAAGATGGGTCATCCGAGCGTGCAGGAAAATGTGGTATATATGGCAGAGCGAAGTCCATGCCCAGTCCCTTGGTAGACGACCATCTATCGAATATCTTTATAGAATGTAATTTTTAGAGGTCCGAACACGCCTGACTTTAGTATTCACTAAAACTACCGCATATTCATAAACTACTGGCTCCTACAAGCGATATAATTTCTGTGAGCGCTGCACTTTTCAGTTTCCACTTCAGGCTGCATTAGATAGATCATTTCGCCGACGCATGTGAAATTTTACGTTGTGCCTAACATAACCGCCGCGGAATGTTGAAATAACTCGAATAACATTTACCGCGCTGGACCTGAGCGTGTGCGGCGAGTTTACTTATACTTGAAGCCGATTGGCGCCAACTGGCCTTACCATGCCACGGAAGTACCTTGTCTACTTGTCTAAACGAATTTCATTTATATAATAAGTTTTAAGGTCGGAATTGTCTGAGAGCCTCGTTCGGTCGCTCGAGTTCACTTGATCGTGTGAAATGTAGTAGCCAGTTGTGCGATACGTATGGTGTTGCGAGCGTGGGTCGAGCCTGCACTACCTTGTCTGGTGGAAGTACCGCGTTGCCGGCTACAGCCAACAACGCGTTCAGCCTGCCTCATCGGCCATCCTTTTCCTTCCGGTGCCGTGTATGTGCGTGTGTTTGCCCACCATTACCGTGACACCTTCGATATTTCGTAATTACTGCTTTTTCTGCTACATAACTCGTTTGTTTAGTTAACTCGAAAATAGTCTCTTTTACCGTTACAGAAATGCCATTCGACTGAAGGCTCGCGTGGAGCTGATAGGTGGGTCATTAAACTCAAACATGTGATTACATACAATGTATAAAATAAATGGTTGACATGATAGGTTAAAAATCGTTGCAAAGTAAACCGCGTCGTTTTGCGTAGCGCGCGTTGTTTAAGTGCGCGCGAATCGTGAGCTGAGGCAGTCCTCTATTTGCTGGATTTAATGTGTATTATAGTATTATATATAAATGCAAAACTATAATATCAAATATTATAGCCTGTTCGTCTGCTCTTGCATCTTTTTGAATTTGTTAGACAAGCAAGAAATCTTGTGAACAGATGCCAATACATTTTAGAAGAGTTGTTAGTCGTCCGCAACGACTCTACATCTCGCGACGCCGCGCGACGCCGCTCGACGCCGCTCGAAGCGCTGCCGGGGCGGGTTGTGAATGAAGTTGCAGCGGAGGAGGGCGCACGCGCCGCGCGCGCGCCAGTCTCCGTCCGACCGCGAGCCGGGGCGGACGCGTGGAGCGTGCAGTGTGTGCAGTGTGTCCGACGCCGACCCGTTCGTCGGCAGTGCCCAGTGCTGAGTGGCCAGTGCCCCGTGCTCTCATAAGATGTTTGCGTTTCGTGATAAGGTTCCGTACAGTGGTTAAGGTGGATTCCGGAGTGTACCAGGCCGTGGAGCACGCGCAGCGGCTCGAGCGCTCCCGGGCCATGTACGTCATGAATTTAGGTGAGTGCGCAGTGTTTAACATTGAGTTCACCGCGTCCGCGTAAAACCGGTCGTCGAGGGTATGGTATGACTCGTCGCGGATCTCGAAAATGTTATTGCTGCGTAGAGACCCAGTTTGAGTAGTAGTAGTGGTGCACGAGCCGCCGCCTTTCTCTCTCTCGGCGTGCCCCGGCTGGCCCCGACGCCGCCGGCGGGCGACTTCGCGCGGGGTACCATTCCGTTTCAATTAGTATCCTATTCACAGCGCAATCGGACTGCTCGTGTGTATGTTTTCATTACAATTCGCGCGTGTGTGCGCGTGAGTGCGCGCGCGCGCGGTGTGTTTGCGCTATCGGTGTTGCTATTTCTGGAGCGCGCGCGTGTGCGTGCGTCCTCTGTGTGGACGTGTTGCGCCTGTGTGTGCACGTGCACGCCGTATCCGCGTTCACCGGCTTATCACGTTGGGCCGACAGCGCGCCGACGCCAACGGCTCACCTCCTCGCGGCTGCTGTTAACACTAAATGGTAAGCTGTCGACGCAGCTATAGTTTGGTGTACTACTTGTTCTGATCACAGCTGTAGTATTTTTCGGTAATGTGCGCGAGTTGCGAACGTCATCGAGTAAAGTTTCCATCAACCGCCAACGACAGGCGGGGGCGAAGCGTGCGTAGTGTCCGCTGCAACTGCAACAGCGGTAAGTGCAGCCGCACGAGCGGTTCGATTGAGGGGCGCGGGCGGCGGCGGTCGCGTGCCGTGGCGTGCCGTGCTGTGCTGTGACGCAACGCGGAGCCTCGCCGCCAGCATGAGCGGAGCACTCCTTACGTCACGAAAGTAGACGACCGCGCGCGGCCGGATGCGTGTCCACCTTCTGGGATCTTATGAATGGTGGGTCGCCAGATGATGTCTGAAGTGTTTACACCGCTCCGAAACAACCGGCTCAAGGTCGGCGGCAACGTACACGTACACGCACCGCATTCATTATAATTAACGTATCACGTGACGGCCGCCGGCCGGCGCGGACCATCACGCCTGATGCGATGCGGATGCGGATGCGGAGGTTATTCGCGTGTATTATTTTTTCGGAATCATTTCATGAAAAGAAAGTACAAATTAGACGCTGTGTACTGAGTCCTTTGTACCTTGTTTTGGAAATTAACCATTCGATTTTAAATATCCACGAACAGGTAGCGTGTCATTACAGAAATATATTTAATAAATTTGCATATCTTCACTGAATGCAAATGAGGCGGCGGCGCAGCCTTGCGTAACCAACCACCTCGAACTGCTCCAGACAATGGGTTTTGTGTTCTCTTTCTTTATGTTTCCGCTTCTTTTTTCTAATTCTAATAATATACGCAGCGTTAAGACGTTTGCAAAGTTAACATTTAAAATACGTACTGATTTCCTCAATAAAATATAATCATTAGTAGCATTTGAAAAAAATCTCTAGCCTTTTTTTTTTGCTTATTAAATTTTCCGAGTATAATAATTCTAAACTTTGTAAGTTTAATACATAGTGGCAATTGTAATTATCATTTATTGTAATTTATATAATAAATAGTAGAGTGTTAGAGTTATTATCGTCGCTTTAATTATAAACCAAAGGCGTGTACGCACCGAATTGAAACTGGCGTACATCGTACGGAACGTCTACATTATATAATATATATATATATCTATAAATAATGATAAAGTACCATGTCTAAGAGCATTTATTAACGCGTAAGTAAAGCCCTAAAACGGGGTGCCCTGCGCGACGCCTTGCAGAGGGTGCTCTGACATGACATTCTTCTATACTAAACATCACACTCCTGCGATGGCTCCGCGCACAAATGAATATATGAATAAAGCTTGAAACGTTAAAATTGAATGCACTATCAAATTGTGCTGTGCAAATGGTTTTACGTGTTTATGAGCTTTTTGTAACCCGCAGTTCGTCAATTAGTTGTTTTCGCATCAGGGTTCTGATAATTCTTGCGACACGCGAGGGTCGGGAGCGCCGGGAGCGTCGCCCGCTCTGGTACATTTCTCATATTAGTAGCAATTACATTTAAGCCGTAATATTAATTATATGGGATTGTACGTAATTGGAATGCTATTGTTGAAATGAAATACTTCTATTTATGAAAACATAAAATTTTCATTTTCCTTCTTGACTACATCACATCGGTGACGTCATAAATGTAATGTGCGATTTGCGATAATAATATTAACAATTTGATATCGATTAAGAAAAGATAAACTAGCTGATGACATATATGAATGTTGTAATGATTACAATACATTGTTTATGTTGTTGTAAATGAGCCGTCCGCAAACCCGCACGACAACTTTTCAATGTTTCATAACGATAATGTATAATTGTTTATTGTTGCTGCAACACTCGTTATCAACCACAACGGTTACAGTTGTTTGGTGGCGCGGACGTTAGACTGGTGGACGCAACGTGCACTTCTACTTTCAGAAGCTAACAGTTTCTTTTGTCGTATGCACGCACGTGCGAATATAACAAATGGAATTCTTAATTAATTGGAGCATTTTGAAGCAACAACTTTCTGGCGAAAGAAATGGGTTCTGTGGAAAAACTGAATCTCACAATGGCAGTACCTTCAGGGCGGTTTGCCCTGGTAGAAGTGAACCGCTCCGTGGCTGTTAGTAGAAACCAGTGACCGCAGCACGATGGCCGGTATTCGCCGGCAGTCTCCGACCGCTCGGATTGCAATGCAGGAACTGCTGCTCGCGGTGCGGCCGCAGCACGCCGCACTTCGGTTCACCACAGGATATCACCAGGAAACATAGATCAGACCCACACACGTTTCAAGAATAGCAGACCTAACATATCATTATAAACCCTTCCAAAATCTAGCGCATACCTAATTCACGTACACTTATAGAATTCAATGATATGGATTTAAAGACTATATAATAATAATCAGTCTTTCATATGCACGTGCACGTAAGAATGCTACAGTTATTGCAATGAAATAAATGTGAACAGTGCGTTTTACACGGATTGTTGTTACTGTTTATTCAACGCGTCCACCGTCGT
Source organism: Troides helena (assembly GCA_029286815.1). Lineage (NCBI taxonomy): Eukaryota > Metazoa > Arthropoda > Insecta > Lepidoptera > Papilionidae > Troides > Troides helena. The sequence goes on along the minus strand of JAGSMV010000013.1, from coordinate 11,354,517 downwards.
GATTTGATTTACAAATTGTCGTCGATTTATGTTGAATATTTGCGCGCACAGAACTGTTGTAGTACCAGCTAGGGTGGATAAACCCAGTTTTAAACTTTTGAAAATCTCGATACTCACATTAATAGCAACCAATATGGATGTTATTATCGAAAATATCACATAAGAAACTTGACATATTTAATCATTCAAGAATCATTTTATTATTCAACAAAATAATTTTTCTACATGATCACACAGATAAAAAAAAGTCAAACTGATCGTATCGGTGGTAAATATACCGTAAATTTGTCGACTTGATAATGCTAATGAAACGAAAGCCTCTACAACCGTAGTTAACATCGCGTCAACTAATTGCTCTAAAATATCTAAACATTAACTTATTATCACTAATCGTATAAGAAAGAATAAAACGTACAAAAGTTTTACCCGTAGGAACTGTTTTCTTACTTTCTACACAAAGGTGCATATAACTTCACATATAATAAATTCCCTTTCAACCCTTAGCACATAAGCAGTATTCGCAAAAATTAAAAGCAAAAAAAAAGTTGTCACTTATTGTTGACACCATATGCCTATTATTTACAGCTTGTTTTATTAAAAAACGGCTTCAGTTTAAATTTTACCTGTGTTAATGTCGCTACATTCGAAAAGAGATAACATTTTTGACCTGTTATCAGGGGCGTACAGATAAATAAGCACTGCATACTCTCCTGTACTGTATTCACCGTACCATCATGTCACCGTACGCAATGCATACCCTGCACGCGAACTTTGTACACGCGCCGGCATCTAATTGGAGGGAAAGGGATGAAGATATAAAATTATTCCTATCCATGTGTTAGGTCTGCTTCCTTTTGTACGTCCGTGGATGTGACCTTACGTAGTGACCGATAGTCGTGGAAATTGGCGTGCAAATACAATATTTATTGTGGTTTATGTAATATTGCCTCCGCAACTGTATCTCACAGTTTTGGTGTATTAACATATTACAATATAATTAATAACTGCTACATGCTTCACATTGTGGTATATTTTATCATCCTCGTTTATGATTTTTATACGAAAATTTACCCAAAATAATTAAGTCGTAAAATTCAAAGAACATTGTGTAATTAACAGATGGAAAATTTCCAAGAATACGGTTTTTACCTGTTTCTATGTACCGGCTAAGTTTTTTTTCACGTTGGCTCCTCGCCTCATGTGATTTTTTTTTATTTTTTGTTTGTTTGATATACAATAGTACTTGTAACACAATACATGCAAAATACAAAAAAAAAAAAAACAAAGCAATTACAGGTAAATACGTTATGCATTAACAAACTCTAATGCTTGTAATTAGTTAACAGTAACGACTACAAGAAAATGGCATTCTAACTAGCAATTGTTAAAATAGAAATCAATTGAAGAAACTATTTGGCGGATCTTGTTGAGTGAATCGTGAATATCCAGGAAATGGCTGTGCTCGTTAAGTAACTGGCAAAGTCCGGAAACAGCAGAGTGATCCGACAACTGTTCTACTAAAGGCTGGCAGGAACGAAGTTATTTTTCACCTAGGATATCTAACAGGTACACGTAACTGAAGCTATTGTAACAATTGAGCGTAATGTAGTTAATTATTAAAGATTTTGAATACAACCAATAAGTCGTTTAATACAGTGTGAAGCTTAGACATCGGACGTACTAATGTACGGCTCACTTACATTTCCATGGTAAGCCAACTGATTATTATAGGTGCTAATTACGAATGGGGACACACAACGGTAAAACGTTGAATAGGTACATCCGTGGACCCGGCTGTTGTCAAGGATTTCCGTGGAAATTTGTAATAACTAAGTCTATTAATAAAAAACTGGAAAGCAAAAACAATTGGAGGAAACTTTTTTAAATTTTTTTTTTAGAAAGAAATGTTTTATTTATTATTTTTATACATAGAAAATATTTGACAAACGATATAAATGGACAAACATGGAGTACGCTCAGTGTACATATGGAGCGCGCGCGCGCACCCACAAACCTGATCATCAGCGCAGCCATTTGATTGTGCCCGTCCGCGAACACTGCCCCAACTTGATACACTGTTGAACGTCACCACCAACAAAAGGGAAACAAAGCTATGCAAAGGACAGGGACATAAAGTACGACAAAGAATTACATATAAACATAGTTATAAAGGTAAGGGAATACACAAAACAACGGCGGCGGGTGGCGCTGGAGAACACTGTGAGAATAGTTAGATTATAGGTAACTTTTTACCTCATTATCAGATATGATTTATATCTGGCCTTAAAGCTGTCTGTATTTTACCGCGCGTGTTCACTTACTGGTATACATTTACATCGCTCCTTAAAGTTACAGCGCGTTTTGAACGTTTAACACTTGAACTTGTCGGCGCCCGCCGTGAAGCTGTACCGCACGATCGCAATGCTCTATTTGAGAGGAATTACAAAGTATTTGTTGGTCGGTCGGTCGCGTGCGTGCGTGCGTGCGCGTGCGTGCGGGCGGCGGTCTCTCTGGGCGTTGTAATAATATTAACGCGGATTAATCGCCTATGAACAATATGAACGCGCTTGCCATCTAAAAATGCACTATTGGAGCGGCGTAGATCGATATGTACTTACCGTCTATTTTTATCTGTGCAGCGATAAATGTACACCGGCGGGACGTGAGCTTACTTATTACCGTATAAATAATGCACCGTATTAATCACATTCGGATTCAATTTCAATTTATAAGCCTTGTCTGTGCAGCGATCGGATAAAACGTGTTTTTAAACAAAACTGAATGAAATAACTACAATGTGCAAATATTGTTCTCGAGATTTTTCCGTTACGTATTACGGAAGCGCTGCTCCTCTAATAACGCGTGACAGTTGCAGTGTCGCTGCGCCCCACGGGCTACGGGGCGGGCCGGTGCTCTGCCCTCTGCCCTTTGCCGCCTGCCACCGCTCTCGCGTTCCGGTGGCCTAATCACCTTCGCACTAACACTTTGTTGTGATAACGCGCCGGCGGCACTCTAGCGCAGTGTCATGCCCTGCCATAACAATACGTGCAGTTCGCAATTTCTCAGCATTGCCTTCTCGGGCACAAGTGAGATATACGCTCCATTGTACCAGTAAATTCATTAACTTCCTTGATATACTTGAGGTAGACCGACTGAGACTGAGAGAGAATATGTTGCTTAGAGACAATATAAAAAATGGCCCCGCCGCTTGACGACCACCGCTGAACAGAGACAATTGACAGTCGGTAAACTTGTTACCTAAGCCGTGTCAAGTTTTAACGTTATCAAACTTCCTCTAACATTTGCGTGGGCCGGATGACCTGCGCGGCTGTTTCCGTAGAACCGCCACCGTTTACGAAGCAGATACGATCCATACCACATTGTTACAATGCGGGACGGTTGTCGGTTGACGTCAGCGGACGTCAATGCGGTGGCGGTGCGGCGGCTCGACTCCGAAACCCAGGATCTAACGCGTGAATCAGGATGCGGTTGGTTGTATGTGTCAGTAGACGAGTGGAGGTACTGCACGATAACGTATTTTTCCATTTGTTATGTTTGAATGTGTGTTGTTGATTAGTCACGAGTCCATCGGTGATGATGTGGGGCTGCACGATCGGTGCAGTACTTACGGTTACAGTTTACCACTTCGTGAGGAACCATCAAAAAATCTAAAATATCATTGTGATTGAGTATTTTATTTGTATTTTCATTGGTATTGCAACAAAAGATTCGGCGCCGGCCCGTGAAATTATGTCGGCCGCTTCCGCATCGTATTCGGAAAAGGAAGTGCTGCTGCGCCGGCGACCTTTTTATTTCACGCTATTCAGTACAATTGAAATCATTGAAGCGTTTGTCCGCGTCTCATTGCAGCTACGCGCGCGGGACTTCCCCCTGAACGATCCTATAAATTAATAACTTATAACGTTGCATTTGTTGTGAAATAGTTTCACGACCGTAATACAACAACCGAGAGAACAATTGAAGGCCCGCGTCGCGCCGCGCAACGAGCTAGCTAACAACAATAGGACAACAACGTGGCGGACTCAATATTGTCGTTGATGTGCGTACCCTCGACCGGAAGGAATGTTCGCGTTTCACTATTATTTTTCCGCATACGGTCATATATAATTTACGGGCATAACAGTCAACTATTTTTTTCCATAGTTAAATTAATGAAACGCGTTGGTTGCAAATTGGAAATAGACTATATATTTTTTTTTAATCATTATACATAAGCATAGATAATACAGACATCATATCTTAATAACATTTCAACACCCCCACTTTATAAAAATATGAACTTTTTCATCAATATGATGACATAACTACACATGTGTAATCAAAACCAATATTCTAATAATTATATTGCTCTATCAACAATACCAAGAGCTTTCATGAATTTATAGTGTTTAACACTTGGTAGACCTTTAGTTAATAAGTCAGCGGGCGTGTTGGCTGTTCACAAGTATCTTGCTTTAACTATTTCATTACTTAAAACATCTCTGATGAAATGAAATCTCACATCAATGTGTTTAGAACGTTTGTGTGACTGATGATTACTTGCGAGCTTCAATGCACTCTGACTGTCATTGTATATTATAATATTATTACAGGAACCAATAATTTCAAATTCTAGACTTTGCAAATAAATAGCCACACGACATGCTTCCGACAATGCCATATATTCAGCTTCACAAATGCTCAAAGCTACTGTTCTCTGCTTTTGGTCTACCTTGAAAAAGCAGCACCTGATTTCATGAAACAACAACCTGTGTATGAGCGATATACCGAGAGCGAGATGTGTCTGTCTATGGCATCACTAACCCAGTCAGCATCTACAAACCGTACCAGCTCTGCATTTTCTCTAGAATATTTGAAACAATATGTTTTAGTTTGAGACAAATATCTTAAAATCCTTTTAGCATAATGCCAGTGTATATAAGAGTAACAATTGTTAAATTGTCTTAAATAGCTCACAGAATAAGCAATATCAGGACGAGTTAGTACTGCTAAATACATTAGACTATCGACAACATCCCACACTTGATTGTCTTCGAATAACTGTAGCTCCTCTGCTATCGCCTGCAACCACTGTTGTTTCTTAGGACCACTGATAGCCTCTACATTTGTCAAACTGTCATCTCCTGTAGTTGTAGCACACATATTAGCAAAGCCATACCTCTCAGGTTTTTTCCTTTGTCTTTTAACTGGTATTTATATTGGAACTGGTATATCAGACTCTATCTGTGATGTTTCTGAAGTGTGTTCCATGCTCTGTGGGGTTCTACTTGCCTGTTCGGTGCTAAAGCTATTATTACATACTTCAGACTGTATATTTTCACCTTCGACGTCTAAATACTCTGAGTCACTCGAACTTGACTTTTTAGAGATTCTAATTTCACCACAGATTCCTTCATTGACTCCCCCACTGAATCTGTGCTCTCTATAGCAATAGTGACTGTATTTTGATCCTTTTGCTTCTCTTGTATCACTACATCTCTACTTGTAAAAATTTGTTTACTTATTGGGTCATAAATCCTATATTGTTACCTTTTGATATTGTTCATATCTGTTATTTAAATGTCCAAGCCTCCTGTGCCATGTCTGGCTATCCACGGTAGATGACGCCAACAGATAGTTCTCAGTTTGTAGACTAAGTTTTTAAACACCATCTATCAGTTCTGCCTCGGCAACCAAACTGCCTAATTTATTCTTTATTAGGCACCGATCGGTATCAAACGTAACAATATTTCCATTTTTTATTAGCTCACTGACTGATAAAAGGTTAGTAGTGATGTTCGGCACGCACAATACGTTTTTTACTGTGACTTCGTAATCATAACTTGTCGTAATTTTTACATCACCGGAACAAAGTATAGGTAGGTACTTTCATTTTATTTGCAATTATAACTTCGGGTAATTTTGACGAACTTAACTTATTTGTCAACCAACTTTCATTTGCGGTCATATGCACGCTGGCTCCAGAATCAATATACCAGTCGCTATTATTAAATTTTCCACTAAAGAAAACCGTTTTTTTTCTCAGTTCATTTGTTTAATAATGGACATTGAATACGGTAATGGCCAATTTGCTTGCATTTGTAACACGTTATTGTTTTAATAGTTTTGATATTGACATTTGGGATTAATGTATTCGAAGCATAGAGATGCGGAATCGGGCCGCCATGTTTGCCAGTGCTGCTAACTTTACCAAGTTTTTTTTCTGCCAACTGCGAGCAATTAATGCTGAGGTACAACTACCGTCCAAATGGACGGTAGTTGTACCTCAGCATTAATTGTATGAAATCATAATCTGCATTTTCCATATCTAACAACTTTGTTTTTATGGAGTCTGCGGAGATTTGGATCCCTGAATGCTCAATTGCTATGATTATGGGCATATACTTTTCTGGTAAACCAGCTAATAATAAGGACCCAACCCAATCGTCATTAATTATGAACCCGGTGCCATTTAACCGTTGCGACGTTTCCACTATTTGTGTAACATAACTAGTCATATTGTCACAGTTTTCAAGTCTGATTGAGATTAAATGACGAAGCAAAGTAATTCTCCTCGAAAATCCTGAATTATCGAACAAAGTCTTCAATTTTGTCCATAATTCTTTCTTGGTCTTTGTTTCGTTTATATACACAAACAGCGATGACTCTATCGTCAATATCAATTTAACGCGCTTTCAAATCTGCAGGCGCTTGTCCAGGTTCCAGGTAAAATAGTAAACGGCATCAATTCATTTTGTTTGTCTTGTGTGAGATTGAATGGATATTTGTTTAGACTAAAATGGACAACGAGATCCGGGGCAAGACTATAACTTACGTCGTCCAGTCGCCGTTATCGTTATATAGTTCAATGGTACGGCGCATCCCCTCGCGCTCTCCTCAACCAGTTGCTCTTATGCATGCTTGCCACTTCTGAAGCTAAACCTCCCACACGTATTCATACCGAAGTACAGATTTTTCATGATAATGTTTTAAGTAAGGTACAACTCATATCATCAATTTCAACGTTTTAACTATTTGGATTAACTCAAACACACGATTTATGGCACTGCTCGCCATCGGCAGGAAATTTATCCTCGTAACCGTGAACCGGAGGCACGTACGGTCCGATTCCAGAGCTGTTTTCTCCCGAGAACAACTTAAAGAACACTACAGAAACTAGTTATCCGTCGATGGTTTCCCCTAGGAGCTACAATAAAAGCGTGAAAAAGATTCTTCAAAAAGACCGTGAAAAGTTTTCTGCAGGGTCGGCAACACGCCCAGTGATACCTCTGGTGTTACTGGTCGCGGTTACCGCTCATAATCAGGCGTGCCGCGAGCCTCTTTGCCACCTACAGTAGTATATTATATAAAAAAAACATTTTCGAGTTGTTCAACAACCAATATTGTTTACCAAAAACGTTGCTCACAATGAAGATAACCTGGTCGAGTGATTTTCCAATTGTTTCTTGCTTGACCCGAGGCACCCGTCGTCCCACCCTAAACATCTGTAACATTTAGGACACCCACTGCTGTTACTTTATGCGTGGTGTATGTTTCAATCTTTCAAACTTTTCTGCGTCACCCCTCCTCAACACCACCTAATGTCTACTTTCAAAAGCACCCGGCGGCCGTGACCTCCGAATCACCTGTGCGGTGCGTCACTCGCGATGACGTGTTGTGCCGAATGACTATAGAGAACTGGATAGGGCCCCGCTGAACCAAATGCGAGTAGCGTGTGCGTGTGTGCGTGCGTGCGTGCGTGTAGTACGTTCACTTACCTTTTTTTTGTTTTACATGCGGAAAGTGCCTCCGTATATCTGCTCTCGCAGAGGTAAAGACAGTTTATGTCGGACTTGCACCGACTAAAACCCTCATGAAATTCCACCGTCGTCGCTTTACGGCGGGACCACGGGAACGCTTTCGAACACCTCGCCGACACCTGTAGTGTATATATATATATATATGATAGTTTCATCTTTAATTTAACACTTTATGGAGGTTGAGTTGAACATGTTAATAAATGATAACGTCGTCGTCACTCCCGACGGCTACACGTCTTTATTTATAACTAATTTTTAGCTCAATAAAAATGTTTTGTAAATAATTTAGTAGCGCGTGTGCGTGTGCACGTTCGCAAACGATCCGTCTTAACCCAGCCGCCGGGGCCTGTTGAGTGTGTGCGCGCGAGCGCGTGCGCGTGTGCGCTGGTGTGTGTGCGCGTGCGCTCGTGTGCACCGCGTCTAGTCAGTACCGGTGGCCGATAAATGAGCGTTTATCTCGTAATGTTGTATTTATAGCGACAGTGGTCCGGTGTAATTGCGGCGGAGGCGGAGGCGGGCGGGCGCGCTCGGCCCGGAAGCGGCGATGTCGCGGTGTCAGAGGTTGCAGCGCCGGCGCTGACCGGATCGCGCCGCTTCCTTTCCACTTGGGCTGCTTCCCAGCGGAGGGCTCGCGCGCGGGCGGCCCCACCGACGAATACATAACTACATAGAACCAGCGCAGGCCGCGTCGGGGGGCAGATGTCTGTTTATGTTTATAAGCGCGGCCTGTGATAGGAGGCTATGTAAAAATTGTGATCTATTGCGATACACTTGGTTTTTATTTTAAATGGTTGTTTTGTATGGATATATGTATGTGCATGTTTGTCGTAACGCGTTATGTTAAAAATAGAAAAGTATAAATACGGATGCTGTAAGGTGTCGATTCGTTTGTGCATCAGCCGGTCGCGAGGAGTTGTTCCACGCGGTGTGCGCATTATGCTCGTGCGCACTGCTCGATCTACTTTTCGAAACGGCATTTGTTAACTGGTTAACATAAAGTATGCAGCCGCATTTTTATACTTAACTAACTTAATCGAGTAGAAATTGTCCTTCAAGTGTATATTCATTTTCGTGCTATTACAGTTTGGATGGTTTTGTAATTTAAACACATAGGAGCACGTTATATGATAATGTTTCAGAGAGAAGGAATACGTACTTATATAAAGTTTTATTCTGATCGATCAATGAAGCTGGAATTCAGCAACGGCTTGAGTACACATGATAACATCCGTTACCGTGTTTTGGTGATGACGATGTTGTCGTTTATGCAATTAATCTTATATATATTTAATATCTATGTATAACTGAAAGTGGATGATCAATACAAAACGAACACTTCAAATATATTTAAATTATTTAGTCAAGAGCAATGCCATTTGGATGAGAATTGCAATGGACTGGTTAGCATTCGGATTATACTTTACGAAAATTATATAAGAAGCATAATTTTTCAACAATATTTCGTATATGCAGAATGGAGGATTAAGAATATTTACCAGATATGTTGTAGCCAATAACCTTATGGGCAGTTCCACTTTGCGTCCTCAAACAAAAGTTTAAATTCACCACAAGAGTGTTGTTGCAACCACCCTATGGCGCGGGCTGGACGTCAGTAGTAATGGGCAATAACATTAACAATTAATGTTACTTCTAGCATCATCAATTGAATTAAAAAAAAAATATTTTCTTAGTTCGTTGTGAAGGTTATGCGAAAAAAGCGGTAACAAGTTTTTTGAATGAGTCGTATTATATATTTTATGCTTACTTAGGTGTTAGGTGCGCGCGTACGGACCTAGTGCCTCCCGCGAGAGCTGGAGATTGTGCGAGGTGCTGCCGCGCCGCGCACCAGGTGGCCTAACTGTCTCCTTTACATTTATATAGAACAGTCCTCACAATCTAGATATATTAAAATGATCCTGCCTGCTATGTTTGTGAGACCACTCAGAGGACAGACAGACATATCTTTTTCGCCTGCTGCTGCTACATACGACATCGTTATATTAATTCTAAACTCCTCATGCAATAAATAAATTGCGAACTGATTCTGGCCAGGTTTCTGAAGTTTGTTAACCTCGCTTACGATATAAGGTTAATCAATAGCGAATTTTCGCTATTATTCCCTCGTGGTGACTGATGCTACGGATGTGCACGGTCTATCTAATTACTGCTCCAGTATCTACAGCAGTATTAATGTCTCTGTGCAGCTACCACCTGCTACCATCCTACATCCGCACATAATGTTGTTTAAAAATAGTTACACTTAATGTAATGAATATGTGGCGTGGCTTTTGTTGTCGCAATACTGTAATTTTACAAAAACGCAAAAATATCGAGTACACGTAGCGGAACCACCACTCGCCTTGTGTTTTTGTTCACGTGTCTAGACTAAAGCTGGACCCTAGGGGTGTAGGTGTCGGCGAGTGATGGACATTCAAACTGTTAAACTACCTCTACCGTCCGAGTGCCATTCCGTTTGTGTTCAATGTGAGATTAATTGTTTTTTAAAATGTAATTAAGTCAAACGTCGAATGTAGCAGACTACCCTTTGCTAAAAGTTTTTTTGAATATTCGCATCATAAAAACAGTCAATGGAGCCACTGGCGCCTTGCGATGCAATAATAACATTGGCGATGTGTGGTGGGCAGCGTGCATCAGTTTTAGCTTATTTTCTGAATAGAATAGATTAGCACCCGGCCGATGTAACTCGATCCGGGTAACGATTTTGGTAAAGAAACCCCGATATCCGACATCGATCCAAAAATTTTCACAATTTTATGTGATAGCTGAAGACGAAACTTGTTTTCTCAATCAGATCGTCAAATTTCAATTTGAAGCGGGCACCTAATGATGATGGTGTAATACATAGAACGTGTTACATACACACGTTGCCGCATGTTGTTAAACAAAAGTTGGATCATGAAGTGAGTGATGTGAGTCTACTGCCATGCATTGACTTCGGGCTACGTTTTGGCATCGGTTGACGTTCACATGAACTATAAACTGATTCTCGCTCGTGTCACTCGGTTTATGTTAACATCGCGGACGACACAGATGACATGGACAACACGGACCACACGGACGAACCGTGTCCACACAGCAATGCGATATTATTAAACGTTAGGTTCTACATCACCGCACCTCCTATTTCTGCCGAAGAACGGCAGTGTGCAAACATTACTGTGTTCCGGTTCGCAGCGCGTTATATAGATAGTGACATTACTGGGGTAGCGAGATTTAACATGTTACGTCTCAAGGCGACGAGCACAATGCGTTGCTGTGTATAACATTGTAACTAGCGCCACATTGTTATGGGCAAGCATATCACTTACCGTCGGGTCAACTACTCGCTCCTTTCGTTGCTTCGTTGAATAAAAAAAAAAAAACATTTACACAATGACTAGATAGCAATGATAGCACAATGATTAGATAGCAAATAAATTCAGCTGCGGTTTTATCTAAAAGATCGCGCCTGAATCTCATATCGATCTGTGCGCAGTTCGTCGCGAGCAATCTGATCACTCTGTGAACTGCATTCCGAGTGATTACTGCTGATAATGCTCCGGCATTATAACCGGACTCGTGAGTTTTTTAATGGAACGTATGACAAATATTTATATTAATTGGATGTTACGTTTCAAATATAACACCTAGGTAACTTAGACTCCGACATGCAGATTCAGAGTAGTTCCGTTTGTTTTATATAATAATAAGCCCCCTATAAATCTAACACCACGTCCAGCACGTTCATCTGTCGCTACGTGGGGGCGGACACTGGCAACTTATAGTTATAATTACACACCAGTGGCTAACGGTGCACTGGTTATTAACTATTATTAACTATTCATAGGTCATTAACTAGAGCTTTAAATAAGATAGTAAGGAAAACAAGTAATTCCATATTTTATTGCAAAAGATAAACACATGCTCCCTAAGAGTGGATTCTCACAATTGCCTTCACAGTATAGACCAATAACATGCCTTTCAACCGTATACAAGATCTTGACATCTGTTATCACAAACAAAATAAACAGACATGTCGAGTTTAATAATACAGGGTGTCTGGTGGCAGATTTATGTTTTCAAATTTAAATAAAAAATAATATGTTTGACATATAATTTTACTAAAAGTATTAAAAGATAGAGTACAAATGCGGATTTAATTTTTTAAAGATAATGTCATCCAAATGTCTTCCATCCTGTTGCACACACACACACTGTTCGAAACGGAGCCTCGTATTCCGTGCCACAGGCTGCAGTAAACTTGGTTCAATTGCGCTGATTTCTCGCCGAATATTTTCTTTTAAGTCCACAACAGTTCGCGGATTGTTGGCGTAAACTCTCTCTTTGAGGTAGCCCCACAAAAAAATCCATTGGAGTTAGGTCGGGTGACCTCGGTGGCCACAGGATGTCCCCAAAGCGACTAATCAGTTTTGAGGGAGATTTTCTCGCAACAAATCCATCGAAGCTCTGGCCGTGTGTGCGGTCGCACCTGTACCGCATCCTGTTGAAACCACGTGTGTGATGAGAATGATGAATGAGCTCGCAGGTTCGGCAAAAGAAATTCGAAATCATGAGCCGATAATTCTCACCATTGACATTCGTCGCTTGGCCCCGTGCATTTTCAAAAAAATGATCCGATTATCCCATTCGTGGATAAAGCGCACCAAACAGTTACCCTTGGGCAATGTAATGGTTTATGGTGCTTCAGTCTAGGATTGCGAGTTCTTAGAGCCCAGTAACGGCAATTTTGCTTGTTTACGTGTCCGTTTAAATGAAAATGAGCCTCGTCGCTCCAAAAATGGAATTCACAGTGCGAAAACGCTCCAACATGGTTTCACAAAAAATTTGCGTGACGCAAAGTCATTTTTTCAACTCTTGAATTATTTGAATTTTAAAAGGTTGAAACTTCATATCTTTTTTTCAAAATTTCATACACGCATGTTCTTGGAAGTCCCAGTGAAGCTGCCCTTTTCCGTATCGAAAGTCGTGCATTTTCACGTAAACTGCGTTCAACCAGTTCAATGTTTTCGGGGTCCTTGACGATCGACTAGGTCCTGGCCGTGGTGTGTTCATAGCCGAAGCAGTTGCGCGGAACCTCTCCACCCACGAACGAATTAAATTCACACTCGGCCCATCGCCTATCCGTCGAATATTGAAATGTGAACAAAACTGTAGGCGAGCGAGTACGTAAGAATCGTTACTCTTGAAAAATGCTTCAATAGCGAACGCGCGATGCTCACCCGACCACTGCACCACTGCACCACTGCGACATCGTGACTAAGAAATCCGCACGATCGGTGATTCTAATGACACCACCTTCCCCACCACCCCGCATTGTTTATAACTTATTGAGATATTCGTTTTTTAAAATATAAATCTGCCGCCAGACACCCTTTATAATTTCAGAGGAGTAGAAAGGATGCAGGAGAGACCATATGGGATGTAAAGAACAGCTTATAATTGATTCCACAATTCATAAACATGCAGCAAACAACAATAGAAATCTACACTGTTCATATGTAGATTATAAGAAAGCATTTGACAGCATTCCTCACTCTTGGTTAGTACATGTCCTGGAACTATATAAAGTAAATCCACTAATTATTCACTTCCTTCAAAATATTATGCAACACTGGAAAACAACTCTACTTATAAACACAAATAACACTACACTAAAAACAAGGGAGATATCAATAAAAATTGTCATTTATCAAGGTGATTCCCTGAGCCCTTAATGCTTTTGCTTCGCCCTTAATCCAATTTCCAATAAATTGAATTCACAAAAAGTTGTATATAGACTTAAACTCGACAACACCGAGACCAACTTATCACACTCACATTCATACATGGACGATATTAAACTATAATCAAAAACAGACAAAGAAATGAAAATACTATTAGACTCAAACTACACAATTTAGTAAAGATATAAATATGAATTTTGGGTTAGATAAATGTAAAACAGTACGTACATATTATCAAAATAAAATGCGTCCCGGCGAATTATCCTGCATCCGATTCAGATATAATAAAAGCTATGGAACCACGTGATCTGTATAAGTGTTTAGGTTACAATCAACAGAAAGGTTTAGATCATAAGGCTATACGAACAAGTTTAGAAAATGAATATAAACGAAGAATCGTCAATATTTGTAGAAAAACGTTTAACTAGTAAGAATTTAATAAAGGCTATAAATACATTTGCAATACCAGTACTTACTTACTCATTCGTGATCATCAAATGGACAAAAACTGTTGTACAAGCAACTGAACGGAAAACTAGGACAACTTTCACAAAATACCACAACAATTTACACCAAAATCTGCTACCGAAAGATTAACCATTAAAAGGCAAAACTTTGGTGTAGAGGTCTTATAGATATAGAAAGCTTATGGAGAAAGCAGCTTAAGAACTTGCAACGGTTTTTTAACCAAAAGGCACTTACAAGTAACATACACAAAGCAATACAATGTAACGATGTAAAATGTACCCCTCTCAATTAAAAAGAAACCTGTGTTAATAACCCGGAAACAATAAACCATACTCAACAAGACCAGAAAATCGAAACTTGGAAGAGTAAATCCTTACATGGTCGACATCCCCACGAATTGCAACAATCTTATGTAGATAGTACGGCATCCAATAAATGGCTTAAACTTGTTCACTTTGCACTGAAACTGAAGGTTTGTAATAGCTGTTCAGGATCAGGTTATAAACATTAAAAATTACAGAAAACATATAATTGAAGATACCACAGTTATTAATGATAAATGCCGTAGCAAGCTCTGCGCTTACACAAACAGGTTACACCCATAGACACAATCAGATAGTCAATATAGTTCTCCAAAAGCTTACACACAAATACCAACTAACCATTGTTGCCACGTACATACCATATTACTATTACAAATGCACACCTCAACCTATCTTAGAATCCAGCTCTCATAAAATGCACTACGATCGGCCTACGCTTACAGATAAGACGATACGTTATAATACACCTGACAAAACACTACAAGATAAATTACATATTTAATAGGCATCTCTGTACCCAATTCAAAATCCACAAATACACTGATTTAAAAGATGATATAACAAAATATGGAGACGAGAAAAAGTATACATGGTGGTTCCTCAACAGCTCTCCACTGCACTGAAACTCTTAGGTCTTCCGGATAATACCTTTATTCAAATGCAAAAAGCAGCGATTTAAAATACGTGTAGGATTATTCGTAAATTTTTACAAGATGACTCTCATTTACTTGGGGAAGCCCCGTGAATGAGTAAATCTAACCGGCTTTTAGCTGAGATTTAACAAACGAACAAATAATAATAATAACTTTATTTCAAGCGCAGAATCATGCTCATAATTTTATTTGTAAGACACTTAATAACTATGTTAGTAACAATACATATAGACAAGTATTGACGTGCTTGAAATGCTACCTACAGTCACTTATACTCTGCTGCCACATGCAGCTCTGAGCAGCGATTGACATATATACTGCCTAGTGAACAGGCAATATCTCCAGGATGGTGATATATGTGCCGTGTGGATTTATTTGGACTAAAATGTAGGGAGCAACAATTGTCGACGTCAACGGACATTCTCCACATCTTAGCAATGCAATACGGTAAGTTGGTGATCAGAGTCAAGAAAGTAGACTTTGGGCACACGTGTAGCAATAGCAATAGCAATAGCCAACGCCGACTGTCTGGAACTGGAATATCTACATATAACTTAAATAATTCCATGGTGGTTACCGGATACGATAGGGTTAATGTAACAAGCGATCGGTATCGATGGTCGTGTCACTTACTGCTGTCGCCCTGTGGAATCCCCAAGCTTTGCTTGTGACCGAGGTATGTTTCACTTCCAGCGGCGAGTTTTATTTTCGCTAGTGCTCCAACTCTATTGCACATACAAATTGGTCAGGTACATTTGTATGTGGTCGGTGGAGCGGCGCGCATATCCCTCCTTCCGCATCCCACCTCTCTCCGCGCTATTCTGGTTAGTCTATAAACGGCGAGCTCCGGCCCGGGTTATATTTAGAGATGGCCAAACGGTTGGTACCTGATTGGAAGCCCGCCAGCCGAGCGCCGGCCCCCCGGCCCGCCCGGACCTCGTCGCGTTCGTTCATTCATGTTTAATTGTTTGAAGATTGCAATGGGCGATGGGCGATGGGCGACAGGCGACAGGCGACCTGCCATTGCAACGACGTGGTCGCGACGTCCCCTGTGCCATCAGCCTATCGCTTTCCGATACGGCAACACAACTTGCCGAGTTGTTGAGCGACGATAACACGAATCATGTCTTTGTATTTATCCGTGTAAAAGAAAAGTATAAAAGAATATTATATCAGATTTCGTTATTGAATGATGATTAATTGGTGCGCGCGGCGCAGAGTGGAGATGAGTGGAGTGGAGTGGAATGGGTCGGATGCGAGTTAATGCCGCGCGGATAGAGCAGCGCATCACCTCGTGACCTACAAAGTTCGGCACTCGCGTACGCGTATTGTGTATGTGTATATTGGTTTAGTCATTGAACTTCCTACGTTATAATCGTGATTTGAAAACATTAAATCTGTCATTATATTGCGGGCCACGATGCAATGCGGGCCGGAGCTAAGGCCGTTTCCAGATAATTGTAATAAAATAACATGTAACAATATGTAACAACAATATATATGTATACCCGTGGCTCGGAAACAAAACAGGAAAAGACGGCTACACTAGTAGACGCGGCGCGGCGGCACCCGCCTAGACAGTCTCCGAACTCGGGGGACCGGCTAACACACACAGCCACACGCATGGATATCACTCTTGGGATTGGTGTTTATAGGTTTGTCGTGTTACGCCTACGCTAGTTGGTGGTTTTACAAAGTAATATATTACTAATCTATGATCAGATCTTCATTGCCAACAGACAAGAAAGTCTTTTTTGATAACTAAAACAAATAAAAGTACAACATTTTCACAGAAAAGGAAGACGAATATTTTTTAACTTATGTATCATTATATAAATAATCCAATTTAAATAAATACCTGTGTCAGGTGCTGTCCATAGAATTAACTCTGTAATCGAAGGCTCTCAGGGCTATCCGGGTGCAATGTTCACACATCACCTGTACACGTCGGGGAGGCATGAACGTCGCCGGAGTGGTGAGCGAGCGGTCAGTTCATTTTATTCATTTTGATACATTGGTTTATTTATCTTTATGATTAAGTGCATCTACTTGATCTTAAAAAGAAATAAAACAATGTATTAAATTAAATAAAAATCATGTACTAAGATAGACTCTAAGCCAGAGTTCCCCAAACTTTTTTGTGTCGTAGACCCCTTGCCAGGTTTTTCCGTGTTGGGTAGACCCCTACTTACCTGATATTGATTTCCTGTAAATTTCTAACTGTTGTGAAGTTTAGTGTTAAAAACTTAAAGTAAAAACACATGTTAATTTATACATTTATTAATTGAATTTAAATTAAAAAAAATAATTTATAAACATATATAATAATTTTTTTTACTTCATAGGTACTTTTATAAATAATATATGTTTTGATATTATAAGATAGTATGATGTAAGTAAATAGCTACTATCAGTGTATGTGTGGATATCCACTATCGTGAACCCCCATTTTCATTTCATGGACCCCCAAATTTTTTTTCGCTGACGTAGACCCCTTGCAGGTTGTCATAGACCCCTAGGGGTCGATATAGACCACTTTGGGAATCACTGCTCTAAGTAAATGATGTCTTCGATAGTACACCAACCATACCCCTCTACGCACCTCTTAATTTCACTCGCTGCAGCGCCCTTTCATTGGAAACATTTGCGGAGCTTGAGCCGGGTGAAGCAGGAGTAGTGTTCGTGGTAACTGGACTGATCGCCACAGCTCCACATGTAGTTGTCGAATATCCACATGTAATATGTTTTACTATGAATAGTATAGATTACATTTACATACAGCCGGGCGGCGGGTGGCGGGCATCGGGCGGCGTGACGTCCGCCGGGCGGCGCGCGAATGCAACCGAAATAGATTCACACGCATTCTTGCTGTTATTGGATTTCTAGTCCTCCGGCCATTTAGCGCGACTCGCACAGTACCCGACACACCCGACGCACCGTAGCAGTGCGACCGGCGCGATCGGTGCCGCTTTACGTGCGCCCAATTACAGTTGTTGGCCACCTTATTAGCTGAATGTTTGATGTGCTCAAGAAGAACAGGAGGTGCGCGCGCCGAGCACTCGCACGCCGCGTGCCGCCGCGACACAGCGACACGGCGACACCGCGACACCGCATCACTTGTGTTGTTTATTGTGTGCGCAAACGCGGCGCGCCGGTCGCACGCCCACGCGCACGCGCACTAGCACGCACACTGCCTCAAGTCATTTTGTTGTTCGTATAATAGCTATGCATTGCATGCATTAATGCGTACAACATGACTAGTTAAGAATGTTCAAAATCATGCAGTTAATGCGGCGGCGGTGATAATGTGAAACGGGCTGAGGGATTACCACTAAAATATTACATATGCATGTTAATTTATTTATTAATTTACAAAAGGTACATTAACAATCCACATTATGCCCTGAACATGTTATATTGTAATATATTTATTTACATATAGAGGTGAAGTAGGTCGATGAAGGTACAATATGGTAATTTGCAGTTTAATTACAAATAAATGTAACGTGCGTTGGCCGCTCGCCGCTCGCCGCTCGCTGCTGCGACACGCCGCACGAACAGCTCTCAGCTGAATCATCTGTCTATGTCCGTATATGATTTTCGCGTATGGAGAACACGTTATCCCTTAAATCATTTGTCATAAAACTTGAAGATAAATACCATTGATTACCTTTCGGGTACGAGTTAAGTTCCAACGCCACGCCTCGAGCGTTTAGGAACAGAAGTCAAGTGTCAGCGGGCCACTGCAGCGGTGCGAACAATAACATAACGGCGCAGTGCAGCAGGTTAAGCGGTTGGGTTAGACGGTCAGACTGTCAGACTGTAAGGCAGAATGTCAACAGTCCATTCGTGACCCCATCGAAACAAATGTGGAATAGTAGTACCACGGCACTGCACAGTGAGTGAGGCCGCGCGTTTGCACGCGGAGCCACTTGTATCAGTGTTTGCTAACATGAATTTGTTGATTTAGCTGCTCGCTGCGAACGCTTCCAGAACACAATGTCAATTTAAATATTAATCAAACGCGAGTTGTTGTTATATTTGAGTATGGAAATTTGTAGCTCCTCGTTTTAATCATTGCTGTGATGTTACATCTACATTCGTCTCCTACGCACCCTCTCTCGCGCCCGACAAATTTGCGGGACAATTTCCGTTCGCCGCGTTACAATTACGTTTCGGGAATGAAGGCCGCCGCTGACTATTGCCGTAATCTGGTACATAATCTATTTATCGTTTAAACAAATACATATGTGTACCCCAAGGTTCAACACTAGGCCCGTTACTTTTTTTAAGCTACGCAAACGATATCCCAAATAAAATAAAACACAAATGTATACTATTTGCGGATGATACTACCATACTTATACAAAATAATAAAACAGTAGACTATGAATCTTAAGTAAATAAGACATTAGAAAGAACTATACAATGGCTAGAATGGAAAAACGTAACAATCCAATGCTAATAAGACAAAAATAATGCAATTCCATGCACAAAATAGTACGCGTGACTCTCTAAAAATATATCATAACACTTTAATAGAAGACGTATACTCCACTAAGTTTCTGGGTATAATTATAGACCAACAATTTACTTGGAAAGAGCACGTGCATAGTTTATGTTTAAAAATGGAAAAATTTCTAAATGTACTCGGAAATATAGCAGAAACGGTGTCCATACATGCAGCCTTATTAGCATATCAAGGATACTGAGCTTCCATAACCAAGTATGGTATAATCATATGGGGCAATTCTGTCGATTCTATTCATGTTTTCGTGCTCAAAAAAATGCATCAGAGCTATATGAGGAGCCAACCGCCTAGATAGTTGTTAACCGTTATTTAAAAAATACAATAAACATACATTTCCGTGCCAATATATATATTGGCACGGAAATGGAAGTATATTGTATTTTTGCAATGTGCATGTTTGTATTTAAAAACTCTCAAATGTATTGTAACAAAAAAAAGCGAAATAGCTACTAAAAGTTCTAGACGTCCAAATAAACTCTGCATACCAAAACAGCGGATATAGTTCTGCAGTAGTAATGTACTGTACGGCGGTGTCAGTATTTAATAGACTTCCAAAGCACATTATTCCAGGTGTACCGGTATGAAGTGAGCGTCAACATACAAATGTCCCGATAGGGAACATTTGTTTTGAACGAGCCTTTTTTTTTTTGTTTGTTTGCTATGACATCTGTGAAACATATTTAGTCTACATCAAGTTATTGAACAGACAACATCATATTTTTTCATCGTGTTAAAAATGTCGAATTTTGTACCAGAAAGTGATGATTCGCGGTAAGCATTAATTTTTGTTTTCATTTGAAGAAAAGTGTTGCAAAGTCGCATGCGAGTGGAATGCTTGTCGAGGCATATGGTGATCATGCTCTATCAGAAGCAACATGCAAAAGTTGGTTTTAACGGTTGAAGAACGTGGAAGACCAAAAAAGTTTGAAGACGCCGAATTGCAAACGATATTGGATGGAGATGACACTTTGAATCAAAAGCAAATGGCAGAAATGTTAAATGTTGCACAATAACACAACAAACAATTTCTGACCGTTTAAAAGCTATGGGAAAGATCCAAAAGTGTGGAAAATGGGTGCCACATGAATTGAATGAAAGACAGATGGAAAACCGAAAAAACACTTGTGAAATTTTGCTTCAAAGACACGAAAGAAAATCGGTCTTGCATCGGATTGTTACTGGCGATGAAAAATGGATTTATTTTAAGAATCCTAAACGGAAAAAATCATGAGTTAATCCGGGACAACCATCAACATCGACTGCAAAACCAGATCGATTCGGCATGAAGACAATGCTGTGTGTTTGGTGGGATCAAAAAGGTGTGTGGTGTGGTGTACCACGAGCTCCTAAACTCCCACCTGGTGAAACCGTTAATACTGATCGCTGATCGCTACCGACAACAAATGATCAATTTGAACCATGCATTGATCGAGAAACGACCAGAATGGGCCAGAAGACACGGCAAGGTAATTTTGCTCCATGACAATGCACCTGCACACAAAGCAAAACCGGTTCAGGATACATACACTTGGCTGGGAGCTGCTACCTGCTACCCCACCCGCCGTATTCACCAGACTTGGCTCCTTCCGATTACCATTTGTTTTCATCGATGGGACACGCATTGGCTGAGCAGCACTTTGGTTCCTACGAGGCGGTCGAAAATTGGGTGTCTGGTTGGTTTGCTTTAAAAGACGAATAATTTTATTGACGTGGTATCCACAAATTGTGTAGAAACGTGGTCACAATGTGTAGAAAACAACGGCCAATACTTTGAATGAAATGTTTTTACTTTCCCATTGGTAATTAGTGTTTTATTTTCACAATAAAACGCTCATTTCATACCGGTACACCTGATAGATCTAATGGGGAAAAAATTTCAAACACTAATTATATACCACCTAGCTTATTTCTAAAATGTGTTATAATATAAATGATAAATAAAAGTAATATGTTTTATAAAAGTTAAAATGTTGGTATTGTAGCAGTAAGTCCGAAACGAGCCTATGTCTATATAATTGTAATAGATAATTGCAACATTAGGCACTAGTTATAAGATTTGCACGCTTTTAAGCAGAATATGTGAAACTCTAACTATATGAACATCTTATTGTAAACCATTCCCTTGCGAATAAAAGATTTATTATTATTATGTTATTATTATGTGTAAAACCAATGTGTAGTAAAGTTGTCATGGTGCCCAAAAGACGGTGGAGGTATTTAGGTCCCCCGTTGCGTAAGTTGTTATTGGTGTAGAGAGTAGTAATACGTAAGTGTGATTTGAATGCGGTCGTTGATACCTAATAGTTAGGTAGGTGCGGCTGCGCACGATGTGTACCGGCACCGGCACCGGCCCCTCGACTACTTAGATATAGAAATCGACTGCCTGTTGTTGTAAGGCCTTACATTGAAACAGTAACCCCCGGTATCACTGATTCTATTCAGTACGTTGGCGGAAGGTCTTTGCTGCCTTTGACCCTCTCGGTAGGTACCACCACAGCTCTTATTGCAGCCGATAAAGAGTTATGTGTAAATATTACTGTATTCCGATTTGAAAGAGGTTGTAGTTAGTGTAATTACTGGTATAACGAGACAATATATTACGCTTCTAGGCGACGAGCACAACGTGGCGCGGTGTATAACATCCTACCTAGCGCAAGGTGGTTACGGGCTGGTGAACGTTCCGTTTGTTTCGTCGCTTCGTTGTATATTCGTTATCAGCCAATAGACGTCTACTGCTGGACGTAAACCTCCCACAAAGATCTCCACATCGATCGATCCTGTGCTTCCCGCATCCGCTGCTTCCCGCAATCTTCGTTATATATAAAAAATACATATTAAGAATGAAAGAAAACTAGCTATAAAAAAACATTAACTACCGTACCCCCCTCACACACGTACCAGTGGCGGGGATGTCT
The DNA here is from genome assembly GCA_029286815.1 of Troides helena. Taxonomy (NCBI): domain Eukaryota; kingdom Metazoa; phylum Arthropoda; class Insecta; order Lepidoptera; family Papilionidae; genus Troides; species Troides helena. Next base: position 11,332,063 of record JAGSMV010000013.1, on the reverse strand, counting down.
TGTTCTACTTCATTATCTTTGTCGCACTATTACGGTAGGATCAATTGAAAAAAAGGGGTTGTCCGACAAATTCGTGCTAATCACTTGTGACTGTCTGTCGTCTGCTGTGCAATGTTGCTGACATTTACCCTTACCCTTTTGTCAAAGATTTAAATGCGGGTGTGAAAACATTTTTCACCGTCGAAGGCACTTTAACAGGGGCTATAATTTTTTATTTCTTTAACGTAATTGAATACGGGAATTTTAAACTTTGGTAAGAGAGGATCGCGTTACCCATTGAGCACTAGAGGCGCCGCGCTCGGTGCTACGTGTTGGGCGCAGCTGACCGATAGCGCGCCGGAAGGACGACAAACCCGCCGGATGCGATAGCGGCGCGCTGCGCGAAGCTCCCTACCGACGAGAATCCCGCGCGTGGTGCGCGCAGAGCTAGCGGCGGCCGGTCGGCTGGCCGCTCTACCCGGAAAGTATTAATATTGTTGGGTATATGAAATAAACTTAACATGATCCCAAATTCGACGCTTGTTGTTTATTAATGATTGATCTCCAACACACAGAGTGTACCAGGCCGCGGTTGTCGCGGTTGCCGCGGTGGCTTGGGGTTACTTTTCGTGCAGCCGACAGATTGTGCCAAAATAAATGTTTGGTCTTGTGTATCAAATGTTGGCGCGATGATAGTGAGATAGAATCTCACTCGTACAGGTGACATCGTTTTGACGGTGTTTCAATTAATACATTATACATCAACCAATTTAAATTCTAATCGAGCAATAATGAAGTAACGATGCAAATCGAATATTAAAATAACGGCTCTGCTCATGGTCAAGGGCGGAAGGTGTGCCCACGCCACCCACGCGACCCACACGCATCTCAGCCGGCTCTAAATCCGAAACGCTTGTTGTATATACAACTAGAATACACTTTCACTTTTCATTCATTCATTTCATTATATTGTATGTTATAATGACATACACCTGATACAGTCGTATATTTTCATGCAATTATTTTTTTATTATGAATACACGATCAATTACGAACGTACTAAGCTAACTAGTGTAGGTTTGGAGAAATCACTTAGGTGCCTACACCGGGTTGAACGCACAACGTGTGCAGCGTGTGCGGATGTAATATAACGATCGATCTCAAAGTGATTCATTTGCTTTGATCGATTGTTTTATAAAGGATGTAGTTGTATCCACAACATACAACGAACCGACTTACTGTGGATTGAACGTACGTCCTTTAACGGAAACGGAACGCTGCACTCGCCGCACTGCGGTGCGCGGTGACACTTGGCTCTATCACGGCTTAAAATAGACTTGCCGTGTACGCGGAAAGATTATTTCGTGGAGGGTATATATAGCGCTTCCATGCCGCCCCGCGACCTTCCATTGTTTATCTTTTTATGCGGCTAAAGGAAACGCGTCTGTCCGATGGTAAGCGGTGCGCTCCACTCATCTACTCACTTGTGAAAAGGCACACTGGCAGCGCTGCCACCGGCACCGCGAAGCTACACAGGGCCGGGGTAGCAGTTACTTAAGGCAGCGTTGTCACGCCGTATTCGGTGTTTATTAAGTGAACTGTATACATAACATGTTCGCGATCGCCCGGCACAACCGCCCGCGCAACGCGGCGTGCCGGCGTGCGCATGCGCGAATTCAATAAACACCACACAGCAGCCACATATGTTTTAATGTCTGAACAGTTGCCGGTAAGCACGAGCACGAGAAAAGAGTGTTCCAACCACATTGTACGTAGGATTTGACTTGAAAATTGTACATTTGTAAAGCCGCAGGTTTCACACACAGGCGATTCGTGTTTGTATTGGCATGCAATTAATGTGTCCATACCTAAAGTCGAGGGATGTTTATCAGAAAACACAGTAGTTATTAACAGATGGACTACTCACTATCCGATCCGAAGCAAATCTAAATTTCCAAAAATTGTGAGAAACACTTTTGGTTCATACACACATAAAGTTCAGTTAACTAACAACCATTAGCATACATAATATAAATGGATGGGCTGTGTTAATATAATGCAGTAGTGGTGACTTTCCGGTCCGTCGTCCGTCGTCCGTCTGGAAGTCTCGAGCGTCTTTATCAGAACCCCACGCGACGAACATGTTATTGTTTCAGTCGTAACCAGTGTTCAGCGCGCTGCGGCAACGGCGAGTCAGTAATCGCAGTGTATTTATAGAGTTTACCTGTTGTTGTTGTGCGGCTCAGTCTCTTGCCAAACTAAACGTTTTCCTTAAATACAATGTTTTGCTCGGCTCGACTCGAGATATTTGTTTCACTGGATTCGTCTTAACCTGTCTGATACACGACAATGGCAGCGCTTGCATCTGCCGCCAAACCATTTGCACTTTAGTGCAGGTCAAGAATAAACATTGAACAAGTTTATCGTGATAAGACTATTATTGAATATTTCAGTTTAATGTGAGACTTGCGATGACGCATTACTTTATCTTATCTGGTACCTTATTTAAATGAAAAATAAACAGATTTTGGGCTTAGTATTGCCGATTTGAATATTGTCTTCCGTAATATTGCAGTGCCGCCTATCTTTACATTCTGTCCACCGGATGCAAATAGACGGCCGCTGAGCGTACAGCAAGCGAAGATTAGTAGAAATCAGAATCGCTCGGGTGACTTCCGAATATTTATTTCGTATTGATTATTAAAACAATAAAATTTTTCGCCGCAGTTGGTTTCGCAACCGGTGGTGACGCCTGTTTACATTTTTGTAATAATAAAGACTGGTGCAAATATTTAAGACATGCTAAACCAAAATGAAACGATATCAAATTCTGGACAATTTATTTGAATTTGGCAATTGGAAAACATTACGAATGGTGGGCGTCCCGACAATGGCGGCGACGGTCGCGTCGCCTGGGATAAACCGCGGCCTTGCCCGACTTGCCCGACCTGCCCGACTTGCCCGACCTGCCCGCCTTGCCCGACCTGCCCGACTTGGTCGCAACACTCCCGCAAAGTTCATTTGGTCGTTATGGAACGCCTAAGCGATTTATACATTAGCTGTGTACCAATAGCTTCGACATTTATAAGGTTTTATTTACTCAAGTCTTCCAGTTAATGATAAGTCGTCAGTTATATTAAGCCTCTATTGTGTTTCCCCCCGGTGGCTGTGTGCGCGCGCCACTCGGACTACAATGGAGAAACTAAACAAAAGGAGTCCTGAAATAGCACCCGGTATAACCAACTCCGAGAATAGCCGCGTAGTGGGAAAGTATCGAGCGGGATATTTATAGCGCGGACACGAGCGTCGCGCCTCCGCCTTTGTCGGATGGAAATAACTCGCGGGCCTCTCGCCTGATGGATGTGCAGAGGCGGCGGGACCGCGCTCGCTGCTCTCCGATAACTGACCATATGACACCGAGATGGGAACCCGCTGCCGCATACGCCCTTTGTATAAAATAGTTCATAACCATTGTATACGATACAGAAGAGCAAACGAGCGAGCACTCTTGAATGTTGTGCAGCGTCATTGTCGATGTTTTGTTGTTGGTGATACATTTTGTTATAATTATCTGATAATATAAAATTTACATTGCATAAGTCATTATAGGTATTAAACATAAGTATGCTTTACTGACTTTAATATCATTAACCGGAAGACGTTCATTGCTAAGCATAGGCCTTCCTCACCTCGAGGGTCCATCACGTCGATCGGTCCCACTCTGCCTTCTTGAATTTGGCCCGGTCGTCGGTCAGGGCGGCCGCCAGCGCTGCGTCTACTGCTACTCGGCCGCCGCTCGAGGACCTAACTGTTTCATCAGCCGTCAGTCCTTCGAGCGATGTGATCTGCTCTTGACCACATAGCTTTTTTTATTTAATTAACAAGACGAGACAAGCGGAACGTTCATCTGATACTAAGTGATACGCGTGGCGCGAACAATGTAACCCTGGTCAGACTGAAACAAGATGTTGAGTCTCGTTACTCCCGTAATGACACTAACTACAACACCCTTCAAACTGGAATAAACTAACGTTAGCAGACTATTGTTTTGCAGTAGAAATAAGCGCTGAGGCGGTAACTACCTTGACGGTTTTTGACAACAGACTTGCAACCAATAAAAGCTTATCAATCTCCTGTGCTATGTCGGTTGCTTTAATCTCCTACAGATATGCTTAACTTTTAACAAGTCGTTAATGACTGCTAAGCTGTACATCTCAGATGTACAGTTTTGTATTGTTTTAAAGCTAAAAACTAAATGTTGCGGTTAGGGCACTGCGCATACTCATACACTGCATCGCTTCATTTTCGCGGTCGCGTACTCTGGTTCATTATTGATTCAGTTCGTATCGCAAGTGTACAGCGAGCGTGCACCGCGGACGCACTGCAACTGCCCCAGCGGTTTGGTTTAAATATTTAAAAGGGTGGATATAGCCAAATCGGTGTGGCAGGATATAAATATAGTTCCCGTGTATAAATAAAGAGCGCGGAATGCGCGCCCGGCCGCTTATAGATTAGACGCCACGAGGCGGGAGGGATTTACTGGAGGCGTGGGGGCGCGCGGGCGTGCGGGCACCAGCGCCGCCAGGTTCACAAAAAACCGACCACCTTAACACGAACAAGTGTCAACCTGCCACAGAACTGGGTGACGATCGCATTCTATTTTTAACTCCTCGCCGAAAAGGAAAAGTGTTTTAATTTTAATGCGCGGTCCGTTTTCAGCGAAGCGTGTGTGCGTTAGCATGCGCGCTCGTTTGTGTACGTCAGTGGCATTGTTCCTCCCAAACGGCGGCGCATATCTTGATCCGGTTACGTTTGTTTGTAAAGTAACGGTAATTCAAAAAATAGTTTCAGCCGTCCAAAGAAAATCAGCTGTTTCCTACTTACACTTTCAGAAACTTAATTACTTACGGGGTAAAATCTAACAATGTATAATCTACTAATACGACTACCAATATAATAAATCTTTACCTATCAAATTGCCGTTCCGCAGTGCCGGCCATTTCCAATCAAAATATTTTTTTTTTGGCTAAGAATTCTAATTTCAAATTATGTTTATTTTAAAAACATGGAATTCTTTTTCCAAAATTAGTAATTTTTTTATTGATTAGTGTTACATTTTCATCGAATTTCAATCTTTTTCGTCATCATGGATACGTTAAAAATTCGAGTAATTATGGAATATGAGCAGCACCGTCGCGGCAGCCACGCGGCACAAGCGGCACGAGCTGTATGCAACATCAACGACGTTTACGGAGCTAACAGTACAAACCAACGCACCGCCTGTTATTGGTTTGCTTGCTTCCGTTCTGGAAATTTAGTCCTGAAAAAGGAATCTCGCGGTTGTCCGAAAACTTTGGTCGACTATGACGAATTAAAGGCGATTGTGGGAGCTGATGACACACAATCTATGGCTGAATTAGCAGCAGCTTTCGACGTTAGCGTCAAAACAATATTGGTCCATTTGCGTCAAATTAGCAAGGTAAAAAAGCTTGACAAATGGGTGCCCGACGAACTCAACGGTCGCCAGCGCGAAGTACGCCTCGGGACGTGCCTTGCACTGCTCAACAGACACACAAATAAAGGAATTTTGAACCGCATTGTTACCTGCGATGAAAAATAGATTCTGTTTGATAACCGCATGCGCTCAGCAAGTTGATTGGATCCTGGTTCAGCACCTAAACAATGCCCTAAACCAAAACTTACTCCTACAAAAGTGATGGTCACTATTTGGTGGTCTAGAGTCAGTGTGATTCGTCACAGCTTCTTACCAAACGGGGTGAGCATTACTGCAGATGTGTAGTTTGAAGAACTGAACACAATGATGGAGAAACTGGCACATCTCCAACCAGCATTGGTCAATCCCTCGTCTCCGTTGCTCCTGCACGACAACGCGCGACCTCATACTGCACAGCAGACGATCTCCAAGTTGCAAGAACTGGGGTTGGAAGCTCTCCGTCATCCACCCTACTCACCCAGACCTTGCGCCTACAGACTACTACTTTTTCCAGAATTTGGATAACTTCTTAGTGGAAAAAAAATTCAATACCCGAGAGGCAGTACAAAATGTCTTTGAAGAACTTATTGCCTCCCGTCCAGCTGATTTCTTTAAGAAGGTCATCAATAAACTGCCACTGCGTTGGCAAAAATGCATTGATTGCATGGGTGATTACTTCGATTAATACAAATAAAAAATACATGAAAAAAATTCGTTTAAACTTTTTCATATAAAACGGCAATTTCATAGGTAAAGACCTAATGTATATAAAATTAGTGTAAGAACCAGCCTGGGACAACGCAGGCGCTGGGCCGCCTGTATATCATCCTGTAATAGCCGATGCTGCGGCGCGGGGTACTGCTTGCGTTCGCTGGTGTTCTGCACTCGGAGGACGAGAGGCTGCAGGGCGGGAAAAGTGAGCTAGAAGCGCGACGGCCGCCAAGGGCCGGTTGCCTCCGCACCGTGCTACCGCTGCAGCGGGTCCATTACTTATAGGCCTGCTTCGGCCCCGGCCCGCGCGGCGCTGCACCACAGCACGTGAATGATGATGTACCGGCGCGCGAGGGCCGCCCCGCTCCAGTACTGCAACCGGCAACGCAAGTCCGCTCGACTAAAATAATCGCTTTATTCTTATAATAAGCTCTTATTTTATTTTGTTATAGTTTTATTTGTACGTTTCTTTATGAATGGCTTTCAAGAACAGTCCAATACGACAAGTCAACAAACCTACAGAGTATGATACATAAAAACTAAGTTTAATCTACAATAATATGTTAAACCGACTGAATCTCGAATCGTTGCGTTATTTTTATGTGGGGCGTGTCAGTCAGTCAGTCAGTACACGTTATAGTACACGGTTTGTTTAAAACGTGTGTACCGCTTGCTGGTGGTGGTAGTAGTACAGGTTGCCCATATGGTGCGGGTATCCGTTCTCATGCGTGTTCGCACCACTCGATGCCCGACGCCCGCCTGCCGAACAATCGAAACATTGTCGTGTGACGAGCTACGCGAGGATGTAAATATTTTTGCGTATATGCGCGCTACAGCGGATGCAGAGTGCGCGTGCGCGTGCGCGAGCGCCACAAAATTATACCAAATTTTTTATTGAATGTTTGAGTTGAGCCGATGAACTTAAAACAATGAATACACTTGTGAGTGACGGTGGGATGTACACAGACGTTTTTCCATTTAAGTGCTGACCCGAGTGGATGGTGACGCATCAATGAACCGCATCGCAATTTGTAATCAAACAAAACAAAATGCAATATTATAGCGGTGACGTGAAAGTTGTAAGGAAACGCTGAGATTCCTACCACGCCACGACGTCGACGTACAAATAACGGAATATGGCCACTGGCTGCGGAAGGCCGGGTGCTTCCATTCCGCCGGTAATCAATCGTAATCAGTAACAATGTAATTCGGATAGAGAATTGATAGCTCAGTTGTACTTTATGATCGTTGAGGGAAGTAGTGAACTCGTATGTGGAATTGCGGGGCAACCTTTCCGTTAGCGGATGGCTGCATTTAGCCGGGCGAAAATAGCCGACGGTGGCGCGGCGGGCCGTGTGAGCGAAGCCGGGTGAACTTTTTACTGGACGGAAATAGAGCACCGCTTGTGGATCTGGAGCGGCCAGGAGTTCGCTTTTATGGGCAACTATTTTAAGCGACGGTCGCGGAGCAGGCCTCCGAACGGATGCGGTTGTTCCCGTCGTCCGTGCTGCACCAGTCGACTGCAAATAACTTGTGCCAGTGCTGCGCAGAGCTGCATACTTCCCTCTGTGCACTAACTATCTAATCACATCGCATATACAAAATCTATAAACTTGTTTCCCTTATTTATTAATTGGCAAACATTATTTACCCATTTGTGTTTGCAAAATATACTTTATACAACGTCAAATTAATTGCGTTTATGTACTCGCGTTCGAACTTTGTCACGATGAAGCCATTGCAGGACGTGACATGAGGTTCAGTTCATTGGCGACGACAGTCTCACCTGTATTAATTATGAGATTGCAACAAAAAACTAATCGTTACAAGTAATGAAATACAACAACGAATGATTGGAATGAAAAGTATAAATCGCTACTTTTGCACTTATTAAATATAACACCTGTGTATGTGTACAGTGACGTAAGCAACGACCTGCACTCGTTGAATAGTCCATGCTACGCCCCGTGGTCTGACCGTGACTCAGTTGACCCGATACCTAACATCTGCAAAGTTAGTTGCAATGTTTTTACGCAGCTTGTAAATCGCGGACTAACGACAACAGAAATTCCGTGAGTATATTTAAGGCGAGGTATCTTCCGTATCCGCGCAAAAACTTTATTACACTAATCTCGCGATTGAAACGTGACGGCGGCGGCGGCGGCGGTGGCGGCGGCGGTGGCGGCGGTGGCGGCGGCGCGCTTCCTAGCTCGCGTGCGTTCTATACTTAGAGCATATCATAACTCGCTCCGCGGTGTCTCCTGGCCCGCTCGCTCCGCTGCGGAGCGGCGCGGGTGCGACCGCGTCGGGCGCGGTGCGGCCGCGCGCGCGTCCTTCACTTGTCGCGTTTAGCGTTCTATTTTTAGTAGTGACGTTGCGTGGGCGAGCGAGCGGCGGGAGCTGTGCACAGATCCTCGCGACTGATGTTCATCACATTCCGGAATGTCAAGTGAGTGAGAAAGCTCATTGAAAAAGATTTAGTCATACTATTACAACGTACTTGTCAATGAGGATGCCATCGAGGTACTAAGATCAGGCATGGCACCTAAAATTGCGTGTAAATATAAACGATTTGAATGGTTCAACAACGCTAAACTTGACGATAGTGCAATGATTACTGTAAAAAATTACAAGTGTGTGTGTGTGTGTGTGTGTGTACTTTTTTCACAAAGAAACTCTACACGTTAGTTCCTTTGTTGTAATTTGTCATCAGGTGGAGCACTCGTGTACTACTAAGTGTATATGCTAAGTTACGATTTATTGGTAGTTAGTTATATGACGTGCTTTTATTGGTCAGAATTTATTAATAACTCGTGATTTGTTGTAGACGTGGATATAATGCGTGTGGTGTGAGTAGTAGTGGCAGGTTACAGAAACATCAGTTTTTGATAGTGACGCGATTGTGTTGCTGCTGCTGTGGCCGGATCCTGAACAGGCCGCGTTGACGCGTCCCGCGCACTGTACACTAACACCGTCGCTAGCTGTACGCTGCTGGCTGTACGCCGCTCAGCAGCCACTGTATTGACATGTTCACGGTTTCACTACGCGTTGTGCCTCGCAAGTGATCGCAGCACGCTCGCTACATCGCAGACGTAGCGCCGCGTAGGCGCGGCCCCGTAGCTCTGCGCACACGGCGAGTGCGCGGGCTACGTCTCGTAGGCGGCGGGTACAAGCTACGGAAGCTCACTTCTACTAAACGTTATTAAAACATTACCCTAATTATTATTTCATCGCCGTTCCGCCGGATGTATCGCAAATTCAAGTCGAATCGAATTTTATAAATGGCTGGACACTACGTTAATGTTGTGTTCTCCGTCAAAGTTCTCGCGATTCCGGTCCCCTTCCTGATGTTACGCAGCTACGATTTCTTCGATTTATTGTACTTAGTGCGGCCATAAGTTTTGTTACAAAAGAATATTTTTTTTTTATGACGTAATGTAATATAATTAAAATTTATATCTATATATTTATTAGTCTCTGCAAAAAAGAAAAAAAAATTCCATTCAAAACAGTCACCTTTGGATTTTAATTTGTTTGGTCAAGTAGTACGTATCTATGGATTTACGCACTGTCTCCAAGGGAAGTTTCCACCACCGCCAACGCCACTGCCACCGCCACTGCTTACTCCAAAGATCTTTTAAGAGACTCAATGTCGTCGTATCGTTTAGAGCAGGCCATGTTCTCTAAAACTGACCATAAATTGAAGTCTATAGGTTTGAGATCTGAGCTAGATGAGGGCCAGTCTTCAGCTCATAAAGCCCGGGACGTTGGTTCCAAGCCAGGCTTGGGTAGTTCGTGCCTTGTGACCAGGTGCAGAGTCCTGCTGGAAAGTCCACGGTATATTTTTAAAAAGTTTATTGATGAGTCGTCTTCCGGCTGATTGGATGGATGGATGGATGGATGGATGGATGATTGATGAGAGGTTTCATAACATGATACAAGACTCTATCTTGATACACTTTGGCTGAAATTTTCACTCCTTATTCACAAAAATTTAGTATTGAGACTCCTCGATAAGGCACGCCCCACCAATTCATCACTGACGCAGGATGATGACGATCACGTTGCATCTTTTCTGCTTTATCATTTTGCTTATTGTAGTTGGCTTAGTTCTTCAATCGTGGAAATGTTTTCATCTGTAACGAGGATATTTCTGTGCCTTTCACATGCCTGTTGCATCGCGACAGAAGGTTTGTTCGTTATAATGAATCCACTCCATCCATCTTTAATTGTAAAGATTGATTTAGGGCATGTCCAGTATACCGAGCGTCACCTGATAAGCACGGAGCACCGAGCTTCAAGTGTTGTTTTATAATGCGATACGTGTAAGTGTCCTAGCGGGAATCTTCATTTATATCGTTAAGATTTTTCGCTTCCTAATTGGGGGTTCCGATGAATTCTGGCTTTAACAGCATTAACAGCCTTTGTAGTTCTAACAGCTATCTGATAGTAAGCTTTTGAAGTGTGTGGAGTATGAGCGACCGGACCAGCTCCACGCGCACGATGTGCGAGGCGAACACCGCAATGGTATTTACTTTAACACCTCCACCCCCTTGCATATTGCAATTTGATATTGAGCACGAAAAAATATGTGAAATGGCGCAAAATCGAAACAAGTTTTCAAAGTAATACACGTGTTCCAAATTAAAAATAAATTAAAAAGTTGAACAAACGAAAAGTTTTTGTGTTAACAGTATTTATGGGCACACTAGTTAGTTATATTGCAATATCATTTGGAGCTGCGTCCTTGTTACGACGGACGAGACGCTCGACGTCCGTTCGTTTGGATCGGTTCGTTCGATTGGATAACGGAGCGTATCCATATTTAAATTTCGTTTCATAAATTTAAGGTAGCTCGCTGGCCTAATGGTTAGAGCGTGCGGCTTTCATTCCGAAGGTCGCGGGTTCAAACCTCGGCATGTACCAATGACTTAATATTTAAGTTGTGAACTTTAGTTACAACAGAGAGATACAAAAACGGTGAAGGAAAACATCGTGAGGAAACCCGCACACTGATATCATCTTTGTGTGTGTGTGTGGTGGTCCCAATAAAGTGGCAACAGGCTCGCCCCCTGTTACATGGGACCTAATCTGACCACAATCTGGCGAAACGTGGGTGGTTTATTCACCTCTGCCTACCCCTACTGGGAAAAAGGCGTGACAAAATAAAAAAAAAATTCATAAAATGCTTCAGTTAGATCATAGGCAATGCTTCTTATTGCTGTTGTCCGCAAGAGCGCTGTTGGCGATCGAGTGGGCTGGACAATTATTTCCATTAGAGTCAAAATGTAATAATAAACGAATATTGAGTATAATTTCACACAGTTAATTTATCATTCTGTGTAATTACATAAATTATAGTTTCAACTAAAATTCTGAATGTACTTTTAAATATTTAGCGACATTTCAATATGACACTTAAATACTTAATTACTAAATTTTAGAAGCATCACTCACTAAGGTTTCCAAAGGCTTTACACAATCTGATGGGGAAGCACGCCCTTGTGCCCTGGTGCCTCTTTAACAAGCCTCTTCTATAAATAGACTCAACAACACCTCCCCCTGTTCTCCATTCCCTTCGATCGCGGCGGCTGTCGATGTAGGTCACATCGGGAAGGGGTGGCCCAAGGTGGGGCCAGGGTTCGTTCGGCCCGAGCGCACTGGTTCGCGTTAATAATAGAATGTTGCCAAATCAGTAACACGATTGGTGTTGTACATATACTAACACCTTGCAGTGAATGTCAAAGTTTACGTTTAAATGTGAATCCCTCTCTCAAAAATATTGATGCAGCGATATTTTTGATGTTATTTTTTTCTATCTGTTGAAATCATTAAATCGAAACTCGTTACTTTATGATATTTACGGGGTAAGTCAACATGCATTATCAGGTATTTGAAAGATAAACGGGAGCTGTTCTTACCGGTATAAGATAATAAAGTGAGTGCGTTAACGACTACACGGTTTCACTGACTCCCTACGTGCGCCCAAATGAGTTTTCAAACAGTCAAAGCCGGAAACAGCTCCCCAGTGCGGCGGCGGTGCGTCCGGTGCGTCCGGTGCGGATGGTACAGTGCACCGCGCGTGCCTAGTGCGAAGGCTTCACTTCCGATTACCGCGCATCCGCCCGCTGACACGCGGCGCCATACATCTGATACAGCAGCCACACAGTACAACCTATAAAAAAGACAAAAGATAATTTATTGTAATAGGTTGGGGAAAAAGAAATCCATTATTTTTATATGAACTTCAGGACTTTATTTAACATGCTTCGGATTGTCCGATTTGGGTCAAATATGCACCGTTTTGTTCTATGATTTGTTGCCATTTTAAAGGTAACTTCATAATGCCTCTCGTAGAAGTCCTGCTCTCTATTTGCAAAAACTCTAGTAGCCGATTTTCACAATCTTCCTTAGATGCCAATTTTTTATCACTAAAGAAATTTTGTAATGCAAGAAATAGATGGTAATCGCTTGGTGCCAAGACCGGACTGTATGGCGGATGCATTAAAACTTCCCAACAGAGCTTCCGAAGTTTCTGGCGAGTCACTGTAGACGTGTGTGGCCTAGCGTTGTCCTGGTGGAACATGACACCACTCCTGTTGGCCAATTCTGGCCGTTTCTGGTCAATTGCTATCTTCAAACGGTCCAGTTGTTGACAGTAGAGATCAGAATTTAGTGCTTGGCCATATGGAAACAACTCATAATAAATAATCCCCTTCCAGTCCCACCAAATGCACAGTAGAACCTTCCTGGCCGTTAGTCCTAGTTTGGCCACTGTTTGAGGTGCTTCACCGCTCTTTGACCATGATCGTTTTCGCACAGGGTTATCGTATGTGATCCATTTCTCAACTCCAGTCACCATCCGTTTAAGAAATGGGTCTATCTCATTCCGTTTGGCCAAGGCTTCGCAGATGGCAATTCAATTCATCATGTTTTCTCCTGTTAATTGGTGTGGCACCCAAACATCGAGCTTCTTTTTGAATCCAGATTTGTGTAAACGTTACGTTACAGGCTCGCTGGAGTCGCTAATGCAGTGTACATTTACCATCAAAACTGTTATCACCTTACTGGTGTTAACACTGTGCGTTTGTCCGCTGACACGCGCCTGTGTTTGTGTTTGTTGCAGAGATGGCGCACGAGAGCGCGGCGGGGGTCGCCGGGGCGGCGGGCGCGCCGGGCTCCCCGCGGCGCGCGCCCTCGCCCTCGCCGCCGCACGCGCCGCGCCTGCACGCCGACACCAGCTTCCACCAGCAGATCGTGCAGGTACACTGTCTGTCAGGACTGTGCACCGGGTTCATTCCGCGAGTGCCCCTATCAATGTGAACAGTTAAAAACATTCGCCCTTCTTTCCAACCATTTGGCGGTATCTCCCGCGCATCGTATTTAAATACCTTTATTGTGTATTGTTTTTATATCCGTCCCCTCCCGTGTCAACCCCGTCTCCTTGTATACCTGAAGCGAAACGTTCACGTACATTATTTTGTGTCGGAGTTATTTTCGTTAATAGTCTAAGCTTGTAAATGTATATATATATATATACACACCCATATACCCATACACTCATACACATACACGTACGATGCACATACACTGGACCTGAGCGAGCCGCACGCGCGCGTGTTTACATGCGGCCTACCCGTGACCTTTTCCCGCGCCCGCGCCTGCGCCCTGCGCCCGCCCCCGGTGCCCGCGCGCCCCCGCCCGCGCGCGCGCTCTCGCGGTGCATTTTTAAACGGGGCTATTTATAAAATGCCCGCGCGCGTTATAAATAAATAGCATATTAAAAAAGCACGCCGCCCGCCCGAAGAACCACGTCCGTCTCATAACTACTATATTTACATGCGCATATTACGAGCGCGGTAAATATAGACACGCGTCGGGCCGCGCGGCAACCGCACTCCGAGCTCGGATACGGGATACGCGGGGTACGCGGCACCCGCCTTACCATTATACACACGAAGTAAACACGAGATCTCCGCTCAATCGCGGGCATTGCTTGCGTACGTGCTGCGGCCAAACTGTGGAGCCGGTTGGTGCGCACGGACACGGACACGCCGCACGTGGCTCGCGGGGGGGCTCGCCGGCGTCGTTCGCCGTTGTTCTCATTTCTCTTCCCATTGCGCTCGACCCAGCTCGCAAGAAACCTATACTCTTCCAGGCCTGCTGTACCATCGTCTATTGCATTCAGTAGTCCGGTAGCTAGCGGGCCAGCGCGTTACGTGCAACAACGCTTGTAAATTTAAAACTTTGACGTCCTCGAAGCGAGAAGTTTATTTGCGCTCTACCGTTTGGTACCTGCCGAAAGAACAAATTGCTCTCTAATTGTCAGTAACCCAAAAAACCCGCTACTTATAACGAGATTCTAGACCAAAGACAAATTACGTCCCTAAGTTTGGTAAGAGAGACCGGTCCGGGTCGGCACCACCGCCGCCGCCAGTCAGTTAAAATCTGATCGTTTGTCGTTCCGTTATTCAAGTGATGCATTCCGTTGATGGCCAAAATACTAGTGTGCGTGCGTGTGTGTGCGAGAATGTTAGTTTATATAAATCGGTGTACTAGTAATTACCGTCGGCTGTGCCCGATTGAATCGACTCCAACTCTGGTTAGCTGGACAAGCCGTATCTCATAGTCGCGTAAGTTTTTGATTATTTACGCGCTTTTATAATTCTTCGATGAATGAATAAACAAGTTTTTGTTTAATCGCGTCTCGGTGCGGAATAAACTTGTTTGTGAAGCTGAGTTAGATCCCACTGCACCAGCTCCTTATGGTGTTTAACTGTTTATCGTACGTGTACGTGCGGTGCGAGAGTATTCTGCTGCACGTGAACGTTTACGAAGAATGTATGTACAATTTCGTGTTGATTTGTTGTTTCGGCGTTAGGTTTTACTATACCGACAAACATTCGGGAGAGTCGGGGGCGTGGGTTTCTCACGGCGGGCGCCCCCGTACTGCTGTCCGGAATCGGCCCGCGCGCACAAATGTTGCTATTCGGGGCGCCCGCGCATTCCACCGCACGTCGCATTTTTCATCCAACCAAAATAATGTACACGAAGACGCCTTCCACATCCTAACTCCTCTCCCCCAACCCGTTCTAGCCGACTTCAGTCAATTGCTTTTGTCACTGAATGTTATACGTGCAGCGCATGTGTCGCGCCGCGGAAAGGCGGCCGGGGCGTTGCACGTTAGTACAGTACATTTACTCGCAAGTTCCGCAAAAGGGTGTGAGATCCTACCGTATGCCAACCATCACCCATCAACCACAACTCTTCACTTAAATAAAATACTTGTTGCATTTGAAAAGTGCGCACGCGCCAGTGCTCTCATGCGTGTGTCTCCTCTCCTTGTCAGAGTCAGAGCCCGAGAAAGAGCCATATAGCGGAG
This sequence comes from Troides helena, assembly GCA_029286815.1. Classification (NCBI taxonomy): domain Eukaryota; kingdom Metazoa; phylum Arthropoda; class Insecta; order Lepidoptera; family Papilionidae; genus Troides; species Troides helena. The sequence goes on along the minus strand of JAGSMV010000013.1, from coordinate 11,316,497 downwards.
AGAGCGAAACAAAGCTTAGAGAATAGTTTCCTGATGCAAGTGAGTGTACCATTACATATTCGCACGGTGTGTATGCCGCACGAGCGGCCAAGTGATTGCAAAGGAATGGGTGATACACGAACACGAACACTATTGCGGCTGGCTGTGTTCGTGTTCGTGTTCGTGCGCTACGGAGGGGAACGGCACTGTGCGTTTAAGTATAGCAGTTGATTTGTCGACGCAGCGTTTACCTCCTGCGGCTACGGGTTAATTGGTTGCTATACGTAAACGGCAGCTATTTCGGTTCGCCGCCGCCACGTCCTTTGTTGATACCGGGAAAACATTAACAGGCCATGTTTACAATTGTGTACACATTTATTGTTGTACTTGCCACGTTCTTATCACCATGTTAACTTCGTAATTATATTCCTTAATCAATCACAACGCTACTCGTGCGCGATCGCCGCGCCGCCGTTAGAATGCGGCACGTGCTGTTGCTTTTGTTACAAAATGTTGTGTGCGTGTGTGTGTGTGCGTGTGCGTGCCGCGGCCGACGACGCCCCGCCGGCCCTGCTCGGCTCGCGGCCTCGCGGTGCGAAGGAAACAATTGTACAAATGATTAACGAAGAGGCAGGGTGTGCAGCCTCAGCCCTGCGGCAGTGACGGTGGCCGGCGCACTCCGCCAGATTAGCCGCCATCATACAACCAAACACTAAATATACGTAGATACTTGTATTGGTGCCGGACGTTAGCAGCAGAATAGCTTTGTTCTTAAATAAATAACACTCATAGCTAATACATTAATATTATACGTAATATTAGGTTGTCAAATATCTCCCTTCCGCCTGTTTGTCTTTTGAATTTCGCGGCTATCTACAAAGCGCTACAGAGCTCGTATCTGGCAATACTATACATAATTTGAAAGGTCTTGACATAACCTACAAAACGACGCTATGCATAATTAGTTTGGATATTGCGTTCAACAGTAATATCCAGAATTGGCCAACAGGAAGGGTGTAGTGTTCCACCAGGACAACGCCAGACCACACATTTCGTTGATGACTCGTCAGAAGCTACGGGAGCTCGGATGGGAGGTTTTATCGCATCCACTATATAGCCCGGACATAGCGCCAAGTGATTACCACCTGTTCCAGTCCATGGTGAACGCCCTTGGTGGTGTAAAGTTGAACTCAAAAGGCTTGTGAAAAGTGGCTGTCCGAGTTCTTCGCAAATAAGGAGGGGGGCTTCTACGAGGGAGGTATTATGATGTTGCCGTCTAGATGGAAACAGATTATCGAACAAAACGGCGAATATTTGAACTAAATCCGATCACTGTAACACTTTTTATAAAGCATTGAATAAAGAGCAAAAAAGCGGAAGGGAGATATTTGCCAACCTTATATGAATAATAATAGTCTAGTAAATATAAGGTACTAAGGACCCAAATATGTGGTAATTATGTTGTTCACCGATAACATGTATCATGATTACCGAAGCTGGTGCAGTCAGTGCACAACATGAACACGACCAAGGCGTCGACTGCCGGCCGGTGCACTCACCGCTTATCATGTCTGGTGGTGTGAATATATTAGGTGCTGTTAACCTGTAATATATTACTATTTGATTTTATCAAATGTAAACTAGTGATTAATCACTCTAACTCTGCGCTGCTCGAAAGTGCGTCAGATCAATGAATTAATCAATCAGTCGATCGGTCACTGAGAAGGCAGTGTTTCTAATGAAAATAGAGAGTATTAAACTTGTTTGTTTGTAGAATATAATTACAGCTGAATTCTAACACGAGGGCGAGTAAGTGAAGCGTACGGGGTATATTGCGATAAGTGTGCTGCTCCCTGTTGCAGTTGAAGAAGCAGCAGCAGCTGCAGCAAGAGATACTGTTGCAGCACTTCCAGCAGCAGCGCCAGCAGCTCGCCGAGCAGCACGAGCAGCAGCTCAGGCACCATCTGAAGGTGAGTAGTGGCGCGCTCTTCGCTAACCACCACTGCTGAGTATATAGAAAAAGAATTTTCAACATAATCAAGTTGTGTCAATTAGTGCAATTAGATCCAGTCACGCACGCACGCATGCGCGCACGCACGCAAGCACGCACGCACACACGCACGCACGCACGCACGCACGCACGCACGCACGCTCGCATACCGTAGCGACTCTGTTCCGCAAGTGTTCGTGCATTAGTCTGTCTGTCTACTCCATCAAGTACCGGTGATGGTTCGTTCAACAATAATCTGGTAATGGTCACCAAATAATAATAAAACTCACGATTGTTACGTGTGTGTGTCACAGTAAATATTGACAGTTGCGTTGCGCCGCGCCCGGTGTACGTGCACGCGCACCCTGACATATACATTATGTTTACTTGTGTGTTGGGCGTGATGAAGGAAACATTATATGTTGCAGCTATGGGAGCAGCAGAAGGCGATGGAGGAGGCGGCGCTGCGCGAGGCGCGCGAGGCCCGCGAGGCGCGCGAGGCTCGCGAGCGGCACGAGCGAGTGGAGCTGCTGCGCAAGAAGGACAAGCACGAGCACAGCGCCAACGCGTCCACGCAGGTCAAGCAGAAGCTGCAGGTGAGTGATGGACGGCAACGGTTCCGCGTAAATCCGGATGAACCATTTTTGCTCGTTGTCAGATATACTGCTACTGCTTTGTAGATGCGCATTGAGGTGCGCGCGCGCAATGCTCTGTGAGCGTGCGGGGGAGTGCATTAGCCCCCCTCGTCTGTTGCGTATTGAACTAGTTATGTACAATTTCATGAAATGCATTTTATTTAAATCTATTTGAATCGCTGTTATTAATATTTCAGGAGTTCCTAAAGAAAAAACAAGCTGCAGCGAATGCCAACGGAACAGTACCCGGTTCTCCATATAGAAATTGGTTAGTCTGTAAATATGAGTTCAGGTTTATCGTGTGGAATTTTAGTATTTTTTTTATTATCCCGCTTTTTTTCCCAGTAGGGGTAGGCAGAGGCGAATAAACACCCACTTTTCGCTAAATGTGGTCAGATTAGGTCCAATGTAACAGGGCGAGCCTGTTGCCACTTTGTTGGGACCACCACACACACAAAGATAATTTCAGTGCGCGGGTTTCTTCGCGATGTTTTCCTTCACCGTTTGTATCTCGCTTTTGTAACTAAAGTTCACAAATGTACATAACTTAATTAATAAGTCATCGGTACATGCCGGGATTCGAACCGGTGACCTTCGGAATGAAAGCCGCACACTCTAACTATTAGGCCTGCGAGCTACAATTTTAGTTAAGTTGCAAAATGGATGCACTCGTAACTGTGTGAGTTCTTGCAAAGTGTTATTTATATAGCAATAGTACACAGTTACATACGTACATACATACATACATACATATATATCACGCCTCGTTCCCAGCGGGGTAGGCAGAGACCACCTCTCTCCACCTGCTACGATCCTGGCACACCTCTCTCGCTTCCTCCACTTTCATAAGCGTCTTCATGCACGCTCGTCGGTTGCGAGTGCTTTTGACCATAGTACATAGTTGCAATTGTTTAAATTTAAATACAATAAAATGTTTAAAAGAATCGGATCGGTCTGCAGGCGCGCACACTTTTCCTCGTGTCACTGAGGGCACGGTTCGTTGTTATGAACGACCTTATGTGTGTGTGTAGGGGTATAGTGAAGTCCTCGTCGGGGGAGTCCATAACGTCGGCCGGCGCGACCGCGACCGCGCACCCGTACCGGCTGGCGGCGCCGCTGCCGCTGCCGCTGCCACTGCCGCTGGCGCTGAACGCCGTGGCGCCGCAGCCCTCGCCCGCCGACTTCCCACTGCGGAAGACCGGTGAGTAGAGCGCTGCCGGCGCGCTGCTGCACTGTCGCACTGTCCGGTTGGTTATTGTCACTTGAACCCTGTAGGGTGCTTACGTACAACGTGGACTAGGAGCAGTGGCACTGAAACAAATGTGATGTTGTGTGTTGTATCGTAGTTAAAAATATTTACAGTACTAACAAATTTAAAGATGCCTACATACTGTTACAAGTAGACGCTTTTCGTACAAATTACAAAACTTATGGTTTAAACCTTATTTAATTCATGGGGCTGACATTTGAGTTCCGCTTCGAAATGCTCGCTATATGGCACGCATTGCGCGCGCTGGCGGGGACACTGCCCCGAAACAAGCGGCGGTTCAAATGAATTTGCGATTGCAAATACTTAGAAATGGCAAAATTAATGTTTTCAGCGAGTGTACGCTGTAGGGCACAATAAGCTGTTCAGCTGCCCAGTCCCGTCAGAGGACCCTTGTCAGAATCCGTAACATAGTAAAATGAACATAAAATTTTGTTTATGACGACGTGGACAGTAGTGTTATAAATTTTTTGAGATTTACTTTGCATCCATTAACAAATACTAAAACTCATATAGATTGTTTTTTACTTAACAACGTGTGTGAGTGAACGGTACGAGCCGAGCGCGCGGCGCCCGGACACTTGCAACCGCTACGTACGCGCGACGGTTGCGCCCGAGCGCAACTCAGACACAACCCGGACACGCCGCGCGGAGTATTGAGGGCGGGGGTGGCACGAAAATGAAATAATTATAAAGTGCAGTTAACTTTAACAAGCTTTCCCTACTTTTAGCATCATCAACAAAATTCATTGGAATTTTAGCTTTATGAAAATTTCTCAGTTAATGCATTTTAGATTTTTTAAACAATACCGTAATTTCTTTATCATCGTTTGTTTTAACGTCCTCTGGCTCAATTCGGTAATTTTGAAAATGATTAGCTGCGATCATACCATAAGCGGTTGCAAAGTGTTCGAGTGGCTCGGCGGCCCACCGCGGCGTGTGCGCGTGCGCGCGCGCGCCGCGGCCTGTAGCCGGCGTAACCGCATGCGCGTGCGCAAACAGCGTCCGAGCCCAACATGCTGAAGGTGCGGCTGAAGGCGCGCGTCATCGAGCGCCGCGCCTCGCCCCTCGCGCGCCGCCCGCTCAAGACACGCGTCAAGCACCGCAGTGAGTACACATACGCGCAGGCCCACCGGCCACGCGTGCACCTGTATACATGTACGTACATACGCACGCTACCACACATTATACGCTCTTCTTATCCAATACTTTCCGCATGGTTCTCAGTTCACCTCGGCTGACCTCAGCAGACGTCGGCCAACCTCAGTTAACCTCGGTTGAACGTTACTATGATCACATTGTATTATATTATAATAACATTGTAATGTGGTTAACGTGTTACTAATGCGCTGTTCGCACATGTGTCGTCAGACTGCGAAGGCAGCTCGCCGCGCAACTCGCCGCCGGGCGCTACGGCGCCCATCCGCGAGGAGGAGGAGTCGTGTCCACGCGCTGCCGAGCTGCTGTTCTCCTCGCCGTCGTTGCCCAACATCTCGCTGGGACGGCCGCACGTGCACGCGCACGCGCTCCCTCACTCGCACACGCACGCGCACGCGCACACTCATGCGCCGCCCCCTGCGCCGGTACGTATACGTTTTAAGCCTGTAGCTAACATAGTTTATCAGTATAACCGATTTCTAGTAAATCATAATTCTTCAGAAACTCTTCAGTTATTCGATTACATGAAGCATTCAATATGGCCGTTTACTCATATCCAATATTTAGGGTCTCGCTCAACTTCAATTTATATATTTTTTTTATTTTTCATTATAACAGTTACAGCTACGTACAGTATTCATGATCCGTGATTCCCGCGAATCAGCTTCCATTACAGTATCATACACAAAATTTTTTTTTGCCGAAATTACAATGGGAAAGAGTAAATAATACTTATTTACTTACTCCTCAGGCGCAGCGATCCAAAGTGAGTCTTGGCCTGCGACACAAGAAAGCGCCAGCTTTGTCTCTGACTGGCACAGCCTCTTGCCAATCCACTGCTTGAAGCTCGCGTAGATCATGCTTTGCAGCATCCGTCCAGCGGTATCTGGACCGGCCGACAGGTCGGCGTCCAGTTGCGATACCGAGAAACGCTTTTTTGACTCTACGATGGTCTCCCATCCTGAGCAAGTGGCCCATCCAGCGAAGTCTGTGGGCTTTGACTTCCCCTATGATATTTGGTTCGCCAACCAGCCTTTCGATTTCAATATTACGTCGAGCTCGCCACCTACCGTCGTCTCTCAGGGTAAAGAGAATAGAATAAAGAGTAAATAATAGGGAGGAAAAATGTGTAATATTATATATATTACGTTTATATTAGAGGCTTCCCACTATTATTTAATAACAACACAAAATGAAAAAGATAAATCTTAATGTAACCTCGAAACTTTGTTCAATCAGAAGTCACGAGAACATATTTGTTTGCAGGTACCGGTGGCGCTACCTCCGGTGTCCGAGGCGGAAGCGTATTGCCCCGCCGGGCTCGCGCCAGGCGCGCTGTCAACTGTAGGTGGGGTGAGCGTGAGCGTCGTGAGCGCCCGGCTGGCCAAACGGCCCCTGGGCCGCACGCACTCGGCGCCCCTGCCGCTGGGCGATCCCGCGCTGCAGCCGCCCAGCGCACACCACTACCTGAGAGATCAAATAAGAAAAACTGTAAGAAAGATTTATTTATTACATCAAACCAAATACAGCACTATGACACGCATCAAGCCCTGATAATTAAAATGTGGTGATGGCCACAAGATGTGGTGTTAGCAGGTCTCCCACCCGGTGGTCCGACGATTTGGTAAAGCTTGCGGGAAGCAGCTGGATGCGGGGAGCGCAGGATCGATCGATGTGGAGATATTTGTGGGAGGCCTATGTCCAGCAGTGGATGTCTATCGGCTGATAATGATGATGATGATGATGATGGTCACAAATTGAAATATGACTGAGATCCAAAAGCACACCGATTGCGGCAGTGGGCCGGCGACCGGGGACGCCTAAGCGGTGTTCATTTGGCTATCCAGTTAGTAGCTATGAACAGGCGATTCTCCCTAGCCATAGCGACCACTTGATTTGAGTAGTTGACAAGAACTGGACGCGATTGGACTGGTGCAGCGGTGGATAAATATTTGCTGCTGGGCTACTCGCATGGTATTAAAAACGTAGGTGTGTATGTATATGGCACGGCAGGTCCTGACGCGTGCGCACGACGCGGCCGCGGCGGCGCAGTTGCGCGAGGAGGAGGGCGAGGTGATCGACCTGACGGCGCGCCGCCCGCCGCCCGTCACCAGCTCCCCGTCAGCGCCGCACGTGCCCGCGCCTGCCGCGCCCACGCCGCTGGAGCCGGCGCCACTCGCGCGCGCGCTCAGCTCGCCGCTGGTGGGCGCGCGCGCGCCCGCCACCGGCCTGGCGTACGACGCGCTCATGCTCAAACATGGGTAACTTGCACAGCTGTGATTATATTTCGTTTATTTATCTTTTATGCAATTTCATTTGCTTTTCGTTCTATTTCGTTCGCTACATCGCTTCGGTGTTTATATAAGTTGTATCTAATTGTACGTTTTTTAATTATGTTTAAAATAACATCACTGTTTATTAGTTCATGCGATTATTATTTAATTTATATTTGTTAATATTCCCGAAGCGTCCAAAGCGAGCCCGCGTGTGGCTGGCGGTTGTTCGACGTCGGCTTAACTGATCGGTGTAATTAAAGCGGCCTTAGGTGAAAACTTCTCGTGCGCTTGTCGCAGGTGTTCATGCGGTGCGCACGCGCCGACGCACCCGGAGCACGGCGGGCGGCTGCAGTCTGTGTGGGCGCGCCTGTGCGAGACCGGGCTGGCCGCGCGCACCGAGCGCACACGTCCCAGGAAAGCCACGCTCGAGGAGCTCCAGGTGTGCGAATAACTACCTGATACGCACGAAATCGAATTCTTACAACAAAGCTTACTTTAAAATGCAACTGCACGCCGTCATCACTCTGTGGTCTGTATGAACCCGAGCGGTCGCGCCGGTCACGCGCTCGTCGCGCACTACGTAAAGCACACTACAGGACACAACTGGGCAGCGGCGTCCTGTACAGCCTCTCTACGTCTCCGTCTCGGAAACGATCCTTGCAATATTATAAATAAGGAATGTAGGACAATTATTAACAGTCTCTCAGACACAAGCTTCACCTTTACAAGGTATGCGTAAGACCTATAATGTCTAACGCAAGCGTTGTCTTCGCCCATTCGTCCGAAGACCGTCTCAAACCTCTACAGACCCTCCAGAACCGTTTCACCCGCACCGCGACTGGTGCCGAATGGTACCAGCGCAATGTGGACATCCACAGCGACCTTAAACTCCCAACGATCAAGGAGCACTTCAGAGAGTGCTCCATGACCTACTTCGCCAAGGCGGCAACTCATCCCAACCCTCTGGTGGCCAGCGCGGCCAACTACGAGCTACCTCCGAATCCCAGGACGAAAAAGCGCAGACCGCGGCACGCGCTTATTCCGACATCCCAAGAGATCCCGCAAACCACACACGCCCACAGTCACCGACAGCACCGACGTCACCACACACACTTCGGACACTACCAACACGCTCCGAATATCAGCATCACGCCGCCCTCGCTTCAGAACGCGGCGCCGCAGTTACTCACACACCGCGTACACTAAGTACACCCGCGATCGTGGGCGGTCCTCACCGCCCAGAAATTCCGGTACAGGCGAAGGTAGTCAGGGAACGGGCCCGCGCCCGGCCTCGACGACTGAGTAGAATCGCCAGATAAAGCACTACAAGAACCAGACACACACAATACAGAATCTCCGCCAGATAGCTACATCCCGCGTAGCGCATTTTAGTTTATAGAAACTCAGGCCGTGGATCCGGGTCCACGAGCCCAGTGTCAGATGAGCTGTAAGAGCCGCTGTAGCTTGCAGCCCTGTCCACAACAAGAATATAGTTATTAACAGTTTGGGTGTGAACATTGTTTGTTGCGCTCGATCGTGCAGTCGGTGCACACAGAGGCGCACGTGGCTGCGTTCGGCGGGCGCGGGCGGGAGGCGCGCGCCCTGCGGCTCGTGCGGCTCGCGTGCGGCGGGCTCGGCGTGGACGCGGACACCGCGTGGAGCGACGTGCACACGCCGCCCGCCGCGCGCCTCGCCGCGGGTGCCGTGCTCGACCTCGCGCTGCGCACCGCGCGCGGCGAGCTGCGCAACGGGTGAGCCTCGCGGGCCCGCTGCTCGCTTATTAACTTATTTGAACTGTACGAAGGAAGTGCTGCATCGACCGACTGCCGCCAACCTTATGACAACGCTTACAAAAGAAACTTTTATTATTTCAAAAAGGCCACGAAAACGAGATCAGACTTTACACGAATGTTATTCCGTGGTTTTTATAATTGTTTATTTATAAAAAAAATTAAAAACAGTATTGTTTTATTTTGATGTGAAATTTATATAGTTTTTTTATCAAACCGATCGTGACCGCAAATTTATATATTAACATTACTACGACTTGATCCGATACTTGGACGCAGGTTCGCCGTGGTCCGTCCGCCCGGCCACCATGCGGAGCCTAACCAAGCGATGGGTTTCTGTTTCTTCAACTCAGTGGCCATCGCCGCTAAGATACTGCATACAAGGCTCGGCCTACAGAGAATACTTATCGTCGACTGGGTGAGTTCTAAATTTGTTTTAAGAATTTGGAGTAACGGAAAAGTTATCAGTAAGCTAATCACGGGTATGATTATATTCGAACCTTGCATTACTACGTCAAGTCGTGTTGCTTAAGGGGTCTCAATACAGTACACACGTAACCTTTTTCTGAATCTAGTAAAACTTGTTTGGTACTTATTGAATACAGTTGCATGATAACACCATTTAGTTTTGAGTTACATATATACGTAAGTTCGCGTATTAGGAACAGCTCTACGATCGCTATATGTCGTTAATTGTGTGCGTGGCCAGGACGTACACCATGGAAACGGCACGCAGCAGATGTTCTACGAAGACCCTCACGTGCTGTATATGAGCCTGCACCGGCACGACGACGGCAATTTCTTCCCGGGCACGGGCGCAGCCAGCGAGTGCGGCGCGGGCGCGGGCCTCGGGTACACCGTGAACGTGCCGTGGCCAGGCGCGCCGCCGCTCGCCGATGCCGAGTACCTCGCCGCCTTCCGCTCGCTCATCATGCCCATAGCCAAGGTACGCAGTTAGCCGATACCTATACCACTTTGATGTTTGCGACAAAATGTCACTAAATACAACTATTGGTTTTTAAACGACAAAACGAACAGTGGCGCAAGATTTTCACCTGATGCTAAGTGATATTTCTGCATTAATGAAATTTAAATTGCCTCCTGGTGCTGCAGCTAATATGCTAGCTAGTATGGTTGTATTTACCTTGAGTTTAGGTGCTGCCTGGAGATCGAAAGAATGTAGGTTTTTCGTACTAGCCACGCGCTGTCTGCCGCCCTTATTGTCTATCTTCAGCTACTCTTATAACACGGTGGGTTCCAGAAGTCCTGCATTTAATTATGAGGTTTATTAGTGTAAAATTGTGGTGTGGTGGTAGATAAAAAAATTAATACAGTATGTGCATATGTTACGTTTGTCAGGAGTACAATCCGGAAATGGTTCTGGTGTCGTGCGGGTTCGACGCGGCGGCCGGGCACCCCGCGCCACTCGGTGGCTACAGCGTTTCCGCTGCGTGCTTCGCGCACATGACACGCGATCTCATGCAGCTCGCGAATGGCAAGGTGATCTTCAATACCTAAACATAAATAGACATTAACGGATATAAACGCAGCATCAGCTACATCTGTTGTTAATACTGCACGGAAGCGACTGCACGAGTTGGAGCGTCTCTCTCGCGTGTACGCCTGATCTGCATCAATAGCTGTAGACAAGCTAATAGCTGCTTATGTTTTCTGCAATGTTCTTGTCTAGTTCCTGAAACGAATTTGTGCTGATACATTTTATTTTTATACTCGAGACATTTTGTACATAGATAAAAAATGTGATGTGTAGCTTATTATATAAATATCACACAGCTACCTTCGTTCAGCGCTGTGTTGTCAGGTTACACAGATTCTATACAAAGGACTATTTTGTCCTTCATTGATGGCACTTCAGATGTTTGATCTCCCATCGCTTTTTGTTAAGTTCAAATATAATTAAACTTAATGAGATTCCTTATTTTTCTTCATTCACCGCTTTATAAAAAGTGTTATAATAATAGTAATAAATTTGTTATATATTGTGTTTGTAAACAAATGGCGGTTGGTCGTTTGTGAGCAGGTGGTTCTCTCGCTGGAGGGCGGGTACGACCTGGCAGCGATGTGCGACTGCGCGCAGGAGTGCGTGCGCGCGTTGCTCGGCGACCGACTGCCCGAGCCACCGCTGCACGAGTTGGCGCGAGCGCCCGCGCCGCACGCGCACGCCGCGCTGCGAGCCGCCATCGCCGCGCAGGCGCCGCACTGGCCCGAGGTGAGCGCTGCACGAAACTCGTTCACCTCGCCCGCATTCACAAATATTGAAGATTATACTTCGCCCTGTTAGTTTCCGCCATTCGTTTTCTTTCTATCATTACTTTACACATTCAATGCAAGGTCGCATGTGTAGGTGAAGCGCTACAGTGCGCTCGCGGGCATGTCCGCACTGGAGGCTGCGCCCACTGTGCTGGCCTCCCGTCTCGGCCGTCTGCAGAGCGATCGCGATGCCGCTGACACCGCCGCCGCCATGGCCACGCTCTCAGTGCACCCGCCCGCTGCGTCCGCCGCCAGCGCGGCGCTGCATCCCGCTCCCGCTGGGCCCGTCTGCCTTAGGTAGTTTGTAACGTGCTATTACTGATTCAAATCGGTCAGTGGTTTAATTATGAACTGATATCTTTTAATAATGACATGTGGAGAAATTTTAAAAGTCTGGCTAAAAGAATACTTTTAAAATACTAATTGAAATCGTTATCTTTTGATAGACGTTAACGGTAATATACAATAATCTTTACTCCTGCAGCCGGTCGACGGAGAGCTCTCGCTCGGGGTCCGAGGAGCCTATGGAGCAAGACGAGGGTAAGTGAGCGCAGACAAGTTCCGCTGCGTTCGCTCCGACCCGCCCCGGCCCACCTCGCGCCGCACCTCGTCGCACCTCGCCGTGCATCGCTTCGAGGAACTTGCGCTCGAAATCGTTTGCGATGAATCGATTACAAAGGAGAGTGCCGTTTATTGTGTAGGTTGAGAAAATTAAGACAAATCTTAATTTAAAAGCTTTAAAATGTAGTAGAATGTTAAGTGTACAAAATATATTAATAAATATATGTGTATGTATATATATATTTGAATATGCTTTTAAGTATATGCGGATACGTAGATCTTTAGTACTTCGGTACTTTATAAGCACAACAGCGGCGCGCTCACAGGCTCCGTCGCGACGCACCTCGTCCGGCGGGATGGCGCGCCTCCGGGGACCGGTCGCCTCGCGCCCAGCCGGTCGGTTTCTGCTATACCAAAGATTATGACTACACCCGCGCGGCCTCCGCGGACGCGCGCTGCACGCGCACGTCACGCGCGCGTCTCGGTCGGCACCCGCGCGTCTCGCTCGGCACCCGCGCCGAATGCTCCGATTCCAGCGTTGGGACGCGACACAATCGCCCCGTACCTTGTTATATTAATTTGTATAATAATTGTTGTTGTATATAACCATTTGTATTGAATTAAATTGTTAACGGGAAGCGATCACGATGCCCTGAACAAATCTCTTCTCCGTATCTTAATGAGGATGTGTTAGTTGAGTTATATGCGAGACGTTCTATGTGATATGCGGGTCGTTTTGTCGTTATGTCGTTTGTTCGCCGTCCCGTCTTGTACCGACGGCGCTTACAGCATTTTTAGATAGATAAATGTAGATAATTTGATCGTGTACTTTGTACTTTGGTGCTCCTCTCAGCACAACGTGTTAATGCCGAATACTTTCGGTCGAAACTAGTTGCTCTTTCAAAGGGCTTGTCTCTACGAATTATCTACTTGTCTCTCGCTGTCGCCGCCGTATCACACTTGTGATTCGAGTTCAGCTCTCGTTTTGTTGTAACTTAGAGATTTTAGATCGCCGTGCGCAAACAGTATTGCAATCGTTGAATATCTTATGTGTTACGCCGGAGCCGGTTTTCTGTATATGTGCGTTCCCGGCCGCAAACTGATATATTTTTATATGAGGGCCATTCGGCTCGCTGAGGACCGAGCGCGCGTCACTAGCGCCGTCTCGGCCGCCGGCGATAAGTCACGTACTGTGGGATTCGATCCTTGTACGATAAACAGATTTAAAAAATGTTGTCTTTGAGAAATTTTATTGTTGTATTGGAATACAAATTAAATAATTATTTAATAAATGTATAAAAATATATTATATATATATATATTTGGATTTATACCAGTATTTTTATTTTTAATTAAATTGCATTTTTTTTTACAACACCTTGTGTCCTTGTTCCTTTGACAAATTCCTACGCGCATGTACAAGCATGACATCCTAGCAACATACAAGTGTCCTATTATTAACTCGTTTGGAATACAAACGTATTGATTTGGGTATCATGTGCTTCTTTGGCATCAAGTGTTGTTTTATTTAAAAAATACAATGTTCTAGTTCAATTTATATCAGTTGCAACAATATTCTTTTGACTCCACGACCGCTGTGCTCGATTACCTAAGCCCATCGAATCAGGTTCGATTCCGAGAGCTCATGTTGTGGAGCATTCTGCGCCCTATGTATTGTAAATCTGAACCTTAACAGCGTTTATGTGTTCCGGTTGCTGATACAAGAAAGCCAGAGTATTCTGGACGAGCACCGTTGAACTTATACGCCCACATTGTCACTTAAGACCATAAAATTGATATAAATATTTTTGTGAACAATAAAAAATAATTTCAGTGACTTCAAATATATTACTTTGTACATTTTCGCAATGAACAACACTTAAACCACATATTTCAATGTACATTTTTATTCACTGTAAAAGCAAAGCTACAATCTGATTGAACGTAATTCTTGGTGAGAGAAAGAGGTAAGATATCTATTCTATGATGATGGTTAATGCTGCTAGTCGTTTGACTGAAGAATTCAGCTCATTTGGTACAGGGTTCGCGAACCCGCACTTTGCGTCCTAAATTATACAAATTAAACAATGTCAGACATCAACGTGTTTATGCGAGTTAATATCAAGATAAAATATTTGTCTATAAATTTTAGCAATTTAATTTTGTATGAGTTTGTTTAGTCTATACGCGAGTCTATGGATTATGTTGCCACTTGGTCCTTTGCCTTGTAAATTAAACAACATTAAAACAATACGAAGTTCGGTACGAGTGTATTTGTATTTGATCGGTTGACCACAATTCGTCTCGATCGACTCGCAGAAGTGTTAAACACCCATTGTAAGCCAGCTATAAACCAATGGCTACGATGACATTTCGAAGACCTTTTACTTGAAATAAGTTGTTTTGTGTACGACACAGCTATTCCAGAAATGTGAACGCGTGAATGTATTCAGAGATCGTTGGGGTGTGCGTTGCGCTTAAGTTTTTAAATTGTTCAATTAACGCAATTAAATATTATTCATTGATATGAAACTGAACGATTGTGACGATCGCAACGACTCGTCTTCAGTATAGGCAAGTTTGATAGTTTTATTTCTGTCTTATGATATTCAAATAACTCTTGTGCTAACGTTAAATTTGTTAAACTGCACTTTGTGTAAGAGTAATTAAAAAATTTAAGTAGTTTGTATAATATGAAATCTAATTAATGAAAAGATTCTATTATTTCTATTATAACTACTTAATGTCGAGAAGTCACGTATGAAGCTTGTACGTAACCTCATACTTTACTAAGTTATTGTTGATTTTGATAACAACTTGAATTGCTTAATTAATCGTGTACTTCAATTTAAAGTTTCTTATATAATTTTTGGTGATTAAAGTTATAATGTTCATAACACTTGAATTCAGTACAGTATTCTTAGAGGGTGCATTAGTAGGCTTCATTGCTACCAATTTGATTTGATGTTAAGTAACAGGTCAACACCAAATTCCAAAAACCAATTTACAAAAATGGTAAATCATGCTCTCCCGGCATACTTTTAATCCTATATTTAAAATGTGATGGTGATAGCTGTCTGATTAATCTAGCTATCTTTGTGTAGACAACTTCACCGTGTGAGGCTTTTAAACTGAACCTCAACACAAGGAGCAGCATTTTTACAGCAAAAGCATTACGCTATGTTTCCCCAGTGTGTAGTAAAAAGAAATACCAGTTTTTAATACCTATATTGATGAAATCACCTAAAACCGTAATGATTTTATAAAGGAGAGTTTATTAAAAATAACATTTGAGAGGTATTAGATATTGTGCATGATAACATAAAAGGTACTTTATAGATAAATAGATCTTTTTAAATTTAGTATGTTGATTAAAATAACTCTTTGTTATAAATACTTACTTTTTTATTACAATTTTTTAACTATTATTTAATATTTTTTATTATCTGTTCATGCAGACTTAAAATTTGCTGGAGTATTTAATGCAAATTAACAGAAACATATAATTAACATTACTATTTATATAATATTCTTGGTAAAAGTTTGTTATTAATGTGGTTGTTTTTCTTAGTATTACAATAAAATCCTTTATATAATAAAAAGTACAAACTTCACTGAATATCTTGTTAGTTCTTGATATCAGAGGGTGCATTGTTAAATATGTGATTGTATATTATTTAAAGTGTTAGTCCAAATTAAACTTAATCAAAAATATAGTCATGAGAATATTAACAGTTTAACTTTGAGTACTTTCCTTCATAACATAGGAAGACTTCCTTAGATTATTTTTTAAAAACACTAAGGTAATATAAGCCCACAATTTAACAAGTTATTATGTGACTATGAGGTAAATGAAGAGAGCACATTTCAATCGGTTTAAGACGGAAACCTATTTTGATGTATCATATATCATCATAGACATGTTACTTTTATAGGCTATGGTGCAATGTCATCTGTACACTGTGTGGTGGTGTGGGAGTGGCAGTGCAATGGACAATGGCTTCCGCACTCTCCAGGGGTGGCACGCACCTTGGAGCGTGCACATGCTAAAAAACTAACAAGGGTAGTGCTCGCGGATGCTGACCCAGCACTCAAGGGACATTATGTGAATCTTTTAACGCTCACACAATCTTCAGATGCATTGGGTATGTTTTATTGTATATATTTTTTAATATTTACGTGGTTATAATTGATTAGTGCTTTTCTTCTAAGGGTTTTAGAGTTTAAACACTGTGATAATAAGCTATCTGCTAATGTTACCTAACAACCAGCTAAAGATTATTAAATAAAATAACTTACTTCACAACAGTTGACAGTAATGTATGAGATGATAAGAACATCCAGTCAAAGAAACTATATCACTATAATTTTGTTTTCCCTTTGAGACAGCATTGTTAAAATTATATTTGGTGTTGACAATTAACATCAATAGCAATAGAATTATGAATGTTTGATTGTAATGATGGATAATTGACAACCGCTACACATGGTGGCTTGATAAATTCATAATGACACATGCAATTCACCATTTGAAAACAGCTGCTTTAATATCTGTACTGTTTACTTATTGTATATGTGTTGTGTTAGATGTTTGCCATTTTTATCAGAAGAATATTGTGAAAATAATATTCTGCCTCTAGAAGTAAAGCAAGATTATAGTAGATGCAACTCCCACATGGTTTGTACTGATTAAATCTACTATTCAGTTAGTATTCCCAGTTGATTAGTAAATGACCTTGGGTTCTTCTGCAGAATAACATGGTGCCGCCTTACACTATGATTATCATGGTAGTCAAGTGGCCATTGATTAATCGATCAAATAGGTCCATACACAGTTATATAAAAATCAATAAAATGTTTTATATATATTAACGTAACGTAAGTATAATAAAACTACAATATTTTTCACACTTCTTTTAAATACTGCAAATGTTTTTTCTTCTTTCTTTCTTTCAATGTGTTGCCTGCATGACCTATTTTTCAATAAGTAACTGTAAAAAAACATCAGTTACAATATTTAGAAAACAATTTTTATGCAGAGCACTACAGTAATGTCACATAACAACTAGGCTATTAAAAAGCAATGCTGCAATGGTTACTAGATATTAATCTGTCGAGATAGACGGTTGTAAATATTTTCTACCACATATAAATATTTGTGTATATTTTTCTTTCTATATATTTTTTTATACACCATCGACATGATTCGCATAAAGTAATTCTTCGACTTATGTCGAAGAATGACTTTATGCGAATGGTTTGTGGACCAGGGAACTTATGTTCCTGGTCCGCAAACCATATAGATCTCAAAGTTAGGTGTAATATTCCTCGGTTGTAACAGACAGCGGTGGCTGTGTCGGTGTCGGTGTCGGTGTCGGTGGTGTGGAGTGCGCGGTGAGGCGTGCGTGCTACAGTGTGCAGTCGCCGGGGGGGCGCGGCGCGCGCTGGGAGTGGGCACGCGTCGCGGACAACTCGCGCGCGCCGCGGCTGCGGTACGAACCCCTGCCCATGCAGGTAATGGAAACAAAACAGCTCCAAGTGAGTGCTCGCCTCTCTCCCTCTACGGCACAGTGGTTTCCAAATAGTTCAGTGAAGAATTATCTAATTTTTTTTAACAGATTACTCGATTGGACACAATAATGGATATAATTTTATGACTAAGATTTGTCAAAATATAAAACGAGCATCTCAACTGTTATTTTACTGGTAACACTACATGCTGCAACAAGTATACCCGCACAGTCTGACAAACATTTGCTGTCTGAACAATTTTACATCTATGGAGTGGCAAAGTCAAATTGGGATACAATTGTAATGTAATCTGCATCTGTATATCTTGGTGTAGTGATGTGATGCAGGTATATGTTTGATGTACTCGTAGGTACAGTGCAGGCTTGAGGAGGCGTGGTCGCGCGGCGCCGAAAGCGTCGCGTTCGACGGGTGGGTGGCGTCGCTGTCGCGCATGACGGCGCGCGCCACCCCGCCGCACGGGGCGCCTGCCCTGCGTCTGCTGCGCCGCGCCACGCAACCGCCCTATCCGCTCACACCTCAAGGTATGCCCCTCTACACATTTTATCTAATATATTGTTAGTGTAATACGTACAGATTATTTACAAACTAATGCCATATATCACGAAGATCAGCTAAACAGCAACCCTGGCTCAGTTTCATCTTAAAGTAATATGTATAGCTACTCTCCATTGGCAACGCATATACAGCTGTTAACTGTAGCTCCACCCATAGCGCGTCGGCCGCGCATTCCGCAGCAACTCACCGGCTCCAGCGTGCACTCGGTCCAGTCAGTACAGTCCGTGCCTTCGGTGAGCTGTGCGCCGGCGCCGCGCCCGCCGCAACCGCCGCGCTCGCCGCGGTGCGCGCAGCCGCAGCCGCAGCAGAGCGTGCGCGGGGCGGTGGCCGCGCGCAGCGCTTCCCCGCGCGATAGGAAGCCGGGACTCGCGAGACAGATTCTACACAATCTCAACATATTTAGTGAGTGAAAAATATTCTGATCGAAGGAAAACTAAGGCTAAAAATGTCTTTTTGTTTGAATAATCGATTAGCGATGCAATTGGTTTTTCAATCGGGCGACGAGTTGAGCGGGACCTTCGTGTCGGCGGCGGGACCACTTTGACAACACGACCGACGTATTTAATCACGGCCTTGCATTCCGCGCCACTCGTGCCACTCTCTCACGGAATATCAATCAATACATTTTCATTGCGAATTTATCAACTATAGTGATGATTTGAAATTTATTGATGAGTGTGATAATATATTTTTGGTGATTTTCTTTTCAGGCAATAACAATAGTAACAACAATAACCACAGCAACAGCGGCAGCGGGATGTCAAGCGCGGAGTCTGGTGCGGAGGAGTCGCGCGACGAGTGCGGCAGCACGCGCTCCGGGCGCCGACACAGCGTCGACACCGTGTCCACGTACCTCAGCCACGAAAGCAAGGACAGCCTGCAGGTGATCGCCGCCGCCGCCACCAACGCCACCACCGGCGCGTCGCGCGAGTCGCGCTAGGCCGAATCGTCCGCTGACGAGTTGGCGTTGTCGTTGTAAAGCCTCGTTAAGGCAGTAAATTACTTTATTAAACGCACTTCACACCGGATCACTGTAATGTTTGTGTGTGTTTTATGAATTAGTTTTATTTAATTATTAATACATTTATGATAAGACCGTTATCGTGTGACCATTTTACTACACTGTCAAGTCTACGGGTAAAAGCACCAGGTAATCACTTCGATGTGTGTATGTGTCGGATACGCGTGTTGCAGCAGGCGACGGTGGGCGAGCTGCTCAACTGCAGCACTGGCAGCGACGACGTGTTCGAGCCGGCGTGTTCGCCGCGAAGCACGCGCACCCCGCCGCCCGTGCAAGCCGACGGCCCCGAAGCCCGCGGTGAGTCATAAAGTCAAAATAACTTATTGTCACTATTTACTCGTCTGTACAGACTAAAAGTTTAAAATATAAAAATCCAGTTATATCAAACAACCAACGTAGGTTAGCTTTTAGTACTCTTTACATAAATTACACTTCGCTAATGTCATGCGTTACACTGAAACATAAATAATGTAAATATTTGTTAGAAATAAATTTTGCTGTAGTTAGCTGTTAGGATGTGAATGTAACTGGGCGCGTGCTGTTGCCGCAGTGGAGGCGGCTACCGGCGCGGGCGAGCGGTGCGCGTGCGCGTGCGGGTGCGGGTGCGGCACTGCGGGTGCGGCTGGCGCAGCACGCGCAGAGCTGCTGCCGCGGTGGGGATGGCCGGAGCCGGCGCAGGCGCTCGTTGGGGTAGGCCCGTGCCGCGTCGTACGGTTACGGCACATTTTAATTTGATTGACACGGGACAAGAGTCGTAGGAGAAAAACTTTTATATCACGACGACAGGCGTTACATGCGATTGAAAAGTTACATTGTAAATACCGGTGTTGGTTTTTTCATTCCGTCGTGTATAATCAGGAGGATGCGTTCCTGGAGCGGGGCGCGTGCGACGAGTGCGGTGATTGCGGACAGGTATACGAGGAAGGTGCGGACAGCGGCGCGGAAGTGGAGGGCGAACAGCCCTGTGGCAGCATGGCATGGTGCAAGCAACCCGCCGCGCTGCCGGGGCACCCGCACGCCGCCTCCATACTAGTCACCTACACGTAAGTACAGAACGCGCACGTTGTTTATTGTTAACTAACATGAATAATTTGGATCCTGTCCAACGCTCTTCTTGTTATGCAACATGACATATCAAATAACAACGCTGCGTTATATATTTAAACACTAAAAGCATTTTGTTTTATTTGATTGGCAAATAAATTTAACAATTATCGAAATTACGCTTTAGCTTTAGTTAAACGCAAATAACAACGCCACGTAAATAAACAATTTTAATGTTATGTCAAATTACTTTTTGTGTTATTCAATTAAGTGACGAGACGTGTCGGGCGTTCACCTGATGGTAATTGATACACCAGCCTATCAGCCCATGAAAATGTTGCGCTGGTCAAATGATATGCACTGCACCGCATTGCGCTCGTCGCCGGGGACGTACGTATTGAGTTTCGTTGTAATTACATAAGCTTCGTAGTAAGTTTTCGTTGTAATTACATAAGCTACATCGCCCTTCAAACTGAAACACAGTAATGTTAACATTACTGTTAACTCGGTATTCACCTAGACGGTTTCCGGCAACAGAAACCTGCCACTGGTAAATTAATGTTATTTTTGATGAGCGATATAGATATTTAATTATGCCACACTAGTATTTAACGCCACTTTTTCACAATCACTTCGACCTCGCACAACTCTTGACACGTTGATTATGGGTAAGTCATGAATAATGCTGCGCAATTAATTATCGTATATAATTGTGTCCGCGTTAGATTCCAGTCAGGGCGGCAGGGGGCGCGGCACCCGGCGCCCGGCGCGCCCTACTACGCGGTCGGCTTCCCGCGGCACACGCTGCTGCCGGACACGCCGCTCGGCCGACAGGTGCTGACGGCGATATACTCTGCGACTCTTCGCTTTGTGGATATGGTTGCGGAGTTAGCGTAGCTGCTCGTCTCTAGCAGGCGCGGCGTTGTTATAGAAACCGCCACCTTACAATCGTTTTTGCTTGAATCACTTCTCTAATAAATTTTTGTATATTAGATATATTATTGGCCAGTAAATATTTTATATTCCCTAGTATATTCTTCTCGTCCAATATACCGCAGTGTCTCAAGACAAAAGTCTTTGACCAGTGTGTGTTGCCAGCGATGACATACGGAGCAGAGACGTGGCCGCTTACTGTGGGCCTTGTCCGCAAGCTTGAGATTGCTGAGAGGGCGATGGAGCGAGCTATGCTCGGAGTTTCCCTGCGAGATCGAATCAGAAATGAGGAGATCCGCAGGAGAACCAAGGTCACCGACATAGCTCGAAGGGTCGCCGTCGCAAAGTGGCAATGGGCAGGGCACATAGCTCGCAGAACCGACGGCCGTTGGGGCAGAAAGGTTCTCGAGTGGCGGCCACGTACCGGAAGACGTAGCGTGGGCAGACCCCCCACAAGGTGGACCGACGACCTGGTCAAGGTCGCTGGCAACCATTGGATGCGGGTGGCCCAGGACCGGTCTAAGTGGAAATCTTTGGGGGAGGCCTTTGTCCAGCAGTGGACGTCTTCCGGCTGATTGGATGGATGGATGGAGTATATTAACATTCGGCTCAAAGGATCCTCGTGTTTAAAAGAGTAAATAAATTGTGTAAATTTTATAATAAACAAATAAGAATAGCACACAAATCAAACATTGTTTATCTATGTAATGGTGTGGATGGGACATTATTGCTGGGGCGCCGGAAGTGAGGTGTCCTTTTGTGACGGGTATAGTCAAGACAGCTTACCATTCTTTATGTTCTCCGCGGGGGAGATTTCGCGTTGCTTCATAGCGGAGCCACTGTGTAATCTAAGCAATAAGGGTGAGTCGTATGTTTACGGCGGCAGGTATTGGCGCTGCTCCGCGCGGCATGGGAGCGGCGGCGGCTGTTCACGGTGGCCGCTTCGCGCACCACCGGCCGCGAGCACGTGGTGGCGTGGCGCGTGCCGCCGCCGCCCGCCGCGCCCCACCAATACGCGCGCGGCGACGACGAACTGGGCGCCGCCGTACGCCGGCTGGCGCGGCTGCTGCGCGACCACCCCGCCCGGCACCAGCGCGACGCCGCATCGCGCCCGCACCACGCACTGCCCGCGCCGCCGGCGCCGCCCGCATCGACCGCACCGATCGCACCGCCCGCACCGCCGCCGAGGTGCAGGTGATATATGTCGGTTGTAGTATTGTTTCGTTGGCGAGTTTTACACTCATCAATCAATGGTAGACGAAAAATTATCAACTTGCTGAATATCTTCAGAATGCAGAGGAGATGACTATAGTCTTCCCTCCCCTTAGTGCGGGGCAGTCCGCCCGGCCGCCCCGCACATACTATTTGTGTATAGTACAGTTACAATTGGGAGGGAAGGAATAAGGATATAAAAAATAAAATAAGTTATTTATCTATATCGTTGTATTTATTGTTGCCATAGACAGATGCTGGTGTCGCATTCCATAGTGTTAAGATGTTATATTTATATAAGAATAAATGATCATGTATCTGTAGATAGGTCACTGTTGTCTTCCACTAAAGCCATGTGAACTGTCTTCCTGTTGTTAGAAATTATAATATAGAGTCTATGTATACATCATTTTGTGGTGCGCACTGCGCGGAAGTAAGCATTATATATACAATAGTTTAAGTAAGATTATTGGTAACTTGTGTTAGTGCACGTTACGCGAGGTGCGTCGGGGGCCAAACGAGGCCGCTCGCGGCGCTGTGTCTCCGCATGTAGTAACTGAACACTCAAAATTTTACCTTATTTTTCACAAAAAAAAAAATTAATTTTAATTTGATATATTTGTCTGTTGCGATTCCCACTGCACACCTCCTCGTCTTCGGGTGTTTAGGATAACAATTCTCATTGCAAATGTAATCTGTGGTGTCATCAGTACGTTGCAGCGCGCGGACACGAACTGCGTCGGAGGGGATAGGTGGGGGGTGGTGGTGAATCGTGGCGCTCTGCGCGCGCGCACCTTGTGCACTACTCGAGCGTGCGACTTGAATTATACACTAGATATAAGAAAATATTACGCTATGGAAATTTTAGTGCTTTTGCAATTTTTATACACAAATGTGTGTTTACATTACACTACATATTTGATCATCTCGGTGGTGCCTTTATACATGTTTTGTAAATATAATACAGTGTAACGACGTATTTATAGGGAGGGGGACCGTGTCGTCCAGTCTTCCCGTTGCTTATTGTTATGTTTTGGAAAGTGTCAAAAAGTGTTAATATTAAATTATTCTGAGGAGCCTCAAACCTGCTGCGAAACGACTTACCTTATTATCGGGTGCCGGGATATCGGATGGCGCGGCTGAGGAGTGGTCACTTTTACAAACGGACCGGCGCGACGCGTTATAATACTCATAGTCTTTTTTTTGTAATGGCGGTGGAGCTATATAATTTTAATTTAAGTTTGACTGACAGCGCACAAAGAAAGTGGCGCGTGAACAGAGCTGTCGCTGCGCGCGACGCCCAGCCATCAAGTCCCCCGGCCACCTGCTGAATATTGTTTTGTTAATGCGCTGCGTTACTCTGTTTGAATTCATTATAATTAAGTTTTAAAACATTCGAATTGAATCTGTTGTTTTATTGTGTTATCTTACTTTTTTATACAACAAAGCGACGAGACGAGCAGGCCGACCACCTGATGGTAAGTGATACGCCCGTCCATAACAACGTGTCGCTAGTAATGTATATAGTGCTGATGTTATTCTGCACCGCATTACGCTCGTCGCCTGAGATATAAGATGTCGAGTCTCGTTATCTCGGTAATCACACTAGCTGCTGTTCCTTTCACACCGGAACGCTAATGCACACTGCTTGTTGAACGCTACAGAACGCACGCAAGCTACGGGGTACCTAATTAGACGTTCTCTGGCAACGAACAATATATACGAATGTGGACCAACGTGACTTCTGAAGTACACACGGTGTCAATACTAAAATAAAACGACTCCAACGTGGACGGCCAAAGCCTTTCTTCGGGCGAGCATCTCCATTGTAATTCTGCTCGAAGGATCGGGCATTACTGGAGGGCACCTCTATATGATCAAGCCAATTGGGGATTGACACCTGTCAATCCCCAATTGGCTTTAGTCAATACCTACTGACTGTTAACATTTAATCGTCGCGCGGTAGTACATTTTGGTTCCTTTTTTTAAAATCTTGGGAACGAGACAGTATCTTCTGGGAGCAAGTGCAAGAAGGTTGCTGACAAAGCCATGGACTAAGTGGTAAGATGCGCGCTGAACTACTCGCGTGCTTTGTCCAGTGCTGTACTACAGGTACAGGATTTAGTTTCTTTCTATATTATACTGGTGCTGACCTATGTACTGCAGTTAGAAGGGCTATCGTCGCCGCGTTTGTTCCTGCCTCCGAAGAGTGCAAAGGTTACCATGTTCCGGTTTAATGGATGCTCACCTCTACGTAACGTAACTACGTAAAGTTTAATTTACCCGTTAAACCTTTAAACGACGTTTGCTTCAAACGAAATTGACATCTTGTAGTCGGGTGGAGAGAATGGACGATAAGAACAGTGCACACAAGATATGTGCAGTGGAATAACTGCAGTTTACCCAGCCGGTACAACTTGCAAGTTATAGGCAAACATGTCCCGCTAATGACGGTGATTTACAACTTGTGTAACGATCACGCGAGAGAACAAAGACACCCGTTAGCAAACACTCGCCGAAATCCAAACGCAAATATTGTTCGCCGACGTTTGCGTAGCGGCAAGATTCGCGGGGCAGGCTGCGGCTGCGGTTGCGGCTCCAGCCCGCGCCGCGCCAATACTTCTAACAATAGTCACGATTTCGGTATATAAAGATATGTGAATCGCAAATGGAACGAGTAGTAACCTACTATTGGGCCGATACACTTCACAACCACCGTTTATGTTGGGAACATTAGGAAAGAATTCTGGTGCACAGAAATTTTAGAATGGCATGCGTGAACAGCACGGTCGGTTGCGACGTTTTCACCGCGAAACAATTCGACCATATATTGAAGCGATTGCTCGGCGATGAAGGTGCGGCCTGCGAGGTGCTGGCGTGCGACAAAAGAGCGGCGGCGTCGGGTCTGGTGGGCTTCCTTGGGGACCACGCCCGGGTTACCGTTCATGTAAAAGTGAACGGCCAGCGCAAGGCAGTAAGGCTCTTCGTGAAAAGTTTACCGCTGCACAACGAGCCCAAGGCTGACTTCATAAAAAAATATGGTTATTTTAAGCGCGAGGTTTTGGCGCTGCAGCTGGCTGAAGAAATGCGCGGCGCTGAGGGTTTGTACTATTTTCTTTCATGATATTTATTTAACATACTTGATAAGTGTACAAGTGTTACGTACAGTCGCGTCGCGTTAATATTTTATTACAAAAATTGTTAAGTGTAACAAATTCAACGGAGTAAAAAAAACCTTTGCAAAACTTACTAGACAATTATTATAGGTAATTACTTGCAGGGCCCAATCCTTGGTGCGCGAAAGTGTACTTGTGCAGCGAAAGCATACTGGTGATGCCAGACTTGACGCTGGAAGGCTACAAGACCTTAAACGTCCACGACACCCTGGACCTGAAGCACGCTCTCGTAACCGCGGCGTCGCTCGCGCGGTTCCACGCCTCCTTCGCGAACTACGCGACTGCGCGCGGCCGCCTCGCCGAGCACGGGCGCGTGCTCACGGAGCCCACCTTCTGCGACTCGTATTGGCTGAGAGCCGCCGCCAAAGTCACTTTCAATTTACTCAAGGAGTTTTCTAACAAATTTGAGAAGTTCCCACGAGAGCTGGAGTCACTGCTGGTGCAGCTGTACCTCGCGGCGTGCGCGACGCTCGCGGACCACGAGGGCACGTTGAACGTGATGCTGCACAAGGATCTATGGATAAACAATATCATGTTCAAGTACGAAGGCGACCAGCCGACGAACGCCCTGCTGATAGACTTCCAGTGCCTACGCTACGGTCCTCCGGCTTTCGACCTCATGTCTTTTCTTTATTTAACGACCGATCGGCGCTTCAGGGAGCGGCACGAGACAGATATCGTACGCCATTACTACGATGTCTTCTCGGAGGCTCTGAATGTGGCGACGCGAGATAGATTGAGAGATTTGCATTATGATTTTGAAGCGTTCGAAAGATGGTGTGAGGGGAGCAGGATGTTCGGCATGTTCGTGGCTATCGGCATATTCCCGTACGTACTGATGGAGCCGATGCTCGCGCAGAAGACGTTCGACGATCCCTCCACCTTCATGGAGTACTGCGACGTGGACCGGTCGGGGCCTGTGCTCGCGCACGCGCGCCGCTGCTGTGAGTACAGGGAGCGCCAGCTGCACCTCAGCGAGGAGTTCGTCGAGCGCTACGTGCTGGGGCAGCCATGATCATTCTCTTCTCTTATTATGAAAACCCCGCCCCAACTTACTAAACCACCAACAGTAATCTCATTGAAGAACTAACGAATTTCAGAGTTGATTAGTTTCATATTACTTTTTGCACAACGCGATCGAGAAATTAAAAGTACTTTATTTAAATATTTTACAACAAACACCGACTGATGATGTCCACTGCTGCTTCCTTGCGCTACCCTTGTTGTCTTTGCTTGTACAACATTAAAATATAACAAATACAGTGGAAATTAAAAATGAAATGTATTTATTGTATAATACAATGCAACACACCCATTCGCAGTTGAACTAAACGTTCGGTGTAGTAGGTGTGCGTGTGCGTGTGTTCGTGTGTGCGTGTGTGCGTGTCGCGGTGTGCGCCGGTGCTGTTGCGCGGCGGCTGCGTGCCCGTTGCCCTTAAGCGTCGTCAACTTGCTGCCAATAAAAAGATCTGGTTGTTACAGCTCGCCCCCCTGGTGAACGTACATTCAATGCATCTCTCCAGCGCCTGGCAGCCGCATCGATTGTGCCAACAGTGTTTGCGCACCAGCCTAGGTTCCAAAGACTACCTATATCATCTTCTCGTTGTGCTTCATTCGAAACAAACAAATATGTTAAAAAGTAATATTAGGCAACGAACTTACGCAATCTAAGATTAGTTCATTAGATTTAAAAAGTTAAACATCGTACACTCGATCCTGTGACCTGACAATGGGACATTGGGATCTAATCCCGCGGTCGCATAGGTGACCATAACCTATCCACTAGAATATCTGGGAATAGTTTCAACTCGATATGCCGTCACCGACTCCCTTGACATACCACACACGACACGCGACACTACCGTTAGGTCGTTCTTCTTATATTATATGTTATCGGTTTATAACGGATTTATTTGGAGACGTCCGTAAGCACCCCTTATCGTCTGCCCTTGCTCCGTTCATTATATGTTACTAACTGCTGGTTTTCACCTCGCGGGCTACCGCGTGAATACAAGACGTTCGTTCCGTTCCGTTGTTTCTATTGTAGTAATACAACAACGTTATCGAAACAATAATAAAATATATTGCATTTTACATCACTATCATTACTTTTGTTATTTATAAATTGACAACGTTTAAAATAGCAGCAATAGTAGTAGCTAGCTGGCCTAACGGTTAGAGCGTGCGGCCTTCATTCGGAAAGTCGCGGGTTTGAATCCCGGCATGTGCCGATGACTTTAATATTATATACTATTCTGAATAAATAAGGATTGGAGGACATGTGGTGCGGTACGGTGCGGTGCCCGCATCCTCGCGCTAGTTCGCGCGGCATCTGCGATTGCGCAAGCCGGCGCGGGCGCCGCTTAAGGCGCGCGGCCGTTCCATAACGGGCCCGCTGCCATATGGCCGCGCGTCACCCGCCGCCCCACCGCCACCACCACCACCACCAGCTTGCAACGTGCATTTAGCTAAACTATGCCAAACTTTGGGACATGAACGGGCTTACAGACAAGATCGACATGAAACCAAGCTGGCTCGCGGTACACCTTGGCATCAGCCAGATCCGCTAAGATTGGCCAACCAACAGCTTATTTAGCACGAGGCGATTTGAAATCGTCTACAACATATTGTATTTCCTCCTACGAGGGAGAGTTTACTTGATGACAACGTCCTTTTTACCAGTTAAGTAAGTTAATGTTTAGGCCTATAAATTCCGTGGTGCCTTCCTGTTCAGGTCATGGTGATGTCTCGGTCGGCCTGCACTCCGTCTAGAAGGCGAGTGGTTCGCGTCACCGGCTGGACTCGTGGCTAGTTCTCCGATGGGTATTAATGACTGAACCGCTAATTAAAGTCAGCTTATAATTAAACTTATCGGTGCGGTTTTGGTTTTGAGGCTGTGTAACTTATTAGGTCATTTGCTTATCTCTACGTGTCAGTCGAGCTCGAACTTCACGGGAACTGTTATTGTGTTTGTTATGAGTTAACATTAATTTATTTTTTATATTGTCACGCCTTTTTCCCAGTAGGGGTAGGCAGAGTTGAATAAACACCCACATTTCGCTAGATGTGGTCAGATTAGGTCCCATGTAACAGGGGGCGAGTCTGTTGCCGCTTAATTGGGGCCACCACACACTCACAAAGATGATTTCAGTGTGCGGGGTTTCCTCACGTTGTTTTCTTTCACCGTTTGTATCTCGCTGTTGTAACTAAAGTTCACAAATGTACATAACTTAAATATTAAGTCATTGGTACATGCCGAGCTTCGAAGCCGGTTCAACCTTCAGAATGAAAGCCGCACGCTCTAACCATTAGGCCAGCGAGCTACTCACACACACGAATTTCGTACATTGAATATAGTTATGAATGTCTTCTGTTTGTTATATTTATTATTTCTAGTTCAGAAAACCCAGTGCTTTCGTGAAATATTACTTTACACGATAACCAGACCTTGACACACAACAGTAATTGCTTGAAAATATGATATCCTCAATGTATGAAAAGTGTGCCAGAGGCTACGTAAACTCTTGAATAAAACATTAGTCCTAATCACGATTCACTTTATATTAACTGTGCCTTGAATGAAATTACATTAATACGCTGCTAGAAATATGCGTTCTACCTAGGGAGAAAAGACAAAAAGCTTTCCCGTCACCCTGCGGTGGATCTTGTCATGTGCTCCGCCGCCAACTGATATATGTCTGTGGAGGACAGTGAGGGATAGAGAAAGCGCAATACTAACACTCCTCTCCCTCTGCGACTCCTCCACGTCAGCGAAGGGCGGTACAAGCCTGTCCACACAACGAATTTCCCTGCTCCCGTCGGGATTCAATAGTTGTCGTAGAGGCACAGCCTCAGCCGATCTAGCAAACCATCGAGGGGTACCGGCGAAGCGTCGGACGAGTGCTAGTGTAGTAGTGTTTATATGAAAGACTGATGAGCGTGCGCAAGGATGTGACCGTCTTTTGTTGCCGAGCCGAGAGTGAACTGAGATCCGCGACACGCTCGGTCTCTCGTGTGCCGCAGCACGCCGTAGCACGCCGCAGCACGCCGACCAGCCGCCGGCGGCGCACCCCTCCCCTCTCGGAGCTTTTGCAAGACGTTACGATTTATGATAATAAACTGAAGGTTTATGCTATCAAATATCTAATTAAAAACAAAATTGGCTTAAGTTTATTTTGTCCTCAAGGAACCCGTCCCGGCGCGCGCCGACCTCGGTTACTGGTGCTTACCGCAGTAATTTCACAAGAGTCATTTAAGTCGGAACTGTGATTTTATTACTGTCGGTTGTATGCGAACCGCAGCAGTATCCATTGCGGAGCCCGGCAGCTCTGCAAGGACATCCGCGTGATGGTGACCGCGAGCCGCCGAAGCGAACCGACTCTCATTAAAACTTTACTACAACAGTTGTCGTTAAAAAGTTGCATCAACTGTTTAAAGAGTTATCATCCCTCTAGTTCAGTTTCAACAGGGCCAAACAGTACTTCAAGCCGGCTCACCGCCTTAAACTTTATAAAGCGCAGGTGCGGCCGCACATGGATTATTGTTGCCACCTTTGGGCCGGGGCTCCGGGTTATCAGCTATCTCCATTTGATCGAATCCAACGTAGGACATCTCGGATTGTCGACGATCCTGAACTTGCCGATCGGCTAGATCCATTGGCACTGCGTAGGGATCTATCTTCCCTATGCATACTTTACAGAATTTACAATGGGGAGTGTTCCGAGGAGTTGTTCAATTTAATAGAAGCCGCTGATTTTCGCAACCGATGGTCTCGACGGAGCTTTCATACGCACCATCTGGATGGTTGGCGTTCCACTACAATGCGTTTTAAAAACAGTTTTCTGCCACGAACAGTAAATCTTTGGAATTCGTTTTCATCAGCGGTCTTCCCAAGAACTGCGACATTGGATTATTCAAGAAAAGAGCATATTCTTACCTGAAGGGTAGGCAACGCACTGGCGTCGCTGGTGGCCGTGGGCGGCGGTGAATCACTTACCATCAGGTGACCCGTTTTGCTCGTTTGCCTCCTAGCTACTATAAACAAAAAAAAAAGTTTCCGCCGCGTGTGTGCCGAGGTACGACTGAACATTGCGCCCCCTGCCCGTCGGTCCGTCGGTACTCCGGTCCGTCGGTCCGTCGGTACGCCGGTCGCCCGGCGCCGCGTGTGCCGACGATGTCCTCGCCTCACAGCCCCTTAACAAGCTACAAGTTATCCGTTCTGGTTGCGACAGCGAAGCAATTATTTTACTTTCCATTGCACTTGATGCTATTTTAAGGCATCAACGCGCCGCTGACGGCCAACGTCTCCATTGTCATGAGCTGGACAGGATCAGCATCCGACTGCTGTTGACTCACGAGGGTGTACGCCATCGCCACTCTCCGGTTTTGTGCAGCCGGTTATGGACCGCAGGGCAGGATTTTTAATATTTAACATTTATGGCTCGCACCCACTCCGTCAGCGTCACCTAGACGTCGTCGCTGCGTGCCCGCCGGTGGGACATCGCGCCAGCGGTGCCCACGCACAGCCTTAACCGTCCGGCTGTCAAGCAATGATACATTTAGCCTTTTTAGGAAACATTAAATTCCTTGGTTAAGGTGCTTATGTCAAGATAAAGATATTTTGGAGCTGTACTTTGTATGCACAGCTTAGTTGTGATCGTGTAGTGTGTTAAACTGTTGCTCTCTGTACTACAACCGCTTGACTGTGTATGTGTGTGTGTCCGCACCGCAATACAATATCTATAGCAAAGCGATGTCGCATGTATAGGCGCGCGGCGCGCGGCGTGCGGCGGGCGGCGAGCGGGCAGAAATATGTAAAATAAATAAAAACTGGTCGAATATGGGTCACGGCCGGGTGACATCACAGCGCGCCGCTTTAAACAAACAAACCATTTTCCTGTTGCGGAGCCGCCGCCATATTTGGCGGTGAGGTGGACGCGCTCAGCGCAGCCGGCCCTGCACTCGCTGCAAATGACTTCATTGCATCGCGGTCGCCCGGCCCGACCCGGCTCGCGACTTGTTACGCTCGATCATTCATTATTACGCGAGCGATTGCATTCGTTGCTGCGGACGCCGCTGCAACGGGCAGCTGCCGCCCCGGCTTCCGCTCCCAAATTCATTCTACCAGGAAGCGGTACTCGCAAATGGAGTTAACAGATCACGCTGTCACTTGTAACACGCTTACATGAAGTTAATAGCTGAATATTTTACATAAATCAACACAATGCGCAAGAGGTCCGCGCAGCCAGCTACGATAAGGTGCCGGTTAGGAATTTTACACGAGGCTATTCCTCGCTTTGATACACATATGGCAGTAGCTACATGCACACTTTAAATGAGGACGCCGTGTTTCTACGAGACTGCTGCTTGCTGGCGGGACAGCGCGCGCCGCGAGCGGGCTTCTGCGGCGGCGGCGGCTGCGGCGTCACGTTACGCGTTGCGAGAGCGGCGCGCTTGCGACACGCTGACGACACGCTGCGGGGTCTCTCCACCTCCACAGCCTCACACGGCGCGGTGTCAGGGGGACTCGCGACTGGCTCACACCGAACAACTCTCCAGCTGTACATTACTGTACTTACCAAACTAAAAATAAATGTCAGCATACTGTTGTCAACCTACCGATTTAGTATTACCGACGTCACTCTTTACGAGGTGAGCTGTGAAGCATACTCCTCCCGAGACAGATATTTGAATGCTTATTGTTCCGGTGCATAGAGCACAACGTAGCATTGCACTACTAATGCGCTTCTGCTGAGAGAGGTACAGTACAACTTGTGCTCAACGTCAAGGCCACGCCCACGCCCACGCGTGTGTCGATTCATAGAATACGACTTAAGGTTAGGCATACATCATCATTTGATTAAGCGTTCACCGAGTTGAGTTTTTAATTATAAGTTATGACGCGGACGATGCTGAAGCAGGGTGATCGTTGCGCCGGGGGGATTGACGTCCGTGTGAAGGGTGCATAATGTCGAAGCCTTCGTCCAGGCATTCAGCCCTCGCTGCACACCGCCCGGCCTGTTCTTATTCCTGCCCGTCTGTATAAAACTCTCCACTAATCATAACAGACAACGGTTCTAAACGAGTTTGTGTTTAAAGTTAAATAGGGAACGATACCATTAGTTCCCACGCGCGGGTGTGCCTGTTTCCGAAAACTGATGCGCTGGTACGTTTGCGTCCATCGCTTCAGTACACAATGTACTACACTAAATTTCAGGTACTGTAGCGTCCTTTTAATTTCTCGGGCTGAGCGGACCATGAACCTGACAAAGACGTAAATTAGGACAACACAAAGAGCTCATAAAACCCGTGGGAGTGAAACGAGGGGAAATGTTCACCTGTCGGCCAGGGGTGCACCCTGCGAAACCCACCGCGAAAACTTCGTGGACATGATATCGTAGACTTATGCATGATGTTTCTTGACAATGCGCTTGTTGTAAAGCTCTGCGCTGGTACTAAAGGCGGCCCGGTGCCGGGCGCTGTTAAGGTACGTAACATTGAATTGAAAACGGGATAGAAGCGGCACGGGAGCGCGGCGCCTGCGCCAGGAGGCTGTGCGGCCGCGCCCGGTCTCCGGTCGCGCGGGTCGTTGACCACGCCGCACGCCGTCCGGCCGCTGGCGCTGCCGGAACGCGCGCGCCAATTATAAACGCAGATTATTCTTTTTGAACATATTAACATAAGTCGGTCCCCCGCGGTGATTGGCTGTTGTTACCACAGACTGGGACCTGGGTACCAGCTGATGTCAACACTTAAATAAGGATGTTTTGACTACACGAAAAAAAAGTACATGCTCCGCGCGAGGTCACTTGCTGCAATAACACGTACCATAGAAATTGTCAAACTATATGTTTGTTGTACGTTACGGTAATGTTAGGCCAACGGTTAATCTTTAACTTCGGCGACTACATACTACAGGGTGTCTGGTGGCAGATTTATGTTTTCAAATTTAAATTAAAAATAATATGTTTGACATATAATTTTACTAAAAATATTACAAGATAGAGTACAAATGCGGATTTCATTTTTTAAAGATAATGTCATCCAAATGTCTTCCATCCTGTTGCACACACTGTTCGAAACGGAGCTTCGTATTCCGTGCCACACGCTGCAGTAAACTTGGTTCAATTGCGCTGATTTCTCGCCGAATATTTTCTTTTAAGTCCACAACAGTTCGCGGATTGTTGGCGTAAACTCTCTCTTTGAGGTGGCCCCACAAAAAAAATCCATTGGAATTAGGTCGGGTGACCTCGGTGGCCACCGGATGTCCCCAAAGCGACTAATCAGTTTTGAGGGAGATTTTCTCGCAACAAATCCATCGAAGCTCTGGCCGTGTGTGCGGTCGCACCTGTACCGCATCCTGTTGAAACCACATGTGTGATGAGAATGATGAATGAGCTCGCAGGTTCGGCAAAAGAAATTCGAAATCATGAGCCGATAATTCTCACCATTGACATTCGTCGCTTGGCCCCGCGCATTTTCAAAAAAAATGGTCCGATTATCCCATTCGTGGATAAAGCGCACCAAACAGTTACCCTTGGGCAATGTAATGGTTTTTGGTGCTTCAGTCGAGGATTGCGAGTTCTTAGAGCCCAGTAACGGCAATTTTGCTTGTTTACGTGTCCGTTTAAATGAAAATGAGCCTCGTCGCTCCAAAAAATGGAATTCACAGTGCGAAAACGCTCCAACATGATTTCACAAAAAAATTTGCGTGACGCAAAGTCATTTTTTTTCAATTCGCCTATCCGTCGAATATTGAAATGTGAACAAAACTGTCGGCGAGCGAATACGTAAGAATCGTTACTCTTGAAAAATGCTTCAATAGCGAACGCGCAATGCTCACCCGACCACTGCGACATCGTGACTAAGAAATCCGCACGATCGGTGATTCTAATGACACCACCTTCCCTCCGCGTTGTTTATAACTTATTGAGATATTCGTTTTTTAAAATATAAATCTGCCGCCAGACACCCTTTACTACTACTACGTAAGTTGTATCATCATTATAATGAGCCAACAGATGCCCACTAACAATCCGGTAAAGTTCACGAGAAGTCGCTGAAAATTGTTACTTAATTATGTCTGCATTCAATTCTGGGAGTACGTTTGGTAGATTGCGTAAAGGCGTCTCAGTTCTTCGCCAGCAGAACATGCTAGGTGTACAATGCTTGGTTCTAAGTAGAATCCAGATTAACATCTAGGAACTTTGCTGAGCGTGCGCTGTGCCACCTGACCGTTGGCGGTTTGCGGAGCTTTTCGTTATTGTTTAAACTAAAGGGATATTCTATGATTATTGGATCGTATTGTGTTTGAAATATGGAAACAATGATGAATTAGAAAGCTTCGGATACAATGGACGCCCGGCACACGGTCCACCGATATCCGATCGCTTATTATATGTATATATTATTTTCAGTGCGTGTATATTATTGTGACGCGCTATCAAGCAGCAGCGTATCAACTTCTACACTGTTCAAATTATTTACTGGGCGATAGTTATAGGTGTTTATAGAACAGCCAGCCATATTGGAATAAACGAAGATAAAATAAATACACAGCGGCGGGACAGCGAGTACGGAGTTGAGCTCCTCATGTTAGTATTTACACACACACTAATTAACTAAGATTAATCAACACACGAGCAAGTGAGCTCGTGTTCACATTTCTCGAGCAATTGGCACACGGACGTCTGTGCAAACAACAGGAGCTGTCGATATGTTTCACATTCATTATCCCGCCAGTGGTCCTTCTCCTGCCCACGTTTACGCCCACTTCCACGCCGGCAAGGCTTGCTTAATAACGTGTATAGTACGTTGTCCATGACGCGAATTAACACCTCGCCATTCGATTCCACGCCCGCGAGTACCCGCGGGAAACCATTCAATGATCGCAAATTTCTTCGATCCAATTTGTAAACATAATATAATAATGGTTGACTCAATGAATTTAACTGAAGCTGCAATTAGCAACACTATTGCATTTCACCGCCGCCCCACAACAAGTGCATCAGAAGCTCGTTGCGTGCGGCAGGCAGTAGATGTGTGCGTCCGCAGGATCCGTGTGCGTATCCTAACGTATTTGCAGTTCTTCATTATGTTCAGACATATTCAATAAAAAAAAATTATTTGGGCTCGCAAATGGTCGGTGTCGTGGATATTTTAAAATGACATTTTATCATTAACATTATTGTTAATGTCAGTCAGCGGTTTTTTAAATAATAGGTTTCATCGCACAGGACACAGTACACAGGACACGCCCGGAATTTGCGCGCATCTTTTTGTTTAGAATGACAAATGGCAACCGAATTTCATTTTATAATCCTTTGAGATAATTTATTATTCTCTAAGGTAATGTGTGTGTGCGATTTCGAGAACAGCCTCACGAGAGAAAAAAAAGTTGCGCCCGCGCAAGTGAGCTCACTGGGTGACTCGCCGGCGGTGACGTCACGTATTTGCATGAAAATGGCCGCCGGCCGGCACCGGCGCAACCTTGGCGAGCAGTCTGCGGGGCGCACCACTTTCTTACAAATATTTCTTAAATATAATGATGATATATTAAACTAGTTGCGGAGTTGGAAGTGACCGCTTTGAAGGCGCTCCCTTGCGGCTGCGAGCACCGTGGGGCTCGCTGCGGCGCGCGCCCGCGGGCCCGGCCACGAGCTCGCGCACAACCGAGAACAATTGTTCAGGCCGGCGACTCGATAGTAAACAGACAATATTAATCATAAGGAAATTGTTACATCTTGTTCTATTGGTCACACGGGAGGAGAGATATTAAATAGTTATGTAATTATTATAAATAATATTATATTCACGACGCGGCCGCTGGTCGACCCATGAGGGTACGTTTTGCTATACCAGTAAACTTCTAAACTACAGCGCCTATTCAGGCCGTGGATCCGGGTCCACGAGCCCAGTGTCAGATGAGCTGTAAGAGCCCCTGTGGCTTCCAGCCCGATCAAAAACAAGAATATATACAGCGCCCTTCAAACCGCCGCACGGCAAAGTACGCTCACTCCTACATTAATATTAAGTTTTTTTTTGGAATGAAAGGTTAAATATTTGCCTTTCACGTCAAGGTACAAGTACACGGTCGACGAGTAGGATTTATGCACCAAAAACTATTTTTTATTAAGACTTTATTTATAAATTTGCAATGTCAGCCCGAACGGTAGAGTGGGCTCCGCCTTACCCTTGCACCTTTTTATTCGCCTAGGAGATGAGGCAAGCAGGACCTTTACCGGGGGTTGGTCTCTGTTGCCGGGCACCGTCTACTTAGAAACTACCATACAGTGGGCATGGCATGGCTTGGCACACTGGCTGGCGCTGGGAACAATGGTGACCGATTCCAAAACATTATTCATTTACAAACAATAATGTCGTCCGCAAGCGGTGCGCCCACGCAGCGCGGGCCCCGCCGCCAAGTGACTCGCGCGAGCCAGCACGCACGCTCACTGCCAGCGTGTTTGTTGCGTTCTAAATTCGTTTTCCTAATAAAGGAACCTCAATAAGTATCATTTACACAAAACGATGCATCATGATCGTTCGCGGCTCGCACGCAGCACGACACAGCGCGACACAGCACGACACAGCGCGACACAGCGCGTCTTGTCGGCGACCAGTGAGGCAATCTGACTGCAATGTACATATTCATTCTGCGGGGTTGAACGGTTAAAAATGAACGTGAGAACTGATGCCCTCACGTTCATTGTTTAAACTAATGCATTTCGTCAATATCAAAATATGTTTACATGTAAATAAAATGAAATTAAAAGGGTGTCCACCTTTTATACGTTCCGCATAACCTGGCTTGGATCGTGTTTACGGTCGAATTTTCAAGTAGATATAAAGTAATTACCAGCCTTACGCTTGTATAATTGTTATAACTATGCAAGTGTCTTAAATTAACTTGAAATCGAATAGCCAGGCTCGCACGCCGCTGCGAGTGGAAGCGGTGCTGCAGCCGCGCGCAGCAGGCATCCTGTGCATCCTTAGAAGAGTAAGTGAGCACTTGGCGCAATGAGAGGGGCACGGAGGTGACGAGGCGGTGCGAGCCTTCCCAGAACATTCGGCGAGTCGGTAGGGGCGACGAGCGGGCGGGGGGTCGGAGTGCGCCGGCGCAAGGCAGCGCGCCGCCGCGCAGTGCTCGCTCGGGCGCCG
This sequence comes from Troides helena, assembly GCA_029286815.1. Classification (NCBI taxonomy): domain Eukaryota; kingdom Metazoa; phylum Arthropoda; class Insecta; order Lepidoptera; family Papilionidae; genus Troides; species Troides helena. The sequence goes on along the minus strand of JAGSMV010000013.1, from coordinate 11,278,938 downwards.
CTCGCACCGCACATACCGCACGCACCGCACCGCACCGCACCGCACTGCACGGACCGCACGCTCGCAAGAAAACAAACAAACAAACCGACCTGAAGTGAGCTGACGCGCGCCGGGCGGCCGACACGAACGAACCGACTCCGCGCTCACCGTCGCCAGGTAGCGCGCCGCCACCGAGCCCGCGACCAGGCGGAGCAGTTCCCCGGTGCTCCAGCGTGCCCGCCGCAGAGGTCGCCGCGCCAGGTGAGTGTCGCTGCAAGCTAGCTGAAGCACCGGCTCGCGGGTCACGGAGCTGCTCGGCTGCCGACTCCTTTGTAACAAAATACATTTGCTATCGCGGATCATGGCGCAGGCGCTGCATGTTTATACTTAACAATTGAGTGTAGGTACAATTATAATTGCATTTCTCCTTCGTACTGATCGGGGACGGGTTCCACGTGACAGTTGAGCGGTGTCAGCTGTGTACCCGCGTATCCGCAATGTCACTTGAGACAATTTGACCAAGTATTTAGTTCTTCGGGTGCGGGTTCATTAATCGCAAGTTTCCAAGTTGTCGGTTAGGGTCTAAAGCAGGGCCATCGCGGGGAGAGAGCGGGCCGACTGCGCGCGCTTCCTCGCCCCCACACCCCCACGCCCTCGTCCGCGCGGCTTGTTTGCACATGTGTCTTTTGGAGTTGCTTGTGTATCGTATCGCATGGTACTGTATCGCAATGTATTTATCCGAAGACGTTAGACATTTCCGTGCGCTGACGTCGGAATGCCGATGTTCTAATCTTTATCCATACATATTAATTGCTGCGCTCATTTACATTTACTTAGTTAAGTATAATCGTCGCTCACAGCGTCCTCGAAGTCGCGGCACCAATACGTCAACTGATGTACTTCGCGACATTATCTACCCTGATGCTTATTTATTTTTTCAAACGTATGTAACGCGTTGAATGCAATGTTATGCGGTCTCTAGTGTACCGGCGCACGGACAGCGCAGGCTCGCGAGCACTCGCTGCCGAGTCACGTGATCACGAGCACCTCATATAATTGCAATAATTTAACCGATTTCACGTAATCGATCATGTTTAACTCGAACAATTTACTAAAGGTTGTATTCTTAAGGGTATGTCCTATGCACCATTTCTTTTTGAATAACAACTTGTATGTTGTTTAACACTATAACTACGATGACACCGCGTATGCGCCGCAGCCTGCTGACAGCACAAACTGACAAGCGGTCATGGCTGCGGCGCCGGTCGCTCCCCACGTTCTTCAGTTGACCCGACATTTCCCTTAAGTTCTTTGCCTTCGTAGCCTTGGTGCTTGGTGCGGTTTTTCCCCTACTGGAGACCGACTGCTCCACCGCAGAGGATAATCTGATTAAAGGGCAACTGGTTGCAATATTTTCAACCCAACACATTCTTCTATATTGTATCGCGTCTGTATCTATTTAAGCATTTACTCTCTCCGGTTATCCTTGTCGTGCAGTGTACGTACGTGCCTGCACGATGTTCTGGATTTCGTCATCTACGAGTGTTTGTCAGTTATCCAACGTGGAGGTTACATATTAATTCTGCGCAAAATAAACAACCTCTTTTCCTTAAATTCATCATTTCTGTAATTTTAGCCTACACTTCATTTCATCCGACTCGTCTGCCGAACTCAACCAAGATGCAGTCAGAATATTTACTCCGCGCGTTCCAATTATTTATGCGACAATTTCATCAGCCACAGTGACCTTCGCGAGTTGACATATATGCACTGCGAGGTCACAAAGGTCTTTTTGTGGGCATTCCCAATAGGACACCACTCTGGTTTTCTAAATTCATCTGAGTTTTCCCTAAGTACGTTACGAGGAGGGCAGGCTATCTCGCGGAACCTCCCTGGTGCTTTCCTGCAGTATACCTAACCACATTTACAGGAGTAGCCCCGAGCCGATGATGTCTCTTTGCAAGATGACAATCCAGATGCATAGCACATTATTAATTCAAAGGGCTACTTGGGCCTATGCCTGTAAGTAAAATCTAAAAAAGGATGCAATCCTGATAATCAAATTCCGAAGCAGGTAAGTATCCGGTATAACAGCAATCAATTGTAGTACGGCGCTGCGCGCGCGCAATGTGGGACTCGCTTTTTTATTGCTCTTATTGTGCAGGTCGCGTCCGTGCACCGTGCACCATGCACCATGCACACCGGGAGTAGAGAACTTGGGGCACCGCGACTTTGTAGTGTGTTTAAACTTACGCTGGTAATGTGCAGCGGTGGCGCGCTAATTAATGTATCGCTTATCACGTTTCAAAACAGGTTCAAAACAAACGAGCATGTTATGTTAATGCTGATGCTGATATAATAAAAACCCCTAACCTTGTTTCACTGTTTGGATAATTAAAACGCGAACAACAAGCTGCGGCGGGCGCGCATCCTCTGCGATAGGCAGCGGCGGGGTGCGCCTGCGCCCTTCCTTGCTCACTTCAATGATCACTCGCCTCGCGCTGGCGGCCTCGTCGCACTGGGTCAAAGGTGACAGCTTTGGCTGTGTGCCCTCGCGCACCAGCCTCGCCAGTCCCACCAGCCGCGCCCGCCCTACCAGCCGACGCTTAGGACGCGCTCGTTGGAGACATTTCCTCCGCGCGCTGTCGGTATCTGTTTGCACTGTGTTTTAGTCTATTTGCCCCGGTCTGCGCTCGCACGTCTAATTGGTAAAATGAATTGTTCGTGAACCCATAGAACATTTTCAAATTAACATTATTTGTGTGAATTGCAAAAATAAAAGAATACGTCTATCTCGCACAAGCTTTAGAACTTGGCCGAGGTGACTCCTATGAAGAGATTGATAGATGGATTCGGCTCGGCTGGGTAGCGTTTGGGAAACTTCGCCACATCCTCATTACGCAAATATCTCAATGTTTTAACACGAAAGTCTTTCACCAATTTCGTCCTTCCCACCCTCACTTACGGCGCAGGGTATCGCGCCTGATCTTCCGGCTGGTCCACCGATTCTTAGTAGCACAGCGAGCGATGGGGAAAGCTATACTTGGCATTTCTCTAAGGGACGAAATCCGGAACGAAGAAATTCGACGGAGAACTAAAGTTGTCGACGTAGCTCTCAAAATCTGCAAGCTTAAGTGGCAGTGGACCGGCCATATATGTCATGTCAGTGACGGCCGATGGGGAGGAAAGTCATGAAGTGGAGGTCACGTAAACAACGCAGAAGTGTGGAACACCCTCTCTCCAGATGGACTGACGACATCCGGGTGGTGGAAAGTGGGTGAATGCGAAAAGCTGCGGATCCCATTTGAGAGCAGATATTGATGATGTGTGTATTTCGTACAGATGTTCAATAAATAAATTCGATAAGAGCCCCGGACCACATCCGCCGCACGAACGGGTAGCGGAAACGCGGCGAGGGCTCGGCGCAGGCTCCCACCGCTCCTCCTGGTCTATCCTGTCCATCCATTCGGTGCGAACACGTGTCGAGCTCGTGATGTTATCATATTAAGATGTTCTCAATTTGTAATCAACGTGACTTGCGATGTCTTATTATGTATCAGTCGGTGCTCGTGTGCGGGAAGTACAGTACATTCAACAGTGTACACGATCTGCCTCTTGAGAACAACCAACTCTCTGTTCTCGTTGCGGCCGTTTCATTTCGAGGCTGTCACTTTATGTCCCGATTATAATATAATTGAAACAGCAATCGCTGATAATGGAATACCGTGAGGGGTTTACTATAATATCTTTCCTTGGTTCATAAGGAAAGCACTCCCAAATTGGATCGGAGTAATATTTGTACTCTGCGAGCGTGGGCCGTCGGCCGGCCGGCCCTCCTTCCGCAGAAGTCGTGGAGTCGATTATCGATACAACACTTAATAAACAAATAACATTCAAATTAAGATATAGATAAATCGTACACATCACCTAATTGCAGGTGCGGTCGCGTCGGACCCTTAATGTGTATTTAATGTGACCTCGCGCAAATCACATACCGTCCACGAGCTCGTTATCTGGAACTATTTATTGTGTCCGTGTCCAGTAAATATGATTTTTGTTATCAGAGGTGGGGGGTGGTGGGTTAGAATTTCTAAAACATACACTGCTTCGGGGGGGGGGGGCTTAGATTATAGATAATGATCTTTAATGTGTTCTAAGAGGACCCGGAATCTCCTACAGAATGCACCGCTCCCTGTCCACTACGCTTAAAGCTCGTCCCAATAGCGCTTTTTTTTTTTTTTTTTTTCTCGCGAATGAAGTCTTCTTAAAAGATACCTTGTTTCTGGGGGAAGACAAGGTATGTGGTTATGTGGGGCTTCTGCCCACTAAAACCCCCTCGGTGGTCTCCTTCAGTGCATTAGGAGGGGCTCCGGGATCTCCGATGGAACACACCGGTGCCCCTCTGCACTCTGACTAAAATATTTCACGGAAGGGCCAAGGAGGGCTATAGCCCTACTCGCCATCCTCGCTTTTGTACTACAAGCACTATACCACCTCGTACTTCTCGTTCATCTCACTCTCACTCACTTAGTGGACAATGTGCCTTTTTGAGTCGGCGTCTACGACAAGCAGAGCTTCCTATTCTTACTAGTCCAAGACTACAGGGCAAATGTGTGAGATCAGTTAGTTTTGAACGGACTTAATATTTAAAATTTGGAATTGGTAATTATCTCACTCACGGCTCCATTCTATATGGTGTAATTGCCGGCGATCTGCTACATCATAAGGGATGAGGATGGGGGAGGACATTATGAGATTCTAATTTAATCGGTTATCGACATTTTACTGGTGGTAGGTCTTTGTTGGGTAGCACCGCTGCTCCTATTGCAACTGACAAATAGTTCTGTGCAAATATTACTGTGTTCCAATTTGAAGGCCTGATAGTGGAATTACTGGGGTAACGAGACTCAACATGTCATGTCTCAAGGCGACGAGCATCATGCGTTGCTGTGTATAACATTGTAATTAGCGCCACATTGTTATGGGCAAGCGTATTACTTACTGTCGGTGCTTCTTAATGTAAAAAAACCGTTATTAAACCGATGCACCCTGTTCAGAACTTTTCCCAGTAATTGCTGTATTCAGCACCAGAAACGTTAACATCGACATCGGTAGGCAGTAACGGTAGCGGCAGCGTCCGACGGCGGGGGCGTTGAGCGCAACCTAACGTTATTAGAATGAAGTGTCTGTCCAGTGTGATGTATATCTGGCTTTGAACCCAACGCCACAGCCCCGAAGGCCATCCGGTTGCATTAATACAGGTTTTTCCACGATGTTTTGATGATGTCAACGATACTCGCACGGGTCTGCGTGCAGAGTGCATACTCTACTCGCAGACCATAAAGCGACCTCACGTTGTACTGCGGTACGCCGCTACAAGATGCTTACTGCGCAATGCTCACGATCTGATCAGCGTCACAAGCTGACAGCATGCCGCAACCGCTGCCACTCGCCGCACGTTCAATAACAGCGATCTAACGTTGGCACTTCATTTTAGCCACGGGCGAGGTGTTGTGTGTGCATACCATGTAGTACCGCGTTGTTGTCTTGGGGCGGATGCAGCAGCTCGACGGTGGCGGCGACCAGCACATACTAATGGTGCACTAATGACCTCACTGCACCGCGCGCTGCGTACCGCCCACCGCCCACGCGTGGCCCGGCCGCAGCGCACTTCCACTCACGCGCGCATAACACGTCTATTCTAAACAACCTGTATCATTCCATTACAGATATCACTGTAATTTAATGATGTAGTAGTGTTTAGTTACAATAACTTTGATCAGCTGGAGGAAGCTCTCCAAAGTCTGTCGCTCGGCTATATTAAATATCGGCTGACAAGTCGATGAAAGTTATTTCCTCTACTTGTTCAGGTCTCGTGCTCGATACATTCCTGGAACAGGGCCATTATTCGGATGTTGTCGCAACAGTCAGCAGGTGGCCTTCACTAATAAATCACCTAATGATGAATGGTCTGAATATCGACACCGCCGCGGCGGGCTCTCGCACCTGGCGGTGGTTAGTGGTGGTGGGTGGTGGGCGGTGGGCGGTGGCGGTGGGTGGTGGTGACGACGCACCGGTGCAGTAACGAGCTCCCGCCGGATGCGCCGTATCTCGCCAACCTTCAATCGCAGCGCGAAGTGGATTTATCTAAACTAACATCGTTTGCTCTTCCTTATTACACGTGTAGGTCCAGGCAGCACGCGGGTGATGTTCATAATCATAATAAATAAATAACGATCTGCTAACACATGAAAAAAGAGTAAATATGACTCCATGACGGCACACGACGGATGGGTTCGCGCTGAGAATCAACACCAATCGAAGGTACGGGTGGTGCTGTGCGTGACCTTATTGTAAACTCTTTCCAATATTGCGCTGTGTGCACACGGACACGGACACGGACACGGCTGTGACGTGAGCTGGACGTGCACGCTGCAGCAGTGTTTGTTAATGAAAAATGCCGCTTATAAATAATAGAATATGTTACGTCTCGTTGGGATGCTGCGCGCGGTGGTGAGCGGTAGTGAGCGGTGGTGAAGCGGTCGGAACAATGCGCTCTAGGCGGTGTTTATGTAACCGAACGACACTGGGAACCGAGGAGCCGTTGTTTTGACTGCGGACGAATCGAACCCGCTTCCCACGCGACCTCATCACTTATCCGTTCGCAAAAAGTCGCACAGCCGACGGTGGGCAGAGGTGGGCGATGGTGGGCGCGGTGGACCGGCGCACGCGCACGCGCACTCTTCTGCAGAGCTCGATCCGCCGCGGTCGCGCAGGGGGGAGCAGAGTCACGTTCCGTGCCTACCGCTACCCCGTCCAGTCTTAAACTTGGTGCTGGTGCTGCGGTGAGTGACTGCTGTACACTTATTTCTTCAGTATTTAATCACGCATCGAACATTATTCAATAGACAAATAATAATAATTTGTATAGATGAATAGATCGTTTGTGTCGTCATACATATCTCGATACAGATTCATGTGTACCCGCGCTGTGCCCGGGCTGCTGTGGGCTGATGCCGCCGCCATCCCGCGAAATATAATATAACGCAGAACAGATCATAGAACAAACGCGGAGAGATTTAAATATAACGAGTGCGCTTTCCTCCTCAGGATATCAACAAGCGGGCGGTGCGTGTGTCGTTTGCTTGTTGTTCTGTCGTCTGTTTGTTTCTGTGGTGCGCGGCTTATCAGTCACAAAATTGAACAACATGATCCCGGTGCGTGATGCTGTACTTCCGTATGATGTTGTGCGCTTACGGTATTCTAAAGCTTCTGTCTCATGTGGGTAGAAAGAATTTTTGACAATTTTTCGCTTTTAAAATAAATTAACCGCGTCGCAGTTGCGGAGGGTAGAGGATGTTCCTCGTCACCAGCTCTTGGTAATATGCTGTTGGTGCCGCAAGGGAATTATTTTGGTACAGCAATATATCTAACGGCCAGTGACGGGGGCTGTGCGGGTGCACGTGTGTGTCGGAACTGGGGGTGAGTGGTGGAGTGAGGAGGCACGCTCGTGAGGATCTATGACTTACGACATATTGTACTATGTCCAATGAATGCAACTACAACATGAAACGCAATTAGATATCATGGTGAATATTTCTTCTCTCCGTCGTACCCGCACATAAACCAACACAATGATTGGTTTTACTGCGGTTATCTGGTCTGATTGCTCTGAAGCTTAACACCTCATAGACGCGTGAAACGAGATAATTCACATTCCCTCTCGTGCGTGGTGGTGGTGTGAGTAAAACAGCATTGCCACCACGCCCGCGGTGCAGTATGCTCGGCCCACAAATGCAGTATGTAGCAAAAGGTGGTCGGACCCGCGCGCGTTACAGCGCTACAAAGTGACAATAAAATATCATATTATGTATACTGATGCATGTGTTATGTTATGCTGTGTTGTGCTGTGCTGTGCTGTGCACGCCAGCGCAATAGTGTCCTGCGAGCCGTGCGTCACGCGTCTCATAAACCAAATGAATATGAGTGATATTGGCAGCGCGTGCGCATTGTCCGTGGCCGCCGTCGCCGCACAACAATACAAACAATGTAAATAAGTTTGTGTGATTAGCCATATCTGTGACATGGCCTTGCGCGAGTGAAATCACGCCTCATATATTTGTGAAGTAAACACGGTGGATTGGTTTTGACAGCGCATCCTCGTTAGAGCTGGCCGCCGCCTCCGCCTGATGTCACCGCCGGGAATGTATAGCGCACTGCTTGTCGTATGGAAAACAAATTATAAGGAGTCGGTCCTGCAGACCTCCAACAAGAACTCGCGGACAACTTTATCTTAACGCCGGCATGGTTTTCGATGTTATGTGATCTGCAAATTTTTTTCTTGTTTCGAAAAGATACAGTAAGATAACAAATATAAAATGTGGACTTACTATTAAAAAAAAATTATAATATAATATTTTTTTTATGAAAAAGAAAGAGAACATTTCGAAATGAACGGAGAAAAGTTTAAAAGTATTTTGATTGTGTGGAACTCGCCGATCGGAACTAATCATGTTTATTACAAATTGAACTAATCTAAGGAGAATGAATATCTTTATGAGCAACACTTGCCAATCTCTGCCTGGTTATACGTCTGCTCGGCGAACAATGGTTAAATGTGGAAAGGAAGAAGAAAGTATTCCTATTTATATTAGACAAAATGGTAAACGCAGGACGTCCACCCGGCGACAACCGATGTAACATTCCACAACAATAAGGCGTTACTTTCTTAACTTGCAGCCCATGTCGTGCTCGTCTTCAGCTACAGCACTTTACAGCGAACGATGGAATGGATATAGTCATAGAAATGCGCTGTGGTACGGTGACGCCTCTCGAAACTATCTCCGGTTCTATAACAGTAAGAGAAGAAGGTCCATAAGTGACGCGCGGTCCCCGGCACGCCGCCCCGCCAATAGCAGCGCGCCGGCGGCGTCCTCGCGCGTGATGCAGATCAAGGATAAGGTCATCACTAAATTTGAGTTAGATTAATTTCAATGGCGGAACAGCAATTTGTCTCCTGCGATTTAGATTTTCCTTGGACAGTCGTTAGGAGACGCAATAGTTCACGCGTGGGTCGCCTTTTAAGTATCCATTTGCGACGATATTTACGGCAAACGAACCTCTCGGTCCGCCCATCACCTCGTCCACATCCTGTGTATAGGATGGTGTAACTAATTAGTTACACCAGCCCACACCAGCACATACGTTGGCTAAATGAAATACGCAGGCCGGCGCTACTCGTCAACCAAACAATCTTAATCAATAATCTTAAAAGTTTAGTGCTGGGATCCATCCTTTTGAAAAACAAGAAAATAATCATCGGCAATAACAAGAAAAGAATGAAATGAATCTTTGCACGTCTTCATCTTCAAAAGATAACGAGAACAGAAGTAAGAAGACGTAGACTAGTAGAGACGGCGGTGTGTTGTATTAGAATCAAAAGGAAGTAGCAAAGTAAAGGACAAAGTAGCGAATGTTCCAGATCTTCATATATGAAATGATTGGCCCGAAACTACTCGAAGCTAAACAAATTTTTATACGATAATTAAAAGTTAGTGTACGCGTGGTATCCTCACCGAGACCACTGTCCGCACGTCACCACATGTTGTAACTTCAGTTACCGAAGTAGTGGAGTTAAGAGCCGCCGTCCCATCTGTGACCAAAGTTTTAACAAAACGTCATTACACTGTATTCATTATTTACTGCGCTGTTTGCCTAATTGCTGTTGCTCGTGTGTAACTGCAGCAGTTCAGGGTAATGAGGTAATTAGTGCCACCCATTATTCGTCGCTGTGTAATAATGTACAATTCTGTCACAAAAGTAGTTCCTCTCTTTCTGGTCGGGACGTCGTCGTAGACAGAGACTGTAACAAGAAGTTTTCAAAAAATTTTATAGATGGCGCCACCATGAGCAATCGATCACGCTATCGTTTATCATAGCGCAAATCCTTATAAGGATCGTACATATTTGTTTATATTGCTTTCGGCCAACGAGTTATTACGATGTATATACAATTACATCCATTAACTGGCTCTCTGGATTTCTTTAATGCCATGGCTTTGGACAACAAGTCCTTACGGAGTATATAATTGTACACACATTTAATCTCTCTGGATTTTCGTAATACTACGAGAGAGGGACTACTATTATTATAAGTATCAGTTCTTGATCTCTGCACAAGACTCCTGTAGTCTTAATTCCAGTAGACGGATGTGTGCTGTTTAGATGAGTAAGTGAAATACGGTACAGTAATAATGGTCTACAGGTAATACTCTGAAGACCCGTGGACTGATACCACTGTAGCGGGAATTCGCGGTAAGCAACAGTTTGCAAAAGATTTGTTACTATCAAATATCGCACGAAATTAATGTCCGCAGGTCCTCGCGGAGGCTGAACGTCTCTGATACTAATAGTTAACGGCAGAAAGAGACATCGAAGGGGTTTTATTTGACTTAAACAACTTCTCACAAAACTTGGCCCGGACCCTTACCGGTCCCGCGACCTCACAAAACAAAATGGCGAATGGGCTACACGCGCAAATGTATACGGACTTTATGTTAGATCGGCGTGACGTGTTATTTAGCAAACAGTATGGACTTGAGGCTTAGGAAATCATCAGGAGCTGTCGGTGATTGGACGGACTACCGGGTTGTTTATTTTGTACGTTGGATAATAACGTTGCGTAATGTTGTTAAATGATTGCTATAATGTCGGGACGGTGCGGGATGGCGCCGGACGGTGCTGGATGCGGGAACCAGTTCCGCTGAAACTTTGGTTGTTGTGTGGTGGGCGAGGGGGAGAGGGGGTGCGGCAGCGGCCTGTCCCCGTCCCGCGTCGGGTCGCGCCGAGCCGCAGGTTAAGGTTACAAGGTCAACAGGTGCTGAGCGATATGATGAACGCTGTATACGTATGTCGGTTACAATTGTTGCGTAGAACCTTGGATCCGGTTAATAGAAGAGGACACTTAGCTGGCACTGGGGGCTACACTTGTTATTGTTCAACTTTTCTTAAAAAAAAATGGTTCACTTCAACAGTTTGTTAATAATTTATTTTATTTTATTTTGCGAGTAATACTTTATTCGTTTCGTGAATATAATCTATTTGCTTTTGTTGCATCCTTTGGAGATCACATCTCCACGACGTGGTTGTCTACATTTGTGCTGTGCTGAGAAAGAAAGAAAGAAAGAAAAACTTTTATTCGGTACATAACAGTTTAACATACACATATTAAATTACACACACCGAAATGGCATCCATCTCAGCGTTACGCTGCAACTGAAAGCTGCAGCGCTGATGTTCAGTTGGTGCTGCCAGTAACAACAAAAACAAATGTAAAAGTATTTAAAAGAAAATCAACACTGAGAACGGACACAACACAGAATAAAATTTAGAATCCGTGACAAAGACACGCAGATATAAAAATACAATAAGTGTTATAAAATATATATATATATATATATAATAAGCATATGATGATAAGTATATGATATGTATATGACGTACATTTGTAGACTTTAGTTACAACAGCGAAATACAAACGGTGAAGGAAAACATCGTGAGGAAACCTGCTCATGACTTAGAATTTATTCTAAGGTGTGTATGAAGTCACCAACCCGCATTGGGCCAGCGTGGTGACTATGGCCCAATCGCCCTCATATTGAGGGTAAGCCTGTCCCAGCAGTGGGAACGTAAATTGGCTGTTATGAATGATATGATAACCGGGGAGCTATATAATTATTTTGGGGAGCTCTGCTGGATCATATTAGCTTAGGATATAAATATTTTGTCTTACAGTATTTAATAATGCCAAACATAAGGGTACGTAGTAAACATAACGCCTGTAAGACATCCTTAAGACAAGTTCTCTGTTGAGGTGTGGGGTAACACGTTGCAGCGGAAGGATGTTGAAGCAAAACCTAGCGCAAGCGTTTTGTACGGGTTGAATTAAATGCTGTGTTTTGACTAGTAGACGAGGACTGTGCGCCATGTTGCAATAATTAAATCTTGATAAAACCAAAGAATCTGTTAGCTTGATAGGTAACGGAGTATTCAGAAGATTTCGATATTTATACAAAATTTTTAAACGATAGAAACAGTTGCGTATCGTTTCTTTTATGTGTGGTTTAAATCGCAGTCCAGGGTCTAGAATAAGGCCAAGATTACGTGCTTAAACAACTCTATCTATAGCTTTATCTGACACAAAAAGTTGTGGCTGCTATGATAATATTTGTTTTATTTGCTTAACTGTCCCAAGTACTACAAATTTTGACTTATAGGGATTAATTATTAATGAAAAGGGGACAAAGATCAAAGGACATATATAATTGTATATCATCTGCATACATGTGTTATTTACTATTTTTAATGTTACTGACAATATCAGCAGTATAGAGAGAAAAGAATGGGGACCCTGAATTGAACCTTGGGAGACTCCGCTTTTAATTTGACGAGATGTTGAAGTTAGCGTTAAGTTATCGTTTTTAATATTCACAATTTGGGATCTACCATGTAGGCAGCTTTCAAACCATTTTATTACTTCTAGGGCGAAATTATAATATATCATTTTGAAAATTAACATGTCAATATTCAGGATATCGAAAGCCTGGGAGAAATCAAGTAAAACAAGAATAGTACCCATACCTAAATATTGTGCTTCAAGTATATTAGATGTAACATGAAGTAAAGACGTAGCAGTACTTCGTTATTTGCGAAAACCAGAGTTCATATTGGGAAGTATGAATTTATCTTCGAGAAAACGTACCAGCTGTTCACTGACGACCCTTTCTGCTGTGCTGTGCTGTGGTTCATTTGCAGATCTCTTTAGCATCTCCTCGATGGTGAGTTTAGTTCAGTATCGAAATTGTCACCCAGTTTATCTGTTTGTATTGAAACTTTTCATTTCAAGACAGTGACAACGATAATCCGGGTTGGACAAAATTGTTGTTGTTGCACACGAGCGGTCGCTCAACACTTAGAAAAAACTTGTTGTTAATATTATTCCGAATGGGTGTGCATCGAGTGGTCGCAGTGAGCGCTCGGATTTGGACTCTCTGGCACCGCACGGTAACGTTTGCCCTCCGAAGTTTATTTGTTATTTGTATGCATGCGGCAAGCAAATATATCTCTGCTGCAAACACACAAGTGTACATGTGTTCGTGAAGGTTATCTGCAGCTACTGGAATGCTCGACTGTAGCTCCCCTGCGCGTGCATCGCCTGCACGGATTCAAACAATAGATATTATACACACTATACAACAGTAGAACAATATGAACCGGCCCGTCTCAAGTTACTAACACTTGTAGTTAGAGCTGAAGTAGTGCTGTGCACGCGCTGGCCCTGGGGCTTCTGGCCTCCGCGGCGGCGCCACTGCACGGACAGAAGAGCGGGCGACTGTGGTAAATCGCAACCTTATCATATTATTATATTAGGTCGGGGAAAAAGTTTTTTCGCATTATAGTATGTATGAACTTGTAATAAAATTTCTTTGGCTATACTATTTGTATCTGCTGCTGGTTCTGGTATCGTTGAAAGTTTAAATTTTAATGAACATAATTCCAAATTCTAATTTGGAAAATGCGTGATTTTCATTTGTTTTTCGTACTGAGTCAAGATGAGTGAATTTAATGAAGAAATTCGATACATTTTAAAATTTCAGTACAAAAAAGGTGAAAATGCAACGCAAGTCGCGAAGAAGCTGGTGATAAGCTAGTTATGAAACAAAGTTATGGTCAAACGATCGGGCCGGCCAGGCTACTGCGGGTCAGATTGTGGCGAAACTCGGGTTAACTCGCAACAAGGTGATGCTTTGTGTGTATGTGGTGGGATTGGAATGGCATTATTCATAATGAGCTATTACCACCAGGAAGGACCATCGATTCTGAACTCTACTTCGAACAACTGATGATATTAAAACAAGAAGTTGAGAAAAAGCGGCCGGAATTAATCAAAAGACGGGGTGTGGTTTTTCATCATGATAACGCTAGACCTCACACGTCTTTAGCCACTCAGCAAAAATTAAAAGAGTTTGGCTGGGAGTGGGAGGTGTTAAAGCATCCGCCATATATTCCTGACCTTCAGATTTCCATCTGTTTCGGTCTCTTCAAAATTCTTTAGGCAGTGTCAGGTTAACATCACGAGAGGACTGCCAAAACCACTTGTCGCGGTATTTTGATCAGAAGTCCCAAAATTTCTATAGCAATGGGATCAGGTCCCTACCCCCTACTTACAAGATGGCAAAAAGTTATCAAACAAAATGGTACCTACATACTTTAGTTAAATATAAATAAACTATATTAAAATATGTTCTGAATTTTCTTAAAAAATGCGAAGAAACTTTTTTCCAATCTAATAGATTCTATTTAGTTATCCATTGTTTATTGCGCTGACGAGAGCGCGGCGGAGATTGTAGGTGATCTCAGCCTAGGACCGTTGGGAACGCTCCCGCCCACTGAACGATGTCCACTGCCCACCGCTCAGCGCCACTTCGCCATTTTTCAATTATCCTTCATTGCACCGCTCTTGACTATTGCAAACACAATCATATTTCACCAATTCACATAATACTCATGCATTGAAGGTGGAAGGTGCGCCTACCGCCGGGATTCCACACGTAATATGTGCTGCAGGATGCAGGAACACTGCAGCTGAGCTGAAGCGATGGGAGGAGCAAGACGTTCATCTGATGGTGATACGCTTACCCATAACAATGTGGCGCTAGTCAGGAAGGGATACACTGCACCACATTGCGCTCGTCGTCATGAGACATAAAATGTTGAGTCTTGTTAATCCAGTAATTTCACCAGCAATGTGTACACAGTAATGGTGGCACTATACCTGTGAGTGATAATGATGTGAAAATATTGGAGACCGGTGCTCAGAGCAGCGCCCGCCCGCACGCCGTTCCTTTGATGATCCAACGGCGGCGCCTCGTGGAGTTGACGCTCTGTCTGTCAGTGTGTTTGTTGTAAATACATTTACAGTCTAATATGTCGCCACACTCCAGAATTATTTGATAGCGATAGAATACTTATTGTAATACCTAAATCCACTATATATATCCACTATACCTATATGTTATGCACTTACTTAATCTATAATGTTGCGCTTCTAATCCGTAAAGTCATTTATAATTGACTTCTCTTTGAAAGCACCCGCAATCGAGTGTTTGTCACGAACACTATAATTGAAGAAGAAATCACTTCCGAACCAAACATAAATCTGCACATACTTTGCATATTTCGTTATCCTATTATATAACGGACTTTTTGTCTTAAGGAAAACGGTTTATCATTATGACACTGTGACAAGTTCCGCCGCGATCACTTTGCCTCGCTGTGTGTGTCCGCTTCTTGCACGAGTTGAATAATCAGCCCGGGCGGTGCACAACCGGGCGGTGCTCAGCTCGTGCGGTGCTCAGCCCGGGCGGTGCTCAGCTCGTGCGGCGCTCAGCCCGGGCGGTGCGCTTGCCCGCGGAACCAAGAACTTCGTTTTATTGTTGAAGGACTTGCGCAGGCAGTGCGGCTGTAATTGAATGATCGTTAAGTATTGTATTAATGATGATGACAATATTTATGGCGCGTTGTCCCCGCGGCGCCGGCTCTCTCCTCAATCATTTTAAATCCCATTCGTTTGCAGCAATTACTCGCGGTCGCTATGTAGACGCCTGCGCCCGCGCGCCCGTGCGCCAACCCGGCTTGTGGTATGATGTTTCCTCTTGTCATACTACTTACACTTACGTGCTAGATCGACCATTTGTGTATGGTAGAAAGGAGGTAGGACTTTAGTGGAGTAAAAAAGATGAATGTTATTTATTGGAGTGAGTGTTGTGATGTAGAATGTAGGTAAGAGACGAACAGGACGATCAACGTTTACGCAGCACGGCGTTGTGATGCTGTGAGACTCAAGGCGATACGTGGCGATCGCCGTATCGGCAACTGGAACTGGATTAGTGGTGTCGCCGCCACCACCACCAGCCGGTGTGCGTTATAAGTACTCAGTTGTACTTCCACTAAATATTTATATCGGACCAATGTGGTTTTCCATTCGCTGCGCCTGCTTTTTCAATGCATTAATATTACACGAACGAGATGTAGTTAGTTAAATAACTTAAAACAGCGACCTGATGTAGTAAAGTCCCGAGGACAGTCCGATAGTTGCCTGATGTCTCGGAATGCGCTGTCGGGACGTGATATCTGGAGCAGCGCCGTGCGTCACGCAACAAAGAGCGCCCGGTGATAAGAGCCCCCGCTACACTAATTGCTGCTGCGGCTATGTAACAACATTCTACGGTGGAGGGGAGAGGTGTGGTTTTTATGACAAATATTTTTGTTTCCTTAAAAATCGTTCATATAAATTCCTTTCGCAAGTTCTCGATAAATCAATCACATATTCCATAGGATCGCAGACACACACACGCAGATACTTGTATGACAATGAGGCATTGTGCCCCCAGCCTCGATGTTCATTAAACACAAGGGATTTCATCATCCACATGCCTTATCACTGGAATTCTGCGGAACCAAGCCTGCGTCACCGGCCGTCGCCACCAGCGCCGCCACCGCCTCACACCTTTATTTATAACTATTCATGTGAGGTTATAAAACGTTATTAAATTAAATAATCACCGCCCGTTTTTAGCAACAACCTCTTAAATTTGAATTTCTCTTAAGCTTAAGCTTTAGGGACACTTGGCGAACGTTTTGTTTTCACCAACAGCTATGTGTGGATAACAGCGGGAGGAAGATTTTAAATTTAAGAGATGCGATCATCGGCCCCGCAGCAGAGGGCCACCCTGTCATCATTCTGAGCGGAGATCCCGTCATCTCTCCAAACGCTGCAGATGACCACTGAAAGCTTTTCAGTGGGTAAAAATCTCCACATAATTTTGATTTTACACTCAGAAGACTAGGCATCTTTACGAAAATTTTCCGCCTGAGTCAAAAAAAAGGTGCATAAAAGATAATAAAATAAAGCAAAAAGACATTTGAGGAAAGGAAAGACATTTACATAAATACAACTGTAATACACACACACACACACATATATATATATATACACGTCGATATTGATTTCAATGTTTTAGTAAGATATTACTTAATCATAGGAATCAAGAGAAAACATTGGTGTTATACTTAATGTTCAATTAGACACCTGCGAGTCCTGCTCGCTTGCTGGGTCAGCGCTGAACGTCACCTGGTCAAGGTTTGTGAAAGAAATATAAATTAAGGCACTATTTTAGGTGTCCCTCATGATAAGGGGCACTGTTTAGGTGTAGTTGGTGAAAATAGAAATAACAGACGCTGCGTGTTCAAGTGATCATTTATTTATTGGATTAAGTGCTGTGATGTCTCTTCTACTATAACCAATTCCAATTAGAACTCGCCGACTATAAATGGTAATTGGTACACAACGACCGTCTTACCACACCAACCTGGTGCTCAGTAAACGTGCTAATAAATGTGGCTGAGCTGGAGGTCGCCGCACGACGCCGGCTCGAGGTGCACAAGGCTGCACCAGCACAGGCGAGGAGCTGAGCGGCGCGGCGACGGCAAACCGGGTCACTTGGCCATATAGAGGCAGGCCAGCCCCGGGAGCGCGGCATCCGGAGCGAGGGCACCGGGGTACCGGCCGTATACGGTCAAGACCTTAAACCGGGGCACCATATGCCGCACACTCGCACACCGGCACACCAGCACACCGCCGCGGCTATGCACTCCGTGTGGTGCTGCGAGTCGTCACGTGCAATCACTAAGCCGTCGCCTCGTGTCAACCGTTTTGTGACTGAGTGTTCCTCGATCGTGTGGTCATCGCGCTGCCAGGAGTGTTTCATAGTCGACTCAAAGCGTGCGTCGTTAGTAGAAGCCAGTCGCTTGTGTCCGGCCGGACGGTATAAAGCGGTCGGGGGCGCAGGTACAGCGGCGTGACTCCATCGGTCGGCTCGGCTGGCGCACGTCTCGCTTTGATCTCCGTCACAAGTCGCGCGCGCATCTGCGGCGCCGTGCCGACGTCCTGCCGTCGTCGTTCCGCCGTCGTGTCGCCATCGTATCGCCGCCGTGTTGGGCGCGTGTCGTATCATACGACATACGGTGACGGCAACGTTGCGACATTTGCTGATTGGATCGATTATACAGGGTGTCTGGTGGCAGATTTATGTTTTCAAATTTAAATAAAAAATAATATGTTTGACATATAATTTTACCAAAAGTATTAAAAGATAGAGTACAAATGCGGATTTCATTTTTTAAAGATAATGTCATCCAAATGTCTTCCATCCTGTTGCACACACTGTTCGAAACGGAGCCTCGTATTCCGTGCCACAGGCTGCAGTAAACTTAGTTCAATTGCGCTGATTTCTCGCCGAATATTTTCTTTTAAGTCCACAACAGTTCGCGGATTGTTGGCGTAAACTTTCTCTTTGAGGTAGCCCCACAAAAAAAAAAACATTGCAGTTAGGTCGGGTGACCTCGGTGGCCACGGGATGTCCCCAAAGCGACTAATCAGTTTTTGAGGGAGATTTTCTCGCAACAAATCCATCGAAGCTCTGGCCGTGTGTGCGGTCGCACCATCCTGTTGAAACCACGTGTGTGATGAGAATGATGAATGAGCTCGCAGGTTCGGCAAAAAGAAATTCGAAATCATGAGCCGATAATTCTCACCATTGACATTCGTCGCTTGGCCCCGTGCATTTTAAAAAAAAATGGTCCTATTATCCCATTCGTGGATAAAGCGCACCAAACAGTTACCCTTGGGCAATGTAATGATTTTTGGTGCTTCAGTCGAGGATTGCGAGTTCTTAGAGCCCAGTAACGGCAATTTTGCTTGTTTACGTGTCCGTTTAAATGAAAATGAGCCTCGTCGCTCCAAAAAATGGAATTCACAGTGCGAAAACGCTCCAAATTTGCATGACGCAAAGTCATTTCTTTCAATTCTTGAATTATTTGAATTTTAAAAGGATGAAACTTCATATCATTTTTCAAAATTTCATGCACAATTGCTCTTGGAAGTCCCAGTGAAGCTGCCATTTTCGGCCCGTCGCCTATCCGTCGAATATTGAAATGTGAACAAAACTGTCGGCGAGCGAGTACGTAACAATCGTTACTCTTGAAAAATGCTTCAATAGTGAACGCGCGATGCTCACTTGACCATTGCGACATCGTGATTGAGAAATCCGCACGATCGGTGATTCTGATGACACCACCTTCCCTCCGCACTGTTTATAACTTATTGAGATATTCGTTTTTTAAAATATAAATCTGCCGCCAGACACCCTTTACTACTACTACGTAAGTTGTATCATCATTATAATGAGCCAACAGATGCCCACTAACAATCCGGTAAAGTTCACGAGAAGTCGCTGAAAATTGTTACTTAATTATGTCTGCATTCAATTCTGGGAGTACGTTTGGTAGATTGCGTAAAGGCGTCTCAGTTCTTCGCCAGCAGGACATGCTTTATAAAAATAAAGGGACACCCTTTATTTTTATAAAGAGACAGTTTGAGGACACAAGGGCCAATAGTCTTCTCTCGAACCTGACAGTGTCCATACTTGCTATGGATAGTGTCAGGGTCGAGTTTATTAACTGATATCGCAAACCATGTCCTGACACAAAAGAAACTGAAAAACTCCTTTTCAAGTTCAAGTTGTTATAAAAGGGAATGTGATCTTAAGGGGATCTGATCTGAGAGCTGTCTTTACGGAACTGCGTTAGATGATGATGAGAATGTGATACACAGTATTAATTTTTTTACAACGTGTCGGCGGTGCTTTAAAGATTTTTTCTTATCAAAATATATTTAGCAAAATTAATTCGTCCACAAGTAATTGTATCTGAGGGCGTTTGGTTTGATGCATTCGCTAGACCCTCTGTTAGGGACTTCGTTGGGCATATAGTGTACAAATCTAAATCCATTACCATCTTTGAAACTAATTGAATTGACCTGAACTGTGCTGAATATAAACCTTTGTCCGCAGTATGTCCGAAGGCGACGTTTCTTTGATCCAGGACGAGGATCTTCTGCGCCGCATGGTGAGAACAAATTGTTTATTATACTTATACTGCTGGTAGGTCTCAGCTACCAGATTCCGTCTAGGCATACCTACCTAGATTAGTGTAATTACTGGTGTCACGAGTCTCAACATCTAACATCATCATCTTAACTATCACCACATTGTTATGGGCGGGCGTATCACTTTCCAAAAGGTAACCGTCTTGCTTGTCTGGTCGCAACCTTAAATAAAAAAAAATGTGTCGGTGAACCACCAATAACAAAGTAGTGATGCAGGATACGAGAAAGAAGTGTCGTGTATGTCCTTCGCTACGTTGAGACCACGCTATCGTTGCTACCGCCAAACAGCACTGTGCAAACATTAATGTTTTTCAGTTTGAAGGCCGTTGATTGTTAGGACCGACCATATTAGTAACTATCAGGTGAACTGCATTGAATAATGATGGCCAGACGCAGGGCCTTCTCCGTCGAGGTTTATTTCTAACTGTGTAAATGTTTTTGTCTGCGTTTGCAGTGGCAGCAGACTCAAGACTTCTCGCGGAAGAAAGAGATCCGTGCACACATGTATCGGCTGCGGGAGGAGCGCCTTCGCAACCTGTACTCCCCGGAACCCACTGCCGACTCTAAAGGTGAAGTCCTGATTTGCATACCAAATAAACAAATTTAGGTATTTACTTGTATGTGCAGAAGTAATCTCAATTTTATCCAAAATGTGCTGCAGCTGCAAAAACTGTTTGTTTCTTTGCAATCCCACAATTTGAGTAAGTTTTACTGAAGCAAACAGTATCTAGCAGTGGACGTAAACGTTTACAAGAAAAGATGGTTATGGTGTTGATAAATTCATAATTTTTCTTGGAGACAAAACTTTAGGTTTTTATAAATTCTAAAGAATAAGAAATACGCAAAAAATTCTATTTTTTTTTTAAGAATTGCTGATCACCGGAATTATTTTCTCAATCTGACGCCATACTTCGGTCTGGAGAAGGCATCAGAGAATGATGATGATGTGCTGTTTAATATTAAATAATACTAGTATATATAAATTTTTATTTAAGTACTGTTGTTTAAAGTTACTAGAGTAGTCTTGTCACCAATCCGGCAGGTTGTGAGTTCACATCATCGCAGGGACATGTGAAGTCTTTCGCGGACCAAAGCTTCCAATCCATGAAGAGCAAGGAGGTGCGCGACGCGGGCTCTCCGCCCAAGGAGTTCACATATCGCGGCCAAGGTGCCCTTGCACGTCTAAACCGGAATAACGCTAACAGAACTAACGCCTATTAATCAGTAACAACAATAAAACAATTTCTATCAAATCAATAAAGTATTTCAATTATTTTCCAGATCTCAAGGAGCTCTCTAACGCTGGTTGGAACGTAGAGTCTGAAAACAGAACGACCGACGATGGGCACACCCACGTTAAAACAGTTCAAGCGAATATCGAAGGCAAGTACGACGTAGAAGGCGGAAAGGGTCAATTTTCAGCTATAGATCATCACAAGCAAGCCAGAACAGAGTACGACGATGGCAACACCAGCCTCAAGAAGAACGAGAGCACATCGAACACCGCCGCTCACGAACAGGTCGTTCGTCAAACAGACGACGGATCGCATTTTTCTAGCACCACTAGCTCCTCAACTTCGACGTCGAAATTCCAAGAAATATTTTCGACCACCCACGACGCCGTGCCTTCCGACAACTTTGATGTAACTCGACAATCTTACGACAACAATCGTAATGAGCATTTAACTAAAAAAAGGATAACAAAAATTAACGACCACGAACAAAGTTTTAATAATAATAATGAACATGGTGAGTTGGTTTCGAGAAAGGTGGAATATCCAGATGAGAATACGAAGGTTATAGTAGAGACGAGATGCCTGCCTGATGGCACGAGAGTTACGAGCACTCGCCGTGAGTTTCGAGCGCCGGTAGTGCAAAGCAGCTGTTCAGAACATCATTCACAACAAACTAAAAGCGAGAGCAAAAGCTCATCTTATTCTTCGTCTACCCATCGCTCAAATGTCAAAGAATCTTCATCTAAAATAATAAGTGATACATTTGACGACCGTACTGATGGAATAGTTGAACATCAAAGAATTATAGATGACCACGATTTTAAAAGTAATAAAGATTTTTTAATCAATCAAAAACCAAAAGTTGACCAGTCAGTTGACCATCACAGGCACAAAAAGATATATGAGACGGAGGCTAATGATTTTGAACGGCGTAAAGTTATACCGACGGAAGATAACCCAAGCGTAACACGACTTGACGTTCAGGATGAAACGCAGTATAATAGCGATAACAGAGAAGTTCTCCACCAAGTTAAGAACGATAACGATATCGAGGAAACTATTAAGCATAAGACTAGTACTGACAGATACCAAACAACTTATCAGTCTGATTACACCCAAAAAAAGATTAGCACAGATTGGAGCCCTTCTCATCAATCTTGGGCTAGCTCTTTAAGATCGGATACACCGACCCGTCCTTCTACGAGAGCATCATCTCCTGGAAGCAAAACATTTGTGTCAAGTAATTCGTCGCTAAGAAGTAGTGTTAGCCCTGATAAGATCTATAGAAAACCATCTAGCCGTGGAGGGAGTCCTGATAAAACCTATAAAACGCCATCTAGCTGCGCAGAGAGCCCTGACAAGACTTGCAGAAAACCATCTAGCCGCACCGGGAGCCCTGACAAAACTTTTAGAAAACCATCAAGCCGTAGTGGGAGCCCTTCCAAGACAGATATTAGTTCACCAACTGACAGAATTTTTGAAAAATATTCAAGTACTCATTCGACACAGTCCGTAACTGAAGTGAAGACCAATAAGTATTCAGACGACAAATTACTACGATCATTATCGCCTAAAAGGCTATATAGCCCTGAAAGAAAAATCCATAAAGACCATCGTCCAAGTCCAAGGGTCAGTCCAGAAAAATCGCCATGCGATACGTCTAGATACCATTCTAGTCCGGAAAGGAAACATGTAGATAGAACGTCCAATACCATTGATAAAAAACAACAATTAGAGAACAGAGAACATAATTCTAAAAAAAACAGAGAGTTTTCACCTACTAAACAATCACCTGACAGAAGAGATAATGCAAAGCCAAGTGAAAATAAAGAACATCCATCATATTTCTTATCTGGTCAGGCGCCAAGGAACGAAGATAATGGCCCTGAAGAAACTTCAGCTCGCGAATATTCTCCAGATAGACATTTTATTAAAAGCAGACGTAGTCCTAGCCCTCAGTCAGATTATCAGCACCCAATTTCTTTGAAAAAACCATCCAGAAATTCTGTTAGCCCTGACAAGGAACACTCTACGAAATGTAATACATCTGAACATAAACATAAACAGTTACGAAAATCACCACATAATAAAGATTATGCAAGCCCAGAGAAAAAACTTGGCAGTGATAATAACAGAAAATCGCCCATTAAAGAAACACGAGAAAAAGCACCTAAAGAAAAATCATTCAGCAATATAACAACAACAAGAACAATAACAAAAGAAGATAATTATAAATTAATTGATGAAGAAACTAAAATGTATACTTGTGACGATGAAAGTAACATTAAAGGCGAAAGTTATGCAATCAATACTCCTAATGAAACAAAACATTCACATCCTCACTTTGATCATAATAAAACTCTCATGGCCCAAAATATCTCAGTAAAGAAGGATAAAAAATCGTTATCACCGGATAGAAGTTCAGAAACATTTACACATGATAAGTTAAAACAAAAGGATTATTATAAGCATGATAAAATCGATAAAATATTGAATAAAGAATATCATACTGAAGATGTTAAGAAGGAGAACCTGATTCTAAAAGATAATTATGTTTCGAGACAACCTAAGAATAATTTGAACAGAGAAATTTCACCATCGAAATCCGGAACTGATGAAAAGAAACAATTTCATATTAATGAAAATCAATCCAAAACAGTATATGAAACTGATAAATTGAAAGAAGGAAGGGATAGTAATTTAGGTAGACCAAAGTCACCAACAAAACGTCAATCTGTACCAAGAGATAGTATTACACCTACTAGATCAACGACTAAAGAAAAAAAAAATGAAACGACTGCTGATTTTATACAGATTGAGAAAATATCGGAGAAAAGTAACACGAGAAACGAAGACATGATAAAGGAACAAAATACTATATCGAAAGGACGTTCACGTGAACTCATTACCCCTTCTACAAGTCCCACTAGAAAATCAAAACCTGTTGAAGATATATCATCAACTGAGCATAGTTCTCCCACTACTTCAGTGAGTGGCTTTGTTTACTACAGTTCACCACGAAGAGAAGACGTCATAGTCACAGATCTCGATGATAGTACTTTATATACAGAAACATCTAAACTGATCACCGGTGTTAACCATAAGGTAATCGAAGCAAGAAGGCCTCCATCCCCATCTAAAATACCTTGTAGATCCCCCTCTCCTCAAAAAGATCCATCTCCTAGCAAAACTACCCTACCGAGAAAAAGTTCGCTTAAGAAACCCACGAGTGAGAAAGTTCAACTACCTCCGACAGAGCAACCTCCGTCTAGCTTCCCTGTATCTCCGGAATTAGAAGATATAAATTTCGCAAAGAGCGACCTTAAAAAGGTTGAGTCTGAAAATATCACAATTAAACCAAAACCACCCCTTGAGCGTCGGGAAACTTATGAAGAGCGTTGTCGTAAGATTCTAGGAATGATGGAAGATGATTCATCTAAATCTGATGTTAAAGAAACAACAACGTATTCACATAAAGTGGATTCTGATTATACTTCTCCGAGCATATCTCCCTGCAGTAGTCCAGAACAACATGAAAAATCAAAAATTAAAGAGAACACCAAAGTGCAAACTTCTGATAATGTTTCTGAATTTTTATTGAAAGAACGTGAAGAGTTTACAAAAACTACCAATGTTACTACCAAAAGACAAGGACTCCAAGATTCATTACCAAATTCCATTAAAAAATTGCCGACAAAACATGACACCGATACGACAAGTATAGACACCAATGATAAAAATTATGAATTGATAACTTCTAAAAATAATTCATCAGATATAAGAAGCGACACCGATACTCCAGTGAAAGAAAAAAAAAGATTATTACCTAAAGATACCACTACCAAGAAATTGGACAAGACACCAATTCCTTCAAGAGACACTTCGCCAACGAAGAAGCATACAGATAAACCACAATTAACATTAAAAGGTAATAACACCTTGCCGGCAAAGAAAAGTGACATAGATAAAGCACAAAAATCATCAACACGAGACTCTTCGCCTACAAAGAAGTCTGAAATAGACAAATTGCAAAAAATTCCATCGAGAGACTCTTCACCTACAAAGAAGTCATTAGAGAAAGAAAAGGTAGATAAATCTGCTTGCAAAGACCCGTCGCCTAAAAAACTTTATGAAATAATTTCAGATACTGAAAGTCATGCAACAACTAAAGTTGATAGCAAAGACACAATCCAAAGACGCGTTACTACTACTAAATACGCTTCTCCACCTCAAAGTCCTGAAAGAAGAACTAAACCTACAGAAGAAACAACAAAACCTTTATCAGAATATACTAACTCACATTCATCTAAAATACCAGAAAAAAAACGAACATCAAACAATGTTCCATACTCGCCCACAGATTCAACTCCGAAACAGCCGCCGAAACATTTTTACAGACCTGAAACCAACTCGGGAGGAAAATTAGAACAACATTCACCTACTGTTTACTCTGTGTCACCTAATAGAAAACCAGTTGACAAACATCCGAAAGAAACAATTTCAGTTAAACACGGAAGACCTCAAAGTCCTGAAAAGAAAACAGTTTTAAAATCAAATACAACCCTTAAAGACATGAAATCTATTAAACCTGGAGAAGCCGATCTTTCTTCAAGAAATACCAAAATTACAACAACCCACTCATCGTCCTCAGTTGGTAAGCACTCTAAAGAGCTATACACTTCGATATCGATGGACAAGGACCGCAAAAAGCCTACAAATTTACCACAAGAAAATATTGATACCACATCAGACGAATCTACTCTGCTAATCACATCGGAAAGAGAACTGGAAATATTAGATAGGGTTCAAAAATCATTAAGAAAATTATCTCCTGAAAGAATAGAAAGAGCACCAAGTCAAGAAAAAATTCCTGTAAAAACTATTACTTGTTTAAAAGATATTGACATCGTAACAAGTTATGTCCAGGCAAACGAATCGGTAGAAGCTAACGAAATAACAGAAAATATACAAAAACGCGTGATAACAACGAGGGATGACAACGTTCGTGCAGAAAAGTCTAAACAAGATAAACTGAAAGAACACAAAGTATCAAACAAACCATCAAGAAACGTCTCTCCCACAAAAAAGGTTACAAAAGTAATCAATTCACGACCTGAAACTCCTGAAAATATTAACAAACCAAGGGGCACATCTCCTAAAAAACCATTAACTTCTACTGAAAGACCTAAATCTCCACAAGCACACAAGACAGCTGTGTTCAAATCAAAAGAAACTCCACATTTAACGCGAAAACCGTCACCGACCAAATTAGATAAAACCGTAACAAGCGATATTAAGAAAACAGCTAGTGTAACTAAACAAAATAGTTTTACTAAAACACCAACGTTAAAAACGTCTGTCACAAAGATAAATCAAAATATTACAAACAAAACTACTGATATTGAGGGTAGAAAAACGTCTTCATCAAAAAGTATTACCAAAGACGTAACTTCGAAAAAAGATTCTGATATTAAAGTCGCGCGAACTAGCAGCGATAATACACTAAAATCTAAAAAACCGTTATCTCCACAAAAAGTCAAGTCCAAGCCTGAAATACATGTAAATGATATTTCAACTACTAGAACAAACGTTGCTAAAACAAATAAAACATTGGTAAAAGAATCACAATCGAAACTTCCTAACAAACCAAAATCTGCTACTTCATTGAATACGTCTATTGACGAGGATGATGTCATAATTGATGTACAGCAAGCAAAGTCTTCCAGAGAAAATTCACCAGATCGTATTTGTCCCACACCTATTAATTTTACTGATGATGTCGGAACACCTAGGTTTCCAGATGAAGTTAATGAACCCGATGATGATGTCAATAAAAGAGCACATCACACTATCCACGAAGCTGAATCGATTGTCGATGACATAGTCGAAATAAGTGAAGATGAAGAACTATTTACAAAAAGAACCGAGAAAGCTAACCAATTAGATTCTGAAGAGAGACTTTTGACTGTTAATGACAAAGTTTCTAAATATACGAACAAAATTCAAACTTTAGATACTCCTAACGACATTTCAAAGCATTTTAAAGAAACCGAAAGGAAAGTACATTCTGATTTCATTGAAGATAATCTTGACACTGATGAATGTTTACTCTCAGTTTCCGAAAAAGTTAACAAATTTGCTAAAGGTGCAAGCAACGCTACTATAAGTAGAAGCCCATCACGTAACATTAAAAATGACTACGACAAGGACTCTGTGTACCAAGATAATTACACAAAGCTCAGTGTCAATGACAAAGCACATTTGTTTGTTGAATCTGCAGAAAATATAAAAGTCTCGAAACCTAAAACACCGTATATAGTCGAACGTCCAGATTTAAGCGAAGTCGATGAATCTCTGAAAAGTGATGATTGCTTGCTTAGTGTATCTGACAAGGTAAACAAATTTGTAAAAACTGCGGAGCAGTTTTTGTGTGAATCATACGAGATGGAGGAGAAAGAGAAAAAAATTAATGAAGAGCATGACAAAATAATGAGAAAAATTATTGAAAACGTCGATTATGATTCAGATGATAAATCTAAAGTCGTAGAAACCGAAGATGAGATAATGCGTACAGATTTAAAGACCCGAGTTGAGATTACACAAAGAAAACCAATAGCACCCCAAGATCATATTAAAGTAAATTCTCCTTCGATCAATAAAGATCCCGAAAAGACGCCAGCAAAAATCACATCTTTGCGTAGTAGCGAAGCTGTGAAAAAGGCAAAAGCATTATTCGAAAACATTGCCTCAAATAAAGAGTCTACTAAAGAAGTAATTCATACAAAAGTAACAAAGTCGACGAATAGTAAAAAAAAAGATACAGCTATTTTAAAACCATTTTTGGATGATAATACGCCCAAAATCGCTTCGTTTGATAAAGATGATTCCATTAATCGAGAGGTTCTAGATACTCAAGATAACCTTAGACTATCAGATGTAGTAAAAGAAAAGAGACAGACTCCTGAGAGACTCAGGACGAGATCGCCAGATGTACAAAGAAATAGGTCCCCTATTCAGCAACGTGTCATTGAAACGACAACTACCACTGCCACCAAACATACTACAACAAAATATCCGAAATCAGAAAAATCCGAATCACCACAACAGGGACATGATATTTCTGACAAATCATATGAAAAAGTTCCGGGCTACCTGCGGCCAACAAAAACTAGCCAACTGAAAGAAGAACCTAAAATGACAGACGAAATAGATGTTACTAGTCGGCGAGGAAGTGGAAAGTTTGGAGTCGAACTTCGCCGTGCCAGTATTGAGAGGTCTGCTATAGGCAACGAACAGCGTCGCAACAGTATTGAACATCATCAGCCATGCATTGAAAATATCTACGACCTGGTCCTTCTGGAACAAATGGTAAGTTTACTGATACAGCTTTTATATTGAGATTCAGAAGCAAAACTATGTATTTACTAGGTGTACCGGTATGAAGTGAGCGTCAAAATACAAATGTCTCGATAGGGAACATTTGTTTTGAACGAGCCTTTATTTTTTTTGTTTGTTTGCTATGACATCTGTGAAACATATTCAGTCTACATCAAGTCATTGAACAGACAACATCATATTTTTTCATCGTATTAAAAATGTCGAATTTTGTACCAGAAAGTGATGATTCGCGGAAAGCATTACTTTTTTGTTTTCATTTGAAGATAAGTGCTGCAGAGTCGCATCGAATGCTTGTCGATGCATATGGTGATCATGCTCTATCAGAAGCAACATGCAAAAGATGGTTTCAACGGTTCAGAAATAATGATTTTCATGTGAGAAATGAAGAACGTGGAAGACCAAAAAAGTTTGAAGACGCCGAATTGCAAACGATATTGGATGGAGATGACACTTTGAATCAAAAGCAAATGGCAGAAATGTTAAATGTTGCATAACAAATAATTTCTGACTATTTAAAAGCTTTGGGAAAGATCCAAAATTGTGGAAAATGGGTGCCATATGAATTCAATGAAAGACAGATGGAAAACCGAAAAAACACTTGTGAAATTTTGCTTCAAAGACACGAAAGAGAATCGGTTTTGCATCGGATTGTTACTGGCGATGAAAAATGGATTTATTTTAAGAATCCTAAACGGAAAAAATCATGGGTTAATCCGGGACAACGGACAACCATCAACATCGACTGCAAAACCAGATCGATTCGGAAGAAGACAATGTTGTGTGTTTGGTGGGATCAAAAAGGTGTGTGGTGTGGTGTACCACGAGCTCCTAAACTCCCACCTGGTGAAACCGTTAAAACTGATCGCTGATCGCTACCTACAACAAATGATCAATTTGAACCATGCATTGATCGAGAAACGACCAGAATGGGCCAGACAACACGGCAAGGTAATTTTGCTCCAAGACAATGCACCTGCACACAAAACAAAACCGGTTCAGGATACAATCAAAACACTTGGCTGGGAGCTGCTACCTGCTACCCCACCCGCCGTATTCACCAGACTTGGCTCCTTCCGACTACCATTTGTTTTCATCGATGGGACACGCATTGGCTGAGCAGCACTTTGGTTCCTACGAGGAGGTCGAAATTTGGGTGTCTGGTTGGTTTGCTTTAAAAGACGAACAATTTTATTGGCGTGGTATCCACAAATTGTCAGAAAGGTGGTCAAAATGTGTAGAAAACAATGGCCAATACTTTGAATGAAATGTTTTTTACTTTCCCATTAATAATTAGTGTTTTATTTTCACAAAAAAAACGCTCATTTCATACCGATACACTTAAGTATGTATATGTTATATTTCATACGATGGCACAAAATTTCCAAATACCCAGCCTCCGAGTCTCATGATGGTATAAAAGTCGTCAGAAAGGGTAATAGTAAAAAACCAAAAATTGTAATAAACGCTGAAGACGTGCGATATATTCGTTATCCACGACAGGAACAAACAAGTGTCACAAGCTTAATGTGTTCTGTGCAAGTTTGTGTTTGTAAACCTGTGTGTGCGCTTTCGCTAGAACGATTTCACCAGTGCCTATACAATATAATCCCATTGAATTCCGATTATCTATCTGTTACTTGTTTCTTTTTTTTAGGCTTAAATTAATTTTTTTTCGCTGAAGCTATTTAAAATTTTTATTATAGATTTTGTATTAGATATGTTCCAGCTATGCAATATTTTAATTTAAATCGCTATAAAGAGATTTCATTAATGACAATAAATTTTTTAGTTGGAAAAGGTGGTCGGCTATGAACAGAGGCGTCGCATCAGGGCGCAAATTCGAATAGCAAAGAAAAATCAAGAACTAGAACAGTCATCTACAAAGACTATAAGGCAGACCGGCATGAC
Organism: Troides helena; assembly: GCA_029286815.1. Classification (NCBI taxonomy): domain Eukaryota; kingdom Metazoa; phylum Arthropoda; class Insecta; order Lepidoptera; family Papilionidae; genus Troides; species Troides helena. The sequence goes on along the minus strand of JAGSMV010000013.1, from coordinate 11,248,353 downwards.
TGTGAAGAAGTCGTCTTCTCCAGAACGTCAACCGAGGTCACACACTCCTGAACATCTTACTAGATTTGCACCACAAAAGTCTGCTGAGCGGGAAACTACGCCTTCTCAAAGAATTCATTCGCCCGCGAGAGATCGCGCGCTACAAAAAGAACTTTCTTCTGATTTTGAAGAGATGTCTTCGATACAAAAATCTCCGTCACCCGATAGGCAATTGCCACGTTCCAAGACTGTTTCACCTGAGCGGGTAAAACCAGAAGAACGTTGTAGCCCCCTGCCTAACGGCTTCATAAAAGAATCTAATAAAATGATCACAGAAGAACGACCCCAGAGTCCAGTTAAACAAAATCAGAATTCAACACCGGCACCTCAAAATTCTATTCGTCCAGGAAGTCCTGATAAAAAGCGAAGACCGACATCTCCTATCAAAACAGCTACCCCCAAACCTAAATCTAATCGTTTCAGTGAGTACGCTACGGCTTATATGAAGAAGATTGGTCTTAAGTCGGAGGAAGTTAAAAGCATATCTCCAAAATCAAAAAAAGCACCTTCACAAACAACTGTTAATCTTGTTAAACAAGAGCAGACTGTGAAAAAAATCGTCCAACCTAATGTGGTGCGTGTGGTACAGGAGCATGAAGCTCTTGAAATCGAACAGTCTTCCACTTCTGTAACTAAGAATGTTACAGAAAGGACTACATCGAAAGACATCATAGAGGTTGCGCAAAATAATCGGAAAAGATCGGGCTCGCCAGAGGAAAAAGGTAGTCCGGAGCGCAGACCACTAAGTCCAGACAAGTCCCGAAACCGAAGCCCTGGGTTAGAAAAGCCAGAGCAGCAGGAGCCCAAGGTCGAAAGGAAAAAAGAAACTGACGCCAAAACTGTCAATGATGTTGAGAAAAAAATTCCTTCTAAGCTACTGCAAGACGAAAAACCATCTTGGGTCACCAACAGGAACTTGAAGAAAGTAACCTCCTCTTCCGTTCGCACGTATAGCAGCAAAAAGTCGGAGAATGAGAAGCAAAGATATCGCGCACCGAGCCCCTCCAAAGTTATTTCCAAACCGCTCGACGTGATCACGTCCAGCTACGGGCCGGGCCCGCTCGACGCCGACGGCCGGCCCCTGTTCGGTATCAAAGCGCTGAAAAAGGGGGCCACAAATTATCAAGGTAATTTGCTTAATAAGTAATCCATACACTGATCGCGTATTTACACAGGTTTGACCTCGCGAGGAAACAAATGCGGTTCCACTGAACTGTTCCATTGATAAAAATATTTAATTCTGTTTCTTTGTAAAGACGAATTGTATTTTATACGTAATCTCGCGAGTTTTTATTAAACCGCTGCCGAGTAGCGGTTGATAGGATTTAACAAAAAAATTAAATGAGTGATGACGCGACAGGTTAGCGCCTCCTTTCACGTGAAGGTGCGAAGTGGCTGCGAGCCTCTCGGTCCAGTGACGCGACCGCTCCTCGCGCGAGTACACCTCACGCTGTGCGATTAATATTGTGTCATAACTGTTGTACAGTAAAAGGTACCGTCATCCGCCAAGAGTTTCATTCGAAGAACGGCGGCGAGCCTGTCGGGACCGTGTCTGTCACCGCGTATTCGACCGAGCCGGAGGACCTGGAGAAGCTCCTGCATGAGCAGGGGCAGCGACCGTCCAAACTACACGGGCTCGCTGCTATCACGACCACTAAGAAGTTTGGCGGCGACAGCGGAACCAAGTACAGCGAGATACAAACCGTAAGCGCCTGCAGATTTTCATGAGCAAATATACAGCAGCCAAAGATCATGGCGGCAGTGCCACTCGCTGACCGACCGGTGACTCAGAGCCGAGCTTTCATTGGAATCCACTTCTTTCAAGTTGATTGCCTACCGGTTTATAAAAATGTTTCAGTTTAACTTAAGCATCTATTCCTGCAACATTTTTACATTGCGATAACGCAATGAAGTTAAAACATAAAAATTATTTGCTTTTAGTAAAAATTTGAGTTTAGCACACAGCTGTCGTAAAGGGTATGCATACAATACCTATGGGTGTTGTGGTGGTGTGGCGGTACGGTATTGGAGGGTACTCCGTGCTCACGTGGCTGTGGTCAGCGCTCGTCGCTGCTCGGCAGGCCCTCCGCCGGACGCGCCGCCGGGTGCACCGCTGCCGCCCGCCAGCTTACTGTGCCTGGTTCTGCGTCATTGGTCAATCATCCGAATAATAAATAGCAAACTATTTTTCACTATTTATTAGTGTATTTAGTAAACAGCAGCGGAACATATAATATGTAATAAATGGAAATTTTTAAAAGTATGCATATTAAGGTAAAGCGCCGGTTTTTTTAAATGTTGAATATAATTCTAAACAATAATATTTAAATATATTCATTTATAGAAAGAAGAGCGCTCAGCTTTGGATCAATTTACGCACAGCGATCGGCGAGTCAGCCAGAGCGCGTGCGACCGCTGCTTCGAGACCACCTACGCTGAGGGCACCAAGGACGAGAAACACAGTGTAACAGAAGAAGAGGAGAATTATAATCTAGCACACCGCTACGAAAGACGCGGTGACGAGAAGGCCAGCGACGACTACGAAGAAGTCACAAGAGAAGAAGAGGAGGAGGATATTGATCATAGTGAAAAATACAAACAGGAGGAGATGTCTGAAACCTATATCATGAAATATAAAGCAGGTGACAATCGTAGACAGAATGATTCCGTTGATGGATATTCAGTAGAAATCAGAACGGTGGATAAAGTTGGCGCTAGAAAAACTTGTCAAGATGAACAGAGACAGGAAAGAGTTCAGGAGGAAAAAGGGAACAAAATAGAAAATGTCGAAAGGCAAGAAACAAACGGCAAAGAGACTACGAAAACACAGAAACCAGTAAATAGCAAGAAGTCTATCCTGCGGCAGGGCTCCGTCAAGTCTCTCACGGAGAAGTTCATCAAGAATTCAAGTGAGTACCCCTCGCGTAGCCAGTCGCGTGTCGTCTGTCACCTGTCACCAGATTTAGTAATATTGTGCGAAATGCTCAAGCTGTTACTCGTAGGGTTAGTTTCATCGTTAAGTTCCTTGTTTCATATATTCAGATAACCCATTTTTCTTTTATTTATTGTATATATGTATTTTCACATTAATTTTTTATTAGGAAAAACGAATTAAATGATATGAAACGATAACTGTGGAAAGACAAAGTATGCATAGCGAATTATATCTAGCTTGAATAATTCTATCGCTGATTAAGTACTAGAGTATATATTGGAAAAACACTGAGTAGTAAGTGATTTTTATGGCAAAGAAGTCTCGTTCCATTTGTTGTCATTCTTTACCGTTAGTTGCTGGTCTTTTTTTATTTTTTATAGATCCAATTTTATTTGAAATTGTTTTAAAAAATGACAATCGTTAAATATAACTTAAACTTACCGCGCGCACTTTCACATTAACGGTTCTGACATCAAACGCTTTGTGATTTCATTAGCTATCTATTATATAATATATATATATTATATGTCTTTATCTTGCAATCAGTCAGCTAGACTATGAGCAGATGTGTTGAGAGCTGTTAGGCGGTCAGAGCAAAATCTCCATCGAGACTGCTCCACTCTGTCAACCATGTCTGTCAAGACAGGATTTTTCGGCTTTTAAGCCTATTTATTAGGTCCTGTGTGCTTAGTTGCGTGGCAAGCTTATTAGGATGTATTTCTAGCCTTTTTCTATATTTCATACTCCAGGTCTTGATCTCTTCTTTCACAGTTCTGATTTTGAGGTGCTCATGAAACTCCGATGTTTATATACACCACGGACAGTTAGATATTTGTTTCAAAATTTAATTTTGTGCACTCTGTATTATACTTATGTTAGAGCACACGCCGAACCCCATATATCCTAATTGGTTTCAATAGCATTTCGTAGATGAGTTGCTTATTATCTACTGAAAGCTTAGAATTTCTGTCAAGCAGCCAGTACAGTCCTCTGTATTTCAGGTTGATTTCGTCTCTCTTCTTCTGTGTGTTGTTTCCATGCGAGTCTCCTATCAAGGTGTATACCCAAGTATTTTACGCAGTTTTCTTGCGGTCGTTGTTGATTGCACAGAGTTATTGGCGGACAGTCTCCTCTACGGAGAGTGAAGGTTACATGAACCGATTTAGTCACACTAATTTTTATTTTCACTTTGAAAGCCAGGTCTCAATTTCTTGCAATCCAGTCTGTAGGAAGTCTGAAGCTTCGATTGGGCTATTACTACACGCCAGTTCAGCGGTATCGTCTGCGAATGTTGCTAATGTAATGTGTTCGTTTCGTGGTAAATCATATTTGTAAATGGTATATAAGAATGGGCCCATGGCCGGACCGCTGCGGTAGACCAGCTTTGATTGAGTAAAATTGCCATGTACACTCTTCTTCTCTTATTTGAAATATTCTTTCTGTTAGATAAGATTTTATAATGATGAAGAATGTACAGGGTAGAAGAGTTTTTACTTTATACAAGAGACCTTTGTGCCATACTCTATCAAACGCCTGCTGCACGTCTAGGAAGGCAGAGGAACAGTACTCTTTTCTTTCTAGTACCTTCCTTATTACAGAGCAGATTCTATGAACTTGTTCCACAGTGCCATGCTGCCGGCGAAAACCAAACTGGTGGTACAGGATTATGGCTCTTTGATGAATCTCCTCCAATAATCTGTGCAGTAGGACTGACTCAAAAAGTTTTGACGTTACGGTTAGTAGACTAATCGACCTGTATGAGCTAAGTTCGTTCACTGGCTTCCCTACTTTAGGTATCATAAATACCTGTGAAACTCTCCACAGCGATGGAAAGTGTCCAGTTCTTATTATGCCATTAAATAAGATGGTTAGAAAAACTATGGCTTTTTTGAGAAGTTCCGTCAAAACTTTTTTGTCTATTATATCAAACCCGGGAGCCTTTTTGTCCTCCAATTTTGAGATTGTTGCCACGACTTCTTTCGAAGTAGTAGGCCTAATCAGCAAATCGTGTTGGAAGTCTTGACTTAGGACCGAATCTATGAAGGAATCATCAGTGTCTGGGTCAGCTTCATTAAGCGTAAATAATTTTGCTAAGTGAACAGCGAAGGCGTGAGCTTTTTTTAATAATATAATTAATGAATTTAATCAAAGCATTCCTTTTAATCTTTCCATCGTTTCACTTGCAATGTGTAACGTATTTGAAAGCAGCGGGGAGGAGCAAGGCACTAAACCGTTACTTCTTATAAGCCTTGCTACACCTGGAGGAGCCGGTGCACGATCTCACTGTGAAGTCACCGGAATGTCTGTTGCAGGCGAGGTGTCAAAGAGCGAGCGCGCTGCGTACCCGAAGGCCGGGCTCATCCTGCGCAGCTCCGGCGCCAAGGAAGGCGGCTCCGCAGGGCCCGCGCACGCGCACGCGGGTCGGTACCAATATATTACACACGAGAAACCAGATCTCCACCGACAGTTTCAACGTTAACACGACTGTTTCTGCCACATTTCAATATCTTTGAGTCTGTATCGTAAAGCTGTTTCTTTGTATCGTAAATCTGTCTTCATAGTCTTATCTTCCTTTACGTTTCTCTTTTGAGTATCGCATTTAGGAATAAAAAAAACACATACAAGCAATAAAATAAAATCGAATATATAATATTTACTTCGGCTCGTGCATACTGTGCCGCTACACTTTAGCACTGCTTAACTTTCAGATAGGTAGGAATAGAATCACAGCGAGAACTCGCTGTGTAAACGTACAGTGAACAGTTCTATCAGTTCTGACAGAGCGCACCGTCAAAAAGACGTTTAAAAAATAATTCTGCTCTGTGGCCGTCCGGTCGGTGGGCGTAGGTCCGGTGTGACTGCGTGCGCTGTGCCGGACACTACCGGACGAAGAACGCGCATTTTGTACTGTGTTTTATGTAAACCGGTTACGGCTAAAATTGGCACCCACACATCCTTTGTTGTGAGCCGCCGCCTCTGCGCCGTCAAATGTCTTGTCACACGCGCGCTCGCACTACAATATACATACACAGGCACACGCCGGCGTGGAGCACCCTCACCGCGTGCTCGCAGTCAAAGTCAAAATTTATTAAATTTTCATTGTTCTATCAGACCTGACCAGGACAGACAGCGAACAAAGCCTGGGGTCAGTCGAAGATACCATCGTGACGACAGTTACCACCAGGACGCAGGACCTTGGTGACGGCATGACCACCACTAGCACCACTACCACGCGTAGTAGTCACGGGCGACAGGAGCGCTCGTTCCTCGACAGCGACACCAAGGTGACCGGGGTGCAGGACATACTCACAAGGATGAAGAACGCCGACATCGGTCAGCATTGAGCATTACTGTTATTGTTTTTTTCTATAAATCATATATCTATATGTACAAGAGATGGGAGCGCGGCGGCCCGTGATAACGTCCAGTTCCTCACAGCAACATGGTAACATTTGCGCACTAAGGATATGGCCGTAAGACTAGACAGCGCACTGAGGCCGGACTCCGGCTTCAGGGACGCGTCTTTATTTAATAAGGAAACACTGTAGTACTGCAGCACACAAACATTGGCAGCCGCCGCTGGCCGGGCGACGACTCTGCGTTAAACCCGACGGGCGACGACGGGCGCAGAGCCGTTTACTGTCAACTTGTATTAAATGGAATTCATTAACATGATGCTCCTCTCCACACGCAGTGGTGGGGGAAGGCGAGCGGTGCGAAGACGCGGAGGCGCGCGCGCTGCTCAACAAGTTCCTTGGCGCGAGCGTGCTGATGGCGGGCATGCAGGGCTACGTCACCGAGCAGCCCGGCGGCCGGGTCATCATTGAGCAGGTCAGTGGTGGCGTAACCATGGTGGGAGACACGACGCTCAACAAAACAATAAAAAAGTTTACAACAGCTTAACTGATATCATTCAAATAGAGTTCAGAATACTTCCGGTGGTATTCGGTGGTTCCGGAACAACAAAAAGAAAACGAACAGTAAATTATCATCCCCTGAGTGTAATATGCAGAAGTAACAGTGTTGTGGGAGTAGTATTTTAACGGTTCAGTTCTGGCAGACCCACCTTTTAGGCTCGCATTGATTTCTTTATTGGTTGTATACCACTAGTTTGTACGCCACACGCACAGAGAGAAACGGATAAAGAAGATATCGAATTGACAGAGCACTGGCGGGCTTCACTTGCATTGAATTTCTACTAGTTTACCTTATTCGAGCTAGCCGTAGGTAGTGTGGTTATTATTGTTGAAGCGCTCCTCTCGAGCCTAACATCTCAACGGCGCGGAGTCCATATCCACGCCTACGCCCACGCCACACACGCCGCAATGACCCTTGCGTCGCAAGGTGGCGCTATGCTGCGGCTGTTTAAACTCTGTTCCCAATCTATGCCCTGTAAATAATCACTATTCATATTATGCAATTAAAACTCCTAAAAGTCTGAAATTATTATTATTATATTAAAATCCGTGCATTTTAAATTGTTAATAATACAAGCTCACATGGCGAAATCAGGAACCAGAATGGAAGCTTTGTGGCAGGTGAAGAATGTATCCTGAAGAGGTGGAAGTAATATTTTGAACGTTTATTCGAGAAAGAGTATATGCATGTGCCAAACCCCGGTAGGGGTCGAACTGAGAGTGGGGATGAAAGTAACATTAGTATGAAAGAGATTTTAGATGCAATGAATAGTATGAAGTTGGGTAAGACTGCAGGATATGATAGGATTACGGTCGAGATGCTGAGAGCTGGACAGGGCGTGGTAGCTAGTCAGCTGTACTACCTTTTCAATCTTTGTTGGAGGAGCGGCAAAGTGCCAGATGACTAGTGCAAAGGCGTAATCGTTCCGGTATATAAAGGAAAAGGGTCACAGAAAGACTGTAAAAACTATCGTGGCCTTAGCTTACTGAGCGTCGTCGGCAAACTGTATGCAAAGATACTGATTAAAAGAGTGATGAATGAAACTGAAGAGAAAATTTGGGATGTACAAGCAGGATTTAGAAGTGGAATGGAATGCATGGACATGGATGGGTCTTTTCCTTACGTAGCATAACCGAAAAATGTTTGGCACATAGCCAAAAGGTTTATTGCGCTTTCGTAGATTTGGAAAACGCCTATGACAGAGTGGTGAGGAATGAATTGTGGTCCACATTGTCTGCTTATGGGGTGAACGGCACGCTGATACGAGCATTGAAATCACTTTATGAGGGTTCTAGTGCTTGTGTCAGGATAAACGGAGCTTACTCAGACTAGTTTAGCATCCAGAAGGGTGTTAGACAGGGATGTGTGGCCTCGCCGTGGCTGTTTAACCTATTTTTAGACAATTGCTTGAAAGATTTGAAAGATAGTGAGTATGGACTAAGAATGAATGAGTTGACCGTCAAGTGCCTCCTATACGCTGATGATCAAGTTTTATTATCATCATCGGAGAGGGGGTTGCAAGCGATGGTCGACTTGGTGCATGGAGCTTTAACAAGTAAAGCAATGAAAGTGAATGTAAGCAAGACGAAAGTAATGGTTTTTGAAAGAGAAGAATGTGTGACAAACTGTGACATTATGATTGAGGGACAAAAAGTGGAACAAGTGAAAGAATTTGTATATCTGGGTTCACAGTTTACGAAAGATGGCAAGTGTGATGGTAATATTGAAAGAGTTTTAAAAGGGAATCAAATCAATGGGGCACTTCATAACTTTATGAATAGCCGGAACGTATCACAAAGAGCACGACTGGCTGTGCATAGAGGCGTGTTGGTCCCCACACTGATGTATGGTAGTGAATGTTGGGTATGGCAGAAGAAACATGAAAGTAGGATTAATGCTGTGGAGATGAGAAGCCTGAGAAGTATAACTGCAGCGAAACGGATAGACAAAGTGAGGAACAGTGTGATAAGGAAGCGGTGCGACGTGGTTGAAGATGTAGTGACAAAGATAGAGAAAGGGATGCTTAGATGGTTCGGCCATGTCGAAAGAATGGATGAAAGAAGATTAACGAAAGAAATATACAAGGTAAGAATGATTGGAAAAATCGGTGCAGGTCGACCTAGGCGAACATATACCGATCAAATCGGAGATGTCCTAAAGAAAGACCGGATCAAAAGCACACGCAACCGGCGAGCATGCATGAAGACGCTTATGAAAGTGGAGGAAGCGAGAGAGGTGTGCCAGGATAGTAGCAGGTGGAGAGAGGTGGTCTCTGCCTACCCCACTGGGAACGAGGCGTGATATATACTATATGTATATGTATGTTTATATTGTTTTATCGAAATGACGATGCTCATGACAAACTCTGCTGCATCGGCGCTTACTCATATCAGATCAATTCATAGTGATACTAAAGGCATATGGTCTACGTGTTCACCTGTATGAAGATTCAACGTTATCTAGAGTTCGACATTAGTTGCCGCTGGAAGATTTATTTTAACAAAAAAAATTATTGGTTATAACAAAACCAACCCTTCAATGACTTATTTCATCAGTTTTTAGACTTTTTCCTGGAATATATTAAAGTTTTCCCAAACGTCTGCAAATTGACTGAAGCGTATCTGTTTAACATCAATCAAGAATGTGCGGAAACCCTCGTCAAGTGCGGAGCAGTAACGCGCACGCGCACGCACGCATGCGCGTGCGCGCCCGGCTTCACTAATAGAAGTGCGGCGTCGCTTGGAGCCGGAGGCAGCTCCCCTGCACTGGCAGTGAACGTTTAGTTAACATTATCTATTTCTAAGTACAACGTAACAATTGCACGAGCTCGTAGTGAATGTGATACCCCAAATTGGTTAATATATTACAACGTCTGTCTTCGACAGCGTCGGTACGTGCAATTATTTACTTTATTCACAGTTGTTAGCGAGTTCCTTTTCCGTCTTTTTTGTTTGTATTTATTATTAAAAGAAATCATTGATACTAACTTAAATTTTGTATATTTCAAAATAATTTTAACACCGACAAATGTAATAGAAGCGGCGCCGCGGGCACATCAGACGTTACCGTACGTTACCATTACGTTTGTTATGATGTTTATAAATAATGAGCGGATACAAACGGCGCATCGGTCGGCGTCACGGACCGGCAGCCGGCGTCGTGGCGCGGCGCGGGGCGGAGCGCGGCGCGGCCGGCGTAGTGCGCGTGCGCGCCGCGCCGCGCCGTTTAAAGACACGCGCGCGGGAAACGCAAAATCGCGGCAAAAATAACACCGCGCCGACATTTCTCCGGCGCGCACGGCGCAGAACGACCTATCTCTGGTGACTGCACAGGGGAACTTGGTCCTCACGCCAGCGGCGGCGGCACGCATCTATCAAAAATTCGTTTGTAGCTTTCCGCGCGGTGTATTCCGAGCGATGACGTGCGCGCTGCGCGGGCGCCCGCAGTCCGCCCTGCGCGCCCGAGCAGTGCGCCACCGTTGGAGCCGCTCCTTGACCAGCAGTCGCCTCGCCCGCACTCGATAGACGGTGTTTTGTGTAGTTCGAGACTCAAGATTGCATGTTGGGACCCTGCTTTCAATAGGTAAGTGCTTCCGGTGTTGCCGGCGCGTGCTGCTTTCGCATGTTCAGACACCCTGAAGTGAATCGTTCTTGTAGTGGTGCAGTTAAAGGTTTGCGCGTGCCGACGCCGTTTGCCGCTAACACGAGCAATTTTATCAATTAAATAAAATTAAAATGATGCTTTCATCACGTTTCCTCCAGATTTCACGCCATTCACGTTACTACAAGCACATATGCAGTATATATTATTAAAAAAAATTTGAATGTTTTACATATTAACCCGTGTAATATATACATTTATAAATGAACATTTTGAAATATTTGGTCATTAAAAAATAATTATAAAAACGGCCTTCTTCATGAAGATGTACGTGGTGTGCGCGCCAAAAGTTGACGTGTTGGCGGTTCAATGATTTCCGAGAGCAACGTCATCGAACTCCTGCTTGACCGTGTGTGGCGGCCCCGTCCTGTGTTGCGGACTACACTGCTATGTTATACTTTACACACACACTTTAAACACAACTTCCCCAGCTGGTCAATGTCAAGTGTTAAAGCTAACAATAAAGACAATCAAGATTTTAATGAGATACGTAAACTTTGAGTGCATCAGATAATTTAAAAAGATCCATTTAAATTCAGTGAAGTTCTGTGTGCGGAGGAAGGGCTAGCGCCGCGAGCTGTCACGGAGACCGGTGCGGACCGACTGTCGCTCTACTGTACTGTACTTTACTGTATTGTACCGTACCGTACTGTATCGAACCGTGCTGTACTGTACCGTACCGTACTGAGGGCGCGCGCGTGCTGGTGGCGACGTTTGGCGAACAGTACATCGGTGACCTCCTGTTGATCAGTTATAATTAAGAAGAATGTTATAGAAAAAACTTTAACTTAAAAAAATGATTCGCGTGTCGACTTTGAATCGTAATCGGGAAATAGTTCGTGACAACGGCGAGCGCGGAGGATAGATACGATCAGATTGTGTACATATGTAGATATGTGTGTTTGTGTAAATATTCCGGCTGTGTGATGAGTGCGCGCGACCGGCGGCCAACGGCTGACAGCCGACAGTCCGGATGACGAGTGTCGGTGCTGGGCAGCGGTGAGCTGCTCTGCGGTTCGGCTCGGCTCGACTCGGCTCGGCTCGGCTCCTGTTCCGCTAACACCGACACGTGCAGTGTGTACGCAACGTGCACTTACGGAATTACTGCACCGTCGACATAAACACCAACCCACTGAAACATAGCGGGATTCGAACCCGACACGCTGCGGTTTATAGCTGCTGATGATCTCGAGGAACAGTCAGGGCGTTAGCGCACACTTCTTGGAAGTGAGGTAAACAGGTTCCAGGTTTTATTCCAGGAATTATTTATCCGACCAAACGTCTTGTGTTAACGTAATGATTTACTTTTTGTTTAGTATACGAATTAAAGACTGCGGTGGGGTCGAAGTGCATGTGAAGCTTGTAGGAATGACTATTTTGATTTTATACGAATGTCAGTAATTGTAACAAGTGTTTTTTTTTTATATTCATTGGAACGTAATTTGGCACGTATGACGTCTCTAATACTCGTCGGATCTTGGGTGTAAACCGAGTGACAAGCTGGCGGGATGCTGCGTAGATATGATCTGAGTTTAGAACCAATTGTGATAAAAGTAACTCTTACTTTCATTCTCAGCTAGCAGAGCACCTAGACCAAATGCTAAATAGTCATAAAGTACTTAGAAAATGTCGCCCACCCTGCACGCGCACGGTTTGTCCGCGAGCGAGGCTGCGTGTCGATGTCGGCCTCCGTCCGAACAAATTTATCTTGTAACTTAGTCAAACTTCACCCGTCTTCCGCGTGAAGGGGTGACTACTGCAACCTATATTCATATTTTTTATAAGTTACTCCTCTTTAATGAATCATTACGCGCGGAAAATGCAGACGGATCACCCGGTCTCCTTTATTTATTTATTTACGTTGTGAATCGTCGGCCGGCGAACTTGTAGCCGCAATATCCCCTTAATTTGACTACTTGCATTGTGAAACGCCGCCGCACCCGCTGCCGCTCGACAATAAATCCAACGTCGTATCTGATCCATCAAGAGAACAGAAGTGATAACGGGGCATTCGCTTTGCGCCCTAAATGCGCCGGCGCTCGCTAGTTGTACTGCACGCGCCCTCACCGGCCCCGACGGCCCCACCGGCCCCACCTGCGCCCCCGCTTTCCTCCAGCGCTGGGCAAACAGCCGTGTCCCTCTCTCTAAGTGCTTAACTTATCCCTTTATCTTAGAAAGTTTACTGAATCGCTGGGAAAGTGTGATGGTGCACCGTGAGATGGCGCCGCGCGCGGAAAACTATAAATAATTCTCGCGTATACACATATAGACAGACAGCTTGTATTGCGATCTCGGCACGAAAGTATTCTCATTAATAACGAGGTTTGCAGCGCTGATGTTGCTATCAGTTGAATATAAACCGTCCGTCCCCTTGTCAGTATGGACGCCCGGTTCATGGTGCGGGACCAGGCGGAGATGGCCACTCTGCCGTACGTGCCCGTGGGTGACGTCAGCAGATAACGCACGCTGCTTGTTGATAGGCTGGTCTAGGTGATATTCCTCGTGCAGTCCAGTAGCACTTATGCCCTACGCAGCCTTACGTCGCAGACTTCCTCGCCCCTCGGTGTATCCACAGGCCGGGCGAGATATGGAACGACACATGCACACATACACATGCACGCATTGACATGCATACATACACATGCACTCAAGGACACGCGGAGTGTATGCGCGCGAGCTCGTTCCATTTGCCAGTGGAACAGTGTTTGCCGAATGCGGGCAGCGCAGGACCGATCGGAATGGTAAGTTTTTGGGGGAAACCTAAGTCCAGATGTGGACGTTAACTATTACTGTTGCTAACTTAATCGTGGATTGCGGGTAATTACCACTCTCATAACGCCTGAGAAGGATGATCAATGGATCCGGTTTGAAATTATCGTAGCAGAATTAACAGAATTGACGAGAGTGGCGGTAAATCGTGTTTGCATCTTCGCGGAGTACCGCATTGAAGATGCAAACTGTATAAAGCAACCGCCCCGAGACTGTTGTAACAATGCAACGTTGGATAACGCGTGCCACGTGCCACGTGCCACGCGACCACGTCACGCTGCCTTCTGCAACAGGAAGGCAAGGTTTTTTTAGACCTTCTCTATCTAGTCTATCTAGAATCTATCCGAAGACCGTCTATATAGGTACCACCGTGGCGCCTATTGCACCCGACAAATAGTACTGTGCAAAGTTTACTGCGTTCCGGTTTGAAGGTGATATGGTGCAGCGCATAACATCTTAACGCGCGTGTGCCACTTACCATCAGGTGAACATTATGCTCGTCTTGTCGCTTCGCGGTATATAAAAAAAAAACTTCTCGTTCTCGTTGGTGAACTTGCGCGGAGGAAGTGGGCCGCTGCGCGCGCAGCTATTGTATAAGCAAAGTGCGGTGACCTGCCGCTGTGGCCCGGTTGCCGTCGTTCCACCGCCACCACATCAAAAACCTCAGGTTTTTCATTACGAGCAGCGCAGGTGGCCACCACCGCCCGCCGCGCCGGCCGCTCCCCGAGCGCTCGCGGTGCGCGGTGCGCGTTTCGCTCACACCGGTTATTACGCTCGGTTACTCGCGTGTTTGTTATGTACTGTTTGTGTTCAAACGTTTCGAGCACGTCGCCCGAAGCGAGTGCGCGTGTTGCGGGCTAACGTCGCGCCGTGTGTTCACTTCGGATGCGTCGCGAAATATAATTTGATTTCTCCCATGCATGCATGGCACGGGAATAGCAGTTGCTACGAGTATTTACTTGAGAACTCTTCGCACGCAAGTAATATCCGGATCATTTCCACCAGCTAAGCGTTCGTCCGCCGCTTCTGGAATGCTACTAAGTAAACTAAAAACAGAAAACAACAAATGGTGCGCGCACTAGATGCGCGTTGAGGCCGCACGCGCCTCCCGCCGGTACACACGCGCACACACGCGCACACACACGCGCACACACACGCGCCGCACCGCCGCCTCGCATAAAACGTATAGCAGAACAGTGTTCCATATAAAAACGTCACGGTGCGCTTGCCCTTGTTTAAAATTACTGGTCAATAAAAATATTGGGTTTGCTTAAAACATAAAAAGCGTCATTAGGTCAACAGATTTTGTTATGTAATTATCATCGTTAAATTATTACACAGCTATAAGAGCAATATAAGACATTACACGTATTAAAGCGCGATGCGCCCGCGCACCGCGACGGAATATAACCTGGCCGCGGTCCAAGCCACGGCGCAAGTGCTAGCGATGCTTTTAAATTTTTATTTACTGTGATAATATAAGTAAACAAATCATTTAACACCAATGTATTTGTGCGGGAGTACGGCGCTAAGGGATACCGCGCACAGCCGCGCGAAGGTCCCGGCACCGTATGTAATATAAAATCCGAAAATAAATATGTTGTGTACATGTGTGTGTGCATACGCGTAATTGCTCAAAGTAGTTGTAAATTAGCGAAATATTGAAATGAAATGCCTCCATTTCATATTCTAAATGTATCGAACAGGTTCAGTTCAAAGTGAGTGTAGACAATAAACGCAGTAAACATTGTAAATTAAAAAGAAAGTTCTCGTGTACGCAAGGCAAGAATCGTTCAGTCGGCAAGGCTCGTTCGCCATAACCGCAGCCCACACCGTCACGGTCACCGTCACCGTCACTGCGACGGCGGACGGCGGACGGTCGCAGTGTTCGACGTACTACATTAACTCGGCGCCGCTGCAGCGTGAGCCGGTCCCTCGCTTCGTCACGGCACCGCCGCCTGCTGCTGGTGACATTGGGCGCGCGCTCGGCACCCGAGTGCACCCTCGAGCTACTGCGTTTCGTTCTCACGATGCGGCGCGTGCACCTTCTTCCGCCTCGGAATATAAATTTTCTCATCGCGCATTCCATCACCACCGCATCTGCTGTTTGAGAAGTGGTATAAATGAACGTGCTACCGTCGCTGTTATTAATAAAAATGGCGACACCCCACCAGCTCCTCGCCTGACTGCCCGCCCGCCTGCCAAACAACTGACCCAATGATCTTCCGCGGCACGAGGAACCGGTGCGCGCGTATATTTAGCTATCCGCACTCGTCGCGGAGCACCCGCGCCACCGTGCGCACGTCGCCTCCTAAACCAATTGCTCGTCTATAGGGTTTAGACTTAGTTCAGACCGAGCTTAGGGCCGTATGCGAATTGATAGATTAAAATATTTATTAAATTATATATTTTTTTTATATTATCATGCTTTTTTCCCAGTAGGGGTAGGCAGAGATGAATAAACGCCCATTTTTCGGCAGACGTGGTCAGATTAGGTCTTATATGACAGGGGGTGAGCCTGTTGCCACTTTATTGGGGCCAACACACACACACAGAGATGATTTCACTGTGCGGGTTTCCTCACGATGTTTTTTTTCACCGTTTGTATCTCGTTGTTGTTAACTAAAGTTCACAAATGTACATAACTTAAATATTAAGTCATCGGTACATGCCGAGATTCGAACCCGCGACCTTCAGAATGAAAGCCGCACACTCTAACCATTAGGCCAGCGAGCTATTTAATTATAATGCGATACAATATTATGCTGTTACTTGGTGACGCGCCGACAATTGACACCGTATTCCTGATGAGCATGACCGACACGATGAATTACATTAGATGAATACGGTACCGGACACTCAGAGCTTCCTTTTCGATTTCTTTCTTCTTAGATTTATAGAAGAATAGATAGAGAATAAGATTATAAAATTATTAAGAACTTCATTTTTAATAATTTTATAATCTAATTGGAACAATACCGACATGGAAATTAAAAATCGACCTCGACCGAGGCGGATCAAGCGCAGCTAAACCGGACGGCTCTTTGTTACTGAGAGCGTGCAATTGGATTTCGCTTGTTATTACAATCTCCATACGTTAGAAGTGTAGTCTGAGCAAAATTTCTCTTTGCAGGAAACTGTGCAGAGCAGTGGCGGTCAAGTCAGCAGCAGCACCAAGTTTGAGGAGTTCGACCTCGAGCAGTGCTGGGACGAGCGAGTTCTGCGGAAACTCGTAAGTGACATTGTTAATAAGCGGACAAACACTCCGAACGCGGATTGCAAGGCCGGACCCTGCGTCGAGCTGCAGCGGTCCCATGGCCCTGCTGCTCCCCGCTCAGTTCACGCATTGCGTTCGCAGTGCTCATCTAACGTTTAATCGGAAAGGGAAAACAGCAAACTGCTATTTGTTTACTGCTTCGTTATTAATAAACAACAAAGAATATAATATTAAAAAGAAGCGGAGCTCATTTTTAACCGTTACAACAGTCGAAGAAAGTATCCGTACGCTATATGGTTTGATGCCAGCACCGTCAGTGCGGTAACAATGCAACTCGCCTCGCTGCACTTGTTCATAATAATTTTTTGAGCCACTCGAGCTAAGTCGGGTCGACCCGGCATGAGCTACTAAGCCCCACTACCAGGACAAGGAAGGAACCTGTTTGGGGGAGATATTGTCTAGCCTGAGTCTTTCCGTCGAGTTCATCTGAATATGAATTTAAGCAAGACCAAAGTCATGCTTAGCCAAGTCATGCCAAAACCAATCAAAATCAATAGTGAGATTCTTGAAGTAGTTCACCACTACATTCGCCTCGGCCCACTTGTGCAGACAGGTAAAAACAATATCGAGAATGAGGTTTAAAAGGGGTTTCAGTTGGTTTAGGCTGCAAAGCTTGAAATCTAACTCTTCGACCAGTGTCTATTACCTGAGTTCACTTACAGTGCTGAAACGTGGACTAACAGGCGCGATTGCTCTATAAGCTCAGAATCTCTCAAAGAGCGATGGAAAAAGCGATGCTCGGCGTTTCTCTGGTGGATAGGATTCATAATGAAGTAATCTTTCCGAGGGTGCAAACTGAAGCGACAATGGGCTGATCACGTCTGTTGCAGAAGTGAAGGTTTGTGTCCAACAGTGGACTTCCGCGTGTTGTTGATAACGACGAGGATACGAACTGGGTGATGGTAGCATTGCACTCAGTTAAAAATAATTGAAAAATTATATCTTCGTAGTCACAATTACATTTGATGTTCAACCTCTCTCGCCATCTGTTGAAACGCACAAGCAACTTGCGACAAAAAGAATGGCAATTAGTGGCGAAAATAGTCACAGAGGCCTTGAGCGGTGTGGTCGCGCCGCGTCGTGTCGCCTGTCCGGAGGAACGACGACAACGGACGACGATGCGCCGCGCGTATATTCCCTTACTTACTTTGACCTACTATATTTTTTATTACCCTATTACTATCATAGCTACGATTATATTAAAGTTAAATGTTGATATATAATGAAGTGTATTATGTTGTTGCAGCTCGAAGAGTGCGGCGACTACGAGCAGCGGCGCCGTCTGCGCGCGCGCATCCGCACACTCATGGCCGAGCAGGAAGGTCAGAGCGCGCGTCCTGCCATTATTGTTAAACTACTATTTTAAGGACTTCACGATCACCTCACAAGACTAAAAAATAATGTACGGACAAAAAAAACAGGTTTAGTTTTACATTGTTGTTTTACAGCATGTACGAGCGCGGTGACGGATGCGCTGGCTGCAGCGGGCGAGGGCGAAGGCGGCGGCGAGTCCGAAACGCGCGGTGAGTGTCTCCTGTTGCCACTGCTGCAGGGCCTGCTGGCCAGCGATGGCACGCCAGCGCTCACCGGGGCCACGGCCGCCGTAGTTGCTGACGTGCGCCGTGCTCTGTCCCGCCTGCGTGTTGCTCTGGCTCCGCCTACCAAGCACCCTCACGCGCAGGCCCTCCTCTCTTTAGCCGAGCGTTTGGAAGACGCACTGGATGCCGACCGCCTCGATGGCTGTCGACGTCTCCGCAGGCGCAACCGCGCGGCAAGGCACACCGTCGCTGTCACCCACAGCGACCTCGAGGCGGCGCGCCAGCTTATCAACGATTCCGTTTCTTCTCCGCCACAGCAACTTGAACAATCCGTGCCACAGATTAATCAGCCCCAAGCAACAGTCGAGAGTCGTGCCCATGCCCCACGTAAACCAGATTTCTTTAGGCACTCCATCGCCGATGGTATCCCGGAACCGGTCCCGCGTTGGCCCGAAGCCAGGAGTATCGCTGCCATCGCTAATAAGTTCAACGCAAAGGCAGAACAACCCACCGTGAGACGTCCACCTGTACGTCGTCCGCCTGTCATACAAAAAGCTCCCGAGGAAATGCAACGTGCATCCCTTTACCGTCCCCTTCCTCCCACCTATAACTTCGCTGCTCCTCCTGTCGATGACGTGACCAAACCGTTAAATCGATTTAACAATAACAAGCGAGCCCGTATGAAACGCGCGAACACTATAGATATAGGTAAGCCGCTAGGCGGATACAAAATGGATAGCGATGAAGACAACCGCGCACCCACGGTACCGGAGTTTCGTCCTAAGACTGACAACGACCGCAAATTCTTGGCGTTCATGCAAAAAAACCAAGAAAATACTTCAACCGGTCCGGCAAATTGGAGCAACAGGTTCGGAAATATTAAAAACTCGTTCGAGTGCCGCGAGCGGACTGAGCACGCCGGGCCGTCACGCTCGGTGAGCGCGAACCCACGCCGCTGGCGTGCCGATGAGCACTCAACGCGTCCAAAGAACTACCTCGCCGATATCACTTCAGAGCTTAATAGGTCTCCATGGACACAGCGACAGGAGTCTATTCGTGCACCTCCTCCCCTGCCGCAACAATCTACTGTACCAAGTAAACCTAGCTTAGAGAAATCATACATAGTGAAACCGATCCCCGTAAATCAATTCTCCCACGCTCCAATGTCAGCATTTAAACCCCTTAAAAAAATTACTTCCCCCGTATCCGTTTCTCCGAAAGTATGGAGTCCGCCTTCAAGTATCATGAAGTCCCCGACAACCGGTCACGTATCCGAGTACGCGCCTCTTTTAAAATCTTTCGCAACCAGTCCCTGCGTTCCTCGAGTTCCTTGGGCTACTGACGACGAGAAACCGAGGAAAGTGGTCGGTCTAGTCGCTTCCAAATTCGAAAATGACAAGACGGATTTGCAATCTCCTCCTCCAAAGTTATACAACTATCATGCTTCTACACCATCGACTCACGTCACATCCCCACTGGTAGAAAGTTACCCCATTAAAGCGATCCCTAGTCAAAATGAACTATCAGCCCCGGAGCTCGTGAAGAAAATACATGAAACAAATCCTCAGCGCGAACCATTTCTGGCGCCCGTGGATGCGCAAAAGCTTCAGATAGAGTTCTACGAGCGACAGATCCGCGAGAACAGCCGGCGCGGCTCGGCACCGGGCGAGCGGACGGCGCGCCGCGGCACCGACCTCAAGCCGCCCACCGCGACCAACGCCTACACGGTTGTAGACTTCACGCCTCCCAACGTTTCCTCCTCGTTCATTCCTCTGCACCAAACGCCCGACATAGAGAAAGCGAAAGCGCATAAAGTAGACTACTTGCCCGATGTGGTTATGAACGAGAATAATATCGATTACTCGGCACCTACGCCTGTTGTAACAAGTCCCACTGTGAAAACCTTGCTGTATCAAAATGCAAAAGAGAACGAGCTAGAGGAGGGAACGACAGAACACGGCAGCGTGGAGACCAAGGTGATGCGAGGCCCGGTCCGCGGCGCGGCCACAATTACTTCGGGGGTTAGAACGAGAGCAGCCGACGGAATTCGAGCCGCCTTGGACCGTCTAGCTCCTTCCGACATCCCCACCAGCAGAAGCCATAATAACGGCAGCAAGTCACCCTCACGTCCCCTCCCCTCTTACCAAAACTATAACGACGGTAGTTCACTCAGTCAACCGGCGTTCCGTCGGACCATGCCCTCTAAAAACCACACTCGTCTCTCCTCTGACTGCGATAGCATCCTATCGAATCAGTCATTATCGAGTGGGTCTTCGAGCCCACTGGTTCGCAGCGGTTCGTGGCACCGGATTCCTTCTCCGCAAACCTCTCCTCGCCGCATAACGACCCGTACCAAATCCATGCACTTACTCGCCGCACCCAAGCTGTACGAAGGGGGTATTAATGTGGAGCAGCTGCCCGACAAGAAGCGCACGGTGGAGGCATACTTTGCGGGGCGGGCTAACGGGGCGAGTGCACCGGCCCGCGCGGCGGCGGGCGCGTACACGCTGGGCCGCAGCCGCACTGTGGGCACTCTCTCCGAGCTGCAACTGCTGGACGAGGCCAACGCGGACGACGCGTTCGAGGACCTCGTGTCGGCGCTCTCTTAGCGCAACATTCCACTGGGTAGGCGCGCGAGACGTGAATCGTGTGTGTGTGGCGCCTGCTTATGTCGCGTCGCATGAACCCCAAACACCGCAGCTACTCCCCGCCCGACCACAACACCCCGACCTCGACACCGTCGCGCCCCTACCGCCACCCTTCCACAACACTCAATGTATATACATACATATTAGCTAAAGCCTGCGTTCATTTACCGCAACCAGCACCGATCATGGGCTTTCGAGTGACGCCAGATGTTCCCATAACTGAATTATGCGCCGAGGACCCGAAGCCCAAGATCTGTGTGTAAGACTTGTGCCCCGTAACTGTGTTATTTTCACTAATAGCTTTAAGTATTTACGTCTCGTTTTGCTGTTGACTATCGAACCTGTGCCGTTTCTTGCCGATGTCGTGTCTGGTGCCTGGCTAATACATAGACCTGTCGTTTGTATTCCAGAGGAAGAAGAGGTAACGACAGTGTCATCCAGCGTGAGGAGGAACTCCACCGAAAAAATCGTCAGCACTAGCACCATCACCACCACCACTATCAAAAATTCCAAAGGTTTGAAAATTTCCAATAGAATAGTGACTCCCTCTGTCATTATTCAGTAATTTGGTATAAATGCATAACGTAAGTGTGGTGGTTGGCTGACGCGCGTACGTACGCTTCGTGTGCAGTGAGCGAGGTCGAGGACGAGGCCGAGGGCGCGGCGCGGCCGGCCGGCAAGCCGGTGTCGCCGTTCGCCAAGTTCCGGCAGCTCGAGAAACAAAACACAATCAACTCCCCCAAGTGAGTATGCTGAGGAACTCCACCGCGCCACGCAACAACACAACTACACAAACACGCACACGACAACAATGTAACGTAATATAAAGTACGACGGGTACATATAACATATTGAGAGCGCGCAGAATAACTTGTTATATTATTGTATCGCATAGCACGCGTCCGCGCCTGCGCACGCGCACCTGCCCGCTTCATACGTATTATATTACTATATTACAACGTATGTATTTATTTTGGCAGCTCTAACTGCGGGTGCCCATAAAGGAAATCAAGTAAATATTATTACTATGACATTTCGCATAACCATCTGTCAGTCGCTTCCCTACACCACAGAGGCACGGAGCGCGGTGGGCGCGGTAGGCCCCGGCCGCCGTCGCCCCCGTCCGCTCCGCCACGCTCAGATCGTTCATCTGCCACCGTGACTCATCTCAGTACATTCGCTTAGCGTTTAGTTCGAGCTGAGAGCACCTCATAGATTACTGTAAATAACCAGCGACCTCGCCCATTCCCACGCCCACGGCCAGCCCCGAGCGCGGCAAGCACTGACTACCACTAAGACGTGTGGCAGAGCACCTAATTAGCACTAACAGCGACTTCTGGCAGTGGTCACAATCGTTGCTGCTATAACTTAGCGATGTTAGTGTTCCGCGTCGGTCTGCGATGTAGCTGGCGAGTCGGGGCGGGGCACGCTCGCCCAAATCGCCGCGTGGTGGTAGCGCCCGGGCTCCGCCCGCACTAACCTGAGCACCGGTTGTAGCGCGCCCGCGAGCCCGCAGAGCCCGGGCTCTCCGTCGCAGCCCTACTTCAAGTTCACCGACCCCGCGCTGCAAGCCAGCGCCGTCACTATAAAAGAACGGCTGCTGCACTGGTGTCGCGACAAGACCCGGGACTACGAGGTACCCCACCGCCACCACCCCACCGCCGCACTACCCGCGCACACCTGCGTACCCCGGCTGCCTCCACTGCGCTCTGTTAATGCTACACCCTCCTATTAATTATTGGCTGTTGTGGTCACTGTCGCTGCACCACGCACGGCCCCGCCTGCCGCCTTTCGCCAGTCGCCTGCGACAGCCGAATGGTTTGTGATTGCAGTCAGGTGGGCATGTGTTAACATTTTGGGCTGCGCCGCGCGTTACTCTGGCTCTAGTGCAAATTTAATGTTACGTTTGCCGGGAACCGCTGCACGAAATGGCACGGGGTGCACCTGCCCGATGCGTCATTGCAGCGTCGCGTCGCCGTGCCCGCTCGCACTCCGCCCCTACCGCGCCACCTTGCGGCGCTCACACACATCTCGCTTTTATGCTTTATACGCCTGTGCTCTAATATTTGTGTATATATATATATATATAAAACATATTGTTTGAATTATACCTCATATTCACCACACAACCAAATTATATTGCTTTGGTTTCAAATGACTGTCATCCACAAGAAACCCTCATACGGAACACAGTAAATAATACATGTATGTATGTACACACATATATATATATATTTATGTGTGTACATATTATTATTATATATATATATATATATATATGCAACCAATACAGTTAAATTGAATAACCTTAGGTAACAATACGACTAACACTCGATATGTGACGAAATAACACTAGTAACTCACTGTTGTATTTCTGCAGAGTGCGTGAATGTGTTTGTAGAGTGCGTAGCCGTCAGCTACGATTCTTCTCAATATATAATTATACTGTCCGTGTCTATTGGGTATGTCTGTGTGTGTTAATGTGTATGTATGCATTTTCGTAACAGAATTTCAATAGTTCACACTTGCATAACTCCTTGGCGAATGTTAACGGCCCGTGCAGTGACCACGAACAGGGCAGACGTGTATAAGTATATATCCGGTTAACAACACCAACTACCGTTTCAATTACAAATGCGTATTGCATGTATGCGATCCGCCCGCGCCGGTGCGTGCGCGTGCGCAGCATGTGAGCGTGTGTGTGTGCGTGCCCCTTCGCAGAATGTGAAGCTGGAGAACTTCTCGACGAGCTGGGCGGACGGGCTGGCGTTCTGTGCGCTGCTGCACCACTTCGTGCCGGACGCGTTCGACTACCGCGACCTCTCGCCCGAGAGCCGCCGCCATAACTTCACGCTCGCCTTCAAAACTGCTGAGTGAGTCCGTAGCTCGTTCGGCTTGCCCGCACCACTTTGTGCGTACCGGCCACCATGCGCCTCGCCTGGTCCGGTATACAACCAGGTTTATTTCCTTTTTGAGAGGAAGGTGAAAAGTTTCAAGTTTTTCTGTCTCAGTGATTTCCATTTCTATTCATTCCAATTCCACCATATGAACCCCTATATACAACAGCCCCTAGTGCTCAACGGTACCCGAGGCCATGCTGACTGTGTGTGGAGATCTTTGAGGGAGGCCTATGTCCAGAAGTGAACGTCTATCGGCTGATGATGATGATTTCCATTTCAGCAGAGCTATTTTTTAATTTCAATTTACAAAAACCAACGAGCGCACGCTGCATCCTCAACTTGCGCACCTCTTACTGATGCACCAGCAACTGTCTAATGTCAACAGATATATAGATAGTATAGTATAGTATGATACTGGTGACAGCACTCTGTTGCCGGAAACTTGATACACCCGTCCATAACAACACGATACCAGTTCGGACGATGTACACTGCACCACATTGTGCTCATCGCTTGAGCCATAAGATGTTGAATCTCGTTACACCAGTAATCACACCAGCTACAGCGCCTTTCAAACCGGAACACAGTAATGTTCGCACAGCGCTGTTTGGCAGCTGCAACAGGCGCTGCGTGGTACCGACCTAGACGGTCTCCGGGAACAGACACCTATCACCGGTGAAGTAAAATTGTCAAGAGGTGGGCAGGGTAAGGCAGAAGCAGTTCTTATCTAGTGAGCCGCGTTCTGATGACTTAAAAGATGCTTATATACCACAATTTTCACTTTTAGTTTGTTTGGTTTGACTGTATGATATGATCGTTTAGTACTGTTATCGGTTTTTTGACACCGCCGCGACCGTGTGCTCACAGGGAGAAGGCGGGCATCTACCCGCTGCTGGACGTGGACGACATGGTCGCCATGCGGAAGCCGGACTGGAAGTGCGTCTTCACCTACGTCCAATCCATCTACCGGCGCTTCAAGGACGACAAGTAGTCCGCGCGGGCGCGGGTGCCGGACTCTAAGCGTCGGGTCCCGGCAGTCGAACGCCGGGGTCGCAGTGCTGTTGTTTCGAAATTTTGAGCTCGCCCAAAGATCGTTTGTTGAATTGTTTGTTGATTTATGTCAGATATTTATCGGCCGGTCGCCACCGCCCAACTCGCCGTTTCTCCACGCGCTGCCTCGTGACCACGCCTCCTATTTATTGTAATCTCAAGATGTATGTGATTTTTTTATGAACTAGCTTGTAAGCAACACTAACGTAGTCCGTGCGTACAGCGTGCAAGATGCGCACAGCGGGCACGGTGCGCACAGCGGGCACGGTGCGCACAGTGGGCACGGTGCGCACAGTGGGCACGGTGCGCACAGTGGGCACGGTGCGCACAGTGGGCACGGTGCGTAGTGCGGCGGGCGCATCCCCTGCACTTATTTCTTCACATAAGCGAGTTGTATCCGCGCCCGCCGCCTCCTCTTTAACATAACTTATCCCTTTACTTTGTTTTACATTAATATTAATAGCTTCAAATAATCGCCTACTGATTTTATAAAAATGACTATTACTATTATTATTACTATTATTAATTATTGTTTACGCGGAATACACATGAAATAAACACAATTAACATTGCCAATTGTTTTATTTCGACCCCACACCCCGGCGTGCCGCGTCGGTCCCGCTCCCGCTACCGCCGCCGCTACCTGCCCGCGAGCGTTGCCGCGGCTAAAATTATTGATTGAGATAAAATACATAAACATCTGTCACATTCAAAATTCAGCGAAGATTCGGTAGTTACAAGTTCTAAAGAAGAGGAGGTAGCGCCAAAATGAGTGATACAGATTCCGCCATGTTGGTAGAGCGGTCGACCGTGGCGGGGGCGCCGGTCACGGTGCGTAGCGAGGAGGCGCTGAGGGAGGCGGCGCGCGACACTGCGGGCGGCGAGAGCGACGGAGAGGCGTGCGAGGCGGAAGAGGCACGCGTGGAGGGCGGCGCGGACTGCTCCGGGGTCGCATCGGGCAGCACCACGCGCACGTGCAGCGTGCTGTCGCGCCACGCGCGCCACGCCGCTTGGTGCTCCTGCACCTTCAGCAGCATCCATGTGGTCAGCAGCCCGTTCAGAGCGCCTGCGAACAATGTCCCTATTTAAACGTTATGCGGTTGTAGTCACAGCGAATCGATCAATAATTGAACATTGAAATCGTGTACACATTTATTTATGTTAAATTATTAATAGCCGTCACACAGATGACGAGCGTATTCCGAAAGCGGGCGCCACCCGCAGTGCGCGGCGCCGGAGCAATAGTCCTCATGTGCAGTGGATTGGTGGCCTATTTCATACAAACATATTACAAATAACACGCCGATGAAAATCGAAATGCAACGGTGCCCGAGCTATTCAGGCTTACAAAGCAAACACACCGACTAATCCAATAAGCAAGGACGAGAAAACGTTCGCGGCGAGCGCGACCAGGCCGCCGCGGCGCGCGCCCGCCTGCAGCGCAGCGTCGCACGCTCGCAGCGCGCGAGCCGTGCCCAGCAGCGCGCCCGCCGCGAGCGCCGCGCCGCGGCTCGCGTCCGCAAGCAGCGCGCGCGCACCGCCCGCACGCGCCCACGACACCGCTGCGCGCCACCACGACCACCTGCCGGGCAGAGTGGTGGGCGGCTCCATTACTCTGTGCGGAACGGAAGCATCGCCGGCGAGACGAATGTTAGCGAGCGAATTAGCATTTCACTTGTGGGTCCTGGTGACTACGTAATGGTGGCGACAGAGCTCGCAGTGCGAGGTGGCGGCCTGCAGCAGCCAGCGCTCGAGGCAGGAGCGGTGCACGGCGGCGACGGTGCCGCGGCAGCCGCACGGGCGCGCCAGGCGCTCGCGCGACGCGCCGCCGAAGCAGATGCGGCAGATGCTCGCCGACTGCCAGCTGCGGCGCGCCTCGCAGGCCTGCTTCGCGCCGCCCGCCGAGCCCTGAGCAACACCACCGCACTGAGGTCACCGCGCGGCGCTCCCGATACACCTCCGCCGCACGTGACACGTCGCAAATACAAACGACCCGCGCTGCTGCATGCAGCTAAAGCCGGTTCCTAAACAAATGGTCTTCGACAAAAAATTAAAGCCAACACAAGCGGAGAGAGCATCAGGTGTACCAGAATGATCTTATGCAATAAACTTGGCCATTTCCGATGCTCGACAGTTACAACTTGTTTCTACTTTTACTTTTTACTGAATTAATGGGGATTATAAAGTTGTCATACGCAAATAGACTCAATGTCCTCTATAGTAAATCCATAATATAAAGTCGCTGTTAGATGAAAAGGGAATTGAGAACCTGCTTCCTGAGCAGCAGGGCACACACGGAGCCCAGGATGGACGCGGAGCGGTTGGCGGGCTGCAACGGCGGGGAGGGCGCCGACGAGAAGGTCAGTGAGTCCGCGATGCGCTCGCGCAGCGCGCGCTGCTCGTCTGCCTCTGTTACCGACAACGTCTTCTTTACTTCCTCGTCAAGCAATATATATTCAATGAAACTGTGGGGAGCACGAAACCTGAAAATAAAATTCACGGGTAATATAATATATAAACAATTGTTTATATATTATATTACCCGTAAATTTTACTTTCAGGTTTCGTGCTCCCCACATGGCTCCCCTCCAGAGACCGTCACTACGGGCGAGAATAGTCGCGGAACTTAACTACGCGTCCTGAACGTGTTCTAATAATTTTAATGTTTTCTGGTTCCCTGTTTACCGCGGTGTTCGTGACGAGTTCTCTGATACCGTTGTCATCTTTCAGTAAGTAAGCTGGTTTTAGGCGATCTATGGATACCTTAACGGGAATTCCCTTTTATGACTTTCGGTTTGCGCAACGCCGGACAGACGTTTCAACGCTTTGTGGACGAGATGACGAGGGGTTTAGACTTCTGCTACGCATACTTCGATTTCCTAATATTTTCGAGAAACAACGAGGAGCACGAGTCACATCTACGTGCGGTCTTCGACAGGTTAAAAGACTACGGTATGTTAATTAATATCTCGAAATGCGTATTCGCTGTATCACAAATAACTTTCCTAGGATATACCATCTCAGACAACGGGACCAAGCCATTAGATACAAAAGTGGAAGCAATAAAGAACTTCCCAGTTCCCAAAAACATCAAGGAGCTGAGAAGGTTTTTAGGAATGCTAAACTTTCATTCATCATTCATCCCTAACGCGGCAAGAATTCAAGTCCCTTTAAAGTCAAGTTTTCTACAGACATACGTCATATTGCTGGCAAAGATAACGTAGTAGCACATACGCTGTCACGTATAGAAGAAGTTCATACAGCTATAAACTTTGAACAGTTAGCTAAAGACCAACACGAAGACTTAGAGTTAAGAGAGCTTTTAAATAACAGCACTTCGCTGCGCCTCACAAAAGTAAAGTTACCGGGAACACATGTAGAATTGTACTGCGACATCAGCAAGGAGACGCCTAAACCCTACGTCACAAAAAGATTACGAAAGCAGGTTTTCGACAGCTTACACATGTTAAGTCATCCTGGGGCAAACACGTCAGCACAATTAGTAGCAACACGTTACGTGTGGCCCGGAATCCGAAAAGACTGCCGGGACTGGGCACGCGCGTGCTTATCTTGCCAACGCGCTAAAATAACGAGGCACGTAACCGCACCTGTGGGTAATTTCCCACTGCCGCGCGCAAGATTCGTTGACGTTCACATCGATCTCATCGGGCCGCTTCCCCCATCTAATGGAAACCGCTATTGCCTCACTGCGGTAGACCGCTTTTCCAGATGGCCGGAGGCAATACCAATCGCCGACGCGACAGCCGAAACGGTAGCAAAAGCCCTATGGTCTGGTTGGATAGCAAGATTCGGGTGTCCATCATCTATCGTCTCGGACCGTGGACGACAGTTTGAATCCGCCTTATTTCTACATCTCGCAAAAATATCCGGTTTCGAACATAAAAAGACCACAGCATACCACCCAGCCTGTAACGGACTCGTCGAACGCTTCCATAGGCAACTCAAAGCTGCTATTACCTGCCACTCAACAGGAAACTGGACTGAAGCACTTCCGCTCGTCTTGTTGGGGATGACAAGCGCATTCAAAGACGATTTACAGGCTTCATCAGCCGAGATTGTATACGGAGAGACGCTGAGACTGCCAGGTGAATTCTTTCACCCTAGCATACCTGGAACAACAGATATGACAGACTTTATAGCTCGTCTCCGATCCCTGACCGAGAAACTCCAACCAAAGCCAGCGTCTCGTCACAGCAATCCATCTATATTCATTTTCAAAGACCTAGCTAACGCCAGTCATGTATTCTTGAGAGAAGACGCACTGCGCAGAGCCCTGCAACCAGCATACACCGGACCACACGCAGTACTGGAAAAAGGCGAAAAGGTCTTCAAGCTTTTGGTAAAAGGCAAACCCGTTAAGGTATCCATAGATCGCCTAAAACCAGCTTACATACTGAAAGATGACAACGGTATCAGAGAACTCGTCACAAACACCGCGGTAAACAGGGAACCTGAAAACATTAAAATTATTAGAACACGTTCAGGACTCATAGTTAAGTTCCGCGACTATTCTCGCCCGTAGTGACGGTCTCTGGAGGGGAGCCATGAGGGGAGCACGAAACCTGAAAATAAAATTCACGGGTAATATAATATATAAACAATTGTTTATTACGAAACAAGTACTTACCTTTGGGAAGTGCAGCTGACGAGATCGCGCCTTGCTACAAAATTAATCCGGCTAGTGGGTACGCGCACGCGCGACCTCATCCATTGTGCAGTACGTTACCGAAGGAAGCCGGCCGTCGGCGCGCGCGCCCCCCCGAGCCAGTCGTAATCGCCTCACGACATCGAGCGCACGTCGCGTTACCTAGGGCTATTACTTACGGTGTTTTCGTACGCGTGCCGTTGTAAACAATTGTATTCTATCAAATAAACTGTTGTGTGTAATAGGCCAAGTGTTTACTTGCCGTTGGCATAATCTCCCACACCACTAACCGTCTTCAAAAGAATTTTCGACGTTAAAAAATATGGGAAGTAATTAATGTCCGCCTTACCGAAAGCGACAGTCGGCACTGCTTCATCGAGCATTCCAAATCAATGTTCTTTTTGGATAAAGGGTCGTAATATCTGGAAAAAGTTTACCCGGCGACGGAAACTCGGGATAGTGACAGCTTATGTCCGTCTGCTGGCCCGTCGAGCGCAGCTCATGATGATTCGATGGCGAAGCGGGCTGGCGGCACAGAACAAAACGTATAAAGGACATGTTGGTACTTTCTGCTTCCACTCTACTGTATACGCTGACTCCCACGGGACAACCAATAGCCGCAAATTTACGTTTCGGCGAATTATCTATGTGTAAACAAACGATACGTACTGACGACACATGGATTGAGGCGCTGCTAGAAGCGGACATGATCGTTATACCGCTTTCAGAGCTGCCGTGGCCCCAGAAAATCAGAAAAGTCTGCCCTTCTGCCGCATTACATTCCTAATAAATAAAAATAAACATCAAACATTACATCCGGAATGCGAACACTGCTCGTCTTTGTTTCCGCACGAGCTTTAAAAAGGAGGCTACGAAGGTTGTCTGTACCTGCTCGCTGTAGCATCTCTTTACATGTTTGCTTACCATCAGGAGGTTTTGAGGACAAGCACTGCTTTAAAGAAAAGTTGTATCAAAAATCTGTTTAATGTTGTCATCGAAATTTCGTATGCCGCCGCTCTTGCCACTGAACAGTTTAGTAAGTAGTAGGAATCGACAGTATTCATTATCAACCGGAAGACGCCCACTATTGGGCATAGAGTTCTCTAGAAACCTGCACAGGGATCGCGCCTGCTGGGGTCGGCATTAAACATTACCCTTATTAAACTGCTGTAACTGCATCTTCTGTGAAATTTAAAGTCGACGTTTTGTAAGGCCTGCTGGATATTTTGCCTGTATTCGGGCGGGGTGAGCACGGCGCGTCTGATATTTTGGATCACATTCCCTGAAAACCTTCCACTTTCGTCATATTCTAAATTATTTAACAATAAAGCTTTACGCATTTTTCTGGGGCACGGTCATTTTGTGAAGCATTGTTAAAAATACGTGCAGCCACTTGACAATTTACGTCTCTGATTGATGTCGACTGACACGTTGCGTCGACATTGTTTTATTAGCAATATATGATGTCGAGTCTGGTTAGGTCTACGTTAAAAATTCAGAGAACAGCATAGATAAATCGAAACAATCGAGCGTTACCACTGCTTATCTAAATAAAGGATGATATTATTTAAAATAAATAAAATGAACGTCGGCCCGCGTAAAGCCGAAGGGACGCGCGCGCGCGCCGGGCAGCAGCTTGTCTATGCCGAGGCGGAGCGCGCGCACGGGCCGACGCCCGGCCGGCCAGCGGCTTCGGCCGTGTTGTTATCCAAACTTTGTGTGCTCCACGCGTTTTTCAAAACCTTTTATAGGTCCTACACATTTGACGTTACGTTTGTATAATTATAGATATTTTTACAGCATTTTAAAACGTCCCTGAAAATATTTAACTAATATCTAGATGTTCAACATTCTCATCATCATCGTTTTTTCATGTATTTGGGAAAGATATATTTCATTCAAAATTTCTATTATATCCTCTTGTTAGATATTATCGGCGATAAATATCTACAAATAGGCAAACAAAAAGTCAAATGTTTTTAGGTACTTTAAATAACATATTCAACTAATAAAAAAAAGTGTCTTTTAATTAAAATCAATTCAATATTCACTTAAAAAGTTTGTAAAATCAGGAGTTTTAAGAATGAAAACAACTTAACTGCTGAATTCAACGGTACATATTGCTGCCGATTTCCTACCTCAGCATCTCCTAAGAACACGGCAAGACTACTAATATCTTCTGACTCCGGTCAGAATTCTTGTTTACATACATAATTAGTGCATTAAAGAATTTACACGCTTATTTAAAATCACTTATGTATATTTACAGTTATCTACGCAACGTATTTACAATATTCTAGAAACTTGTTCCTAATTTCCTTATTGCTAATTAAATAACTCAATTTTATTATCTTTTTTGTATGTGACTCTACAAGTCTGTTTGCTTACTTCCGAATACCGGGCGCTCCACAACCACGTCTATGATTGTTTCTTCTTGTAAGGGATAGCAGTGACATGCCGGATTATTCTTGCACTTGAAACGAAACAAGTACTCCGAAACTCCACCATGACTTGTGAACACTTGCGTGAGTAGTTTGTCTATTTTTATTTCTTTCATTAGTGCATATGTCTCAATGGCATCCGGAAGAAAGCACTTGGTGATAATGGCTGTCTTATCTTCTTTGTAGCGTCGGTTCCATTCGTCCAACCAGTCCAGTCGTCCAAGTCTATACGGATTTGACGTTTGACGAATGAAATCGAGCACAAGTCATATTTTGGCTTAGTCTAATTTTTGCGTTGCCACTTTAGCAAGATTCGCTCTTTCGTTATCTGTATGGCAAGAGGGGCGTCGATTCACTGTTTACAACCGATTCCAGTACTGATCGCGGTTCACTATATATTCCGAAGCTCTTTTCGTTACTTGTTAATACTATTTTAGTAGCTTCGCTGTTGGCCAGAAATTCTGCCTGGTAAACTGTCCTATACGGCGACAGTTCAATTTGACGGTTTTAGTTTCAACACGTTAGTCCACACGGATAGCTCTGCTCCAACACTGTTGTCAATTTTACTGCCATCCGTGAAAATACGGATCGTTTGCATATTATGGTTATCTAGCTGAACTTTGTTTTGCAGTCTCTGGAACTCCAGGCTAATTTGTTCAGCCGGATGTGAAGTTTCGCAAAATGCAGAGACTCATTCCACCTACCTGTGCTTTAATTCTCCTCGGGGCACTCCTCTCCGGCAAAAGGCTCAGGGGCGATCTTTTATAACCATTGATATTTAAAATATATACAATATCCCGCAGTATTAATATACATTGTCGATAGTTAAATTGTTACAATGACGGAATATAATGAGGTAAATAGTCGCATCAGGTATTTATACACGGGCAACCATTCAGTTACATTCACTAAACAAGCCGTGCCCTGGGGTACCATTTAGTAATTAAGGGGAAAAATCAGACTGGTGCTTCGAGTTGTTTTTATATTCTATCTACATGGCTACCATCATTTATGTAGGGTGGTGCCAATTCCCAATATTGTTACAAATACAAATGACTAAAACAGTGAAACAGAATTATTTTTAATTTTACTTACTACATGCTTTATAACCTCTCATAATATTGCAATTGTACACAATCTTTTGCCAATTATTTAATACAGCCGTTAGCTATTTTATCAAATTATTTAACAAACAAATTAGATACTTTTTTAATGTTTGAAACAATCAATTTCACTGGATTAATAACACATTAACTAAAATGTGTACTGTCTGCTAACAAGGATTGATGTAGACCGATAAAATTGTCCTGGTGCAGAGTTAAAAATGTAAGTTGGTGCAGCTCATCTACCATCCCCTAACATTCTTTCAGTAGTATGCCAACACCTGCAATATTAATAAACTATGAACAATAATAAAAATAAATGTAAATTTGACATTTTGGTAATTTAATGTCTATTAAATAACTGCGAAATATTGTAACTTAAGTTTAGAAATTTTCTTATACACTTAATCAAATTACTTACCAAGTATTGCATGTTTACTTCCACCTTTAAACTGTATATTTGTGTAGTACTTTTATCTTTAATTTTTGCAGTTAGAAGGTCAGTACCTACTTTAAATTTATTACTGCTGCACTTTTAGAATTTTGCATGTTTTTTATTTTACTCTATATATAGTTTGAGAACCCTTTTCTGACATTTTCCTGAAACAATGAAGTTCTTTTTATTTAATATTTTATATATTTATTGAAGTACAAGTTGTAATATACAAATCCCAGAACGTGTAATAAACAAAAGGTACAATGCATAAAATATACAACCTGAACGGGACTTGTGTGGTTAGGTACATGTTCCGTGGAGGTCGGAGCCAACAGACTTCTCATTGAGCTAAAACGCTTTCTGGTCACGGTGGGGCAAGACTTTAAAAATGTTTCATGATGTGTATTGTGTAGATGTGATGTAATTAGGTAATAAAGAAGATACTAACGGGTTTTGCTATAGTAAAAGATTTGTACCAATCTTTTAATAGACATTGTCAAATTATTAGAATTCGAAACATCAGAAAGCAAAAAAAGCGGTGTCGCTCTGCTCAAATTTAATTTGCCAAGTCAAACAAAGAAAACAGAATCCATGTCCAGAAAAAAACAAGTTGTTGGAAAAATCGTATTATTAATGTAAAAGGTGTTAAATTAAAGAACAAGCGAAGCAATTGGAAAAATGAGTGAAATAAGCTAAGACTTCAAATTTTACTTACAGTGCCATCTATCGACAAGTGTGATTTTCCATTAATTTAGCAACAATATGCATTATATCCAAAAGTAACATTATAGATACCCCCTATATTAAGTTTTACAACAATTCAAGCAAATGTACTAAATGATCTCGCCATGCATATTGCGCAACCTTGTGTAGCCGCGCGCTGTCACCGGCTGTCATGGTGACGTCCCGCGCGCGCACAGCACGCACAGCAAGCGCTGCACCCCCACTGCGCGCTGTCTCCTCAACGTGAAGGTTTCCTCATCTCGCGATCTCGAAGTTGCTCGTAAACAAACGCGTTTAACAAAAGCATGGCGGTCCGCGTCCAATTCGAAAATAATAATGAAGTGGGAGTATTCAGTAAATTAACTAATTCTTATTGTTTGGTCGCAATCGGCGGCTCGGAGAATTTCTACAGCGTGTTCGAAGCGGAGCTATCGGACGCTGTCCCGGTGGTGCACGTGAGTATTGCGGGGTGTCGCATCATCGGGCGCATGACCGTCGCCAACAAGAACGGATTGCTGGTACCGTCTTCGACCACGGACACAGAATTACAACATATACGCAACAGTTTGCCGGACAGCGTCAAAGTGCAGCGCGTGGAGGAGAGGCTAAGCGCGCTAGGGAACGTAATAGCTTGCAATGACTACGTAGCTCTGGTACATCCGGACCTGGATCGCGACACCGAAGAGATCTTAGCGGATACATTGGACGTGGAAGTGTTTAGGCAGACCGTTGCAGGCAATGTCCTTGTCGGCTCGTACATCGCGCTGAGTAACCGAGGAGGGCTAGTTCACCCTAAAACCACAATACAAGACCAAGATGAGCTGTCGTCACTATTGCAAGTGCCTCTGGTCGCCGGCACTGTGAATAGAGGCAGCGAGGTTGTTGCAGCAGGAATGGTTGTCAATGACTGGAGTGCTTTTTGTGGGATGGACACTACATCAACAGAAATATCAGTGATTGAAAGTGTATTTAAATTGAATGATGCTAAACCTACTAACATAACATCAACCATGCGTGCTTCACTTATTGATAGTATGTCATAACACCAGTCTCCCTGCACACAATGTTGCATATATGTTATGTGATTTGTTTGTTTGTTTATAAGCACTCATGAGGATAGTTACTGCAACATTACTATCAATAACAAACTCAAAATATTTGAAAGTAAATGTATATTGTAAACAACAAAATTTCCAAATTATTTGTTCCAGGGTATTGCATAAAGGGTGAAACAGTTTGTAATTTAATTTCTGATAATTGCCAATGTTGTGCAAGGTATGTGACATATG
The DNA here is from genome assembly GCA_029286815.1 of Troides helena. Classification (NCBI taxonomy): domain Eukaryota; kingdom Metazoa; phylum Arthropoda; class Insecta; order Lepidoptera; family Papilionidae; genus Troides; species Troides helena. The sequence continues at coordinate 11,212,961 of JAGSMV010000013.1, read as the reverse complement.
TAAACTTATGCAATTGGTATTCATACATGGAATTTTCATCCAAACAAATTATACTGACTCGCATTAAACTATTTTATGTAATTGGTAGTTTTTTATTTTTTAAACTTTTGACCATCAGCCTCTTCTGATAATAAGTTTTTGTATTCCTGTGGTAATGGTAGCAAAGATTTAAAAATATAAGGCAGAAATAATTCCACTATTGTTAATTTTACATTTACAACTTTAAATGTTTTAACACAGTAATATTTATTTCTTCTTCCTTCTGCTTTTTCCCAGCTACGTGGGGTCGGCACAGTATGTTCTTCTCTTCCATATCCCTCTATCAGCCTTCATATCACATTCACACTCGTCTTACACATGTCATCTTTCACACAATCCACTTACCACACAATACACCCACACTTTCTTCAACCATCCTCTATCCTTATAACCATCCACATTCATTCTCATTACTTTCTTTGTTATATGTTCTTTGTCCCTCTGCATAACAAATAATTCATAATATTTTTATTTATATAAAGTTAGAAAAGTCAAGGATAATGAAACTTCCATAATTACAATATAGTATATAGATTACTGCAAGTAACTGTCTAGTTGGGTGCCAATGCAGTGCTTGTTTCTGCCACTGGACAGAATCCAGTAGAAGATGGTGCTTTGTTTTCAAAGCACTTATCCTGAGAGCATGTGTGTGATTTTAAATAAATATCACCACATTATTGGCAAGCATTTCACTCGCCACTAGGTGAGCATCCTACTAGTTCCTTATTAAAAAACAAATATCTCAACAAATTATAATTTCTTAGCTCAATGATTTAGTATTTTATTCTAGAGTACATATTTTACTGAAAGTTAACCTCTAATTCTTAATTGACTTTATTAGTGTAATCAAAGTATGAAAGATATCATTTACGTCATGTTTGAGCATTTCCTCATGACCGAAGTTCCGAAGCAGATTTACGAAGTGCTCGAGTCCAATTCAACTTTGAGCAGTGGTTGGCACATTGGCAACACTTCCACAGAAAAGTGCAAATAAACTTTATAAAGGCAGGCAGTGGAAAAGATCCTTTTGATATATTTTTAACACTGATGTGCCCGATTACAATAAAAACTTTTATTGAAAAAAAATTAATGTAAATAATTTTTGGCGATGGCAAGCGGCTGTGTATTGGCTTTACTTCAACACTAGCAAGAGTTTATCTGTAACCTGTGCGTTTCTGCTGCAGTATAGTATAGAGTATAACATTATAAATGCAAGATTGGAGTTTAAGTTAAATCCAAATTTAATATAAAAATTTAATAATTCCCGGAATCCGTTGCGTGTCCAAGTGGTTGTTGCAGCATCCGGTGGCTCGAAGTGTGCGACTACACCTGCAAGTGCGGGACTGCGGCAACTCGTGCAAACGTTAATAGTGCTTGAGTAGAGATATAGCGCGTAGTGCCTTGTATTTCGTTATTTTATAATATATTGAATATCAATCGAAACCGTCATCGAAAGACCTTTGCAGTGATACGTTATATTTCGTATTTATGATGTATAATAAATGTAAGTTACAAAATAACTATTTCAAATTAAATTTTTTTGATCACCGCATAAATTTTATTTCATACGTAACTACGATTTGTAATTTTTTGCCAAAGTTATATGAAAAGTTTAAAATTTAATCATTGTGTAATAGTTACAGTATATATAAACAAAGTTTTCAGGTTTTGGTCAGGGTACAGCCAAATTACAAATTTTGGCTGTACAAGATAACAATATTGAGTTGATTCCTTATAGACAACTTTATACATCGTCTTCCATGGCCTCACCAACCATCAGGTTGTATGGGCCGAATGATTGTGATGCAAAACCCCTAGATGATTGTTGTCCCTGGCTTGCTCTCCTATTTTCTTCCACACTTCAAACATTACTTAGTATCAAATCTGTGTTTGCAGATAATGCGCGCCACTCTAGCCGCTTCTTCACTCCAGACCTGTTTGTGTCTGCCGGCGAGGTGAGGACTAGTTACTCTTATATTCTTATCAACACTTCCGTCAGGACTGGGTATACAAAGACCTGTTTTACTATAGAAATGTTTTCGGGAGGATAATTATTGTAGTTTTTTGGCTCAGTTATGGAATTATGTACATTATACATATTATTAAAAATTTTTGTATTAGGTTATTTTTACTTTATAGTTTATATGTTATATATTTCTTTTATTATAATTTTGCTATCACAGTTCAAATTTAAATCATATATCTAGTAAATCCTCAAGAAGTGCCTTTTAGTGTGTTTACAATAAAGTTTTAAGTTTTCCTTCTCATTGTCAGTATAATATGTGTATAAAACACAAGTTCTAATTTCCATGTTTAATTGAAATTCTAGAAATTGGAATCTACTACGTTTAGATAAAAAAAAGAAATTATTATTACTGTGTTAATTTTAACTTTTACAATTATTAAACATTGGTGATTATTAGGCATCTGTTATTACAGCGCAATCCCCGAGTTCCTTCAGACACAGACACTGGCGTCACAAAGTCACCAGCTAAGCTCTCACTGTGTCCAAACCTTTACCGTGCAGTCCAATATCATGGAAGATGATTGCATTTATTAAATGCTATACAATCTGTGTGATGTTGTGGCCTTTAAATGTTTTAAGTGCTGCTGTAGAGAGTGCTTTAATGTGCAAAGGGTTTGTGATATGTTTGTATAATCGGTAGGTTTGTGGCCTCTTAGAGTTAAGCCATGGCTGAGAATGTTTTATGTGCACGAGACCTGGTTTCGTGAACATACATTTCTCAAGACTTGCATACAGTGTCCTACCCTCGGTTCCTAAAATGTGACTGCTCTTTAAGGTTGTAACTGGATTTATGGATGCAAGATGTATGGTAAACTTAGAACTGTGCTGTGTGCAGTCACAGTCTAGTACAATTTTACTGGGTGGGTCACATGATAGGAAGGTAGGGGCAAAATGGTACATGTTAGTTGCCTTTATGTGTGATTAGATATTTGTGAGAAATTCCTTTTTATTTCCATGTTTGTTTTGTAAACCTCATAGCTATCAGAAACAATAATGAAAAAAATGGTTTCAAATATTATAATTGAAGTTTTAGATGGCATGAAAGTAAGATCAGTGTTCTGTGAATTAAAAAAAAATATTATTTAATTGGAAACTAAGAATTACAAGTTTCTTTATTAATTGAATAAAATTTCTTCAAAACAAAACAGAATAGTGATGAATATTCTTAAAAAAACCTGCTCAAAAAAATGAAAAGGGATGTAAATTTGATCTCAGGCTCTTCACTTATCATTCAGGGCTTATAGACCTCCTCTTGTTTATGCTAATTTGAATGTTGATTGCATGTGTGAGAGGCAACTACCATGTTCTTAACGCTACACAATGCCAGCTGCGGGTCAGCAGCGCGCAGGGGGTCAGCGGGTCTGCGCAGCCGCGTCCCATCAGAAACAACGACACCACTAATGTAAGTGTACAGCCAGAAGTGCCTCATGGTTCTGCTGTGATACACCCACTCGAACCCTTCGTGTTTTAGCACAATATCGAATTCTCAATACTCTATTGATATCTTTTTGAAGTGGAAACACAGTTGAATGTCTAATAATTTCATAATTTGGAAACTTGTTTTATAAAATGTTGTGCAAAAGCATGAATCAGAAAGAATAATAATTATACGAGATAAAACTAATGCGGTGATGTTAACAGCAGCAGCAGAGCCACACTAAGCAATTGATGCCGCCGCCGCAGCGCACATCGCCGCAGCCACCGCAGGACCTAGACGTGCAGACCTTAACAGATGTTAAGGAGGAGGACGTCGATCTGCTGGTATCACTTCCGCTTCTTTCCGCTCACATTTGCAGTGTACCCTCCGAGAAGGTCCTGTTACCTTGTTCACACTGTATTACTTTACGGTTAACAGCACTTTGGTGTTGTCTCATTGTAATTGTCAAAAAATAATAATGCTGTTGCAGGATTCCAATGCTCAAGTTAAAGATGAGACGGTGGACAGTAAATCCGGTAACAACGACCAGTTGCGGCCCAGTTGGATGAAGTCCAAATTAAGTGGAGGTCTGTCCTTGTCTGCCAATCGCCATTTTTGTTTCCACCCGCTTATACATCTGCCCATTTTGTTAATATAGGCCAATATCGTCCGTCAGATCCGTTTAGAATCAATTTAAAGTACCCGCTAGTATGGCGGACTACTTTGATATCGTTTACCTTTTGGTTTTTAAATTATGGACTAATTAATAATTTGGTTGTAAACGTTTAGTGAAAAAGATAAGCAACAAGGAGCGACGCCGCCGGCAGAACGAGAGCTTGCGCCGGCTGCTTTCGCCCAAGAACGCGCTGATGGTGCTCAACGAGATGCTGCCCAACGACCAGCTGGCCAATGTCGGTACCCTCGCAACGTACTCACATTAATTTCACACAAGCACGACCACACGCTCACACGACTACTCGCACACTCACACACACTACGCAACAACACGCACAGGTTATCTGGTGATTACGCGGGGCATCGCCCTGCCAGCTTTGCCATTTAGCACATTGATGAGCTTTTTAGAAGTTATTTACAAGTACCACACTTCTGCCACTGACTTTTACAATGAGATGGTAAATATCAATACTCCAGAAATGTTATTAGGTGTGGCGCCGATTAGTAGTGCACATTACTCAGCGGCGGAGAAGTTGCTGCGCGCTATCGCCTGCCCCAGCGGTTGGCAAAAGTTTACCACTACGACGGTCTGGCTGAACATCTTGTTTTAGCTAAGAAACAAATCAAGTATCATTGCCACCTAGGTTACCAAACTTGCGGTGAGGGATTCAATGTTGTTAGAAGAATTTGTTGATCTTGCAGCCGGATGTCTGCAACCCCAGCGGCGACTTGGCGTGTGACGCAGAGCTCGCTTCCGTTCGCCAGCCATGATCCTTTCCCTCAAAAAGTGCTGTGATATGTTTCAGCAATTTCGTGTTGAAACGGTTCCTAGCAACAACCAGTACTTCAAGACGCAAAGCTACTGCGCCGACCTCACGCTGGACGGGTGCATTTACAAAGGCTTTGGTGAGGTTGCACTATTTTGCACACCGTAAACACGCACACACACACCAAATTACGTGTGCGCGCACCACAACACTTGGACTGAATAAATATATATATACTTTAGCGTCACAGTGAGATTATATATACATGGGACAACGCTGGCGCTCTCTTGTGTTGGAGACTAAGACTCGTTTCAATATACATATATATATAATGAAAATTGGATTTTGTTTGTTCGTCAATTACGTGAAAACTAGTGAACATATCCACAGAGAAACCTGAGCATTTGACGCGGAATGATTTGTAGATGGTATAGACAAAACATTTTAATTTCGTAGATCCTTTATCCTTTTGTTTCTAGTTAACTTTTATAAACATTTTTTTCTTATTGTTTACGCATTTGCTATAGTAACGGTTGCTTTAATCTTTTTAATATTTCGACCAATAATGGTGGGACAGGTAATGAGAAAATGAGGCTCTGTTTCCACCTATCCACATCGGGTCTGCGTGGTGGGAAATGGCACGAATCCCTCTATATTTAGCTCTACAAACTACGGCCCTAGTGCCCGGCAGCACCGGAGAGTATGCTTAGTGTGATCTGGTGAAGATCGCAAGAAGCCGCTGGATGCGAGAAGCGCAGTACTGTGTGATTTGGAGATATTTCGTGGAGGCCTATGTTCAGCAGTGGACGTCTTCCGGCGGATGATTGATTAAATGATATTCTCAGTATAATCTCTACGACAGAATTCCAACCATTCTTGTTAAATACTTATCGACGGCGTGCACCAGGGCCAGGTCGCCACATGTGGCAAACCGAAGTTCGCGTGCATGCCAAGTGGCGGTCGGTAAGTTCTTAATGTTATGTGTAAAGCCTTTTTTATTTAATAACTATGTAGTGAGCTTGTATTATATTTTCATATAAACAAGGGCATTCAGTTATCTGGTGGTTGACTCTGTTCAACAGTTAGACCGAACTTGTGCAAGCATCTACAATTAGCTCTGCGCGCAAACCTTTTAAATGAATTCGAATACTACGTGGACCCGATTGGTAGGAGGAGTTTGTTTGTATTCTAATATTCAATTGTAAGCGAACCTCCGCAGGCGACAACAAGTTGATGGCGCGCAACGCAGCCGCGGAGCAGGCCATTCGTGACTTGGTTATTAAGAAGATGTCCAAGCTGTGTGCTACAGAGGGTAAGACCACGTCCTACATGTAAAGCGCTAAAAGTGAATCTGAGAGGTACTAATGTATGTTGTCATACGCTAGCGAGCGGTGGTGAGGAGGATGAGCCACTGCCGATGATCCAGCTGGCGTCGTTCGCGCTGTACAAGCTGTTCTGCGAGTGGGAGGTGGCAGGGCACAAGGTGCCGCAGCTCAAGCCGAGCGCGGCCTCGGTAAGTACCAGTCGCGCGCCGCGCCCTATTCCACCTGTGGGAACAGTTCGGACACCGGTATGAGCTTACGCTCACTATTTCTGTTCAAATACATTTCTGAAAAGCTTTTATGTAATTGTGAGTAATAGTTTAATACATATTTGTTTCCGACGCGAACGGCCGAATATTTGTCGAACGGAAATGATAATTTTACAATGGTACTTTGTTTTCGCACTGTATAGACCTTCAGCGCAAATCCACGCACACGCTGTATCACTGCCACAAGGCAAACGGTGTCCCGGAGGCTCGTAGACGTGATATGGAAGGCCCTAGTTTTTTTTAAACAGAGTAGGTTATCACTACGCTCATACCATTACTTAACGGCCATAACAATGTCACTGTATTTCGAGTCTTATACATGACAACTAGAGTATTCTAGAAGCCGCCAATTCTAGCCTAAACACGTATTGGTCAGCGATATTTTGCGGCGGTGACACCGGGCGGGTGTGTCCGTCCGCCGAGTGCAGCTCTGGGTGCACGAGAACCGCGCACCGGTGTTGCAAGCAGATAGTAACCGAGCACACGCGCGTCGCGTCCGCAGTCGGAGACGGAGCCGTCCGCGGAGCCGGAAGGACCGAGCGTCGCGCGCTCCAGTAAGAAGCAGAAGACGCTCCCGGCGGATGCGGCGCTGATGCACCCGTGCATGCTGCTCACGTACATGCGGCCTTCGCTCGAGTACCGCGAGCTGGCCGCGCAGGGCGACCGCCCGCAGAACATGCTCTACACCGTGGGACTCGAGGTCGACGGCAGCACCTACATAGGGAAAGGTACGCCACGCCACTTGCGCGCGCCCACCTTTTTGTTTTGTTTTAAGAAAACCGATAAACTATTAAATAAACAGTTTCTATTCTCATCATGACATCGGCGTCCCCCAAAGATCTCCATATTGATCGATACTGCCCTGCCCGTTTCTATTCTGTTTATTACAAATGTCATGCCCGTTTGTTTCGTGGGGTGATTCGTGACCCACCGATGGGCAACGCTTATTTATTTAACAAAAAATACGTAGTTAAAAATGATATTTTATTTTATTCAGCAGTACGTACGTACACGTTAACAACTGAGCAATATTTGATTATGAAGCCAAATTGTTATTTTTTATTTTGTATTGAATTCCTGATTGCATTCAATACAAAATGCAACTTTAACTTATAACTGCATTATCATACATCCGACACTTGACGTGTTTGGTGATGGTCAAAGTATTCTTAATGTTCCCGTGTTTCTTCTGGTCACAAAATTCTATGAATGCACACAGCCACGTGAGAATATTGGAAATTAGGTATGTTCGAATCAGCCCACGGGTATTACTGGATGCGCACGCGCCGACAGTACAGTCGGCCGCTGCGGGGCGCCTATTCAAGCGCCGCCGTCCACGTGACCTATTATTGTACTCTACTTTTGATGACAACTCATCTTTTGTTCGGTTAAGTCAAGTGACGCCGGACAGTGCTTCACTCGTAGTTAATGTGTGTAAGTTGGCTGACCGCGCGGTGTCGTCCGCAGCGCCCAACAAGAAGGAGGCGCGCCGGGTGGCAGCGCGCGCAGCCTGCGAGGCGCTCTTCGGCGTCGAATTCCAGAACCTCTAGGTAGCGCTCTACGCGACCGCTACGCTACTGCAACACCACCACCACGCCGTCACCACGCCGCCGCTACTTAATCTCCGCACATCAGCACCGCGTCCCCACCAGATCTCCGAGAGCGGACAGTGGATGCCCCTGCTCGGACCTTCGTTCTATATAAAGAGGGGAGCCTACGGGCTCCATCTCGTTGGTTCCTGCTTGTAACTTTTCTTTAATTGTTATGTGCATAAGAAGCGCAAATATTTTTTTTATATAAATTATAAAGTTGGACGTGCCTCCACAACCTCTGGTCGTTATATACATACAAATGTAATGAGAAAATGACTCGTTATCTGCAACGCTCCGTATTCTCCGGAGTGGGAGCGGGCGCGCGCGCGGCGCCAGCCCCACTAGTGGGAAGGCGGGTGTTACTTCGCGGCGAGCAGACGGCGAAGTCCAAAAGTGACAAATTATATTATTAATGCTAAAAGTGTGTGTTGATTGTGAAAAAAAACTGCACGATTACATTTAAATATGGAAAAACAAGAACCGAAGAACTCGTTCGGTATGCTCTCTGCGTACGTTCGTGGGCGCCGCGCCGTATCGGATGTGAACGCAGCTGATGCGCGAGTGCATGGAAACGAAGAAAGGGAAGGGGAATGGATGGTAGTTTAGGTGTGAACAGACAACGCAACACACGGATGTTACTACATTTATTAACATTCAATATGAAAGTAAATAAAAGATTTGGACAAATGTAGTTTCCATTAATTTTCAAAAATAAACTTCTTCCTGAAGCCGATAAAATGAAACGAACCGACAAGCGCTTCAAATATTTTTCCACAGTGCGCTGAACCGGCGCAGCGGAAACGTGCAGTTAGCAGCGTGGGCGGCGTTTCCGCTGCGCTTGGGATACGAAAGAAAGTCTAAATTGTCTATCCTGTGCGCGCTCTGTCGTGCTATCTTTGCTGGCCTCCAATTAACAATAATATTAATTACAAAGTACAACTGTACTGTAGAGCCGAGCTGGTGTCGCACGAAACGAACGCGTTCGCCGGATGGGGTGGCGCGCGGCCGTGCAACGGCGAAACTTGTGACGACATAACTACTCTAAACTACTCAGTCTTAGCGGACGCGACCGAGCGGCCGGGCGACCGATTGTCTCTAAATTTACTTTTGCAATCCTCGATGGGCTGAATATTTTATAGCCTTTGTTTATGCTTTTGGTGAGGTCTTAGCTAAGGACAAAAAGACCTGCTCAACCCAATCCTTTCCTAATATTACTATAATACTATAAAGGTTTTTTGGAATCGTTCGTTTTAACATGAACGTAACGACCAGCACCCTGAAATAAGTGAGCAGATAAGTGCCACAGGCAATGAGCGCTGAAATCGTTTAACGTGTTGGAGGTCACATCGGACGAGCCGTTTCACGAACGAACTAATATTGCACTTCGTTAAAAAGACAAACATTAATAAATAATTAGCAACAGTTGTAAAGAAATGAAAACACAGGAAGTTGTAACAGATTAAAACAAAACTAATAGATTACCAGAAGATGGAAACCCGTCTTTCAGTGTCCACGGCACCCATGCACCGCCGGAACTTTCGTCGTTACATCGTAAATGAGAAATGAACACGCGAATAGTAGTAGCAGCGCATTCTTGCTCACTAGGGGACGTGAGGGTACGGGCGCGCCCCCTTTCGGCACGCGTAGCACTTAGACCTATCACTTGAAGTACATCCACTAAAATTCGAAGGTGGCACGTTCATTAGTTCCACCAAACGGACTGCAAACTCCTAAATCCAGCTTCAAATACTCAAAGTAACCGGTAGGTCCACATCGAAAGCGGACTCTGCAGCAGCGCCAGGTGCGGCGGTTCCTTCCCCCCCACCAATAATAAGTGTAGCTGAGTCTCACCGTTTCTCGGTTCGCTTCTGACGCGCCGCTCCCCCATGTCCTGCAACTCGATGTCGCCCGCTCCGACCCCGGAATCGGGTGTCATGGCTATTCCCAAATTTCTGATATCAGGGCCTAAGTAGTGCGGGTTGCTAAAGCCTAACGACGACCCCCCCGACATTTTGTTCACTCTCTCCGCGCTCGCGTAGTCTGACGTGGAGAGGTCGGCCTCCTCAGCGGCGTCCGCGGAGCGCTCCCTCGTGAACCTCACCGACGCTGACTTTGGGATGGTTGTGGCAGTAGCTCTCGTGTTTTCTTTTTTAGAACCGTTCTGTAAAAAATCTTTTTTAAGATCCTCTTCGTCCTCAGAGTCCAGGTACACGAGTTTTGCCGCCTCGATAGGTGAAAGCACCGGCGCCGGCAACACCATGTCCGTAAAGTTAGGTACGGATATCGGCTCCCGGGACATGTCCGTGCGGAACCCCGACGGGTGTTCGCCCCGCGGGGGGCTCTCGCCGCCGTCTGCCGGTTGTCGCTCGTCGATGATGTAAGCGGACCGAGATTTGGACAAAGACGGTTGTTCCGAGCGAACGAGGCTTTCGGTGGAGTCTTGCTCGCCGGCGAGGACGCTGTAAGAGCAGCGCGTTGCGCGTCGCATGTGGAAGGAGGAGAGTTTGGAGATCTCCCGCAGGAAGCCGCCGGGCAGTTCGGCGCGCGGCGCGGCGTGCGGCTCGGGCCGGGCGGGCGGCGCCGGGTGCGCGCTCCGCCCCGCTCCGCCCACCAGCAGCGCGCGCCCGTCCACGCGCGCCGACGGCCACTTGACACTTTGGTTTATGCGTTCCCAAGTCTCCGTAGCTGGCAAATTAAACGATTCAATTCTTAACTCTTTGTTTAATTAAAGATCGACCAATCGTATTATGACAATGTAGCAGATGTTCTTCGACTACTGCAGAGATGCAGAACACAGTTGAGAGGCGTGGGACGTACCGAAATGGAAGCGCCACATCTCGTTGGTGGCGTGGCCGCGCGCCTCGCCGCCGAAGATGTACAGGTGCGCGCCGGCGCGCAGGCCCGCGTGCCCGCTGCGCGCGCCCGGCGCCGCGCGCCCGCCGCCCGCGCGCACGCACGTCCACACGCGCGACACTGCGCGCAACCGGGTGCATGAGAGCCTGCATTGTGGCTAACGCGTGTTAAGTTCGTGCTGGTTCGTTAAACAAACTGAACGCCTATTTGCTAAAATATACATATATATACAAAATTTTACATGATCCTATGAATTGAGCGGTTTTTCTCAATTCAAACTAAATTTATACTTCACAAAAATTTTCACACTTTGCTCCTTCGTGTCGGCTACACGTTTGTGTGTAGGCGCCAGTTATCAGACGGTCGCGTGGGTAGGTGAGTCGCGTGGGTCCGTGGGTGCGTGCGGTTGCTCACCGATGTCGTAGTGCCACAGGTCCGCGCAGTCGCGCAGGTCGCACTGCCCGCCGTGCACGTACAGTCGTTCGGCGAGCACGGCAGCGGCGTGCCGGTGGCGCGCCGGGCCCGCGCGCGCAGCACGCACCAGTCGCCATCTCTCGGACTCTGCACCAATGTTTACGCTATATTTTAGACTGGAACAATAGTGACACTCCTTGGTCTGTCCTCAAGTCAAAGGTGTAGGTTGAGTCAGTCGAGATAAAATCTCGACGCGCGAGCGATGACTGTTGCAGCTGCTGCTACCTCGCGACTGCTCGCTGATGACTGCCCGTCTGCACCCCCCGCATAGACACCCGACGGCGCAGGGCGCAACTATAATATTGTGTATCCTACTCTATAACGAAGAGATACAATAAAAACTGCTCACAAGTTAGAATGCTTCAATCCTCTGCGCAGTTTAGTTGGGGTTATTGAATCTAGATGTGTTAAAATGTTATGCGAGTGCACACTGACGTGCATCCGATAAATGCCGCCTGTCTCGCGGCGGAAGTAGTTATATTGAATTTTACCGTAATGAAAGGCCCAGAGCTCGTTAGTGGAGCCGCGCAGGTCCATGTAGCCGCCGTACAGTAGTAGGCAGTCGTGCAGCGCGTGCGCCGAGTGCCCGCGGCGGCCGGCCGGCGTGTCGCCCCCGTCCCCGGCTCCGGCGGCCGACTGCGCGTGCGCCGAGCTGCCAGCGCCGCGCCGCCGCCCACCGCACCGCACCCGCCCCGGCAGCTTGCGCCACACCTGCAGCTGCGGGTCATACTCCTCACACCACACTGCCGCGCGTCGCGGCGGGCTTCTGAAGTGATTCAGTCCTACTGGTGACCTTTGTTGGGAGAGTTGAGAGAGACACATGCAGAGATTGAACACCGCAAGTGAATAGACCACAATGTAGACTGTTGTTGCACATGCGATGGGAAGTTCGGAATCTCGCGCAGTGGTGTGGCGGCGCACCGCGCGGGTTTCTATTCGCGTCGGTCGCCTCTTGAACTCCCGGCATTTAGTGAGTGGCTGTACCTCGGTGTCGTAGATCCAAAGCGGCGTCTCGTGCGAGCTGGAACCCGGCTCGCCGCCGAACACGTACAGCTTGCTGCCGTGCGCGGTGGCGGTGTGCTCCTGCAGCGCGGGCGGCGGCTCCCCGCGGCACTCTAGCCGCTCCCACTGGCCCGTGGCTGCGCCGCGCCGCGCGCCGCACACGGAACCGAACAGAACAGAGAGCATGCCGCGTTACCTAGCGGTCCACTTGAACACTTCGTGCACTAATTTAAAACAATCATTCCCTTTATTTTGTAGTCATACAGACATCGCCTAGTGAGGAATCCAGAAGTTAAGACTAACAGAAAGGGCATACTTTGCTAACTAGTTATTACTACTCAGAAACATATTTGTATTTCTGTAAAATTGCTGAAATAAATAAAATTTTCATTTCATTTTTCATTTACAGTGGTAGTAACATAAGAGGGGCGACATAAAGCAGAACATTCACACCGGCCGCGTGCTGCGCTGCGCTGGTGACTGATTAGGTGTTGTCGCAGCCGCAGGCCTCCGATCGGCTCCGTACAGCGGAATGCAGAGCCGCTGTCATGTTTATGTTGGTGCTGGAGCGAGGGGAATCACCGAAGTGACGTGACGTATCACATTTAATAATGACGAGGTTGTTGATGAAAAAAAATACATAAAATCCCTAGATAAGGGAGCCGTGTGCGTGCTGCAGTTTCCAAAGTATAAAGGTGCAGCACAGTTGTATTGTTTGTTTTACGTGGGGGACATGCATTCGTTTACCTGCCCTCGCAAGGGCAAAGACAGTTTATGTCGGACTTGCATCGACTAAAACCCTCACGATGTTCTACCGACGTCGCTTTGCGGCAAGGCCACGGGAACACTTCTGCACACTTCTGCGACTCCGCCAGCGCTGGCTGCACCTCGAAGCTTCATCTCGGGAGAAGAGATCCCTTCCTCTTCTCACTTCTGTATGGGCGCGCCGCGACATACTTTCGGCTTATTATTGTCACCAGGGAACAGATTTCTCCGAATTTGCCATCCAGAGGCTTTACTGGCCAAGAGAGAAACCTCTCCCTGCAGCGCATCTGGTTTTGGCTTCCGCCGCTAATCGATATAGAACTCTTGCGGAAGCGACAGAGAAGGCGGCCAGCGAGTCGGCGCAATCTTGCGCCTTAGCGACTCAAGATCCGCCCTCGAAACAGTTGTAAAACCGGACACCCTTCATCCCGTAGCGTTAAAAGTGAAAGTGAGGGAGAAAGGGATAAATGTAAGCTTATACTGGGTGAAAGCGCACGTGAGGATAGATGGAAGCGGTTCTAGAGAATAAAATAAAACCGGTGTACGAGGAGTGCCCCGTTTCATTCGCCAAGCGCCAGCTTAGGCTGAAGACGCTTGACGAATGGAACATGAGTACGTAGAAGGTACAACGGCTTCAACAACGCGGATATTTTTTCCAAACATGACTTCTGCTTATAGATTACTGTGCCGGCTGAAGCTCGACACGGTCTTGGTCCAGTTGTTCATGGGGCACGGGAGATTCTCCGAGTACCTTTACAGGTGCAACTCAAAGAGAGTCACTCGTGCCTTTGTGAGCCTGCGGTGGACCGTGGTGTATATTTCAATTTCCCGTCCTTTATACGGGAACCTGAGGATAGTATGAGATGGAGCTCAAAAGACAGATCACCAAGGAAGCTATTGCTTCTCTGATGAGTGAAGACAGAAAGTCGCCAAATATTTATAAATTTTTCAAAAACAGTTATAGCCGATGCTATCAAGAGAAACAGCTAAAAGAGAACAAAATAACAAAAAAGTAAAAATCGGCTGTGTGTTAAACTAAGGAATAAGTATAAAATAAAATATACTAAAATGTAAAATTTTAAAAGAAAGTAAAAAATTGTAAAATAAAATTGAAAAATATATTAAAATAATAAAAGGAAAAGAAGAAAGGAAAAAAAAGATGATTTGTTCCAGGTTCGACGGCGAGGCGACTGTCTGCACTTGCGGGAGGTGTGAAAGAAAGAATCGGAATGTAGTGCCATAGATACGAGTAACTAGGGTACGATACATGAGAATGGATGAAAGTGATGAAGTGTGAAGAATAAATCAATGTATAGGAATAAGAGTATAAGTAAGCAGATGGTAATTGAAGCTGTATACAAAGCCCTGACCCACAACTCGCGGAGGAATATGACCAAAAAGAACTGTTATATGGCCGCGGAGGACGGGGAGATCGGTGGAACGCAGTACTGACACTCCTCTCCCTCCACGACTCCACCACTGCTGCGCAAGGCGGTGCGGCGCCCGGCACGGTCCACCGGCGCGCACCCTGAGTAAGCTTAGCTAGAGCTGCCGCTTCCGGTCGGGCCTTACGCGCTGTACGGGACTGCGCGGTTGTCGTCGAAGTAGTTACTTTTTCTTTTTACTTATTAATTTAGTTTAAAGCTTAATATTATTTTGTAGTTAGTATTCATTGAGCTAGTTGGTTGGAAGCGTGTAGACTTGTGCTTGTGCAGCGTCCAACATTCATTGACCTAATTGGTTGGGAGCGTGTAGTCTTATGCTTGTGCAACGTCCAACATTCATTGACCTAATTGGTTGGGAGCGTGTAGTCTTGTGCTTGTGCAACGTCCAACATTCATTGACCTAATTGGTTGGGAGCGTGTAGACTTGTGCTTGTGCAGCGTCCAACATTCATTGACCTAATTGGTTGGGAGCGTGTAGACTTGTGCTTGTGCAGCGTCCAGCATTCATTGACCTAGTGGTTGGGGAGCGTGTAGACTTGTGCAGCGTCAACATTCATTGACCTAATTGGTTGGGAGCGTGTAGACTTGTGCAGCGTCCAGCATTCATTGACCTAATTGGTTGGGGCGTGTAGACTTGTGCAGCGTCCAACATTCATTGACCTAATTGGTTGGGAGCGTGTAGTCTTGTGCTTGTGCAACGTCCAACATTCATTGACCTAATTGGTTGGGAGCGTGTAGTCTTGTGCTTGTGCAACGTCCAACATTCATTGACCTAATTGGTTGGGAGCGTGTAGACTTGTGCTTGTGCAACGTCCAACATTCATTGACCTAATTGGTTGGGAGCGTGTAGACTTGTGCTAATGCAGCGTCCAACATTCATTGACCTAATTGGTTGGGAGCGTGTAGACTTGTGCAGCGTCCAACATTCATTGACCTAATTGGTTGGGAGCGTGTAGTCTTGTGCTTGTGCAGCGTCAAACATTCATTGACCCAATTGGTTGGGAGCGTGTAGACTTGTGCTTATGCAGCGTCCAACATTCATTGACCTGAGCAGTTACCGAGTGAATACCGCCAGAAGTCGCGCAGCGGCACCGCGCCGCCCGCGCCGCGCCCGCCCAGCACGTACAGGTGCACGCCGAGCAGCGCGGCCGCGTGCTTGCCGCGTGCGCACGGCGCGGCGCGCGCGCTCTCCACGCACGACCACATCTCATCTGCGGCGAGCGCACGGGCACACAGGCACGCGGGCGCACAAAAGCGCGCGGAAACAAAGAAAGAAAGAAAATAATTTTATTGACGTTTGACCCAATTTAGCCTACACGAGCGGTTGAGTAAAACAACAAAAAAGAACAAAAACAAACAAAAGTTATTGTGAAATATTAAATAATTGCAACGCGGTGTGCGCGCGCCCATGCGGCGGGGTACGTCTGTTGCTGTACACATACACATACACATAACATGTAAAATTAATAACACACATGATTTGAACTGAAGACAAGTAACTAAGTACCGCTCTTATTTTGTATATACTCTAAATTTATAGAAAGAGACTGCCCGTGTGTGACAGTTTATAGGGGGGCGGCGTGTTGTAGCAGCAGCTGGTGGCGGCGTGCTCGACACGACCCCCTACCGGTGAGACTGCAATACTGCACAAGTTACTCTGTGTTTCCACAGCACGGTCAGCGGAGAACAGCGACAGCCGGAATTATGACGGTGCCGATGGAGTTTCAAATACAACGAGCAAGCAGCGCAGCGTGCACCGCGTGCACGGAGTACCGAAAAAGGCGCACCGGGAAAGGTCAGCACGGCGGATCAAAACAAGCTTCCAGTCCCTGACACCAGTCGCGTTACTTTCCTAAGCATTGTGCGCACCCCTCGGTTGGTAATTCGAAGGGTTTTCCGTTGCGAACGCGTTACCCGCGTCCCGGGCCCGCGCGTTTCGGGGGTGGGGTGGGGGAAATTAAATGTAACGAGAGGGGCCTCTGTCGGGGCTCGTCGGCGGGTCCGGCGCCTCATTCGGGGCCACAATTACTACTCACTGACATTTGCGACACTTCTATTCAACGAGGAAAGTCATCCTGCGGCACCGGACGGATATCCGCGCGACTTCCGCTCCCGTGCAAATGTTGCAATGTGCTCGTGGCGGGCGTGTCGCGCGTGTCCTGCGTGTCCCGCGTGTCACGTCACGTGAATCGACGCGATAACACGACCAATGCTCCGAGCTGTGTTCCGGCTGCTGCAGATAAAGTCCATTTTTATTTCATCGTCGTCTCTCTGCGAGTGTCCTGTGCATTTGGTTCCAATAAAATGTACCAATCACTCTGGACAGCCGTTCGCCGATGTAAAGCGGTAACATTCATCCGTTAACAGTTGTGTAAACAACAGAATCGCAGTGTGTGCGTTTTGCAGAAGCGAACCCCCACACGCACGCACACACGCACGCATGCACCCGCATCCGCACATACACACGCCCGTACGTTAATACTTATACAGAAATGGACATTGGCAAGACAAATGGGGGCGGTGGGGGTTCGGCCGGAAGTGTGCCGTATAATCACACCGAAGACTAGCTTTGCATAAAGACTTCGACAAGTGTGGTTCGGTTACGGCGGCGGGTCGGGGTGGGTGTGGGGATGGGCGTGGGGGCGGTGCACTCGTCTCGAGAGCGAACGAGTGGAGCGTGGTGCTCCGGAGCCACAGCTGCACTTAATTAAGGGTGCGCGCGGTTACTTTGCGTAACAAAGTTTGGAAACAGGAATGCAAAATAGTGTTACGTTCGTGTAACAACTTGGCTGACGCGTCACGAAGGAGTTCGGGTCAGGTCAGGTCAGGTGAGAGGGCGGCACTCGGCGCCCCCGTTTATCGTGTACTTAACCGCATACACTTACCTGCACACCGCACGCGCACACTCGTGAAGAGGTGTTGCGTAGCACGAGCTCCAACCGCAGCGCTCCGCCCCCGCGGCGCTACTGCCGCACCGTTGGCCCGATCCCATTGACCAGGTCTATATTCATAGGCAGGATTGCGAGATAATATTCTTCGAATACCTCCATCTTCGGCGAATCTCGATAATCGACGAATCTCTCACCTGGATTTGCAGCTCCCAGACCGGCGCACGAGGCCCGGAGAGGTCGCGGTCTCCCTCTCAGAGTGCGTGCCACCGGTTGCACTTCATGAACGTCTAGTCCGATGAGAACCGGTGCATCGTGAAGTTCCGCCTCTGATGCCGCCGTTATAGTTTCAGTATTTCCTTGTTATTATATTAATCGCAGTAAACGCGAAATCCAAATTAACGGCGGGGGTACGTGAGGGTGCGTGACGGTGTGCCAGGGTGCGTGGGGCTGCCGACCGTCTGTTGCCGGCACCGGGCGGTCGCCCTCCGGCCCCGGCGACTTGCACACAGACAGCGTATCAAATTTTCATCGATTCATATTCAACTCGCGCCGCGGGGATCTCCCGCCGGGAGGGAGTAAAGCGAGGGATGGATGGGGTGAGAGCGGGGCGACTGATTAGATTTAAGTCGCACCACGCCGGGGGTAGCGAACGCTTCCGGTAGTGCGACGACAACTTTCATCAGATACCTGTGTACGTGAAAGTTAAGTTTCTAATTATGAAAAAAAAAAACAATGAGGTTGTTGAATCGTTTTCAAACAGCCTTTGGATTGAAGCTTTGTCTCTATACCACGGTGTAACACGGTAGTGACGTATGCGACACTCACCTGCACAACATCACGTAGATTAAAGTGTAATTGTTCATGCTACGCATTAGTGATCGTTATAATTTATCTGAAACTCCTTGGCGCGGATTGTATCCGTTTTTGGGCTCGATGCTTTACTTATTAATTATTTTGGTGTTGTCCGGGGCTGGGGCCGGACCGGGTCGGCTCTAGCGCTGCGGAAACGTTTCCTTTTCAACAACATCAAAGGGGCGAACGTTTCAGGTGTCGACGCGTTGCGGGGGTGAGGGTACAACATTGCGCACGTTTTACAATCAAACAATGTTCCGGATATGAATCTGTTTACCTGCCCTCTGAGCCGATCCCCTCCAATGGTCAACCTCGTGTACTTGATGAGATGCCCCAAGTGCAAATAAATCACAGGTTGACATGTTGCTCGCGCTCGTGTATTTATTTCAAATTTCACTAATTTTATAACTCGTTATTGAAAACCTATAAGTAGTTGGAATGTATCGCGCCCGCCGGCTCGCCAGCTCGACAGCGCGCCGCCCCACCCGAGCCTCCCCCATAATACCTAATTACACTACTCTTATGCTTTGGCTTTTTTCAATACCATCGCTGCCACCGTTTAGTAAATATTACGTGTGCACGTCCACGCGTGGCACGGTCCCGCTCTTCTTCTGCTCCTTTATTTAATAAAAATGCGCAATAGTCAGTAGTGGGGCGGAGTAAGACGTAGGGATCTGTAGGTAGCGAGTGCGCCGTTCCAGCTCTGCCGACCGAAGCTTCCCAGGTTGGGCTCCGAATGCAGGCCAGAGCGTGCTCCCCCGACTAGGCCGAACGTCACTAACGCTTTTGTCGTCGGCTGGTTTTCTTTCCAACGATCGCTCCTGGCTGTTCCTATGCTTACGTAGTATGATTTCGTTTTATTCAACAAAGCGACGAGACGAGCGGGACTTTCACCTGATGGTGAATGATACGCTTGCCCATAGCAATGTAGCGCTAGTTAGGATGGCATACATTACGCCACATTGTGCTCGTCGCCTGAAACATAAGATGTTGAGTCTCATTACTCAAGTAATAACTCTAGCTGCAGCGCCTACAAAGCGGATCACAGTAATGTTTACCCAGCACTATTTAGCAGCAGCAATAGGTGCTGCAATGGTAGCTACCTAAACGGTCGGTCTGCAGTAGTAGAGACCTACCAGCAGTAAAACTACTGTACTACTACGGAATTAGGGTTTTATTTTGATAATCGCAGCACTACCACATCCAGTGGCTGCTCAACTCGTCTTATTGCGAGCTGGCCGCTCGCCCCCGGCGCCGGCGCTGTGTGATAACATTAACGGTGTCGAGACTTCAAGAAGACTTCTCTGAGCACGTGCATTAACCTACCAGTGGTACTGGTCAGGATGTTCAGATGCTTCTATCAAAGGCTTCCATTCGCAGCGGTTGGACGGGCGCTGAACACTCGCAATGTTTGTTGAATATTTGTATAGGACGGAAGTTCATTTGACGGCAAACACGAGCATTGTGCGCTTCCGAGCCCGTGCGCGTGGGGCGTGGAGCGCGTGGGGCGCGGGCAGTGGTGTCCGACAGCGCTCGCCACTACAGCATCAGACCACGCGCAGTACGAATGTTGTAAGGTTTGTACAAGCTCCGCGTCGCACGCGGCAGGCGGACTGCTGGAGACGAGCATGGCTCGGAGCCGGGTGGCTCTCTCAGTGCCGTTCCGCCGCTTGCGTTGCAGTAGCGGCAGCAGTCCACACCCGGGCGGCGGCGCTGTGTTCGCTTCGATATAAAAGCTGGAGACACGCACAGTATCACGTGACCAATGTTACTGACGCATGTAACGGGTGAAGCTCGGCGTCGCGCTACTTCTAGCGTTTAAATGCAGCTGCAGACTGTGCGCTCGTTGGCGCACCGGTCATCACTCGGAGATTTCTCACCAAATATAAATAATATAATATAATTATTACAGGAAAAAAGTTTAAGATAACTTTGAAAAGGGTAACTTATTTCCCATTGCAAATACTGCCTGCATATAAAAAGTACGTGATATCGATTATCTGATTGGTCGGCAACTGTACTATACTAACGATAATAAAGTATACACAAATAATAAATAAAGTATATAAAAATAATAAAGTAATACAAGAAGTGTTCAATGTAAAATGCCCGTTAGACCTGTACCTGCACTGACTGGTGGTGATTGTCTAAGAGCATCAAAACATCTAATGCCTAAGACTTTAACAGATAGTGCCGCGTACTGGCCGCGCGCGTGCCGGGGCGGGGCGGGCGGTCCGCGCGCGCATCTCACGGAGCCGGTTCATTGTCTAATGCGGACCCGCGTGTCTCCCGCATTTATTTCAGCGTAACAAACGATAACAATCTCTATTGTATTTTTATAAAAAAAATTCTGAATGGTAAAATCTTTAACCAACGTTTCAGTTAACACAGTCAAGATAATAAAATGACGTTCCACAAATATACATTTTGTTATTCACGTGAAACGCGATCATGCTGAATTCAACGTCACGGCACTTTAGAAACAAAATTACCTTCTATAGTAGTATTTAATAAAATGCGCAATAGTCAGTAGTGGGCGGAGTAAGACGTGGGGATCTGGAAGTAGCGAGTGCGCCGTTCCAGCTCTGCCGACCGAAGCTTCCCAGGTTGGGCTCCGAATGCAGGCCAGAGCGTGCTCCCCGACTAGGCCGAACGTCACTAACGCTTTGTCGTCGGCTGGTTTTCTTCCAACGATCGCTCCTGGCTGTTCCTATGCTTACGTAGTACGATTTCGTTTTATTCAACAAAGCGACGAGTCGAGCGGGACTTTCACCTGATGGTAAATGATACGCTTGCCCATAGCAATGTAGCGCTAGTTAGATGGCATACATTACGCCACATTGTGCTCGTCGCCTGAAACATGAGATGTTGAGTCTCATTACTCAAGTAATAACTCTAGCTGCAGCGCCTACAAAGCGGATCACAGTAATGTTTACCCAGCACTATTTAGCAGCAGCAATAGGTGCTGCAATGGTAGCTACCTAAACGGTCGGTCTGCAGTAGTAGAGACCTACCAGCAGTAAAACTACTGTACTACTACGGAATTAGGGTTTTATTTTGATAATCGCAGCACTACCACATCCAGTGGCTGCTCAACTCGTCTTATTGCGAGCTGGCCGCTCGCCCCCGGCGCCGGCGCTGTGTGATAACATTAACGGTGTCGAGACTTCAAGAAGACTTCTCTGAGCACGTGCATTAACCTACCAGTGGTACTGGTCAGGATGTTCAGATGCTTCTATCAAAGGCTTCCATTCGCAGCGGTTGGACGGGCGCTGAACACTCGCAATGTTTGTTGAATATTTGTATAGGACGGAAGTTCATTTGACGGCAAACACGAGCATTGTGCGCTTCCGAGCCCGTGCGCGTGGGGCGCGGGCAGTGGTGTCCGACAGCGCTCGCCACTACAGCATCAGACCACGCGCAGTACGAATGTTGTAAGGTTTGTACAAGCTCCGCGTCGCACGCGGCAGGCGGACTGCTGGAGACGAGCATGGCTCGGAGCCGGGTGGCTCTCTCAGTGCCGTTCCGCCGCTTGCGTTGCAGTAGCGGCAGCAGTCCACACCCGGGCGGCGGCGCTGTGTTCGCTTCGATATAAAAGCTGGAGACACGCACAGTATCACGTGACCAATGTTACTGACGCATGTAACGGGTGAAGCTCGGCGTCGCGCTACTTCTAGCGTTTAAATGCAGCTGCAGACTGTGCGCTCGTTGGCGCACCGGTCATCACTCGGAGATTTCTCACCAAATATAAATAATATAATATAATTATTACAGGAAAAAAGTTTAAGATAACTTTGAAAAGGGTAACTTATTTCCCATTGCAAATACTGCCTGCATATAAAAAGTACGTGATATCGATTATCTGAGTGGTCGGCAACTGTACTATACTAACGATAATAAAATATACACAAATAATAAATAAAGTATATAAAAATAATAAAGTAATACAAGAAGTGTTCAATGTAAAATGCCCGTTAGACCTGTACCTGCACTGACTGGTGGTGATTGTCTAAGAGCATCAAAACATCTAATGCCTAAGACTTTAACAGATAGTGCCGCGTACTGGCCGCGCGCGTGCCGGGGCGGGGCGGGCGGTCCGCGCGCGCATCTCACGGAGCCGGTTCATTGTCTAATGCGGACCCGCGTGTCTCCCGCATTTATTTCAGCGTAACAAACGATAACAATCTCTATTTTATTTTTATAAAAAAATTCTGAATGGTAAAAATCTTTTAACCAACGTTTCAGTTAACACAGTCAAGATAATAAAATGACGTTCCACAAATATACATTTTGTTATTCACGTGAAACGCGATCATGCTGAATTCAACGTCACGGCACTTTAGAAACAAAATTACCTTCTATAGTAGTATTTACAAAAAAATTATGAATATAATTTTATGAAATTCCATTTATCATATAACAGCATATAATATAACATTTATAGTGTAGTATGAAAAAAGAGATAATTGAAATAAAATATAACACGGGGAAAAACAAGAGTAAGTCTGCGATTTACAGAGTGTCGGAAAATATGTCAGGTTCAGAAGTGATATAAAAAGCCAAAAAAATGCGAACAGCTTTCTAGGTGGCAATAGTGCGGGCTGCTCGCAAAACCTCCCGAGTTGGGACTGAACGGGTCATTGCTCTGCGAGATTGCCATAAATCTTAGTCAGCCACCATCCCGTCCTATCGCTCATCCCAAATAAACAGTTAGATACATTAGAGTATGTATCAAAACTGCTAGTTAAATGAGCTACATATAAAATTTTGAAAGAAATGGGAGCACAAAGCAATACATACATTTCAATTCGGTGGCGAGGACGTTGCGCTGGCTAAACATGTTGTGTGATCAGTGAATTTCCTATGCCAACGTGTACAGTCAGTCGTTAACTGCGATTCATACACAACAACAACAAAGTGCGCGGCGCGCATGCGCGACGGACTAGGATATCGAGTGCAATCCGGCGGCGGGAAATCGCGCGCGGCGCCGTTTTGCGGGACGCGTTGCCCCGGTAACGGTGACGAAACTGCCGTACTAAACAAACGCAGTACATTTTTACTTTTGGTGAATAATACTTTTCTTTTGTTAACGATTTTATAAAAAAAAATTCTGAATAGTAAAAATCTTTTAACCAACGTTTCAGTTAACACAGTCAAGATAATAAAATGACGTTCCACAAATATACATTTTGTTATTCACGTGAAACGCGATCATGCCGAATTCAACGTCACGGCACTTTAGAAACAAAATTACCTTCTATAGTAGTATTTACAAAAAAATTATGAATATAATTTTATGAAATTCCATTTATCATATAACAGCATATAATATAACATTTATAGTGTAGTATGAAAAAAGAGATAATTGAAATAAAATATAACACGGGGAAAAACAAGAGTAAGTCTGCAATTTACGGAGTGTCGGAAAATATGTCAGGTTCAGAAGTGATATAAAAAGCCAAAAAAATGCGAACAGCTTTCTAGGTGGCAATAGTGCGGGCTGCTCGCAAAACCTCCCGAGTTGGGACTGAACGGGTCATTGCTCTGCGAGATTGCCATAAATCTTAGTCAGCCACCCATCCCGTCCTATCGCTCATCCCAAATAAACAGTTAGATACATTAGAGTATGTATCAAAACTGCTAGTTAAATGAGCTACATATAAAATTTTGAAAGAAACAATTGATACACGCGCGCGTCACGCCCGGGCCGAGCGCTGAGACTTCGGGTTCGGGCAGGGCGCGCTCGCCGTACCCGAAACCTCTGTACTTATCTGTACTTTAATATAACTTTACTAATTTATTTAGAACGTTCACCGTTTACATCGATCTTTATTTAGAAATATATTTTACACAAGAAATAAAATAATTCGTTTGTGTTCACACAATCCGTCAGCCAGTTTTAAGTATTATAGGAGTTTTTATTGAAATGGCTTATAAACCAACCCTTGCCTCGAGATAAATCCAAACCGGGGACCGGTGGGCCGCAGCATGCATTTAAATTTAGTCTATCAAAACTACACGATTCCAATCTGTCATCAGCACACATATCACAGCCATCCTTTTTCAAAATTTATAGCAGATTATCTAATTTATTAAATAATCACAAGTAGGTTATTCGATATGTATAGGTTCGATAATAAATAATAATTATGCCATTTTTCACAGGCACTTAAAAAGGTCGGCTCACAGGAGAAGCAAGCAAACCACTTGACGTGAAGATGTAACAATACACAGAACAGTTCCGCTTCCTGCCGCTGCGCAACTGGACGGCGCCCACCGGCACACTACTGCATCAACTCATTCATTATTTGGGCAGGTTCAGGGAGCAGAGGCATGCTGGGTATGCAGTGCAGTCTACATACATATACATATATATCACGCCTCGTTCCCAGCGGGTAGGCAGAGACCACCTCTCTCCACCTGCTACGATCCTGGTACACCTCTCTCGCTTCCTCCACTTTCATAAGCGTCTTCATGCACGCTCGTCGGTTGCGTGTGCTTTTGATCCGGCCTTTCTTTAGGACATCTCCGATTTGATCAGAGTATGTCCGTCTAGGTCGGCCTGCACCGATTTTTCCAATCATTCTTACCTTGTATATTTCTTTCGTTAATCTTCTTTCATCCATTCTTTCGACATGGCCGAACCATCTAAGCATCCCTTTCTCTATCCTTGTCACTACATCTTCAACCACACCGCACCGCTTCCTTATCACACTGTTCTTCACTTTGTCCATCCGTTTCACTCCAGTTATACTTCTCAGGCTTCTCATCTCCACAGCATTAATCCTACTTTCATGTTTCTTCTGCCATACCCAACATTCACTACCATACATCAGTGTGGGGACCAACACGCCTCTATGCACAGCCAATCGTGCACTTTGTGAAACGTTCCGGCTATTCATAAAGTTATGAAGTGCCCCATTGACTTGATTCCTTTTAAAACTCTCCTTTCAATATCACCATCACACTTGCCATCTCTCGTAAACTGTGAACCCAGATATACAAATTCTTTCACTTGTTTCACTTTTTGTCCCTCAATCATAATGTCACAATTTGTCATACATTCTTCTCTTTCAAAACCATTACTTTCGTCTTGCTTACATTCACTTTCATTCCTTTGCTTGTTAAAGCTCCATGCACCATGTCGACCATCGCTTGCAACTCCCTCTCCGATGATGACAATAAAACTTGATCATCCGCGTATAGGAGGCACTTGACGGTCAACTCATTCATTCTTAGTCCATACTCACTATCTTTCAAATCTTTCAAGCAATTGTCTAAAATAGGTTAAACAGCCACGGCGAGGCCACACATCCCTGTCTAACACCCTTCTGGATGCTAAACCAGTCTGAGTAAGCTCCGTTTATCCTGACACAAGCACTAGAACCCTCATAAAGTGATTTCAATGCTCGTATCAGCGTTCTGTTCACCCCATAAGCAGACAATATGGACCACAATTCATTCCTCACCACTCTGTCATAGGCTTTTCCAAATCTACGAAAGCGCAATAGACCTTTTGGCTATGTGCCAAACATTTTCGGTAATACTACGTAAGGAAAAGACCTGGTCCATGCATCCCATTCCACTTCTAAATCCTGCTTGTACATCCCAAATTTTCTCTTCAGTTTCATTCATCACTCTTTTAATCAGTATCTTTGCATACAGTTTGCCGACGACGCTCAGTAAGCTAATGCCACGATAGTTTTACAGTCTTGCTGTGATTGCTTGATTGCTTGCTTGTGTTTTACAGTGCAGTCGATAGCCAGTTAATAGAACCATGTACGATGCAAACGACTTGTAATAGTTAAACAGGCCACACTGCAGACAGGCGGCGGCACTGTTTTACCACGATTTTACACGACATATGAACAATATCAGAATTGAACATTGCAAAACAAAAATCTTCCATTATTAAAAAATTCACAATACACTGCTGCGCCATACTGTAAGTTTTTTAAATAAATTTTATTACGTTGTTAAGTGACCCCTGGGCGTGTGGGCAGGAGTGTTTAGCTTATGGAGCCGGCTGCAAAATATAACTTTTAACTTCCGTCAATTACGTAGTGCTCTTTAATTAAACTCCGTCAGCGAGCGAACGCAAAGTTCGCGCTGAGGCGGGGACAGCAGACACAAGCACGCACACACGCACACATTTGAGACTCGTTACTTTTTAACCTCTCGCCTATAAACAGAGGTGATATAGCATTAAGATGCGACTTCCGCACGCCTGAACGGGCTTGGTCTTAGTGCGGAGCGGCGCTGTCCCCGTGCTGCAGACGTTAACCGTAACATTTGTTTTATCGTGTTATCGTTATTAGTTTATCCATTTACCACGGAAGAACTTGTTCCTTTATATATGTTCGTGTTGCAATCGTTACAGCGATGTGGAAGCTGACCGGCTCACCACTGCGATTGCGACTGCTTAGGCTTATAATATCTCGTCTGCTATATTTCTTGTTCCATTGGTCACCTTGAGATCTCATCAGCGAGTTTTGCTTATGTTAGATGCACGTAAAAGAATCTCACTGAGTCAGAGACTTGATTCACCAACGCGTTCAGTTCACCTGTAGTATTACCGTTTTGTAAGTATATCAATAAAAAAAATATTTTGAGAAAATTACAATAAACCAACCAAAAGATAAATAAGACTTCAATAATACACACGGACAACAAAATAATACACTTATGTGTGCACGACCTGCTAGCGTGTTATATCATCATTATAATGTTTTTATTGAAATAACGTTTTTGTACTTATTTTCAGTTAAATCCAAATCGCGGACACGGCTCCTGGTACCAATAATTAAAATCTTTTAATCAAAAGAAAACGAACAAAAACTAGCTATCTGTATCTGTATTAAAAAGACACATGACGCGCACCGAGCTGTAAATTAACTGATTGATTAGATAACCGTGCGGCGGCCGCTTGCCCGGTACCTGCGACGCAGATATCTGCGTCGTATATACGACGAACATATCGAAATTTCGTAAATGACGAGACGCAATGCTGCTTAATAAGTAGGCGCTGCAACAAAGTCGTTTGTTCTGTTTCATAACCTTTTAAATCGGACGGTTTCTGCAAACAGTGCGGCTTTCTTGAGCCGTGAACCTATATATTACGAAAATACACGCAAGCAAACAATTCTATGTATCAGACATAACTGTCCATTCTGTGCTGAGATGTGCGCGGAGCGGTGATCAGCCGCCGCCGGAGCACACTAGCTTGCCTTGACAAGCAGCCGTAGGTGGCGTTGTCATATTAAGTGAATTTACGGTACTTGTACGGATTATATTAAGTAGCTCGCTGGCCTAATGGTTACAGTGTGCGGCTTTCATTTCGAAGGTCGAGGGTTCGAATCTCGGCATGTACCGATGATTTAATATTTAAGTTATGTACATTTGTGAACTTTAGTTACAGCAGCGAATTACAAACGGTGAAGGAAAACATTGTGAGGAAACCCGCACACTGTAATCATCTTTGTGTGTGTGCATGGTGGTGTAACAGGCTCGCCCCCTGTTACATGGGACCTAATCTAACTTCATCTGGCGAAAAGTGGGTGTTTATCCGCCTATGCCCAACCCTACTGGGAAAAAGGCGTGATAATATAAATATATATATATATATATATGAACGGATTATTGTTATGTACCCGTTATTTAAATACTATTTATATAGGTTTAAACAGTACAGCCTATGTGGAGCTCACGCCCACAGTCACCGGTTAGTTAAAGGTACGTTGTATGACCTCGACCAGTCCCCACGGAAGCGTTCACTTTATTCGTAAAATATAATGATACCGTAAGAGCGTACAAAGCAGAACGTTAAGTGACTAAGAGATCAAAATCGGCGAAAATAAAAATACTTCTCAAATGTTGGCAGCCAGAATATAGCTATAATGTTATATACACAGATTTGCAATAAAGGAATAATAACTAGCTGTGTTTAAAAAACGTTACTAACATCAGATGTCCATCATAAATAACTCTTAAATTGCATCAGAGACCACTGTTTTCAAAGGAAAACGATTTGCCGTTGAAGCAGGGCATTAATATTAGTTTGGCAAATATCTCCCTTCCGTTTTTTTGCTCTTTATTCAATGCTTTATAAAAAGTGTTACAGTGATCGGATTTAGTTCAAATATGCGCCGTTTTGTTCGATAATCTGTTTCCATCTAGACGGCAACTTCATAATACCTCCCTCATAGAAACCCCCTCCTTATTTGCGAAGAACTCGGACAGCCACTTTTCACAAGCCTCCTTTGAGTTCAACTTTACACCACCAAGGGTGTTCACCATGGACAGGAACAGGTGGTAATCACTTGGCGCTATGTCCGGGCTATATGGTGGATACGATAAAACCTCCCATCCGAGCTCCCGTAGCTTCTGACGAGTCATCAACGAAGTGTGTGGTCTGGCGTTGTCCTGGTGGAACACTACACCTTTCCTGTTGGCCAATTCTGGACGCTTCTGGTCCATCGCCAGCTTCAAGCGGTCCAGTTGTTCGCAGTAGATGATAGAATTAAGCGTCTGGCCATATGGGAGCAGCTCATAGTGGATGATTCCCTTCCAATCCCACCAAACACACAGCCAAACCTTCCTGGCCGTCAATCCCGGCTTGGCCGCTCGACCACGACCGTTTTAGCTTGATATTGTCGTATGTGATCCATTTTTCGTCGCCAGTCACCATCCGCTTCAAGAATGGGTCGAGTTCGTTCCGTTTCAGCAGCATATCGCAGGCGTTGATTCGGTCCAGAAGGTTTTTTTGCGTCAAATCATGCGGCACCCAAACATCAAGCTTTTTTTTTGTATCCAGCCTTCTGCAGATGGTTTAAAATGGTTTGGTGACTAACTCCCATCTCCTGGGCGATGTCACGAGATGCCACATGCCGGTCTAACTCGATGTAGTCCTTGATTTGATCGGTATTTGTCGTCACAGGTCTTCCGCCGGCTGGCTTATCCATGGTGTCGTTTTCACCGGCTCTGAATCGTCGAAACCATTCCTCCGCGGTTCGAAGTGATAGAGTACCATCCCCCAAAACACCATTAATCTCACGGAACGTTTCTCTAGCGGATTTGCCTTTAACGAAGAAAAACTTTAAAATAGCGCGTTTTCGGCGTTAGTGAACTCCATGTTTACACGTCTATAACTGTTGAACGCAATATCCAAACTAATTATGCATAGCGTCGTTTTGTAGGTTATGTCAAGACCTTTCAAATTATGTATAGTATTGCCAGATACGAGCTCTGTAGCGCTTTGTACATAGCCGCGAAATTCAAAAGACAAAAAGGCGGAAGGGAGATATGTGCCAACCTATATTAGAGAACTATCGGAAAAAAACATTTATTTTCAGGCACCATTAAGCACTTACCTACGCACTTTGCCATAACTTAAGCACCTGTCCTCGTTGCTTTTTACAAGTTACATGGAAAGAAATTATTGATGAACGCGATATATTTATTCAATAGTTTTAATCAATCGCATACCCTGTTTTTTAATAAGTTCGAAATAAATTTCACTATTCGCATAAACCAATATCAAATAAAAATATATTGTTAAGTTGTATCACATATGGTAATAACTTTTTTGTTTTTAATACTTACTAAAACTTATTTTCATCAATTTTGAAAGATTTACCCATAATCTTGTATCTAGCTTCAGAGCTTCATCTAGATATACAGGTAAACTAATCTTCTACAATTGGTATTTCTACGTGGTGGATACATTATTTTATAATAAAAAACAAATTCCCAATTTTTGGTTGTAACTTCATTTTAATGGATTCTCGTGTCCTTTCCGTACGTTCTTTCTAATAGAATTAATGCTTTTGTTGCCATTTACCGATTATAGGTAACACTTGTCGTGGTGGCAATGCGTGTGGCACAATGATCGAAAGATTGTCGGCTGTGGGGTAGTGAGATTCAATAATGGTGGCTGAACATCGGTAGATGTAATCGTGGAAGGTATTCCAGGAAGTAAACTGGTTATCGAGTGAAGTCCTGGATCAGGTCTTATCAGTATAGGGATCATTGTATGGGGGTAGGTCGGCAGAGACAGACCTAAATCTCATCGTGGGCCTATACCGGTTGGCAAATAGTGAGATGATGAACATATCATTATATTTAATGAACGCGCGATTTTAATTATTATAAAAAATTTGGCAATAGAATACCTTATTATATTTTATTGTAGTAATTTCCTCGACGAACTTTGAATACAACCTTTTTCAATATAATTAATTGTCTATGGTATCCGCGTTAAGCCTCTGTGGCAATATTGTTCTTGACAGCTGTCACTTAATACAGTAGCTCAAATTTGAATAGAATTTCAATAGGTGAAATCTAAAGAACACAATATTGATTCCAGCACACCCATCACAGCCGCACGGCACCATGCGCCGGAGCCGTTAGCCGGGCACGGGCACGTTCGCGGTACGGCCGCACGGGCTGCGTCCCGCGAGTGCGCCAGCTCGCGGCCGAGAGGCTTGCGGCACGCCCAAGCGTCAACATGACCCGACCCGGCCCTCCTAGCGAAAATCTGCCCACAGTGAGTTTTTTACTATTTATGTAATGTCCTAAATTGAACAAGAAATGTTATCAAATTATTTTATTTACCGTATTGCAACTGAAAATTATGAAATGAAATCAATCAGAACTTTAGGCAATTCATGATATTTAATTGTTTTATTCCGAAGTAATCCGTAAGTTGATTCATTAAATACATTTAACTTAAAATATGTACTCTATAATTTTAGAGGTGAACTAAAATAAATGTTTTAACAAATGTATGTATTCATATAACATTTGTCTTATTAATAAATGATAATTGATATAACATGTTTATTAGTACAAAGTAATATTTACAAATTTAATTACGGCATTATGGTGTTTATTCTAAATTACTTGTACATTTAAGTAAAATTTTGTAATAAATTAAGATTTCTCAACAGGAGCCAACATTCTTTTGGTTTATTTGTTTATAAATACTTATTAAATTTAAAGTAATTGTCTTTTTGTATAATGTGTCACCAATGATTGTTGCTCTTAACCTCCATCGAATGGTGCAAAATGTAGTCTAATAAGTTTTATTATTTAAACTTTAAAAACTTTATGCTCATAAAAATTTTTTTGCCAGTATCTGTGATAATATGCATTCCTAGGATGGGCAAATGATAAATTAACTGACACAGTAAAAAAAACAAAATCCTGATCATACAGTGTATTAGGTATTATAAATATGTGTAAAAGCTATTTGCTCTTCTTGAATATAATTGAGTATGACTCCTTACTCTCAGAGTGCTCTTTTCTGTTAGAAATATATGTATGGTACATAGTATACTGTCGAAGGGTTGGGTAAAATAAATACATTCACAGAATACTCACAAGTAAGTACATTGGAGGGAAGGTTTTGTATTACTCTGATAGTACCATCACTCACCATTGGGCTAAGTTTTGTTAAGAAACTGTGATTCATTGTTGGATTAACAGTAGTTTCATCACAAATGCAGATGAGAATCCTTAACACATCTCTTGATACAAAGACTAATAGTATTAATTTATTATTATTATTATTAATATATACTTCTACATATTTAAACACATGTGTATAACTATTTGATTTTTGTTTAAGAAACAATTTGGCCAACATGGATATTGGCAATTTAATGAATCATTAATATCATAAAATAAGTCATAATTAGGTTGCTGTGGTTGATTCCAGGTTAAGCTAGTAGTGGTAGGAGATGGAGGTGTTGGCAAGAGTGCAATCACCATCCAGTTCTTTCAGAAGCTGTTTGTGACTGACTATGACCCTACCATAGAGGACTCCTACATTCAACATACAGAGGTGGACGGGCAGTGGTGCATACTTGATGGTACATATGTTAGTAGTTTATTTCCCAGAACACAGTTTATGTGCTATGTAAGGAAACCCAGCAGTTTATAATTGTTTAAACTAATCAATGCTGAATAGAAGGTTTAAAAGTATACAGTGTGTAAGTACAACTGTTTCATTACTTGTACGTGAATTAATGATGCATTCACATATCCGTGGCCCTGTGTTTGAAGGTGGTTTTCATTTCCCATTAAGTGGGCCCAGAGTGGACTTCAAATAAGAAGCTGTAACATATTTGTTGTAGCAAAGCAAGGGTGATGTGGAGGGTTATAGCTTACCCTGGGATAAACCTGTGCATAATGCAGAGACAACCGGTGTGTTCCATAGGAGATTCTGGTCCCCCTGGTGTAAATGATACAAAACCTTGTCTTCTCATCAAAAGCAGGGTATGTTTAAATGATTTCCCCCAATATTAATAATAATAGTCTTAAGCATGCATTTGATAACAACTGATATTTGTTCATCGGCGGCAGTTCTGGACACAGCAGGCCAGGAAGAATTCAGTGCGATGCGGGAGCAGTACATGCGTAAGGGAGACGGCTTTCTGCTGGTGTACTCCGTCACCGACGTGCAGAGCTACGAGAACATCCGCCACTTTCACACGCAGATTCTGCGCGTTAAGGACCGGTGAGCCGAAAGTGAAGCACCTCACAATTTTTTAAACTGGTCTAATTAGTGCTGTAGTCACGGCGGCGCGCGAGGGACGCCCCGGGGACACGACGGGGACGCGCTGGTCTGATGCGACTTATGATAACGAACCGGTGGGTTCTTAACACGTTTTTGCGGGGGATTAGTTTCATGGTATATCTGTACTTCAAGAAAAAGTTAGTTGTGGAAGGTCTTTGTTGCCGGGGACCGCCTAGGTGGCTACCACCGCAACGCCTCTTTCTGCGCCAAACTGTAGTGTGGAAACATTACTGTGTTCCGGTTTGAAAGGCATAGCTAGTGTAATTACTGGGGTAACGAGAGACTCAATGTCTCATCTCTTAAGCGACGAGCGCAATGTGGTGCAGTGTGTAACATTCTAACTAGCGCCACATTGTTATGGGCGGGCCTATCACTTACTATCAGGTGAGCGTTCACTTAATTGTATAAAAAAAAAATTTAACCCCCCTGCACTCGGCCGGCATCACATATTGGCTGGTGGATAGAACGGAAATGTTTAAATTTATGTGCCTTGTGTATGAATAAGCATCAATGAGTAATACATGTGTGTGTGTGTTCGTGCGTCGGGCGCGCGTGCGTACGGTGCAGGGAGACGTACCCGATGCTAGTGGCCGCCAATAAAGTGGACCTGGTGCACGCGCGCGTGGTCAGCGAGGAGGCGGGCCGCGAGCTGGCGCGCTCGCTCGCCGCGCCCTACATCGAGACCAGTGCCAAGGAGCCGCCGCTCAATATCGACGCAGCATTCCATGAGGTCAGACTCCGCGGCGGCCGCGGTTGCAACGACAACCGCACCACTACGTGGCTTCTCTCACTCACAGGACGAGCGAAACGTTCACGTGGTGATAAATGATACGTTTACAAAAAATGAGATGTTGGAATGTTTACACCGTGACGCACTGGTCCCGGGCCATCACAAAACAAAACAGTTAGCTGCGTCGCGTCATAACTAGTATGTCAATAAGTACGTCAATAACCCAGTGTCGCGTCACTGTTTGGCGGTCGAGACAACCGCCGCGACAGCACCGCTGCGGACTGTCACCTGCAAGGGAAGCAAGCTTCGTTTTGTTGCCGTTAATTTTATCGAAAGTTATCTTCAAAAAAAACAAAAGATAAAAAAATATTAAACTTGACGTCTACATCCATTTCGAAAAAAGCTGGTGTGGAGCAGTACCGGAGTACCGGTGCGGGTGTGCCCGTCCCGGCGACACCTCACGCGGCTCCCATTCTTGCAGCTGGTGCGCATCATACGTCGGCACCCGCAGCAGGACGACAAGCAGCGCCGTCGGCGCCGCGCGTTCGGCCGCTGCGCGCTGCTCTGAGCGCTGCGCACCGGGATACCATTCCCCTTTTTTCTATAAACCCTCTCCCCTTCCTCATTTCCACCACCGCTTTCCAGCTATCCAAGGAGCCCGTGGATGTTTCACAATATTTGAATTGACTTGCATTACAACCACTTATTTGTGAAGAGTTGGCGATACGAAGTAACAACGTCCGGCGGGAACGCGCCGCACGTCAGCTCGCCGTTCGGAGGCGCCGGAAGCCTCGGTTGGAGCAGTAGTGGACGTGCTTACGACGCTAGTGTCCATTGCTTTTTGGGATGCGCATTGCGCGGGGCGCGTGCAGTGCAGCGCAGTGCGCATTTGTGGTTATGCGTTTAGCTTGCTTGTGTCCCCGGGCGCGCGTGGCGCTATTGTTTGTATATTTCAATAAGTATTTAATACATCTGTAGCTGCGGCCGTACGTGCACGCACTGCACGCGGTGCACGCTCCTGCAACTGGAGATCGTCAAAGGGTATTCAGCTAAGCGATTCGCTTCGATAAGTAACCCTGCCACTAGTAGTAGTTGCGCGTAGGTTAGTAAGAAGAGTGACGCGAACACCGCATCCGGTGCCGTGGCGCGCACTGCACCAAAGACAAATCCGCCGTTCCCCGAGCGCCGCACGATCAGTATTAATGCCGTCAAACTATATTTATTCTCTTTTATAATTTCCCCTATCTGATTAAAAAAATTTAATGTTATTTAGACGCTTGTTATTAAAGTTATTATGTTGTCACCAGCGGCGCCGCAGCGGGGCAATACGTAACATTCAACGTTATTTGTTTTCTCATTGATATTGATTAATTTTTATTTTTTGTTAATTAATAACGATACTTTGGAATAACAATGTATATGACTGATGCGCCCGAAGTTCCTGCTGAACCAAAAACTGATTATTTAACTTATGAAAAAGTAATTTTTTCCAAAAAATTAATTTAGTTAAAAGTTTCTCAATTTTTGTAACCCGCAGCCAAGTTTGGGTTTGTGGACTTTATTTAATGAAAGACTACTAGACTAGCCAATAAAAAAATAACGAATCGTTATAACAATTTTAAATTGTAACGTTACGACCAAATCTGCCGTGGCCGGCGCCCGTACGCAGATATTAATTGTGGAACTTGCTCGCGGTACCCTCTATGGTCTGTGGTGGCCGAAACGTGCGCAGCGGTGGTGGGTCGCGCAGCAGATGCCCCCTGGCGTACCAGTGCTAGGGTCTAGCACGCTGTTTCACGTGTTTATCGTTTGTAAATTACAAATTTGACCGTATATATACTGAATATAGATCTGTGCGGCGTTGCCTGTATTGTCTAGTCGATAAGGAGCAACACAAAGGAATTGATAAGTTAGTGTCTTTAAGTTATAAAGTGGGCGTGGGCAAAGCGCGCGTGCGACCGACCCCGCGCCGCTCTATATTATTATGCCGAATCGGCGGTAGCAGAGGCGCCGTAGTCGCCTCGGCTTCACGTTCGAATGTGTACGTATGCACGGACGCATGCGCGCACGCGCATGTTGGCACTGGCGGCGCGTCGCGTGTTATAGAACGTTTTTAAAGTTGGTCAACCGCGCGACACATTGCTTTAATTTAGTTTCAAACCTCTGCTTTCACAAGGAAGAGCAACAATATCGGGCTGTGAGCCGCAGGCGGCGGGCGGCAGGTAGGGGCCCGCGCGCTCGGTGCTCGTCCGGTGTGGTGCTGCCTTGCGATTCGTACGTTGAGCCCGCGCGCGCGCGCGCCTCTGCGGTTGCACAACTACCACATATATTTTTCGAACGGTTTTATACACGTTTATACCAGACTGTAGTTAGCTAGGCGCTAGTCGTTACCAGGACCGGATCCGGACCACGCCCACGTCGTTGTATTGTTGTTACGGATGTTTTATATATTGTGACAAATAATAAATGAACAATTATACAATGTGTTTTATTCAACCTTTAACTTGAGAGCATGAGTCAGCTCTCGGCGGCGCCCTGCGCTGTGAGTAAATAGTTAAAACGTTTGCCAGCATTCTAGTGTCATTATTTTCACAGAGTGCACTTGGTGCAGGAAACGTCACGTGTTGGTGTATAGCCCTGGGAGTGGACACGCGCACGCCCCCTGCCGGGGACGGTGCGCCCTCTTACTCCGCGCGCCTCCGCCGGGGGCCGGCGACCGAAAAGAGGCGGTCTTCGCAGCCAGGATATAAATAGTATTACTGAAGGTGCTTCGGCCCCTCTGAATATTTTTTTTAAATTATCCAAGGTTATATTTTAAATACGTGAACTGCAAATTATTATAAAGCACTTCCGCCGGAGAGGGTGGGGATCCTCGCATTGTGGAACCTACTGAACGTTTTATTTTAAAAACTCTTGCATTTTAAAGGAAAGAAGTGGGCTGACTGTGTTTCGCTATCAGCTCGCTTCAAACACATCTAGGTGGCGGATTTGGTCTTCCCGTGTCTGCATTATGTTATACTAATTATTTAATTTCTTTTCTTCTTCCAGCCGCTTGTTTACTTTTCTTCTGTTTATAACCCAGAAGGTTCACGGAAGAGAACCCCGTGTGACTTCATGTCCGCCTTTTCAATATGATGTCTGTATTGTATTTTGTTCAGGTTTTATTTTTTTTTGCGCATCATCATCATCAGCCGACAAACGTCTACTGCTAGATATAAGCATCCTCCCACAATTTCCACACGGTAGATGTTCATATGGAGGGAGGGATTCGGGCCATTACCCATTACGCTGGCCCAATGGCGGTTGGTGGGAACCAGTCTCGTTCGTTGATTAGCAGGCTGCACTACGAGCAGGTGAGGTTGGCTTGGGTACCGTGAGTTGTTGTGCAGGATCCCTTACTACTTACCTACTTTTATTGTGGAAATAAGTTTAAAATAAATACTGCGCTGGAGAACACTCGTAACCGCGTGATGGCTGCGAGGAGCAGCGAAGGCAGGGTGCGCCGGCTGAGGGCGGTAGCGAGGGGTGCTCTCACTGATATTAGACTGTATCGTTCGTTATGGAGCAAGTTTTTATCCGTATTTCATATTCTTTATTAGGTTTCCAAACAATTTAATTGTATTACGTTTTGAAAATGTTTTCCCGCTGGTAGAACGCCGTTGCCGTTTGTCCTGCTGTCTCGGGCTTAGGTAAGCTCTGCCTGCACTCACCGGAACGGCCGGGGGCGGTTTTCTGCGGCCGGCTGCAAGGGCGGTTTTATACTGCCTTTGCAGCCGAGGTGGGGTAGCGGAGGACGTATCCTCCGCGACCAACCGGTGTCGCACCGGCGGTGGGGCTGCGGGGGAAGAAGAGAGTCGGTATTACAAGGCGCCGTTTTCCCTAACCTCCGCGGCCGCTAACGAGTAGCGGCGGGCACGTCTGTCCGCCGCAGGGAGCCCGTAGAGGATATATCCCGGGCTCCCTTGGTAACTGGGCAGCGGGTTCGGGGGAATCTGTCGCCCACAAACAGGAGGCTGAGGAGGGGGCGCCCTGCATATTCCGGCGCGCCCTGCAGAGGGGGTTCATCCTTTCCTCCCAAGGTGGAGCTGCGGAAGCCGCCAGCGCCGGTGAAGGTCGCGGACGTAGGCACCAAGCCGTATCCGTGGCCCTTGCCACCAGGCGACGAGTCGGGAACATCGTGGGGGTTTTAGTCGGTGCGAGTTCGACATAACCCGTCCTTGTTCTCGCGAGGACGGGTATGCGTAAGCATTTCCCCCACGTAAAACAAAAAAAAAAGTCCTGCCTGCACCCAACAGGTTCCCGCCTTGTCGTGGCGGAGGGACTTAGTAACCGTGTCAGGGTCGCCCACGGTGAAGCGTAGAGGAACCTACCCGGCCGGCCTGAGGCGACCGCTTGAAGTTACAGCTCTGAAACCCTACTGTGAGCTCACCACCAATGGGCTGCAGAGGCAGCTTTTGTTGCCCTTTGCAGCCGAGGTGGAGTTGCGGAGCGAGTACCCTTTGCAACTAAACGGAGTCGCACGTTGACGCGGCGGCGGAGATCTGTTGCCCAGGTGACTATAACAGGCCGAGAGGAAGGTGCACTCAGTGTTGCGGCGTTTTCGGCTTCGGGCTTTGAAGGTCGTTGTGCTCATTGCACTACGCGAGCCCAGGATGAATTACAAATACTAGGTGGTGTAGTTCTTGTGGTACCAAGGCGGGTGTCGCATGGGACGAGCTTTAGACGTAGTACCAGAGGCACCGGTGCTTTCCGAAGGAAATCCCGAGGTCTTCCATAATGTACTGAAGAAGACAACCCAAGGAGTTAGTGGAAGAAAATCACACATAACCTTGTCTTTCCCTAGAAGCACGGTATCTTTTTTTTGACAAGAATTACTGCTCACTTTCACCCAATAACAAAAAAAGATTTCTGTTGCTGGACACCGTCCAGGTGAGCACCACTGCAGCGCCTATTGAAGCCGCTAAGCAGTACTGTGCAAACGTCGCTGTGATCCGGTTCGAGGTCGCAGTATCAAGTGCTCACATTGCATTGAATGAGCTGTGACACGGTGCGAGCTGGACTGCCCTTCGGTGCTGCAATTGCATCGGCGAGATATCATTACACGACTTTGACTTATCTGACTGACCTTAACCCACACTTAAACCGGCAAACCGTAGAGGTCTTCCAAGCGGGGATATTTTGGTTCACCAATAGGTGTCAAAAATTGAATTTTTGAAAATTAGCGAAATAACGAAATGTGCCAAAGTCGGGGGCCGTCACTGTATTGTAAATACATACGTAAATATAACGTCGCGCCCTAGGGGTTAGCTTCAAAACACCCTGTAAGGTTCGAGGGGCTGATCCGATTGCATCGACTCATCCAACCATCACTGTTTTTTTGTTCTATGCTGAAGAAATTTCTTCGTCGGGGCAATCCAGTTAAGTCGAATTTGTATTGAACAAAACTCGCACGATGTTCCACCTGCGTCGCTCTGCGGCGGGGCCACATGCATGCGTCCGCACACGTTCGCGCACCGGCAGTGCCAGCAGCACCGGCTGCACCGACTAGACCGAAAAATACTTTCCCCTGTAAAGACGCACCGAATACATACACCTTGTCCTTCTGTCCACCTCTTATCCTCATCTGGACAATGTATCCCACCTTAACATGTCATCCACAAGTAATGGGAGCTTACAAAGAAAACTTCCAGCATCCTCCGACAGATGTGGTATTGAGTTCCATCGCGAACCATTCATTATACGGCTGCGAAGGGTAAGGAGTGCGGCAAAACTCAAAACCAATACTCGTCGCCCCCCGCGACTCAACACGGCTGCTAAGGGCGAAATCTCCTCTCGCCGCCCAGCGGCACACATCTGGAGGGGTTACCTCGGGTCAGCAGAGTAGTTTTACCGCAAGTGATCAGATCACCGCTACCGACTCTACTGCTATATCAAGGTGAGAATCAGTTCGGAGGGATGTTATCATTGTTTATCTAACCTTTATCATTTAATCAACTTTTCAGTAACGTCAGGTCGGCCCACATAACGCCCCGAAAGACCCATACGTGGTGAATAGAGAATAGTATAATGAATAGAGCCGTACACGGGTCACGACAGATTCTCTGAGTACCTTCACAGGTTTAAACTCAAGGAGAGTCCCTCGCGCTTAAATTTTTTCATACAAAACGGCAATTTCGTAGGTAAAAACCTAATATAATAAAATAAAAAGATATCTAAAAAATTACTAGTTATATAAGTCTAGTTTTGACTTTGACTGTTTGCTGTGTAGCAAAACTTGAAATGTTAACAAAAAATTAATCACTGTTCCAAAACATATCTAATAAATCATTCGAATTTATCCCCACCAATATCATTAATCTAATATTTCTGGCTATGAGTATTACATATGATGATGTATTTAATACCTATAACATTATTCATTACTTTACTTTCGTCCTTTTTGAATGTTTCAAAAAGTAGCTGTGCATGACATGTAGTACGAAATAATGATCTGCTCGTTACATAAAACTATTTTAATATTTCACATATTGCTCTGATCGTCATCACAGTAATGTGAAAACTTTATTTTGTTTCAAGCTCTAATCCGTAGTATTACCAAAAATTTAGCTGAATTACTGGTATTAGTAAAACTATATTTTTAAGGTTCGTGTTAAGTCTGTTTTGAGGACATAAAATATATTCGTTTAGCTATACGTATTTTGACAATTTCTGAACTTAACAAAATGTCACTGTCACTTTTCCAAGCATTTAACAATGTATAAGCAATATATGTACTGAAATTTTAACTATCGCAAATCATTAAATGCGAAAAATATTGATATTTGTATTGACAGTGTTATTTATACATCAAAACCAGGTATCATTTACTCTTTTAAAAAATTCGATAAACATAAAATGGAATTTCCTACACTCGGAGATCATTGTCAAAATGAAGAATGTAAACAAAATGACTTTCTACCGCTGCAGTGCAAGTGTGGCAAAGTATTTTGTCGAGAGCATTTTGGCGATCATTGTACTTCGGGTTCATGCGAAATGGCACCAAAACCAAGAGACATAAATCTAAAGAACGACGATGAAATATACCGTTGTGCAGAGAAAGGCTGCAAAAAAGGCAATTTACATGAAATGTTATGTATTAAGTGTAATAAACACTATTGTATTGAACACAGATTCCACCCGTAAGTTTATTTTTTTACGTTTTCCTGTTGTGTGTACATCATTTAACTTATAATATC
The DNA here is from genome assembly GCA_029286815.1 of Troides helena. Classification (NCBI taxonomy): domain Eukaryota; kingdom Metazoa; phylum Arthropoda; class Insecta; order Lepidoptera; family Papilionidae; genus Troides; species Troides helena. The sequence goes on along the minus strand of JAGSMV010000013.1, from coordinate 11,172,029 downwards.
TGATTGCATTCTTAAATTGTTAATTACAATGTTTTATTTGGTGTCTACAAGTTTTACATTACATTGTTCTCTGTTCTGTTATAAAAAAATAAAAATACAATTCTAAATGTATAGCAATAAGTTCATTTAATTACAACCATAGTATCTTTTAAAATTATGTATTTGTAATTATTTAATCAAAAATCTATAAATAAATTTAATTTTAGCAAAATGTATTTTAGATTTTAAAGTATTGGCATTTTAACAGATCCTGTCCTGAAATTGATGATGAAACATTGGCAATAAAAATAGAACAATATGAAGCACCAAGAAGGCAATTTCAAGAAGCAAATAAATATTTGCAGCAGAAGGTTTGTTTTTACATTACTATAATATTTTTATTACCATTGAGTTTCAATCCACTGCCAGAAATTTCTAAAAAATATATTTCTTGAACATTTTTGTCACCTATTTAATTTAAGTTTATAATTGTTATAGATAACAGAGAACATACGAAGAGCTCTACAATCATCGGCAAAAGTGAAAACTGCAACAAAAATCCATCTAATGAGGATCAAGCAGAGAGCTTCTGGTCCAAAATCAATACCGGTCACAGATAGAGTATATTTTGCAATAAAGAAACCCGTTTCCATTGAACCAAAATCCGTTAAGATTGTGTCTGATGTAGAAAATGTTGATCAAATTGAATCTGTTACATTAGATCCTGATTTGAAAGATACTGTACCTGTATTTGTTAGTTCAAAATGGAGTCTAGGTAGGGTATTGGATAGTATATGTGACACATGTAATATAAAAAATGATAACAACAAACTTGGCAATATGAAACTAAGAATTTTCAGACAATTGGATGGATATTGTATTAGTACGGTAAAGATGGATGTGGAAATGGCAGATTTAATGAGTAAGGAAATATTATTGGAAGGGGACAAGTTAGTTGTGGAGTATATAGACAATAGTGAATTGAGAGATCTAAATGAAAATTCACATGTATTCTTGTTAAGTTAATAATTTTTTATTTTGTTTAGACTTTTTAAAATGAAACCAAAATATATTTATTTATATAGCAGTAACCAGTAATAAACATTAAAAAAACCAACAATTGTTTTTTCCATAAAGTTAAATGTCTTGTTCTGTACTGATTCAATTTCCGGAAGCTGTCTAAAAAGGTAACACATCAGTGACTATTTCTGCTGTTAAACAGTACTGCGAAAACATTTCTGTGTGCCTCCATAGGTAACGAAATTACTAGAGTAATAAAATTTAACATCTTATGTTTTAAGACGACGAGCACGATACTGTCTCAACTAGAGATATGGTTATAATATGATATTATAGGTAGAGGATCGCTTACCATCCTGTGAACATCTCGTTGCTTCGTAAAATAAAAAATATGTCAACAACATTGTTGTGAATATAATTTCTAACCTTTTATTTGTTCTTCATACACAAAACTTCTAGAAGATGTAGAATAAAACAACTATTTAAATAAATAATCGTATAATATCAATATTAGTAAAATCTAAAATAAAAATAATTAAAGCACAACTTCACCATTCTCTTTGCTTACGCGCGATTGTGATCGGTTGTAATCGATCAAGGGCAGTAGGGGTGCGGGCGCGGACGGGTTGGTGTGACCCGTGGGCGGCGGAGTCGCCGCCAGCTTGTACTTCTCAATCAACCAATTACATTTCCCGGTGCGAGCTATTAACGTTATGAGATCCCGACGGTACTGCTTCGTTAAAATTGCGTACAGGAAGGGATTAGCGCAAGCATTTAAAGGGTAAAAAAACACTAGGAGTACTTTCCCGTGACTAACGTCTACTAGCGGGGCACCAGCCAATGCCGTGACTCCGAAAAACGCAACCGGAGCCCAGCAGAGCAAATCTGTGCCTATTAACAGCGCCATCTTGTTCGCTATCCGACGTTCAGCAGCAGCCGCTGCGCTTCTACCGCCGTAACTTTCCCCACCACCACCCAACGATCGGTAGATCTGCACGTAACAGACAACAATCGTAACCCAAGCTATCGCATTGGTGAGGAACAGGGATCCCTGGTATACCGCGTCACCTACGCCCACGCTCTCAACTGGCAGGCAAATGGAAGTGGACGAATAATCAGACACGCCAGCAAGAGGCAGCCCAGCCATCAAGATCGAGAACAGCCATCCCCCTATCATGATCTTGGACGCAGCAGCGAGAGAGATTCGCCTTTCCAAGTAAATTGCATATGTTATCGCGAACCATCGCTCCAGGGTCACTATAGTCAATGTGAACACGGAGAGTTGACCAGAAAACACTGAGAGAAAACCGGCGATCTTGCATCCGACGCCGTACTGCCAACTGTACGCGTAGTTGAAAAACTCCCCGTACGATCTCAGGTCTACAACTGCTATCATGAAGAGGTACACGCCCGTGCATAGGTCAGAGAAGGCGAGGTGGCACATGAGAAACCTGGGCACAGTGAGCTCCGTGTGGTTGGTCAGGAGCACTATAAGGACCGCGATGTTCCCCACCACGGCCGCGGCGATCACAAACCACACGCTGGCACGCAGCCACGACCAGCCCATGACGTCTTCGCAAGGGTTCAGCGCGTCGGGAAGTGGCGTACATTCGACCTTCCGTGGACTGGAAAAAGAAAAGTACATACATGTTATTTAAATAATGTTTCCATGGTGAAATTACAGGAGATTGTCTTATAACGAATTTATGCTATAGTATTAAGAATTTAAACGATTTGAGAAGGGAGATGTAAGGGTTCCTCCAAGCCAACTTCACCGGCTTGTGGTGCACACTGTTAATCAACAAACGAGGCGCTGGCGCCCACTAACTCGCATTGGGCCAGCATGGTGGAACATAACCTAAATACCCCCATATGAATGAATCCCTACCCGTCGTAGGGATCTTTTGGAATAGCCTAAGTCTAGTAATGGACGTATACCCGCTGACGATGAGTGAGATATTTGAGAAAGTAACCATAACCAGTACCATTGGACGTAAAAGTAGAGAGAGGCTTGTATTTTTAACAACAGAAAAATTTGGTTTCTATAACTCTCTACTCAGTGACGCTGCAGCATTTCAACTTCCTTACTGGGTAATTAATTTTCACGCGGAAGGAGATTGAAGGGAATCATGATTGGAAGGGTACTGAATATTTTTTTTTAAAAGTACTAAACTATATAAAGTAGTTTACCTTAGACTGAAGTTACCGCAGGCTGCAAAGTAAGTGACGCCATTCGTCAGCGTGTTGTTGACGAGCTCGTGGAAGTCGCCCTGTTCCTCGTCCTCATAGCTGCCCGTGTCGGAGAAATACTCGTCACTGTCGAGATCGTATTCTTCGCTCGTGGTGGCAGCCGACTCATCGCCTATGGCTCTGCCACAGAATTTATAATTATCGTATTTAATTTTCCTAACACATGCAGACACTTGTGAAGCATCACTAAATAGTGGCTGCAGGAGTAAAGTAACTGTCATATGTTCACTCGTCATGTAATGAAGTTGGTATTCTAACCTCGTGTTAAATTGGGAAAAGAAAAAAAATTGTAATATTTTTAAAATGAAACTATAATATACATATTTTTTTTTAAAACAAAAGGTTTCTTACTCTTGCGCATTCTTGACGCCGAATTTGAAGACTTTGGATGAACTCAGGGACCTTCCACGTCTCTGTGTAGTTGACGAATGCTGGCATCGCTGTACCACAAGAATTTAATTAAATAACATATGTATAATGAAATATCCTTGTAACTTAACTCTTACTTAATTTAGAAAACAATTTTTTAGCTAGTTTTATAGTTTGTCTTCAGCCACATCCGCAAGCATTGGGAAAAGATAAAGGTAATTGAAACTTACTTGTGAGGTATAAGTATCATGTAAATAGTCATACGAATTAAATAATAAGATTTTATTTCGTTATAAAATACATAAATTTCTTTTTTATTGTATTTGTACAGAATAGAATGTAGTTTAGATTCACCATCACCATTTTAGCCTAATGTTGTCCACAGCTGAGCATAGCCTTTCCAATCGATGGAGTCTAAGAATATGAACGAAACAAAAGAATGTTTTCATTTTAACCATTTTAAATTATATGATTATCTCTTGCTGGTTATTATTCCTCCTTTACAGAGAGGTTGATAATGTATACTGTTGCTAATCCTTTGACTGTCTTATTCAGCTCATTGAATACTAACCTCATGAACCTAGTCTCCACGACCTGAAGGAGCAAGGGCAGTGACTGATTATATACATATATATTATATACCTGGGCCATAATTGCCTTCTGTGTCTCATAGAGCGCGTGTCGCGCAGGGTTGTGTCGCTCAGGGAACGCGAACGCGCAGCAGTGGAAGTGGTGCGTCAGGAACGCCTTCTGCAGGTGCTGTTGGACATATTTAAGTCTTTTAAAACTCCTTTTAAATTAAGTCCAGTGATTTTTATATATAGTCATGTGCCAAGACCTGTATGTTAGATTGAACGTAATATTTCAACCTTTAGGTATGTAGGTGTTGTTATTCACAGCCCTGTAGTCTCGGGCTAGTAAAAATAGGACTAGGGTAGACCGTAGAAAGCGACTAAAAAAGTCTATGGGTTGCGCGGGCCTTGAGGGTGGGGGCCCTTATATCATAACAAACCAACTTGCATGGGACAGCATATGTACGCAGTAGCTTAGCGATGGTATTTCCTCTGAGACGTGCTAATGCAAAGTAGTATACCGGTGCTCTTTGTAAGAGCTTCAGCTTCAGCTCACATATCTGTGAGTTCCCCACAAGCAGGGTATCTTTCGCATATTCCCTCCAAATAAAAAAAAATGTGTTGGTATTCAAATGACGCTAGTTAGGATGTTTATATAGTTCTGCTGCTTATCGACATGAGAGACTAGATTAGAGATAGCAATTGCGCCTTTTAAAGTTGATTATAATAATGTTTATATACTAGTGTTTATGAAAAGGTAATCTATAGATAGGTAAAGTCTCTGGTAAAAATAGTGTAGTTTTTTTTTGAGTGTTTAAAAGTTAATAACTAGGATGAATATGGCAAAGGGTGCTCGCTTAAAATATTGTGGTTTTCATATGTTTATAGTTGGAATCCATTGAGGATATTGCTAGCAGATATTTAAAATTACCCAGACAGTCAGGTGGGTTAGAGTAACCATGCCACTGTCCAACTGTGGCTTCTAAATCAAACCCCCCTGCACCCCGTAACAAAGCAAGCATTTAGATTAGGCGACGGCTACCTTCAGCAAACGTCTTGTTTTGTGGGAAGTTTCATAAAAAACGGAGCATATTACCTGAAACTCGTAAATAGATGGAATGTATTTAAGAGAAGGCGTCTTCTCTATTTTTAATATCTCTAAATTCTCGAGTCCCTTGGTCGGAAGGGAAGTGATCGATGTGCTGCTGAGGTCCCTATAACAAAAAAAAAATAATTCGCGACGTTACAGTGGTGTACCTACAGATACCGATTTCCTCGAGGACCGAAAGAAGAGCATTTAATCGAAGACGTGGAAGAAGGTTCATATATATAAGGTTGGCAAATATCTCCCATCCGCCTTTTTGTCTTTTGAATTTCGCGGTTATGTACAAAGAGCTACAGAGCTCGTATCTGGCAATACCATACATAATTTGAAAGGTCTTGACATAACCTACAAAACGACGCTATGCATAATTAGTTTGGATATTGCGTTCAACAGTTATAGACGTGTAAACATTGAGTTCACTACACTACAGAACACTACAGAAGCTACGGGAGCTCGGATGGGAGGTTTTATCGCATCCACCATATAGCCCGGACATAGCGCCAAGTGATTACCACCTGTTCCTGTCCATGGTGAACGCCCTTGGTGGTGTAAAGTTGAATCAAAAGAGGCTTGTGAAAAGTGGCTGTCCGAGTTCTTCGCAAATAAGGAGGGGGGCTTCTACGAGGGAGGTATTATGAAGTTGCCGTCTAGATGGAAACAGATTATCGAACAAAACGGCGCATATTTGAACTAAATTCGATCACTGTAACACTTTTTATAAAGCATTGAATAAAGAGCAAAAAAGCGGAAGGGAGATATTTGCCAAACTAATATATTAATAGTTAAAATGTGATATGCTAACAAGTGACCAAAGCGAGTGGAGTTCGTAAATTGTTTGGCTATCTATTTGTAGAAAACATTTAATAAACTGATCGGTTGATATCGAGTTTTTTTTTAATTATAGCGAAAAAAATTCAGATCAAGTTACGATGCGACAGACGGAAACCGAGAAGTTGCCATACACTCTTCTTACCGCCAGGTGTTAAAATAGTTAACGCTGCCGTACTTACAGCTGTCGCAGCAGCAGGTTACCGGCGAAGGCCGAGTCGTCCAGCTGCCTCAGTTTGAAGTTGCCGCGGAAACTTCTAGAATTAAATCATCAATGAAATCTTTAAATATTATCCATACACTAACCTATGGAGTAAAATTGTTATGTACCAATTGTTTTGAAAAATCGTGTTACGAAGAATCGTAATAAATGTACATAGGTCAGAACGGAATAGGCAGAATGTGGCATTAAACTTTTAACCGGTTCCTTTGTGGAATTCTCTTATGAGTATAAAAAGAAATGGGTATATCCGGGCGAGTGATACTTACAACTTCGATATCTGCGCGTTCTTGAAAGCATGCGCGGGCACCTCTTCTATCAAATTGTAGTTTAAAGAACTGAAACAATTGTTAAATCTATAAAACTTACAAAACATCGCATCTTTACAAACTTGTATTTCACTTAACGTAACAATAACAAAGTGCAAATAAATAAAACAAAAAAATAGCTCAATCGCGTATATACCTATGGACTTACACTTGGTCGGCGCGGACGCGCAGCGCGTGCACTGGTATGCGCTTGATGTGGTTCCCTTCGAGGTCTCTGAAGCATTGGAACATCATCACTATTAAACTATATCATCACAGTTAATCATCATCATTACCGCCACACTTCAGTTTTAAGAAGGCACTTCATGACGATGAGAATGATCATAAATAAAATTATGACAAAATATTATATTATCATATAATTAATTGCAGGAAGGACTGAATGCCGACGGTCAAGTGAGTCCTCAAGTGGTGTAAGTGAGACCGTTGTGCGACCTGGTATATGGGCTATACCTGTGTCCAGCAGTGGGCGTCTATCGCATGGTGATGGTTAGCAAATGAAAGATTCAATTTATTAGCACAAAAATACAAAAAGGTAAATTTAATCCCCAAAGGTTACTCCTTACTACCTTGAGGTTGTCAACATCTTAATGGTGTACTTTATGTTAAAAATAAAAAAAAATATGTCAACAAAACATGTATAACATACTTACACAGCTTGGAGGTAGGGCAGTGAAGTATTGACTTTATTATGGTCATGTACGTGGCTCAAATTTGGCACCTCCAGTAAACCGGATGTCGTGATGATGCTAAAATATTATAGTTAAAGTAATGAAATTATATTTTTTATAATTATAACCTGTCATCCACTCTGATTAATTGACAAATATTAAAAAAAATACTCCGTTTATTTACTTTTTTTTATTGACGAAGCGGCGAGACGAGCGGAATGTTCAGCTGATGGTAAGTGATATTCTTGCACATAACAACGTGGCGATAGTTGGAATAAAATTTTACCACATTACGCTTGTCGCTTTGAGCCATAAGATGTTAAGGCTCTTTACCCAAGTAATTTCACTAGCTACAGCGCCATTCATACCGGAACACTAATGTTAGCACAGTATTGTTTGGCGGCAGAAATATTCGCTGTAATAGTACCTATTTAGATATTCTCCGGCAACAGAGACCGATCTGCCTAACCGTAACGTTTGAATAGTAGAATTTAAATATCTCCTCTGCCAGTAAACATCCTAAAATTAGGGAAGCCTGTGTTCAGTAGTGGGCATATATAAGCTTAACTTGAATTAATTCTATTCTATTAATGCAAAATATATACAATTAATAATGTTAATGGTTTTGTATCGTGTATATTATAGCCTCAAAACCGATCACTCATAAAACATATCACATGTATGTATTATTTTATAGTTATCTCTTCTGGCCGCTAGATGTCACTGAAATTAATAAATTTAGGCGCCGTTGATTTTAGATATAATTTTTATAATAATCTTAGCAATAACACATTCTGTAATTTCATGTTGTTAACGTCCAATTCTTAACGTAGATTGAAGAATGTCGGAGTGTCACATTCGCTAGACTAGGCATAATATGGTGGCGACAAGAAGTACCTGCTATGACCCATAATTCCTTCCTTGTCAATGATCAGTCAGGACTCTATCTCCTCTTTCACTCGGTGTACTAATAATTAGTGGTTTAGTTAATTCAAATATTATATATTAACATACATACGTACAAAGTGCGCAGCTCTGCCATTGGTGGCAGCGGGGCCACTCTATGTAAGCGCGGCGCCTGTGTGATGAATCTGTAACATAAGTGGTTACTTTGATATTTAACTGGCGTATGGTTGAGTTTTGTTGGTGCTAGGGTTTTGGAACCCAGTTAGATACCACACTCATTTAATAAAACTGTCGCTGTACCAGCATTACTGTTTTCTGGCTGTGAACACATGTGAGCCACAATATTCTGTACAAGCTTGTTTTATCACCCAAGACTTCTCTGTCACTTCATACCGTGTGAAATGAAAAGTAATAGCTCATTATAATAATATGATGTTGGTAGATATCTATCACCGGAGAATGTCAAGGTAGGCCTCACCACCATTATTTCTGCTTATGATAATGTGTCAATGTTGCTGTGTTCTGATTTGAATCGAGGTGTGGCTAGTGAAATTACTGGGGTAACAAGAGAAAGTCTTATCTCTCAAGGCGACGTGTGTACCATTTTAACTTGTTTTAAATTGTTAGGAATTAATCATATCAGCTGGAGGTCCCGCACGGCTCGTCATTTTCTAAAGAAAAAAATATTGTCAATATTATTTTCTACACAGAGATCTAGACCAAAAATATTCTTAGTAGAATATCTATTATCTTATAACTTAATATAGATACACCGCGGAAAAAGTTAATTCAATAACAATTTGTATTAAATGTTAAACGTTTATTCTGAGGGGAAAACTGAACCTAGAATATTGGATATATCGGGATTGTCTTGGAACCATAAGCGGAAGTAATGCAAGTGAGTGATAAAATAGAATTATTATAAAAATTATAAAAACCGTACTGTTTTTTTAAATCACCATGACAGTATTTAGGTAAATTTAACATAAAATAATCTAACGAATAATAAAACTTAAAGAGTTTAAATCTTGTACAAATTGAGGTGTAAGAGATATAAAATTATCTTCACAACTTGTGACGAACGTCTAATAAAGTTGTTTATATAATGTTGGGGGTAGTTGCTACGCAACAAAATTTTACACTATTACAAGACGAAAAGCCTGACTTACTTATCTTTTAACTGTTTTTGGCACAGTGGCTAACCATTTACTAAGTAAGGCGGAAGTTATGATTCAATTCCAGGACAGAATCTTGTGGAGTTAGATTGGTAATAGGATTTTAAAATTTGCCTTACTCTAGCTTTGCTATATTTCGGCTATCAACATATGTATGAATTTTAATAAAAATACTTACAATGATTTCAGATTAGGCATCTTGGTCAGATCTTCAACGGCGATGTGCTCCAACTTCGGTGCGTCGATAATCGAACTATAAACAAAGTGGTTATTTACTTAGTGCAAAAAATGTATGCGTTCACAATGAAGCAGAATACTTTCCGTCAGCAGAGGGAACGACCGGCACAGAGGTTCTAGTCTTTAGACAACTACCTACTTGGAAAGAAAAGTAATGCAACAAAAAGTATTAGGAATATAAGAGAAAAGCTGTTAGAACGTGTGATGAAGACATGTGGGAATAGAGTGAACTGCAGGAGGAAGACAAGACAATAAAGAGAAAGAGCTTCAATATTATTACACGTACAGATGTTCGATTCGGTGGAGATGGTAGCCGGCTGCGTGTATCACTCGCGCCGTCAGCCTGGTGATGTTGGTCTGCACCAGCACCACGGACAGCCCACCTGGAACTCCGTGCACCGGCCTGCCCACTGGAAATAAGAGAGAATATTCCTTTTACTTACCACTATAAGATCGATAAAGTTGGGGAAAATTGTGCTTGATGAAATAGATAAAACCCTTAAAATCTATTTTATTTGTTTTAAAACGATTGGGAAGTAATAACGGTGCATATCGCAACTTAGCCGTGGTGCCCCTGCTAGAAAACTCACGAAGATCTGTTACCTGATTGTTTTATTTATAAAGGATGGATAAAACATTCAGTGAAGTAACAGTATTTTTAATTCGAGGAATCCATGAGACGAGCGCGATGTTCACTCGATGGTAAATGATACCCCAATCCATAACAACGTTAGGATGATATACACCACATTTGGTTCGTCGCCTTGAGACCTAAGATGTTATGTCCAACAGTAATTTCACTAGCGACAGCGCCCTTCAAACCGCAACGTAATAATGATTGCACACAACTGTTTCGCGACAGAGACAGGAGCTGCGTCGGTATATGGTAACAAAGACCTACCATCAGTTAAAGCTTACTTTGTTTCATTGATGTTTTTTAAGAATTTCACACAAGTCATAACATTAAGAACTACAAAGGCCGTATTCTATTTCGGTCGCAACTCCACTCCAGATGAAATAACGGACGTATGAAGATGCGGCCACGTTGCGAAATACCCGCCTGTCCCGTACAAGGCCCCCCTCCCCATACCCTCACCGGTATATTTATGGCAAGCCGCCCCAATTCCAATGACCGTCGGTTATTAGCTAATTACAAAATATGACCTCAGCCTAAATTGAAGCTTTTTTCAAACGACGTACTACCACTTGGCTTTAATTTCACACGACATTTAAATATAATAAGACTATAGACAGTGATCGCTGATAATACTCTGTCTCTCATGTATTGCCGGAACACATTGATATTAAGACGTCGTATATATAATATGGGGGTGATAGCTACCCAGATAGTAGGGTTTGAAAAAACCCTTCTTCTAACCAACTTCATGACGTAGCTGCTGCGAGACGGCACTCGATTTCATGCAATAAAAATTACTCGATAGTTACAAAATATATTCAACGATTTATGTAAAGAACTGATTAAACTCATGTCCGGTAGTAAAAGTCTATTGCCTGGTAGTAAAAATCTAATTTGTATATTTATTAAAGATATAGTTGTAGTACAATAGATTATAATCGTTTGAAAGTGTATGCTACTTACTACAAATTGATCGAATTGATCAGTAATCTTTGATTCACTTCTATAATGGTATATTATTAGATTGCGCGGTATCTTGTAAGCTGATAAAGCCAACTCCTGTTTGTAACCATGTGCGTAACAGAATTTATTAAAGCAATTACTAGTAATTCATATTTCAAACAGATCATGTCAATTTACATTTATATTGAATACGTTTTGGAGAGTCGGAAGAATAAAACTATATTTTGCGCATTTAGAAATTATTGCGATATACATTAGTATGTAAACATGTATACATATATATTGTTTGGTTGTAATGTCACATATATTACATCAATGTTTACACGATTACTTATTACACCTGTGCGAGGAAAAAAAGCTAATCATTTTTATATCGCTGTATAGTCAGGGTTATCTTCAAAACGTTTAATATTTGGATTGGTAGATATCTGAAGATATACCACAAAACATACTAATATAGAGTCAACATCTAATCAACATAATAATTGGAAATTATAACGGAATTTTTTTTTAAGGTTAAATTAGTGAAGACATAATATTCGCCACCTGTTTTAACTATTCCAAGAATGATTGCTTTCGTAGACATGATGAACAACTCCCACCTGGCGACCATTCTATCTTTCAATGTTCCCGTCTAAATACGACCTGGTTGCCTTTCAATTAAAAAGTGAAGAGATTGTATACCACGTTAGTACGATTTACCACCAAGACCACTTAACATCAGGTGGGTTCGTGATCAAACGCCAAACTTGTCGATTTGAAAAAAACATCGACTTAGGCTCTGACTGGCTACTTGCGAGAGAAGGCTTCTTAGTCCATTAGTGGAAGCATCAACCGGGTTGTATATTTATTTGTTTAATAAATGAATTGAAATGCTTCATATTATTTTTAGAATGTCGGAAAACGATCTGTTTGATTAGCGAGTACATGTTATGTCAATTATCTGTTCTTATCAGTGACGAATCGAGTTCGAGATAAGTTTGTAGTGTGTGAAATTTTGATAGATTGTCCTCGTTACGGTCGAGGACGTAATTTTTTTTTCAATTAATAGAGTAACAGGACAATCTCATATCTTAATGATGAGTCTGAATTAATTGGTGTATTATAATCACAACTTACATATTGTAATGAGCGAAAACGACACTCGTTATTCGGTTTACATCCTGCTCGTGACGTAACTCACTTATATTAAAATACAAATGGATAAATTATTATAATAACAAGTCGATAGATGTCCACGGTTGGAGATAGGAGTGCTCAAAAGATTGCCACTACATCAGGTCCTGAGCTACTCGTACCCAGCGTTTCCCTTCACCAGATCGTCAGTCCCTCATGTGGGGTGTGTATGGCATGAATAATCAATTATAATCGCTTTTAGTAGCAGTTTTACCTATATCTATAGGCACTTTAAATATTTGAAGAAAAAAATAAATAACAGTTATTTATAACTGTTATTTATTTATTTCTGTCTTTGATTGGAAAAGATTTTAATCTTTTCTTCTAATAACGAACGTAAACAGATTTGTTTTAAAGAAGACGTCAGCTTCTTAGCTCTGGCTTAAACGACTATCTAAATTTTACAACTTTTCCTCGGGCTTGGAAAAAAATCTCATTAATTAAGTGAAATGAGTGATAAAGTATACAGCACGCAATAAAGATCAAGTACAGAAAATAAATTTATGTTAACTCAAATAAATGTAAGCGTTCAATGACCAAGATAATGTTTTATTAACATTTACGACGATACTAAATTTCATCAATTATTTGGAACGTACCTTCAACCCATGGGCAAAGAAGAGACGTTGGCGCTAACACCTAGCTCTTGATAACAAGGAAGCGACGAAGTGAAAGAACACGATGTATGTGGCTTTATGACAACACAAGGTTCTTGCTTTTTACCATAGCAGACCATATTACCACTTAACAGCTATCGCGGTGAAGCACTAACTTGTTAGATATAAAAAATTGCACCCTGTCCTTTAGTTTTATAACTATAAATTAATTTTAGTTAATGTTCTAGAGTTAAATAATGTCTTTTGGTTGTTGTTATATCGCAATATTTTATTTAATGTGGTATTCATTAGTTTGTAAATATCCGTAAGAGGTAGAAAGTAGTTTTAGAACAATGACAGAATGCAACTGAACTATTGGCGATGCTTTTATTTCTTATCTTCTTTCTAAAATATTATACTGCTCACGTAAATTCTGTAATAATTAATTTATCAGTATACACACATACATACATCCATATATATCACGCCTCGTTCCCAGTGGAACATAGAGAAAATAAGATAATAAAATAATAGATAGAAAATAAGAGCAATTAATAATAATAAAGACAACAAAAAACAATACATGCCAATGTAAAGAAGTGTATATTGATATACATAAGGGAATATCTAATATAGGTTATATTTGTTCTGTGATTCTGTGAAAAAAAGATAATTTTTTTATTCAATAAAACGACGAGAGGAGCGGGCTGTTCACCTGATGGTAAGTGATACGCCTGCTCATAACAATTGGCGATAGTTAGGATTTTATATCCTGCGCTACATTGTGTGCGTTGTCTGAAAGGTAAGATGTTGAGCCTCGTTACTCCAGTAATTACACTAGCTACAGCACCCTCCAAACCGGAACACAGTAATGTTCGCACACTGCTATTTGGCGGCAGAAATAGGAGCTGCGGTGGTACCTAGCTAGACACTCTCTGGCAACAGAAACATTCTACCAGTGAGTAAGATTGATTTGTACCTGTTAAAGGAGTGTATTCCAGAGAATATTTTTAGCCGTTTCATGATGAAATGGAATTGTATTATATCCAGAGCTGATATCCAGCACCGGGTGATTGATTGCGTAAATAACGAGAATAGTAGGAAGTTGATACAGCGTAAACAGCATTAAAAGATACGACCTAGGCGCCCAGCCGTCGGTGTTAGCTGAACCTAATTCCGAAGCGACAAATTACATCTTAACTGATATAATCTAACGTTTAGAATTATGTAGCTTATTACTTTTTTTATTAGTAATTCAATGGTTATTTAAAGAAAAGAGGACGTCAGAGACCTCTCGTAAGTTCTTAGAAAAAGATGCGACTAACTTATAACATTGTATCGTTGACATTTGAATATTGTTTTATAACTTCGTATTAATATTTTTTTTTTAAATCGTCAAACGACTAAGATCCCACATGACGTTAAGTGGTGATACGATCTATGGTTGTAAAGCGCACTAACGTAGTAATAACCTTTTACTGATGGTAGGTCTCTGCAACAATCCCGGGAAGGAGTCCGCCGCCTCTATTCGGGTGTTGTGCGATCGATGGCTCTCTATGGCGCTCCGGTTTGGTCAGATCGGTTGACGGGCAGCCGACGTTGCCGGGCTAAAGTCAAAAGTCTGCAGCGGAAGATAGCCATTCGTATCGCACGGGGATATCGGACGATATCGTTTGAGACGGCCACTATCCTGGCCCGGTTCCCACCTCTGGACATTCTGGCGGAAAGGGACGCGCGGATTTATACGCATCTACGTTCTCATCGAGAAGAAGCCGAACCCCTAGTTGTGGTGGAAGTGCACAGGCATGAGCGCCGCCGCGCTTTAGAGGTGTGGAGAGAGGCTTGCTGAGCCGCGGAACTCACGGCAGCGTATAGTAAGCGCTTTTCTGCCGAACCTCGAAGCCTGGCTTAGATCGGGCGGAGTGGCGCATGTCACCTTCAGGCTGACTCAGGTACTCACAGGACACGGGTGTTTTGGTGAGTACCTGAATGGGATTGGACGTGAATCAACCACGCAATGCCACCATTGTGGTGGAGAGCTGGATTCCGCTCAGCATAGGCTCGCAGAATGCCCTACGTGGGAGCCTGAACGGAAAATTCTCATCCACAAAATCGGGCATGACCTTTCTTTGCCAGTAGCGATATCAACTGCATTGGCATAGAAAATGGGTGGATAGCGTTGGTTTCCTTCTGTGAAACCGTTATGATGCAGGAGTCCGCCGAGCGAAGTCGGGGAGAGGGCCAACTCCGTCCATAGACGAGGACGTCGGGACGATGGCAACGGACGCCCCAACCCGTCAGCCCTGTAGTGCCGGGCCATTAAGAATAGGACTAAGGTATTCTCTGCCTGTCTTACAAGGCGACTAAAAGGGTCCTCGGTTTCGTAGGCTTTGAGGATGGGGGCCCTCAGAGCTTAATAAGCGAGCCTTAGGAGGACGGCTAATACATTGTGGTCTTGTATTTGCCGTAGCAAAGCGTGGGGTCTAGGAGGGCTTTGGCTCTTCCGTGGAATGTTTAATCGAGAGTGCAGGGGGCGCCGGTGCGTTCCGTAGGAGATCCCGGATCCTTATGCACTGAGGGAGACCACGGAGGGGTTTTAGTGGGTAGAAGCCCCACATAACCTTGTCTTCCCCAGAAGCAAGGTAGATGCCACTGCAGCTGCTATTTCTGCCGTCATACAGTAGTGTGCAAACATTACTGTGTTCCTATTTGAAGGGTGCTGCAGCTAGTGTAATTACTGGGGCAACGAGACTCAATATCTTGGGTCTCGAGCGCAATGTGGCGCAGTATACTATTCTAACTTGCGCCACATTGTTATGGGTAGGCGTATCATTCACCATCAGGTGAACATTCCGCTCGTTCCGTCACAAAATGCCTATTCACTATTTCTTAAAAACACCCACGTTGTATTCGGACGTGAACACCTACACCGGCAATTTGTTCCACTCCTTTGCCGTTCTCATGATGAACGTAGAATTGTGCCTATATGTTCGCAAACAGGGGATGTTTAAAACACAAAGATGGAGACTCGCTGTTTGTCTGGTCGTCGGGTGGTGAAAAGGCGATAAGAGAATTATATCGTATAATTCCATCACGTACTCTGCAGAATGTATCTTATAAAACACGGCGATGCTAGCCACATAGTGCCTTTCAAGACTCTCAAGTCTAGTTGTGGCAAGTTATTCGTCACCAATAAGCCTCTTAAGCCGCCTCTTCAGCGAGGTTAGTGCCGCTAAATGAATCGGGCATTAACTGCCCAGATATGGCAATAATACTCCACACGTGATCGGACTTGCGCTCTATATAGATTTGATTTTAAAGATGCATAAAGGCGTAAACACGAATAGACATTCTGATAGTTACAGAAATATTTCCATTGACTGATTATATCTTTATTTCCTATTATATTATCTGTAAAGATGTATGCTTCATTTACGTTGAAAGTGAATAATCAATATTTAATGTTCCGCTGTTTGAACTTGTTTGCAATTAGTATAGTTCAGTTAATTGTCAACCCACGGAAGTTTGCCGACAGAATATGTACCATTGTTTGCCCTGCGGGAACGATGCAGCGAAGTCATTTGTTGCCACTCTCTTAATTGATATGACAATTCGCTGTGGCAGTTCTTGGTATCTCTTATATAATTACTTTATGTACTCTTATATAAAAACTTTATTGAATGATTTATATTACAACAATAACATAATAATTATACTATTTTTAACAAATATGCAATTTTATTATGAGCCGAACAATAAAATAGTCGAAATTATTGAAGATTCAGAATTTTATCAGCTCTGTCATCTTTAAAGACAGTAAAGAAGAAAATTTACAAACAATTATACATATATATATACATATTAGGTTGGGAAAAAAGAAATCCATTATTTTTTCGGTAGATGGCTGTAGTGATAAATTTCTCGTAAAGTATCGATCAAACAGTTTCAGATGTATGCTCGTTGGAAAGGTGACATTTCGCAGTAAAAAAATTCTGTTGCTGTTTTTTGTTTGGTGCATTCAATTGTGAGTTACAGGGTGTTAAAAATGGAAGTGAACAAAGAGATAATTCGGTACATTTTACAGTTTTTCTTTGACAAAGGCGAAAATGCAAGCCTGGCGGCTAAAATTGTGAATGGTGTTTATGGACCCGATACTGTAACAGCCAATTATGTGCAATTTTGGTTTCGTAGATTCCGTTCAGGAATTTTGATGTTAAAGATGCACCTCGCACAGGTAGGCCGGTCGCCGAAAATGTCGATAAAATCGGAGAAATTATCGAAGTTGACCGGCATGTTAGCAGTCGTAACATCGCCCAGGAGCTAAAAATGGACCACAAAACAGTTTTAAACCATTTACACAAAGCTGGATTCAAAAAGAAGCTCGATGTTTGGGTGCCACACCAATTAACAGATAAAAACACGATGGATCGAATTTCCATCTGCGAAGCCTTGGCCAAACGGAATGAGATAGACCCATTTCTTAAACGGATGGTGACTGGAGATGAGAAATGGATCACATACGATAACCCTGTGCGAAAACGATCATGGTCAAAGAGCGATGAATCACCTCAAACGGTGGCCAAACCAGGACTAATGGCCAGGAAGGTTCTGCTGTGCATTTGATGGGACTGGAAGGGGATTATTTATTATGAGTTGTTTCCATATGTCCAAGCACTAAATTCTGATCTCTACTGTCAACAACTGGACCGTTTGAAGATAGCAATTGACCAGAAACGGCCAAAATTGGCCAACAGGAGAGGTGTCGTGTTCCACCAGGACAACGCTAAGCCACACACGTCTACAGTGACTCGCCAGAAACTTCGGGAGCTTGGTTGGGAAGTTTTAATGCATCTGCCATACAGTCCGGACTTGGCACCAAGCGATTACCATCTTTTTCTTGTATTACAAAATTTCTTTAGTGATAAAAAATTGGCATCTAGGGAAGATTGTGAAAATCGGCTATGTGGTTTTTTGCAAATAGAGACCAGGACTTCTACGAGAGAGGCATTATGAAGTTACCTTTAAAATGGCAACAAATCATAGAACAAAACGGTGCATATTTGACCCAAATCGGACAATCCGAAGCATGTTAAATAAAGTCCTGAAGTTCATAAAAAAATAATAGATTTCTTTTTCCCCAACGTATTATAAAGGGTGTCTGGCGGCAGATTTATATTTTAAAAAACGAATATCTCAATAAGTTATAAATAGTGCGGGGGGAAGGTGGTGTCATTAGAATCACCGATCGTGCGGATTTTTCGGTCACGATGTCGCAGTGGTCGAGTGAGCATCGCGCGTTCGCTATTGAAGCATTTTTCAAGAGTAACGATTCTTACGTACTCGCTCGACGACAGTTTTGTTCACATTTCAATATACGACGGATATGCGATGGGCCGAGTGTGAATTTAATTCGTTCGTGGGTGGAGGGTCCGCGCAACTGCTTCGGCTATGAACACACCACGGCCAGGACCTAGTCGATCGTCAAGGACCCCCGAAAACATTGAACTGGTTGAACGCAGTTTACGTGAAAATGCATGACTTTCGATACGGAATAGGGCAGCTTCACTGGGACTTCCAAGAGCTATTGTGCATGAAATTTTGAAAAATGATATGAAGTTTCATCCTTTTAAAATTCAAATAATTCAAGAATTGGAAAAAAATGACTCTGCGTCACGCAAATTTGGAGCGTTTTCACACTGTGAATTCCATTTTTTGGAGCGACGAGGCTCATTTTCATTTAAACGGACACGTAAACAAGCAAAATTGCCGTTACTGGGCTCTAAGAACTCGCAATCCTCGACTGAAGCACCAAAAACCATTACATTGCCCAAGGGTAACTGTTTGGTGCGCTTTATCCACGAATGGGATAATCGGACCATTTCTTTTTGAAAATGCACGGGGCCAAGCGACGAATGTCAATGGTGAGAATTATCGGCTCATGATTTCGAATTTCTTTTTGCCGAACCTGCGAGCTTATTCATCATTCTCATCACACACGTGGTTTCAACAGGATGCGGTACAGGTGCGACCGCACACACGGCCAGAGCTTCGATGGATTTGTTGCGAGCAATTCTCCCTCTAAAACTGATTAGTCGCTTTGGGGACATCCCGTGGCCACCGAGGTCACCCGACCTAACTCCAATGGATTTTTTTTTGTGGGGCTACATCAAAGAGAGAGTTTACGCCAACAATCCGCGAACTGTTGTGGACTTAAAAGAAAATATTCGGCGAGAAATCAGCGCAATTGAACTAAGTTTACTGCAGCGTGTGGCATGGAATACGTGGCTCCGTTTCGAACAGTGTGTGTGTGTGTGTGTGTGCAACAGGATGGAAGACATTTGGATGACATTATCTTTAAAAAATGAAATCCGCGTTTGTACTCTATCTTTTAATACTTTTAGTAAAATTATATGTCAAACATATTATTTTTTATTTAAATTTGAAATGTATATCACGCCTCGTTCCCAGTCAGGTAGGCAGAGACAACCGCTCTCCACCTACGACGATCCTGGCACACCTCTCTCGCTTCCTCCACGTTCATAAGCGTCTTCATGCACGCTCGTCGGTTGCGAGTGCTTTTGACCCAGCCTTTCTTTGGGACATCTCCGATTATTACAATTATATTAGGTGCAAAAAATACTGCGTTCAGGTTTGAAAAAGGTTGCAGGTAATGAAATTCTTGGAGTAACGAGACTGAACATCTTATATCTTAAGACGACGAAGCAAAATGTGGTACAGGGTATGTCATCCTAACCAGCGCCACATTATGGGAGGAATTATTTAGTGAAATAGTATAACTTCGTATCCTAACAGTTGAATTAGAAGCAGAGGCTCTAACAACAAACTTTACTCCACATGAAACCATGTTGCTAAACGTATACGATATGAAAAACGTGTCTTCGCATGGTTCTATTGTTGACTCTACTGTTTATCAGTCAACATCCGTGACAAGAACATTACTTTGTATTTGCTTACGATACTTACACAATGATTTGATAACTTTGTGATAGCTTTTGACATGCGACAGCGCCATGACGTCTAAGGTTTTTTTTTTAATAAACAGTTGTTTTTCAAAAAGTTACGATAACATTACGCTTAAACTTTCGGAGCATATTCATCATATTTTCATAATAAACGCAAAAACAAAAAAAGAAATTTATTTTGAATGATAATAAGGAAAAGTTCCTATTTGTTTCTAAGTATGCATGATATATTACTGGGTGATCTAACATCCATCGACATTATCAGCGTCCTTTATTCGTACACTACTGGCGACCAGCCTTTACAAAGCTCCGCGGACACCTTCAGATCTCCGTTGAATATATACAACTCGAACCTTGCTCATTAAAGAAACCACAGCATTGCTTTGTCTATCGCAAGCTGTGTCAGTTGAGAAGTGATAGTCAGATCTCTCTGCAGGTGATTGTGGAGAGAACGCACTTGTTAAAGTCTTAAGAAATAGGGGTATTTCCGATATAAGAATACGGCGGAGATTCGCGAACGCTGTTCAGCAGAGACGAATACGTGTATCGATCTTTGTTGATGTTTAACTTAGGTAGTAGTTTTTGATGGAAAGGGTTTACTTGGAACGCAGACACAAAATTTTATTCAATTATACACGTTCGGTATTGATTCCTTAAATAAAAAAAATAAACTATTAACCATAGGAAACTTAGATGTACAACAATCAAAATTAGTTTATCCATTCGAATGCTACCGATAACTAACATAGAGACACGCAAATAACCAAATAAATATCTGTTAAAAAAAAAACATCTAATGTGGGAATTGAATTGTTAACTGTAGAACCTAGAGCTAATTGTAGAACAAACTGTTAGTCATTGTCTCAAATGTACGGTCATTGAGTTATTTTCATTTCTGATAACTGGGTAACAATTTCGAGAGCAATAGACATTTGGCAGGGTGAAGACCGTGGTTGAGCGATTGCCAGGGAAAACACACCCATATCGGGGTCAAGGTCGGGACGTCATCAGCTGGTATTTATGTTCACTTATGATTGTAACGGAAAATTCACTTACTTCAAGGTTCTAATGTATTAGAAAAGCAAAATATTACTATAATTTAATATTGCCCGGTTAGGTATCCGAACTGGTCTGAATCTACTGGTGGTGGGTTTATATTGCAGTAGAACATCTAGGTGGGTACCACCGCAGCGTCTATTTCTGCCGCCATACAGTATTGAGCAAACATTATTTTATATCAATTATCTTCTGTTACAATATTTTTTTCAGAAAATAAAAATTTTTAATACTATCTATTTGTTTCTTGAAGAGACAAATATTTTTACTTACATAAATCTTAGTGTTTTGTATTTCCAACAATAATAACTAAAAATTTAACACTTACCTCATGTACTGTACTCTTAAAAACAGCACAAGTAATGTTTACTTTAAGCTCCTTTTTAAAATAAAATGTATATTTGGATGATCTCATTATTTAGAGTACGTAACGTCTCTAGCAAAAACCTGTTAACATCTTTTAAGAGCCTTAATCGAATAGACGGATGGACGTGAGCGATGACTTCATTTACCTTTTATAGACGTCCTTCATATGACAACCCTTAGTGTAGGTTATAAGGCAAGACCTTGATACAGTAAATTGGGTACACAAGGCTTCAATAAATTACAAATGACTTGTCGTAATTGTCTAACATTAGGTAAATGTCTGACCGAAAATCAACACAGAGTTTACTAAGACGCAGAATATAACAGAAAAAAACTGTCTTTTATTGTAAATATTATCTTTCTATTGTTGACATTACAATCTTGGTATTTATACTATCTTATACACTAATATAAGATAGTATAAATACCAAGATCAAATTAGTACGAGCTATGGTATTCCCTATCTTTCTGTATGGTGTAGAAACGTGGACCATCCCTACCAGAATGATACATAAGATTTGTGCATTTGAAATGTGGTACTGGAGACGTATGCTAAGGACCTTGGACAAAGAATCACACTAATGCATCGATCCTGACTCGGCTCCGAATAAAAACTCGTTTATCCATAATATGCCAGCAACGCATCTTTGTGTATTTCGGACACACAATCCGCATAGGTGACTATTATCTGGAAAAATTTATTGTTATTGGGAGTACCAAAGGCTAAAGAAAGAGAAGAAAGCCAAAGAGAACAGATGAACCGATCAGGTTAAAGATTCGTCGTCCTCTTAATTTTACACAATCGTAAAAGAGGCGCTGGACAGAAACCGGTGGAAGCGGATCATTCACACCAGACAGAGAAACTTACAGAGTATAATTTCTAAAGGACAGATAAAGGTTTTCTTGTGTATTCCAGTGAATAAGTACGGGTTCCCAGTTTATTGTATGTATGTGACTATGAACTAACTCATGAATTTTACTCCAGTAGTTTACTTGCTAATATATCACTTAACGAAGATAAACTTTTATATATAAAGTATTATGAAATATGGAGCTCATCGCCTTGGTAAAAATGTTTATTGAGTACTTTACAAAATTCTTTAACCGAAGCAGACAAATCGTAATAAAATATAAGTCTGACGGTTGAAAGATATCTCGAGTACTTTGATTACGGGAGGACTGAGGTGACAGGTGCCCTAATCTAATTATTACGAATTACAGCTTGGGTAGTGATGTTAGACAGTGTGCCAATTTTTTGTTATATTTTTATACTTCGGAACCGGAAAGTACACGATATTGACTAGACAATAAACTCTAAAAATATTTCAGTCGTAAACTAGTTAATAGCGCAGGAAATTCCGTTTGGTTGAAATGAAAATATGATCAAATACTTTTTGGAGTAGAAAACTTTTTTATATCACTTAAAATAGGAAAGTTATGTGTTCAACATAATTTTTTACGATGCCCACGACCACATTTTGCCATAGCACCACCTGCCGTCGACAGGGAAAATTCGTCTTCATACTCTTTGATCGCAATGGTCACGCAATCTGATTCTATAGAAACATTGTCCCAAAAATCATTCAATATTTCTTATCATCAAGCAGATACTATACTTGTAAGTGATATAGGAAAAAATAGAGGAAACGATGCTTTTGATCTCAATCTAACCAGAGAAGAATCTATTCATAGAAGGAAATGTTACATTTTCCGGACATCAACAATCAGGATTTTTTACTAGTACCCAAATTTTAATCGGCAAGGCCAAATTGTCGGAAAATGTTGCTTCAGTAGACAATGGAAGAAATTGTTGACGATTTAAAGGAGTGGACCGGGCTTGAATATAAGTATAGTTAAAGTAGAAGAAGAGCAGTTTGAAGAAGACACCTCTTTATTAGGATGATGATGATTCATGTATACAGTATTGTTATGTTTTAGCAATGTCATTACAAAACAAGACACGTGTATATTTCTCAATGTTTTTATTTACCAACAACGTTTCATTCAATTAGATATGATTATTATATTGCAATTATTCTTTAATAAAGCGTCAACTGGTTTACAGTATAATTCATTTTGTTTACTGATAAATTGTGTGGTATTAAAGGCATTTATTATTTATGATGTAGTGTACCTTTGCAACCAAAGACAGAAAGGACTGTACCAAGCTGATGGCCAACCTTCACTACTTGGATAGGCATTTTAAGAAGAAGTATCTTTGCAAATTATGAAGTTTTTAATCTGTGGCACAAGAGATCTATGTCCACAGATTGAGATGATGATGAACTCTAAATACACTCCGTAGCTATTTTACTACCATTTTAGATTAATTTTATCTCTATTAATTTTGGTGGACTGTACAGATTTTTATGTTTACTATTATCACCTGATTAAGAGTTGTTGGTGTTGGTAGTGGTAGTTACAAAAGCAATAGTCTTTACCCATTAAAAAAATACATATAGTCCAACATTATTCCATTCCAATTAAGTCTTTATTACGGGGGACTGTCTACGTAGTCACCACCGAAATTATTACTGTTTTCCATTTTGGAGGCGCTGTATTATTGTGAGATATTTCTAAGGTAATAAAATTAAAAAATGGGGTGGTATGTATATCATTCTAACTAGCACTATATTGTTATGAGTGGGTGGTACATCAGTTCAATAGTTGTACACCTCAAAATAAATAAACTATCACTCAACATTGTTAGCAACATTTAAATTTTTTAAATAATATGTCCACGATGCGTTCGGACCTGTTTTTGTGTTTCATTGTATATAACCTGTTATTGGACAAGTTATAGATTTTGTTTATGTAAACAATTTGTGTGAATCTATTTGTGGAGCGCTTGTCAATAAGCATCAATACATCAAGGAAGCCGTTCATTACATCGTTTACTTTGATTTACGTGTTGTCACTTAGATCAGTTAGAGGATCATAGATCAGTTAGATCTGTCAGATAGCTCAGTTTCAGAAAAAACGTCAGTTAAGAAATATTCGTTTTATTTTTCTATATTCTAAAAATAAATAAATTTGGTAGATTTTCTTACCGGTAGTTGCAGACTAGGTTGTTTTTTTTTCTTTGGTTATCGACAATGTTTTTTTTTTCTACAGTATTCCCTCAGTTTTATTGGACTGGGGCCTATGTCTTTCTATTCTTTACCATTTTTTTATTTTATTCTTTCCTAATCATACTCCTCTTTCTTCTTTCAATCTAATTCCTTTTTGCATTCATTTCCCTTAAATGAGTTAAGAGTCGTCGTTCTCTGTTTATAATTACAATCTTCTTGTTTATATTGGTCACTTCACATTGTTTCTTATTCTATTATTACTATTTTTAGCCTTGATTTTACACGTTTTTAAACGATAATAATGCCAAAGATGGCTTATCTCGGCTTTTTTTTGGTATCGAGGGCAAAAATATTAGCTTTGTATTAGGATGTCGGAATTTTTGTTCGGAGGTCTCGTGATTTACGTTCTACATACCCCCGCGGAAATATAGCTTATTCTCAATAACAATGCCTTACTTGTAAGTGAGAATGTGAAAGCCAGATAATAAGTCTCTTGAACTCTGTACTGGGTGAAAGAAAACACATCGTAATATCTATTTTTATTTTATAAGTAATTCTTCACGTGCATTATCAATCAGATCAGCCAAACAGCTTCAGGAGAATCAGATCGCGACGTCTCGCGTGTGATTTTAACATTTATCTCTTAGATTTACAACCGCCTTAAAAATAATGTAACACACACTTGAGAGATATGAAATCTTGTGTGCTGTACATGTTTAGGCTTTTGAAAACGACATTAATTTTTGTTAAATGTTTGCATTATTTAAATGATTTAAAATATGATAAAAATAGATAAAGATTTTTAAATAATTAGGACCGACTTTGTCACTCACACAAAGCTCGCCGGCCTAATGGTTAGACCGCGCGGCCACGATTCCGATCGTCGCGGGTTCGTATGTACCTTTGTGAACCTTAGTTACAACAGCGAGATACAAACGGTGAAGGAAAACATTGCGAGGAAACCTGCACATGAATTAGAATTTATTCTAAGGTGTGTGTGAAGGGTAGGTCTGTGCTCCAACAGTGGGGATGTAAATTGGTTGTTATAGACTTTGTCATCGGGATGTATGTGACATATATATTCATCAAAACGACGTAATAGACACAATGAATTTTATATTTTGCCGTGAGTGCTGTGAATTTTATATTTTCGAGACAAATACAGTACTTCAACCTGATGACGCTAGTTAGTATGATATATACAGCACCACATTATAATCTTCACCTAGATAGGAGATGTAAACTTTCGTTAATCCAATAATTTCATTGGCTGCAACACTCTTCGAACCGGGACTTTGTAATGTTTGCGCAATACTGTTTGATGATGACAACGAGACCTGGATTTTAGGATACTAATTTTTTAGATATATATATATAAAACTTCCAGCTACGAAGAGACTCATCATGTTATATGTGGAATCATAAGGCTAGAGGTTTGTAATGTGGTAGGAATATTGCTTTTGTCGAGTATTAGTTAGGTAAGAACGGACTTTTACGAAATTACTTTCCCAAAAGAATTTGCAAGGATGTGAATAACGAAGAGTGGACGGGTTGCCACCGGGCGAGAATATTTCAGAAAAATTTTAGAAAGTAAATATCCAACTCTAATAGTGTATTATAGTCAGCAAAATGAACGCGAAAAAGCTAGTTAACTGTAAAAAATATACAAATATGTATCGCTTACGTTATTTATCTGTAGACTTTATGTTTTAATATTATAAAGAAAATTATTTCAGTCTTTAATTTCAATGCGTTATTTTTATGTTGTTTTAATCGTTAGTCCAACCCAATCATTGGGTTGGATTGAATTGCCAATCCCAACGACTACAAGGTCCAATAATCCCAACCCAATCAACTATCTACCCACTCGTGTAAATATTTCTCTTCCTGTTTACGAGCGTGTGGGCGGATTTATTAGGTTAGCCAGTTTACATATTGATTTTTAAATCCACAGGTATCTAGTTTTGAGTTTTTTGTTTTAATATTTATATCTAGCCGTTATTCATACAAGTGTTATAAACACGAAAGTGCCTGTGTCTGTTTGTTTTATACACAAATATTCTCATACGTTGACTGCCGAAACAATAATATTATCATGGCGGCTGAATTACAATATGAGGATAGTAGCTAGCCAGGTTGTTTCCTAAAACCCTATCACTAATCAAAACCTTAAAGAAGAGCGAACAATTAAAGAGTAAAGTGCTATTTTAGGGCAAGAGACAGTTTCTGTTTATTCTATGCAGTGAACCAACTAACATAAAGTCCGCAGTCAAAGGTTCGCCTGCCTGTAAATAATCGTACTCATTTCTACACTTCGTAGTAATTTTACAAGGCACAGTGCCTTTCAAATCGGAAGTCAGTAATATGTGCACACTATTGAGTTCCAGTTTGGCAGAAGAAGCTGCATTAAAATCATCCTATTTATAGTTTTGGTTAGAAATATTATTTTTATGCACTCAAGTGCTTGTTTTATTGCGTTTCTTACATATGAAGTGTTGTGAAATGCTTTACTAACCGACGCACCATTTGATGGCCGGTTTTTTACTGCCATGTAATCTATTTGTAGAATACTGATGGACACAGTGTTTTAAAACTAAACAGCTTCTGTAATATTGTCTCTTCTAGGGCTCGAATTCTTTTCCCTCAACAAGAGAATAAGGCCATTTAACCACCGCGTTTGGCCAAATGCGATTTAGTAGATGTCAAATTTTTGAAAGCCGTTGTTCTTGGAACATGTTTTTCCTCACGACAATTCATTAACCAAAAGATCAAGTTCTTTGGAATCGAACTAAAACCTCTTTGATACTTACAACGCTTACGACCCCTTTTCTGTTTCAGCTATTACGGCTTCTCGACGATTATATACCTAGTCCTGCCATAAATTCTGTTACAATTGAAAATGTATTTTTTATAATGAAGTTATGTAATATTATTAAAATGTATACCTACATATTTATTAGTCTCAACAAAAAAAAAATATATACTATTCAAAATGGCTACCCTTGGATTTTACACATGCCTTTAATCTGTTTGGCCACGTATCTATGGATTTACGCACTGTATCGAAGGGAAATTTCGCCACTGCTTGCTCCAAAATTTTTTAAGAGACTCAATGTCGCTGTGTCGTTTAGGCCAGGTCATGTCCTCTAAAACTAATCATAATTTGAAGTCTACAGGGTTAAGGTCTGGGCTAAATGAGAGCCAGTCTTCAGCTCCTATAAAGTCCGGAACGTTGATTTCAATCCAGGCTTGGGTAGTTCGTGCCTTGTGACCAGGTGCAGAGACTTGCTGCAAAGTTTACGGTATATTTTAAAATTGTACTGCGACAGGTTTTAAAACATGATCCAAGACTGTACCTTGATACACTTTGGCTGAAGTTTTCACTCCTTTTTCATTAAAATGTAGTTTTGTGACTTCTTGATAGGACACGCCCCACCAAACGATCACTGACGCAGGGAGATGACCACGTTGTATCTTTCCAACCACTTCAGCAGCTTCTTTACGACTGTGAGCGTACACTTTATCATTTTGCTTTTTGTAGTGTTCTTCAATCGTGAAAATTTTTTCAACGGTAAAGAGGATATTTCTGTGCCTTTCATCTGCGTATCGCGACAGAAGGCGTTTTGATCGATCCACTCCATCTATCTTTAATTGTAAAAGATTGATTTAGGGCATGTCCTGTATATCGACGATAAACACCGAGCTTCAGGTCTTGTTTTATAATACGCGACAGAGCCCTAGCGGGAAACTTCATTTCTCGCGATAAGACTTTTTGCTTCGTAATGGGGTTTCGACTAATTTTGACTTTAACAGGATTCACAGCCTTTGTGGTTCTAACAGCACGCGTACGCCCCGATCTTTTCTGGTCTTCGACAGAGGAAGTGTTGTTAGATCACTGTTGATAGTACGATGTACGATGATATGGCTGATCCCAAAATCGAAAAAAGTTTTAAAATAATATACGTGTCCTAAATTTAAAATAATTAAAACGAAAAACGAAAAGTTTTCATGTTACAGTATTTATGGCTAGACTATATACAATATATCTAATCTGTCTTAAGTGGTTTAGTAGTTCGTTTATAATATACTAATTTATTATTTAATATATTAGTTTAGTGTTGACGTACCCCTAAAGGATAAAAGCTGCACCACCCTTAACAAAATAAGTAACATTCATTTGAAGCCGTTAATAGATTAACATAGTTGATATTTATAATGCAGGCGATGACTAACTGATGGATTAACACAAACAAACAATCTGACATTCCAGCTCAAGTGGTCTGATTAGATAAATAATAATCATTTATCGATACAGGCATAGTTTTATGATCTAGATCTTATTAAATATTATTATTTATATGAAGTAGAGGTTCAAAATGAACTTGAACATTTAAATTTTAGATAAATCTAAATATATACGTAAATCTATCTCACTAGGTAGTATGAGAAATGTGACTCCGAAGCTCTTGCAATGATCGCTATATATTGTCACATTTACGTATTTTCTCATAGGCAATACTTTTTTAAGTATCTTTTTTTTAATCGATTATAGTAATATTTCGAATTTTATGTCACTCAGAAGCATTACATCAAGAAACAATAACATACATAAGCGGTATGCCATTACATATGTGATAAGAATTTTTTACAAGAAAAAACCATACTAATTTTGAATAGAAACTAAAAAAACACTAATATTAGTGTTTACCATATTCATTATTATCAAAATCGTGTCATTTATCATCATGTTTTTTTTATTTTATGAAACGATGACATGAGCGAGTTCACCTGACGGTAGGAGATACGCCTGCCTTTAACAACACGGCGCTAGTTAGGATGGTAAACGCAGCCACCATATTGTGTTCATCGTCTTGAGACATGAGATGGCAAGCCTCGTTACCCTCGTAATTTCAGTAGCTACAACTCCCTTTAATAAAAGCCAGAAATGTTTCCTAACGGCCCGTACGTCCGTTATCACCGGCGGCACCACTTTGGGGCCGCGTTATCATTGAATTATAGACACTGTAATCCGTCAGTCACGGAATGGCAAGCGCGAATTTGTTGTTTAAATACAGCCATCAAAGAATGTACTGCGCAATATGTCGTAAACTTGTAAAGATATGACTTTATAATATTTCACCATCAGCCGTAGAATATATACTTATATTCCCTAAAAAATCAAACGAAGTATAATAAATTAAGTTTCTTGGGAGATATAGCGACACCATTTAACTAAGGTGCTTAATTATGATGAATATAAGAAATTTGCTATGTATCAACCACAGAAGTTAGTTTTCCACACCGGAAGCGGCGGTAAATTGTGTTTATCTCTTACTGGTAGTTTAATACGGCAGGAAATCTGGTAACAGCTTTAACGGACAACATGAAATAGATTTTATAGATACGTTGTATATTTCGTAGTGGTAGGTCTCTGTCGGAGACCTTCTAGGTATATACCACCGCAGCGTCTATTTCTGCCGACAAATAGTAGTGTGCTAACATTACTGTGTTCGGGTTTGTGGGCGCTGTAGCCAGTGAAATCATTGGAGTAACAAGACTGAACATCGTGTGTCTGCGACGAGCGCAATGTGGTGCTGTGTACATCCTAACTAGCGCCTCGTTGTTATAGGCTAGAGTATATCACTTCCATCAGGTGAACGCGATATTCGCCTCGTCATAATTAAAAATAGTAAATATTTATCATTAAATCATAGCGGATTACTGGTTATTATTATAAGAAATATAATTTCATTATCCTAACTACAATATTTTAACATCATCACGACATCCGGTTTACTGCAGGTGCCAAGACCATAATAAAGTAAACACTTGACTGCTCTACCTCCAAGCTCCAAGCTGTGTATGTTATACATGTTATATTAAAATACATAATTCCTTCGAGAGGGTTCATAGTTATAATGCGAAACGTCATGACGCAATGATTATGCGATTAACAGGTGACAAGTTACTGATTTGACTCCGTGGGCACATGATGTAAATTTAGGTTAGAGGTAGAGTTTTTTCGAATCCACCTGGAATTTACATCTACTGCCATATTTATATTGCTGTGTTCCGTTTGTTAACATATGAGAGCCGGAGTATTCTGGACGAGGTCGCTTCACTATGGGCAGCTCCATTGTCATTTACTATAGTTTTTTACCCAATGTAGATGATGATTTACGGAGGCATTCAATTGAAGAACTCTTCATCTTCTTTTAGTAAACAATAACTTAATCCATAATGTGTCACTTTAAAAGTATTTTGTTGCCAGTACTGTTTGTGAAATAAATGTTTTGACCTCCGCAGCTGGGACCTTTGATGGGTTAATAGAACTTAACTCTGCCTTGACAGCAAAGACGGATAACGCAACAGTTCAAGTGGTACTTTCGTCTAACTAAGAAGTTTACTCATAAAAAACGAATCGACAAAATATTGATTTGATTATAAATTATAGGTATTCTCTTCTTAATGTCCATACCCAGATGTCCAATATCTAAACGGTTTCCATCATACGGCTCCACTTGTTGCATAAAAAAAAGACATCCACTGACTAATACATCAATCAAGCACTAAAAAAACAGACTCAAACAAAACTCTCGATGTCGTAAAAATGTACTGTAAACAGTTTGATTAAAGAGAACAATGCCTGGTTAAATTTAACTTAAGGAGGGCGTTAAATACTTTAAACATTTACTGATGCGTGAGGTCTTTCAAAAGATGACTGTTGCATTTTGAAACACGATCGTTAATTTTTTTATCGAGCCAATTCGATGTTTCCGCAGCTAGATCTAGGAGCTATCTCTCGAAAGGAGAGTCAAAGCGGTTGTCCTGGCAGAGCAGTTCAGTATACGGGTCATCTACATAGATAAAAGGAGGGAAATACATGGATAGTCAGCTATAGACGCTCCAGGTTGGCCTAATGCGTTTACCTCCGTAATCTGAGAGGTAAGTGACACTGTCCAGAGGTGAAAAGGTTTTTTTTATTACACGAATAGCCTCTTCAAACTGTTTGACGATCAGATTGAGAAAACCATTTCGATCCTCAGCTATTCTTTTTAACTGATGGTATTTAAATCCGCTCCACTCTATTATGTCTGCAAACCATTTGTTGCGGTGCCTACCAAGTGCACGATTTCGACTTTTTCCAGGAATTTATCCTTTGAGAGTCATTGGGAACTCATAAAATGATCCTCATTGTGCCTTTAGACATAAGATGTTTATTTACCAGCAATAATCTAACTACTGTGCACTTGAAACTGGAACAGAGTAACAATTGCACACTGCTGTTTACCTGTATCTAGACCATCTCCGGCAAATAGAGACCTATCATCAGTACATAGGGTATATATTTAGTTAAGTATTAAGTCATCCGAGTTCCATTTTATTTTTATTGTTATTGAATTTAGATGTTCGCATATTGTTGTTATGGGTTGCATTCATCGTTTATCACTTACTCATATCGCTACGGGATAGCTCAAACAATACTAACGTATCATGAAGTCAAAACAAAGTGGCTATATAGTTTAATAACTATTGCTTTGTTACTTAGAAGGAATAATGATTAGATTTATTTTAAAGGACCTTAAGAACTTAATCTATGATGATTCTTGAAGCCAATTCAATGTGTTTTGGCTCTCCTATGTTAATTAGCGGTATACATCAACGCTATTACGGCGATAGCATTGCCATACGAGGGTAGTAACTACACTACCAAATTCCACTATATGTGGCCTCGGTTCGCTTTCGAATCTCCATGTTGTGGTATTTGGTCAGTGGTAAATCTTTCTCTAACCTTGATCTGTTTCTAATCTGATTAGTTAATCAAAAATAAATAAGCATGCTATGCATGTCACATAAAACCATGTAAAATTAAAGCCATTTTTAGCTCAGTGTAGATAAAAAAACTGATATTTGTATCTAATAACAATTAACAAATGGATCTCTAATAAATGCTGGACTTTTATAAAAATACCGATTTTTTGAATTGTCTGTGACTTATGGCGGGCGGCAAATTATTCAATTGTAACAAACGCTTCTCCATTGTCCTCTTATAAGTGCTGGAAGGTTATGATTTGATCGGTAGAGGCTTTCAATAATCCACTGGTCAAGACATGATGTTTTTGCTTTAAGATCAACATATAAAACATTTTTTTTATATACTATTGAACTGAAAAATTTTGGTCGAAACAATTTCGGAGAAAACTCCTTGTAACGGTAAAAGAACCATTACAATTACAAAAAAAAAAGTAAAAACTTGAACTAAACTTATAATTTAATTAAAAAAATAATCAGTTTAACAGTACATTTTAATTTTTAACTGCTTCAATATTTTTTAAAGTTTTCCTATATGTTTAATAGTACTAATAGTTGCTTCGTGTCGGAGGTGAAAGCGTTGCGTATAGTATTGAAGCATACAATAACTATAATACATTAACAAACAGATAACTAAATAATAATAACTAAGTTTTAAGCAATCAAAACAACGACTACTCAATAGTAAATAAATTCGAATAATATAAATTAATATGTTAATAAAACAGGTAATAAGTTAAATGTCAACTAAATTTTACTAATTTAAAAGTATGTTAAAATACAAAGTGTTTCAATCCGGTTACACGAAGAACAAGGACTAAATTTATTGTTCATACTACATTATTACATTCAGTTATCAGGTTTGTTGATGAGTTCAAAATATTAAATAGTATTTTTTTTTGTTTAAAATCTTTGATACACGGGCAGTTCTTAGATATATAGGGTTGTCAAATATCTCCCTTCCGCCTTTTTGTCTTTTGAATTTCGCGGCTATGTACAAAGCGCTACAGAGCTCGTATCTGGCAATACTATACATAATTTGAAAGGTCTTGACATAACCTACAAAACGACGCTATGCATAATTAGTTTGGATATTGCGTTCAACAGTTATAGACGTGTAAACATGGAGTTCACTAACGCCGAAATTCGCGCTATTTTAAAGTTTTTCTTCGTTAAAGGCAAATCCGCTAGAGAAACGTTCCGTGAGATTAATGGTGTTTTGGGGGATGGTACTCTATCACTTCGAACCGCGGAGGAATGGTTTCGACGATTCAGAGCCGGTGAAAACGACACCATGGTTAAGCCAGCCGGCGGAAGACCTGTGACGACAAATACCGATCAAATCATGGACTACATCGAGTTAGACCGGCATGTGGCATCTCGTGACATCGCCCAGGAGATGGGAGTTAGTCACCAAACCATTTTAAACCATCTGCAGAAGGCTGGATACAAAAAAAAGCTTGATGTTTGGGTGCCGCATGATTTGACGCAAAAAAACCTTCTGGACCGAATCAACGCCTGCGATATGCTGCTGAAACGGAACGAACTCAACCCATTCTTGAAGCGGATGGTGACTGGCGACGAAAAATGGATCATATACGACAATATCAAGCGAAAACGGTCGTGGTCGAAGGCCGGTGAATCCACCGGTGAGACCACACACTTCGTTGATGACTCGTCAGAAGCTACGGGAGCTCGGATGGGAGGTTTTATCGCATCCACCATATAGCCCGGACATAGCGCCAAGTGATTACCACCTGTTCCTGTCCATGGTGAACGCCCTTGGTGGTGTAAAGTTGAACTCAAAAGAGGCTTGTGAAAAGTGGCTGTCCGAGTTCTTCGCAAATAAGGAGTAGGGGGGCTTCTACGAGGGAGGTATGAAGTTTGCGTCTAGATGGAAACAGATTATCGAACAAAACGGCGCATATTTGAACTAAAGCCGATCACTGTAACACTTTTTATAAAGCATTGAATAAAGAGCAAAAAAGCGGAAGGGAGATATTTGACAACCTATATTTACGAATCATGCATGTATTTGTCGTCTCACGGGTTTTTTTGTCGTAAAAGGAAAATAATAATACACTATTTACATTTCTCAATGAAAAAACTTCCAACTGCGATAACAAGTAGTATGTACGAGAGAGGTTGAATGTAATAAAAGAATTTATTTAAATCATTATAAAATTATCCATCTTCAGTCTTCTTGGAAAATTCATATCGGGATGAGCAGCGCATTTGGATATATTTTTTCCTACTTATACTTCGCTTTATGTGTTCATAAATAAATAAATAAAGGATATTATATATTGTTTATTAACAATGGTTCAAAATAGAGTCGAAAACTGATCTTTAATGTGTCAAAATTAATAAAGTTTACTGCTTACCTAATAAAACGACACATGTCACTAAAATACGCGCACAAAAGTTTGGTAACATTTTAATTAATCATTAGCTTCTTACTTCTGCAATATTTAAATGATATCACATATTGAAATTTATTTTATGGTATAGTTTACAAAATACACATTAGAAAATCACATTTCCTTTTCCACACTGTTACACTACATTATTTATATGCACAAATTAATAACGACACAATTTATATATTTTAAACGGTGTTTTAAATATTTAAGAAATATATAAATATGTTTATTTATCGTGCTAATAATACAGATAAGAAATAGTTAAATGCGTCTGTTCTCTACGACGCTGAGTTTCATACTGAACGTTGGAATGATTGTTATTTTTTTAAAAGCAAATTCTATTGCTATTGTTATACGTAATTTATTACCGATCAGCATAGTAATACTCCACTATGTATTAGTAAAGACTGAAGGGTTTCTTTCAATGGTTGACTTGTATTATGAAGGTCTGCTAGAGGAGGTATGATCGCTATTCTACGGTCAATGTCGCGCTGAACGGAATTGTGAGAGAAATCCTGCTCGGAGGTTAAACAATTGGTCTTCTATTAAATATTGTTCCCAGCTTTTGGAGTTTTGGATACTAATTAAAAGTGAGGATGACTTGAAGGTTAATGAGGTACAAGCCTTATAGACGTAGCCTCGCTACGACACAAAATAACGGCGTCCCAACATCCTGTCTATAGACGATGAGCGCAATATGGTGCAGTATATATAATTGTAACTAGTGCCATGGTATAATAGGCGGTCGTACCACATAACATCAGGTAATTTTTCCACTCGTCTCGTCACTTAATTCAATAAAAAAACCATGGTTGGACGTCACCAGCTATCGTGGTATTATTCGTAAGAGTACTGAGGTCTGTGTATAACAGACTAGGTCAAGCTATTATAAAAGTTACTGTTTTATTCCTAGTGACATCCTCATGACATCTCCAAACGCTAACGTCGACTACCGTAGGCGTTTTAGAATGTATAAAGCTGCCCATAACCCTTTTTTTTAAAACGTCCGCATTTTTACCGATGATTTTTCCCTTTATACTAAAATAAGATAGTAGAAGCACAACTCATTTAAGAAAGACCGTAACCATTTTGATTGAATTAGAAACTTTTTATTGACTTACGAGTATGAAGTAGCTAACGTGAATTTTACATTAATTATAATTGAGATGACATTTTAGAGTGTAGATGTTTGATAATTTGCATCAGAAATTTGTAAGAAAATAATTTGCAAAATACAATCGTTTGCCGAATATCAATTTTAACCATTAGAAAGGTTAATATTGTAATATATGACGTTGTTAACATTGTCATTGGTTTGGATTGGCTTTTCCTATATTACTCAGCCCATTTTGTGTTCCCGCTGTAGGAAATTCTTAGATTCACATTAATATGGAGAAAGTCCAGGCTATAAATCAATACGACACTCAATAGGTATTGACTGAAATCGCCACTCCTAGAAACCTTCTTTTCTTTCGTATTGGTTTCCTCTCGATATATACGTTATCGGTAGTCATCACGTTACATCTTAGTTACCACCCCTTCTACACTAATAATATATATTAGTGATATAATAGGTTGGGGAAAAAGAAATCCATTATTTTTATATGAACTTCAGGACTTTATTTAACATGCTTCGGATTGTCCGATTTGGGTCAAATATGCACTGTTTTGTTCTATGATTTGTTGCCATTTTAAAGGTAACTTAATAATGCCTCTCTCGTAGAAGTCCTGGTCTCTATTTGCAAAAAACTCTAGTAGCCGATTTTCACAATCTTCCCTAGATGCCAATATTTTATCACTAAATAAATTTTGTAATGCAAGAAAAAGATGGTAATCGCTTGGTGCTAAGTCCGGACTGTATGGCGGATGCATTAAAACTTCCCAACCAAGCTCCCGAAGTTTCTGGCGAGCCACTGTAG
Source organism: Troides helena (assembly GCA_029286815.1). NCBI lineage: Eukaryota > Metazoa > Arthropoda > Insecta > Lepidoptera > Papilionidae > Troides > Troides helena. The sequence goes on along the minus strand of JAGSMV010000013.1, from coordinate 11,135,366 downwards.
ACGTGTGTGGCCTAGCGTTGTCCTGGTGGAACACAACACCTCTCCTGTTGGCCAATTCTGGCCGTTTCTGGTCAATTGCTATCTCAAAACGGTCCAGTTGTTGACAGTAGAGATCAGAATTTAGTGCTTGGCCATATGGAAACAACTCATAATAAATAATTCCTTTCCAGTCCCACCAAATGCACAGCAGAACCTTCCTGGCCGTTAGTCCTGGTTTGGCCACCGTTTGAGGTGCTTCACCGCTCTTTGACCATGATCGTTTTCGCACAGGGTTATCGTATGTGATCCATTTCTCATCTCCAGTCACCATCCGTTTAAGAAATGGGTCTATCTCATTCCGTTTGGCCAAGGCTTCGCAGATGGAAATTCGATTCATCATGTTTTTTTCTGTTAATTGGTGTGGCACCCAAACATCGAGCTTCTTTTTGAATCCAGCTTTGTGTAAATGGTTTAAAACTGTTTTGTGGTTCATTTTTAGCTCCTGGGCGATGTTACGACTGCTAACATGCCGGTCAACTTCGATCATTTCTCCGATTTTATCGTCATTTTCGGCGACCGGCCTACCTGTGCGAAGTGCATCTTTAACATCAAAAATTCCTGAACGGAATCTACGAAACCAAAATTGCACATAATTGGCTATTACACTATCGGGTTCATAAACACCATTCACAATTTTAGCCGCCTGGCTTGCATTTTCGCCTTCAAAGAAAAACTGTAAAATGTACCGAATTATCTCTTTGTTCACTTCCATTTTTAACACCCTGTAACTCGCAATTGAATGCACCAAACAAAAAACAGCAAAAGAATTTTTTTACTGCGAAATGTCACCTTTCCAACGAGCATGAATCTGAAACTGTTTGATCGATACTTTACGAGAAATTTATCACTACAGCCATCTACCGAAAAAATAATGGATTTCTTTTTCCCCAACTTAATATGATATCTTATTTCCTTATTTTATTTAACCATGTAAAGAATACTGGAGGCTCTACATTTTGACGAATATATTTACATGGGATAAATAGCAAAGCTTGGTAATCCCAATTTCTAGAAAAATGTCAATTGACAAATCCGCAAGCGTTCGGGAGGCTGCGCAGCATATTCTCGTTCCAACTACTGCAGTGTCTGAAGTCGCACAGAAAGCAGTAGAAAGATAGAAACCTCGAGGTTTTCATGCGTGATCGAATCCGAAATGTGATGATCAGAAATGAGAGCATGGATCGATCACGTACCGTAAAACGCAGTATTGACAGGCCCTCCACCAAGTGGTTCGTTGATTTGATGAACATAGCAGGAAGCCGTTGGATGAGAACAGCGCAGGACCTGTCGGCGTGGAGATTCTAGAGGGAGGCCTATGCTTTGCTGTGGGCATTATTCGACTGATAAATATATAAAGAATATATGACAATAGTTTACCTTGAAAAACTAATTCTTCAAGTATTTGTCGACGTTTGATGGCACTAGATCTTGTTTGAAATGTCCTTTTAATTTTATTGATCACAATCTCATTCTGATAAGTGGGTACTTAAGTAAATTATGTTAACAGCATGTCTATATATTGTTAACATGATACATGTTATCTCTGATCGGATTTTTATCTCGTTTCTAGCACTTGATCTGACTTTATTGAAGACTACTTGAAAGAGTAGCGATGTTGAACAGCGTTACTTCTGCTGTTTTCTTAATGCACTTATCGGCCTCTAAGTGAGTTCTTCAAGAATGGCAAATGGCAGAAAAGCGGAACCTTTTCCAGTGAAAGTGCTGGTAAGGATTATGTTTCTCTATGGCTACTTTTATATGTATTTAGGAGAGGCACCTTTGCTCTTCCTAAAATCTCAGGGCAAGGTAACGTAACATCGAGGATGACCATCGAAGGGATTTTAATAAATTAAAAGAATTTCAGAACCTATGGTACATTTTGAAGATTTCTTTGGTGAAATATAATACTTAATGTTTCGGATCTTTTATCACTATTATCAGGGAATTTAATTCCAACTTTTCAAGACGATGACCGCAATAGGATATGTAAACAACTTAACTGGCTTCATATGATAGTAGATATCTGTTACCGAAGATCGTCAATGTAGGTACGACTGGTGTTTCTATGTCAACCGCCATACAGTAGTATGGTAACCATACCATGTTCTACTTTGAAAGGCGTTGTAGTTAGCGAAATCACTGGCTTAACGTGTTAAGGCTACGGGCACTATGTGGTTGCTGTATGTATCATTCTAACCAGCGCCATATTGTTATAGGCATGCGTATCTCTTACTATCTGGTGAACTCACCGCTTGATATACACTGTTCTACATTATACTCGTCGCTTTAAGACATAAGATTTTAAGTCTCGTTAGCTCTGTAATTTCACTAGCTATTAAGCCGTTTAAACCAGAGACTGCAGAGAGGCAGCGAGAAATAAACACCCATCTCTCAATCCGTGGGCAGAGACCGGGGCGTCCAAGGAGAATACTTTACGCTTTCCAACCCCCGTTATAGAGGCCATGGTGGCGGATTCTGTGATAATGCTTTATCAAATATAAAAGACCTGGAGGTGGTGCGTGCGGTACTTCCGCCTAACACTTTTAAAGGTGGTGGAGAGTAGTAGCACCACTCTGAGACGTAGTTTCATCTATCATCTCGCTGTCGGAACTACGCTGCCAAATGCGCTGAGTGATATACCGTATGGTTTTGCCGGTAAGAGTTCGACATAACTCTTCTGTTTCCCCGACAGCAGAACGTATCCAATGCAGGAAGGTCGTTCAAACCGGAACACAGTGATGTTTGCACAGTACTCTTTGTCGGCTGCAATATTAACTACGTTGGTATCTACCTAGACAGTATCTGATGATGGAGACCTACCTAAATAATAAGATAATTTCGTGATATTTTTATCGCCCCAAATCCACGTACTTCGCTTCAATGACGTAAACGTTTCTATTTTCGTGAAGAAAATCAAATTATAATCTCCTTATCCACATTTATATGGATGTTTGTCAAATTCCATAGCAATGAACGCTGCTTATTTAGTTAATTGTGTTATTTATAACCTGATTACATCGATAAACGGATTAATAGCTGTTGAAATAAATGAACGATAAAAAAAATATTAAGCGGTCAAGTGTGGTCGGCACGTGGTGGTGGTGTGATAGCTGCTTAATGGAGGCTACGGTGACGAAAACCGATAGCTGAGTATGAAAGTCAAATGATTATCAATAAATGAAAGGTATTTATTAATTTCTGGTCACAAAATAGCACATGCGTATGATGACATTACTTACTTTTACTGTTATTTATCCACCTGAGTGGTCTGTCAACGCTGCGCTTCCTGGAACGGGGTCACCATTCCAGCACTTTAAGTCCCCAACCTCCATCGGTTATATGATACTTATGTATGATAACATTTCTAAATTTTAAAATGTGTCTGCTATATTTCATGTGGCGGCAGCTCAATATGTGCGATGGAAATTGTCAATGTATGATTTGAAGAGGAACAAGTCTGATTCTAACTTAACTTGAACTTCAGGTGAAGGAAACTACTAGTGATAGGTCTCTATTGCCGGCGACCGTCTAGGTGGGTACATTTCAACTTCTCTTCCTTTCATTCTCTAGCCGACATCAGTACTGTTACACAAATAAATACAATTTCTTTTCTAGTTAACTAGAGGCCGTTTGCCATTGCTTCTTTCTACAAAAGTCTTTCCTACGAATTGGTAGTTAATTAATGTATCATACGCAAATAGATAATTTGTAATAAAATCGGTATCAATTCATAATCCATGCGATAATTGCACAACAAATGGTTCATGACTTCTACTCATTCGTCCCTTTGTAAATGAGACCTATATTCAACTTAAAATATAAGAGATTAAGATAATATGTAGCGCACGAGAAAATCATCAATGAGATGCTGTATTATGAATGACGAACATTATATTAAATAGAAATTTATAATCCCGGTGGTAGATCTCTGTTGTCGGACACACTCTATGATATGGAGGTAGCACCGCAGCGCCTATTTCTGCGGTTAAATAGTAGTGCATAAATATTACTGTGTTCCGGTTTGAAGAGCGTTGTATAATATCTTCGTCATTCATATAAGCATCTAATTGATGACTTTCTCACGCTCTACATATCATCTTAATCTCGTATTTTTTAAGTTGAATGTACGTCTCATTTACAAAATGACTGAATGTGTAGAAGTCTTGAATCGTCTGTAGTGCAATTTATCGGTTGGATTATGAGTTGATACCAATTTTATTACAAATATTACATTAATTACCTCCCAATTCGTAGGAAAGACTTACCGTAACAAGCAGAGACAAAGGGCCACTAGTTTACTAAAATAAAATTGTATTTATTAGTGTAACAGCACTGCTGTCGGCTAAAGAATATAAAAGAGGGATATATATAAAAAAAGTTTAAATGTTAGATCGCGATGTAGTTGTAAATTATAATAAATCGGAGAATCAAAACTTCACAAATAGAATAATACAAATTTGTTACTTTTTTATACTAAACTATTCAAAAATAAAGAAGATAATATTCATGCTATTCATAGCCAATGAATGTAACTGCTAAAAAAAACTGTAACGTTTGTATATCCTATTCTCCTCATTTCTTGCTTTCATAATCATCATAAATTCAGACTACTTGTCTACTGCTTAATATAGGCATCTTGAAATGATATCCTTTGTTTCTTTATATCTTTATTTTCGTATGGAACCTTATCATTATCAAAATGTTCGGATTCACAAGCTTGTAAGTCCAATGAAGCTGTAAGTCTTTAACAAGACTGACAGCAGAAATTTCATTGGAAATAAAAATCAGTCAGTCAAGCCATCGCCGCGGTTCGCAATGAAATAAATAATCATTATAAAACAATGAATTTTTAATGATTCATCATTAAAATGTAATTACTTAACCGTATAAAACTTTGCGGGCTCGTCGAGTGTTTGTTTACCGGTCATAATCGATAATCAATGCTGATGACGCCCAGCCATAGATCCGCGACGTGGATTAATTGCTTTGGTGACGCCATACTTAGTAAATATAGTGCACTTCCATAACTACCCTAGCTACAACATTAGACTTATTAATGACGTGGGTGATTTTCATCACTTAGTTGTCGATATCGGGCGAATTAGGATAAAGTGAACGCTGGCCTATGTCTAGCAGTGGACGTCTGTCGGCTGATGATGATGATGATGAACAGTGAGCAGTGTATCCGTCCAGGTACGAAATGGAAATCTTTAATCGTTTTTAAAGGTGAATAGTTTACGTCTAGAATACTAAGCTTATCCACCAAAGACTACATCATATATCTCTATATCACCATATAGTCTATATAATATAAAATTATATCGTTTTAAAAGTATGATTGAAGCTTGTTTTTTTCCTCGTGCTTCTCTATGATATTGTTCTTCGAGGCTTTATATTTACACAATTTATATATTTTCTTCGGGGTTTACATTATTTACGTTTGTATGAAGCACTAAGTAGGATGTTTAATTAAAGCCTTGGGACAATGAATAAATTTCCACACTGATACTAAGCGACATAAACATACCCTGCGGCAGCTTGCCTCCTGCTTTTTGAAAAGAATCCTTCTTCTTTTACATAGTGATGGTAGGCCTCCATTATCTTAAAAATTTTAAGTACGTACCACTGCCACGCCAAAAAGCCTTTGTAGCCTTTGTAGCTAGGGAAATTATTGCAATAGCGAGACCGTTTCAAGGCGATGTCTATGGAATGTAGTGTACGTAATTCTAGCTAGTCATAGAGCTATGGTTAGACGTATAATATACCATTAGGTGTATAAACTCTCTTGTCCTCGATTCATCGAGTGAAAAAATAACACCAAGCTAATATCTGACTTTAATTTTAAATAATGTATGGCTATTAACCGAAAATGATGAATTTCAATGATTACCAGAACACGGTAATAAAAGTATACGTTTGATTGAATAATAGTAGCCAGGCGAGGTTGAAAATTGTCTTACTATCCAAACTAGACCAATTAAATTGTTCAGGAATTGAATTAGGATCTCTTGTGTCAGGATATCAGCCACTGCGCCACGAAGACAGTTAACTACTAATAACACGTTTTTATGTCTCTGTGTCCGCTGTTGGCGTGGCGGCTAAAGATCCCGTCACGTATGGAGACGTGCTAAATGCTTTGTTTGCACCTCCAATATGCCGCGATAGCGATAGCGCTGTCTCTTTCCATCATTAAGATGCTTATCTGCCAGGGAGTAATTAGTTTCACCAAAATCCAGCTCGAAGGATCCTACATGACATGTACTTCTTTATTTAAATATTAAAACGGATTTAAAGTAGAAAATAGATAGGAATTCTGTTGCGATAATATATATGTAATGTCGTATTTATATACCCGAATGACATACTTATCACTAACTGATATACTTCATATATTAGATTTAAGATATAATATCGTAGTAACAGTAATATTTTCCACAAACGCAACTCCCCACATGAAATGTTGAGACGCATTACGTCAATTATTAAAATAATAGTGTTTTGTTTCTGCTTTAATATTACTAAAAAAATATTAGATAAGTATACTTATTAATATACTTATACTGTTTACTGCTGGTAGGCTTCTATTGCCGGAGACTGTCTATGTAAGTACCACTGCAGTGCCTATTTCTGCCGCCAAATAATACTGTGCAAACACTGTGTTCTGGTTGAAAGAGCGCTGTAGCTAGTGTAATTACTGGTGTAACGAGACAGCGTTTAATATCTCATGCGACGAGTGCAATGTGGTGAAGAGTATAACATCTTAACTAGCGCCACGTTGTTATGAGAGGGTGCATCACTTACCATCAGTACCGTCCCGCCCCGCCCGTCTTGTCGCTTAATTAAATAAATAAAATAACTTATGATCAGTGGACTGGTAGTGCTATACGTAACAAAATTACTAGGCTAATTAAATATCACTATGCAATAAGTACAAGAGGCGATATGTATGTTTATATGGCAGATAATTAAGATGGCCAAAGAGCCATCTCTAAACGATATTACATTTTGTTAAGAATGTGTATCTGTATAAATTTATTTGTATAATAAACTAATATTCCCTGTATTTACGACGTATATCATACTATAACTAATCTGAGTAGATGTTTACGTTGAGATGGATAATTTATTTATATTGCCGGGCATAATTACGCGTAAATTTGTAGAATATTTTTCATAATAAAAAAACTTCACATTTTTGATATCAGATTTGCTAAAATATGTTGTCGTTCATCGGGCAAAGTTCACGTTTACTAGCAGAATTTTTTAAATGCATTTACTCTTCTGAAATTAAGTATTATTATGATTTTTTAGAAGAAAACAACGCATTGTATTTAGATCCGTCAACACTGTATTTTAAGTAACATAAAATTACTCCCGTGAGATATACGTGCAATAAAAACTTTATAGTCTGCCATCTAAAACAAATAACTACGCATGTAAATAAAGTTAATAAAACGTATTATGTATTGAGGTGTTTTACATTTTTTTAAAGCATGAATTTGCATTTCATTTCCATAGTAGTCGTATAAGTATTTATAAATTTAAATGTTAACTAATACCGTCAATACATAGAAATCGAAAAAGACAAAATTTCAAGAGAAATTAAACGGGATAAAAATTATCTACTTTCTCCACCAGTTGTACCTATATTAAGTAATAAGCTTTAAGATTTACTCTACATGCTTGCTACCAGGGTAAAGTTCTTTAAATTAATGACATATTAAGTTATCATACTTATCCAATTTTGGATAAGTCACAACCCTATTTATTATTAAGATTTATTGAAGTAATTATAATAAAAATATCTATATTACTTTGTGTATAATTCTGATACGAATCAGATTGTTTACAAATGTGTACATGAACGAGGTAACATTGAATCATCTTTATGAATTGTGTTTACAAGCCCTCGTGCGAGAGACTTAGGATTTATTAAAAGAAATTATCCGTACTTACTAAAAAATATTTGAGACTAAAATTCTTTTAATTTGAAACAGGTGCTCACTTTAAAATATAAATTAATCATCGAAACGTAGTGAACGACGAAACGCGTCAGGAAGCTGTTTCATCGTACATACATACATACATATATATCACGCCTCGTTCCCAGTGGGGTAGGCAGTGTTTCATCGTACTGTTTTATATTTAGTTTCTTATTTTTTAAGTTAATATGAACACCAAACTACCACATATCAACAAGAATATTGTTCTTTACTAGATCGTATATCCACATCGTGTGAATCCTAGGGTACCTTTATTTTATAAACATAAGTAATTTGAAAACAATCTCAATTATGTCCATCTACTCTCATTTAAAGCTTCTTTTACGGTAATGGAGTCATTAAAACCATTATGATAGCGTTTTATATGCATTGTAATGGCCGTAACGAATTAATGAAACGATATTTTTAGATCTTGAATCTAACTTTATTTTTTCGCTTAAAGAATAATTTGAATTAAAATATAAATTTAAAATAATGATAATAAAAAATAGTTTATAATATTTCAATTAATATGTCCATATCCAGGAGCAGACTAAGGAAATTACGGGCCTATTTTTCAGTCATGACACATACTTTGTGTTTGGTACTTTGGTTCTCATTTTCGAGCCCCACAAATTACGGGCCCTAGGTTACCTCGGCCTTAGTCCGCCCCTATATATATCTCAAAGAAATAGTTTCCTTATTTTTATCTAAAAATAGCTCCATCTAGTTGAAAAAGATTTATTTTTAAGTATCGTTTCGAAAATCTTGCCATCCGTGTGAGCATCATGTAAAAAATATATATGTTGTATATACAATTTGTAACATATATATTTTCCTGCAATAAGTAATAATGACTAATAAAATGTTTCAAGTTCTGAGGAAGTAAATAACGAGACAAATGGAAATAAACAAATATTTCACTAAAAAGAGAAATTTATGAACGAAAGTTTCTACAAATAATTGTCATTTTGTTGATGTATTGTCTATGCCATGCTCTATTATTTTGCGCCTGCGCACTTGACTGATGGTCTACGCTACGTACCTAAAATCGTTTTGTTGAAAATTTGAAGTTTGTTGTTTTAGTGACAACTTATTCATAATTATTTATGAAAGCTTTGTACTAATCACCATTCCAGGCGGGAGGCAGAATTATTCTGTGGCAGTCGGCCTGGATGCGTATAGTCACTAACATTTCGAGCGGTGTACGGTAGCCATCTTGGATTCGAACAAAGCTTCAGATGTGTAGTTTGTCTGTTTATCAATAATTTTTGTGCATTTTATTGTAAATAGTTTGTATGTTTAGGATATGTACGGAACGTTCGTCCACATGTGTAAATAGCTATGGCTGCGACAAGAAAATTACAAGGTAATTGACCATGTTATCAGGTTAGAGATTGATTGACCCCAACCTATGTAGATACGTGTTCTAGACTTCTATTGTCCTTTCAGTGAGACTTCTACCATACGGCAGTTACCATAATCAGTTAGCTGGTTGAGGCTGTGATTTAGGATTTTTAATTCTTATAAGATATTGTGGCCTGTCAAGATGACGATACCGCGATGCGACGTTAATCGTAAATGAAGATCGTAGTTAATGAACATAAATATGATACAAAGTTAATATATAATACCAGCGATGTTGAAATACTACATATGGCTGTTTATTCCGTCCCATTTAGAACCCATAACTCGCTCGAACGAAAATAACATACTGAAAACAGGTTTTCTGTTGTTCATGAATAAAGTTGCAATGTTTATTGCAGGTGAAATAGACAGGTGTTTAAAAAAGGTCACGGAAGGGGTGGAGACGTTTGAGGATATTTGGCAGAAAGTGCATAATGCGACAAATAGCAATCAAAAGGAAAAATATGAGGCTGATCTCAAGAAGGAGATTAAAAAACTTCAGAGGCTACGGGATCAGATCAAGTCGTGGATCGCCTCCGGGGAGATTAAGGATAAGAGTACACTTTTAGAGTATAGGAAATTAATAGAAACGGTGAGTGTATGTAAACAAAACTTTGTTTATATGTAATTAAGGCATAAGTGATGGAAAATATCTTAATTAGATTTATACCATTAAAGAGAATTGACTATTATAAATAAAATTAGAAACATGTGTTGTCATAAGTATTGTCAGGGCTTAGTCAATTTGTTAAATTGGTTATTTAAAAAGAATTAGTTTACTTATATATTACTTCATGTCCCATAAATTTAATTTGCCTGTGTATTAGTTTGTATTTTGAAGTTACATTTGATCACAATGATTATCTATGCCCAATGAAGGGCATCAACTTTATTCAGTTCAGTCTAAAGTGTTATAAATACATAATTGTTACATTCTTAATGATCTGTTAACAATCAACAAAGAACAGTAATTATTGCAATTAGTATTTACAAATTCTTATACAGACTTGGAGGATATAATTGCTAATATTACAGTTTTTAATAGTAGAATTTAGTTTACCTGTCACAATTGTTAATTGATTTGATCATTCTATCTTAGTCTGTATTTAAGCATTTACATTACTGCTAATGATAATAGTAATTGTTTACAAAATCCTTTCTAGGAATCTTTAAAATCATAGAAAATCAAATATTGTGTGAAATTACACCTAACACATAAAGTGAATAATCAGTCGACACTGGCCTGACACCAATACATTCTTATTTGAAATTCAGCAACATCTGATTACTAAACCTTTGAACTGTTCATTTTGCAGTCCTGAGTCTGAATTTAAAATCAACATACCATTTATAATCTTGTGACTTAACTGATGTTTATACTTTGTTTATAAAATTTATGATAAAACAGTATCAACATTCTAATCTGCAAATTAATGGAGTTATTCTGCAATTTATCCAATTTGATAAAAAATTATCATCTCCACCAGAATATTTTAATTAACAATTATAAACTTGCATAAATTTTATAGCAACCCTCTTTTCATTTTAAAATTATGAAATTTTTTTCTATGTTAAAACTATTTAAAGGTAGTAAGAGCTATATTTATTATTATTGTGAGTGTTATGTGTACTAAACAACCAATTCCTCAATAATTTATTTATCACTTAACAAGTATTTTATGAGTTAACAAAGTAATAGTAGACTGAATTTTGAATACTTGCTTTGATTATACTTAAATGCATCCAACTTCCCATAAAATCGGTCACGATTTTCTTTCATCATTCTGCAAGTAAACGATAAGTTACGGAAAAGTTACACCTACTCCTTTTTTTTTGTCATAAATATGTGCACTGTAATAATTTTGTTATTATGCCATCACAAAATTGTAATATTAAGTCATAACTTAGTATATTTTCTAGTCATTCTATCTTCTCCCCAATTCTTTCTACCCCTTACTGATTGTTACTTGATATAGATATAGGTTATAATTAGAAAGTAATTCATAATCATTTGCAATTATTTGAAGTTGTAATTATTATTTTCTTTATTTTTTATCTTTATCAGCTAGAATAAAATACAAGGAATATTGTGAACCTATGAGAAACAAGGTTTTCCTTAAAACCATTAATAAATATACATTAAAAGCACACAACAAGTCCTGGGTTCAATAAATATATATACATACATATTGTATAGATGTAAGGTATTTTACAAATTATGATAGTGATTTATAAAAAATACCTTGTCTGGTGGTTAAATAGGACTTGCCTGGAATGGGGAAAGCAGCAAGATAGTAGTGGAATCTCATAATATAAATAAACAAAATCTTAGTCCGCATCAATTCTGTTCACATATTATGTATGTTCTGTCTTCTGCTTGTATTGGACGTGATTGGAGAATGCTACAACACCGTTAATTTATTTTCTTGGTGTACAGTAACAATTCTTTGTTAAAAGTCCCAAAATTAATAAATAAAAATAATTTTCTTCAAATAAATATCTTTAGTTAAAATTATTTGATGTGAGGTGTTTTTATAATTATTACATTACTGTTTAATTTGGAATGCTATGTGCTATACTTGTTTAAATGAGTAGTTTTATAATACTATCCATCATTTAAATCATTTAATCCATGTGCTACTTTCCACTTACTGCTTTATACTGTCACTTCTTTATATTTATACTTCTCTGGCGCAGCAACCCAAAGTGAGTCTTGGCTTTCGACAGAAGAGAGTGTTGTCTGTTTCTGTATTGTCTGTCTAATATTTATTAAAAGAAGTAAAGTTTCTTTATAATATGGAATGAACAGTATTCTACTTGTTTCATATGATTCACATGGTCATTAAATAATAGGGATTTAAATTTTTTCTTTTGGTTTACATTTAAGCCATGGACGAAAACATTAGATGGATGACTTTAAAATTGCCATGTATATGTTTTTTACAGAAAATTTTGTACAACTTCTATGTTTGTACAACTCTCCACTTGATAATGCTGCAGTGTATCAAGTTCTTTTCCATTCCACTTGTATTGCAGACCATAATTTATTCATTTACTAAATATTAATTAATAGGTGAGACATACCTTTGTATGACAACAATGAACTGTGTTATAAATAACACTTAGTATTTATTCAGTGAAAAAAGATACAAATTTTATTTTTAATATATGGTTAGAACTACCTCTTTGTGGATACTACGTGTATAAGTAATAAAATATCATAAAATTTTTTATATTTTCCTATTCCAGCAAATGGAAAGGTTTAAGGTAGTAGAACGGGAAACAAAAACCAAGGCTTACTCGAAAGAAGGTCTTGGGGCAGCACAGAAATTGGATCCAGCGCAGAAGGAGCGGGAGGAGATGTCCTCTTGGCTCATTGCATCAATCGACGCACTTAATTTACAGGTGAACTGAATAACCTTTTACTTATGACGTTAGCGTAATGATGCCTCACAGTGGTCCATGTTCTCCTAAGAGTCAAATGTTGTCTACCACCTACATGCACGATCATGAAGGTATCTATGAAACAATTTATTGTTATTTTGTCATACATTCATGTTGGCTTTTATGAGTTCTTTCCTTAAATGAAATAAATATTGTTAAGATCTGTAGTGAAAAGTTTTGAGGTCAATAAAATGAAGTATAAACATTGTTTGTCATAACAATTGTGTGATATATAAATTTGATGACATATAGATTATTTTAAATGAGCATAAACAATTACAAATCAAATACTCACATGATTCTCCACTCTTTAAATGTGCATGAATTATCTACACCACAAGTAAAAAAATTCATGTATGGATAGACAGAATATAAATATCCCAACCATATCCACGCTTATTAGCTCTAGGAAATATTCAGTAGTTTTCCCATTAACTTACCAACATGCTATACTTGCAAACCTGTTTGCTAAGCGAGGAGAGTATGACATTTATCCCTCCTTGGTGAGTGAATAACCTGGATTCAAAGAAGACTACCTTTTGTGATCATATCACAAAAGACCTATTTCTGAAAATGAATATCTAAACAGTTGATGTAGTTACTTATTTTCAGCAGTGGATAACCTATATATATATATATATATAATATATATAAAGAAAATAAAAAACCTATTTTCTTTATTCATATATATGCAAGTAAACAAAGGACTCTAGTATCTGTTATTGCCACCTTGATATAATAAGATTACTATGTTAGTGTATGTAAATATTCTAAGTAGTCTCCCAATATATGGGAAGTTTTGCTGCTTTTATGTGTTAAAAACCTAATTTCCCATAACGTTTGATTGCAGATTGATTTATTCGAGTCTGAAGTAGAATCACTGTTAGTCGGTAAGAAGAAACGTTTGGATAAGGAGAAGCAGGACAGGATGGAGGAGCTCAAGTTCAAACTGGAGAAGCACAGGTTCCACATAAAGAAGCTCGAGACGCTGTTACGTATGCTCGATAACATGTCTGTTGAAGTGGAGCAAGTTAGTGTTAGAGATGTTATTTTTTTTATTTATCATACAATTATTACATTTGTGGTTATTAATTTATAAACAGTTTGTTGATATCACTATCTTTACAATGTTGTGGGTTTTGTTTTAATCAAATTTCAGTATGTTTTATTTAATATTTTTTAAAAAAGTTTTATAATTTTCTTTATTTGCAGCATATGTGAACTTAATGTCTAACAATTTACATTTTATTATTGAATAAACACTACTTTTGTTTAATTTCCTAAAATAAATGCCTTTAACAAGAGTTGTTTACATATTACTAAATATAATAATAGTTTACATTATGCATGATTTTAAAAATATTGTCTGTTTATATGTATATATATATATATATATTCAGTTAAATGGAGCTTTGATGAATTTTATCTGGAATGGAAATTTGTTAATGGAACGGAGACAGCCTACTTAATGGTCCTACTATGGAAATTCTATACTTTCTCTTATAAAGTGAGAGCCGAGGGATCAAGCGTCTATACAAAAGTACAGTGACAAAGGTATAAATTTTAATAGAAACTGAATCCTAATATTTCAATTTACAGATAAAACGGATAAAAGAAGATGTGGAATACTATATTTTATCATCACTAGAGCCCGGCTACGAAGAGAATGACTACATATATGATGACATTAACGGATTGGACGAAATTGAGTTGAGTGGGGTGGGACTGCCTTCATCGGCAACAACAGACAGCAACAATAGCAACGATTCTCCAGGATCAGTGACTAGTATACTATCAGGTAGTTACCTTTTTTTTATTATGAAAGCTGAAATTACCTTGAGTCTCAAGAGAAAGGCATCATATGAGATTTTAATTTAATAAAACTCTTACAATACTTTTAAACAAATCTCAGAAAACAGTAAGGCAAAGCTCTCGTAATATTCTTTAAAGGCGTGTTGAGCATCTTTACTCTCTGAACCTGCAAAATCAAACAACCTCTTAACCTAGAAGTCTTACACCTACTTATTAACATCCTGGCTAACCTTCGCATACATATGTTATTTTACATATTTCATACATATGTTAACGATTTTTTTTTAATTTAATTGCAACACATCTTAAGTATCACAATGACATTATACTGTTTTTTTTTTCTGCTATAATAAGCCATTTATTTTTCTAAAGAAAATTAAATATGAGAAATATAGATGAGCAGTAATCATGAAAACTGAATATTATGTGGCAATTGGGCTGAAAACATATACTAAGAATGCTTTGAGTCTTAACACAGAAAAATGCTGTAATAAGACAAATAGCAGCCGCTGCTTGAGTGCGAAGTTTTTGTAAAGCACAGGCAGTCTTGTGCATCGTTTCCAGACAGCCTTGTTAGATTTGTTCTAAACTAAAAGGAATTTTAGTTTACAACCATGGAAATAATGTTTACCTTGTACTCTACAATCATTTCAGGTACCAGTCCCATAACATCACCTGTTTTAGACGTGCACAACCACTCGATAGACTGTATAGACTTGGACAAAAAGAAAAAGGATGAGCTCATTACTAAAGTAAGCATTCCCTATTCCCACGGCCCACCTTCGATCGCTACACTTACATTACCATCATTAACTTTAACTTGTTTTCCTTGTAGCCGTCCACTATATGTGTATGACATGTCTCAATTGTTTGTTGCTGTTATTGCTTTTGGGTACTTTTGTGGTTATACCGACAGACAAAATGTTAGGAAAATAAATCTAATGGGTACAATAATAAATACTTTTATATACATCAATACTTTTTTTATTATATTCAACATTTTAAGCACAATGCTGTTACATGTTTTAAGTTATAAGACTGAGTAGTGGACTTAATATTCATTAGATTTATAGTACTTTAGTAGGTACATTTAGTACAGAACAAGCAAATCATTCACCTGGTGTTATAAAAATTATGGGCTGGTTAGTGTTTACCCGGCACAACATAACCTCTATAGCCTTAAGTTTTACAATGGTGTATGTGTGTGTTACCGTAGGAATTCAGCTATCTTTGATGGTCATGAAATCAGATTATAGTATTGTTAATGTACCCATGTCGTTTAAAGTGTTATGCGCAATCAAGTTCCGTACGAATAACCACAAGGGCGACCGGAAGTGAATCAGCACTATGGGGCGGAAACTGAATAGTAAAATTATGTCTGTTAACTTTCCAGCCGGTCAAACCGCTGCCCCTACGCGCGGCGAACAGCTGCGCGGTCAGTAATAGCGCGACTAACGTTAGTTCCTTGCTCAATAACTCCGCCGCATCCACGAATAGGTCAGTCCACTGGCGTATTGTTTCTTTGTTGAATCGCTATGTGCGTGTATATAGCGTTCGAGGCGGATTAGGGCTGCCCGACCCCATACGCTCGTACAGCTCGATGAGAACTGATAAATAATGTCACCGGCACGGGTTTTGAACTATCTAATTACAGTGGATTGATTAATAAAGACCGACGGTAAATTAAAAATTTTAATGCAACAAACGGATCTGCCGCCTACTCTGACGATAAGATAATATCACTATTTCACATAAAAATCGTCTCGCGCGCATGTGTAACTTAGCGCTCAAGACCGTTGCCGGTGACCATGTGAAACTGGTGAATTACAAGTGACAGACGTTAAGATATTGCATGCATAGGTTCATATTATTAATTGGTAACGGCACACGCAAATATTATATTTAACGTAGTTAAATATTTACTATTACAATCAGGATTGGGCAGCCCTATGAGTAGAATTTTAGCACAGAGTAAAAATTTTTGTAAAAACTAAAAAGGCATTAGTAAAAACAAAAAATTAATATGTTAATTTGAAAGAAGGTTTCATGTTTTCAATTTATGGAAAAGTATTCTATCATACATAATTAATAACACAAACAATATATATATATATGACCACAGAGTATTCAAACGTAATTGTAGTAGCAACCTGCAAAATGTGATCATAAGAGGGGGCTTAATATTACAAGTTGTAAAGGATACATTTTTTGATGAAGTAATTATTCTGATATGTCATAACTTGCCTTTGTTTACTTATAATTTTCTAGATTATTTGTAGAAAAAATATGGAAAACAAAAATTGTAAAAGTTGGAATATGTAAAAAACATTATCCAACATTGCTCTTCCAACCAACTCCTACAATATACAATGCTTTTACTCTGTTCTAAAATTGAACTTTGCATGTACATTAAAAGGTTTTTCTATTTTTTTTCTTTGAAATGTTTAAATTGTGCGTTGATTTGTACTATACTATTACTTCAGGTCGTGGGGAATTTAACTTAAAATTTCAATAGTAGTTAGTATCAAATAATAATGAGAATATAAATATAGAAATTTATCTAAAAATATTATTTTGTTCTCATCATATCTCATCTGCATGAAACATTTGATACATCATCTTAGATTAAGGCATTATATTTTATTTATGCTATTTAGACGTATATAAAAAACATTTGATTTGTTGTTTTACGTCAATCATTCGTAAAGTTTTACTATATTTTTTTTAATTTATTTTTAATACGTTAAAATATTTTATATATTTATTGTAAATAATATGTCCCTATAATTTCATAGATTTAGAATCGGAAGTATAAGCAAAATATTACTAACAATAAGCTTACTACCAGAACACCTACTTTAAAAAAGTAATATAATTATTCCAACATGAATCATTAACTCAAAAGAGTTATTAATGTTCACAGAACCTCAAAAGCAAATTAACTAGAATTTTGAGTTGAAAAAATTAATTATTAATTTTATGTTAAGAGTTTGTAAGAGAAACTCGGCAAATCTTTATTTCACTACAAAAACAACTGTTTCCTTCCTGAAAATATAACTTCTAATCAAACTGTATAGCAGATTGAAATTTAAATATAACAGTGCACAAAATATCCATAGTTAATATGCTTCTCTATGCTTATGTATGGAATATCCTTACATCAACTACTTGTGTGGTAAAAGTATTTGTTTAGTCAATTAAATAATTACCCTCTACCTTTGTATATAAGGCCGCTATATAAATAGTGTTGTTATATAATCATGTCATTATATTAAGTATTGTTTATATATATATAATATATTATTTCCCTCAGTATAAACACGACGGGTGTATCGGGCACGTCCACGCCGAACAAGCTGCCGCTGCCACCCAGTCCGACGCACCTAGTGCACGTGCCCGCGCACCTTCACCTACGGAACAATACGGGTATGTGTGCGCTTCTCTCACACACAAGTCATAGACATAGACACAAAGTGGTGAACTACGAATTAATATTATATAAATAAATATATTAATGTTCCCGTTACTGGGACTCAAAGATTACGCTGACAATGAAAAATTTTATACCTTATACCCACCACGCTGTCCAAATGGGGGTTGATGCATGACACATTTCCACGAAAGCTTTTTTTTATACTAAGGTGGCAAACAGGCATGCGACTCGCCTGATGTTGAGCGATAGCCGCAGCCTATAGCTGCCAGTAACATCAGAAGGCGTATCACTGGGCGTTGTGCAGATCTTGCAAAAACCTTTTCACGCCCTTCTATAAGAACTTCATATGTACCTCCTAGGGAAAACCTCGACAGGCATGTTATGTTTTCCTTCAGCGGTAGATGAAACTCATTGGGGATCGAATTCGCGCCACTTCGAGTTGTATAACGCGTTCGACCGCCTCACAAACTCGGCAATCACAGTAGTATATAAAAGTAGTATGCAAATATTACTGTGTTCTGTTTGTAATGGCGTTGTAGCTAATGATATCATTGTGAACGAGATTCATCATTTGCCTCAAGACGAGACCAATCTGGTGCAGTATGTATCATAACTATGGGCAGGCGTATCACTTACCATAAAGTGAACGTCCCGCTCGTCTAGCCGTTTAATTAAAAAATAAATAAATACACAACCCAACACGGTTTACGTGTTTGAATGTACACATCGTGTATTAACTATGTTTTACTCACTTCATTGAGTAATCAAGAGTTAGACTGTTTTGCTTGTGAAACAAAAAGTTACGATGTATTCTACTGTTGCATCTTGAACATAGAAACGGAGTATCAGTATTAATAAACAAGAATTATGATAGACAACAGGTATAGCAGCTTCGTACTACATCAGTAAGAATGATTGGCTGAATGTCAAAATGTACGGACATCACATTTGGAATGTTGATGTTTGGCCAAAAAATTACAATGTTGTAGCTGTATCTGATTAATTATTATTTTTATATACTTTGCTTAGAATGGTCTAGAATTTCAGTTTCAAACATAATTTTTTTTTTACCGATGTTAGCTGCCTGGTAGCTGCAGACTTAGGTACCATTGCAACAGCTATGTACCAACACTACTGTATTCTAGTTCAAAGGACGCTGTAGCTGTTGTTATTAATGAGATTTTATATTTTACGATGTCGAGCAGAATCTGCAGTGTAAAGATTCTAACTGACCGCAATATTTTTATAAGAAGTTGTATTACTTACCAGAAGTTGATCGTTCTGTACATCTCATCGCTTGGTTGAATAACAAAAAATTGTGAACCATTTCAATCATTATCAGCCGATAGATAGGTCTAGAGTTGGACATACGCCTTCCCTAAAAATCTCCACGTCGACTGGTCGGTCACGCGCTGTTCGCATCCAATGGGTTTCCCGAGAGTCTCACCAGATTGACGGTCCACCTTGCTTTGGTTAACCATTTCAATATATATATTTTATAAACATGTTAAAATTTTATTAACTTTCTATTTATTATCTATCCAAAATGTTTTGTAAGGTATATATAGTATTAGTATTATCGCGCCAATAACATACCACACTCCAAAAACTGCTATATAAATAACTAGCCGTTTCCCGCCCGCAACCGCAAATAACTTTCTATAGCAACCATTACTATAGCATCCTCGTAATTAATACGAAATGAAAATGTTTATAAAAAAAATTACCCATTTCTACCGCCAAACAATAGTGTGTTCAGGTTTGAAGGGCGCTGAACATCTCAAGGCGACGAGCGCAGTTTCCATCCTGACTGGCGCCACATTTTTATTATTACATTAAATATATATTAAGGATCTATGAAATTAAAAATATAATTAGCCTGTAACTATCTACAGATTATTCCGCGTCGAGTGGTCATGTTCCCATATCGATACGTTCAGTAGTTTTCCCGTGATTGGCGAACAAAGAACACTCATTTTCATTATATATATATATATATATATATATTAATAGATAAAGGTGTTAAACAACAACAACAGTAGTTATCAAACGCGATAACGCTACGCTGAATTGTTTACAAAACAAAAGTGGCGCCGTTTATCAGTGGCGGCTTGAATGGAGTAGTGGCTGACGCCCCACATATCATTACGTCTATACTAGCGTTTGGCAGACGGCCATGTGCCGTGCGTGCGGGAGTTTCTGGCGGCGCTCCAGCGGGAGGGCGGCTCGTCGCAGTCGGTAGGCTCCAACTGTAACGATCGTTGCCTTTGTGTGCTTTTTTTTCCCGACCGGGTCAACCAAAATGTTTTCCCGCGCGAACGTCAGACATGGACGATGGTAAAATTGATTTTTGCAGTGCATGATTTGTTAAGTTTAATTATATATATTTTTTTTTGTTTTCTTAATATATTGCGTAGTTGTGACGTTTTCACGTGAAGTTCAATGTCGGTTACGTAATTATTTTATCGTGCCGGTGTTGGTGGACGCGATGCAATTATGCCGTTTAACCGGCTATAGTGACAAAACGAAAGTGCGTTCTCATTGTTTACTTTATATAATATTGTTTCATGTGTTATTTTCATTATTAATTATTTATCGCGTATATAATATTTACAAATAATAGCCCGGCAGTCAACAGAATTGACTGCTGTTCTAGTTACATTAAAATCTTCTTATTATTATCAATTTTAATTGTTATGGAAATTGAATTCAACCAAGATAATTGCATGCATAATATCCGTGTATATGGACCATTTAAATTCCGTGGCACATTCACTCCATTGGTTGGCACTGGTACGCAACAAACCAATAAGCTATCGGCAACAAACTGACACACTTAAAGCTGTATATGAATAAGAATAGTGTTTAATGGGCGTGAAATTCAAAATGGTTTTAAATAAAGTAATATCAGATGGGCCAACCTCAAAGCCCAGCGGGTCGCTAGTTGAGTATAGCCGGCTTAAGGGTTTTGAACACAGATTTCGAATCTAAGAATGTAGTTTGATCCGCTATTAGATTATTGTCGTCAACTATTCTTCAACGTTAGCGCTTATGTTCTCATTAAGCCAGTTCATGAAATTCCTTATGCGAATCTCTGAAAAATACTTTTCATAAACTTATCTAAAATTCTAGCTATAATATTTGTTTAAATCATAATTAAACCATAGTAGCCAATAGTCATTACTATATTTACTCCTAATTGAATCAAATATAGTAATGACTATGTTATAAATGAATTGTTGATAAAATATTCATTTGTGCACATTATTACATGTATGTATATACAATGTGACACATAGTTAACAGATAAAAATAATTAACTACTTGTTAAGGATGATTAACCGCAGTTATATGATACTATTATATTTGTAGGGATGTGATATTAACTATTATTAATGTTGAGCATCGCAGGTTCTATTCTCAGATGAGATAAATATTTTCATCTTATTTTTGGGTAGTGTTTTTGAGGTTTGTAATAAATAGATGGAATTAAGACGTAAAATTTTATACTACAATGTTGCCTCAGTAAATTTTTATATATTTACGTCGCTTCACTAGTTTTATTACTGCAATAAATGTAAAACATAGTAAGTTTATATAACAATATCATTGATTTTTTTAAATAAATAAAGATTATTATAGTTTAATGGTAATTAATATTGACCACATTAAAAATTATTTTGTTACAGAGGTATTGGAGAATGGGCCAGTATCAATCGCGGCTATTCACAACGCAGTCACGCATCAACCGCTTCCAACTCAAATCCCACCTGTGAGTATCAAAACTATATTTTTACTTTGGTCAGCTATCAATTAAAATCTATATTTCTATTTGAGGAAGATGCATAAGAATATTTCCACTTTTATTTTGATCTCACCATGACGTGTAAAATGACTAAGATAAGATAGGAATTTCGTCTTGTGATGTTTACTAGCACACTGCACTTGCTATGCTACATACCAGCAAGTATGGAAATCAGCTCCAAAGTTCTGCGAGTCTGTGATCAGCTGTAGACGTGTAAAATGTGTATTTATAAAATGTATATCGTTTCAAATAACTTCATTTACGAAATTGTGTGAGATGCATTATTTTAAAAAATGATACAAATCTTTTTAATATGTATTCGATAATAACAATTTTTTTATTGAAGTATTATTACATAAACTTTGTCAGTATATTAATTTCCTTTTGCAGACGTCGAAAAGTGCTTCGGCGACGCCGTCGAGCGCGAGTTCGTCAAGTGGGACGGGCGCGGGCACAGCCACGCCGGCGCCGCGGGAACCTACGCCACCTCCCGCGCCTGCGCCTGCGCCCGCGCCCGCTTTCGTGGTCCCGCTCACGCTCGCACCTCCACCCGCGCCCGTACCCATACCCACACCAGCGCCCGCACCCGCCCCGGCGCTTACGTCTGCGCCTGCGCCTGCACTTGCACCTGCACCTGCGCCTGCGCCAATCCTAAACGGACCCTCGGTGCTCACGCACGCGCATGCGCACTCTCTTGTGCACGCACTACACATTTCCGACAAGTAAGACAATAGTATTTTTTTTAAGGACATTAATTGGTGTTAAGTTTATACCCTGAAAATAATAATGTAAAAAAATTTACAAGTCTAGGTGAGGCTCCATTTGGATTTTTTTTCTTTCATTAAAATATTCATGAGCTGGAATTAGGTATATGTAAATGGCCTCTCGTTTACAACCAGGAATGATTAGTAATATTACATATTAAACAGAAAGACTAACATCATAATATGTTTATATATTTTATATAACATAATAATATTTGTTTTCGCAGCGGCGTCCCGAGCCCGCCACCCAGTGCGCCTGCACCCGTGCCCGCCGGCACGGCCTCTCTCAAGAGCATGGCGCAAGAGGCTGTGCAGCGAGCGGGCCTCGACGCTCATCACACGCAGGTATAACAAAGTGTCCGTGAAGTGTGAATATTTAGTGTTTGTGCATTTTTAATGCCCGATTCGTTATTTCGGTCTATGATTAAAACCTTGGAGCATTGCTATATATTTGCACTTCTTTTTTAAAGTTCTTAAAATTCTTTTTATTCAGTAATATTTAATAGCTTTATTGCCTTTCGGACTGGGAAGTAGTAACACTTGGCAGCGCGTTATACAGGCTCATATATATATATAATATGTATGTTGTATCGTTTTCAGAACACAACAAGAAGAGGAATGACGCTATCCCAAGCACACATTCCCCCTTTATTAGGGGTCGCACCTTTAGGACCTTTACCTTTAACATCGGTTAGTATCGTTCTTTAAGCCATGAAAAAGTTATAATTATATATATATTTTTAGCTCCTATGCAACCTTCATGTTGTCAAGCAACAGCTTGTTCTATTAGTCTATTCAGATTTGGTGGCTCTTGAGTTCAATATTCTGAGCATAGACTTACTGCTAGTAGGCCTCTGTTGCCGGATGCGGTAGGTACCTCCGCAGCGTCTTTTTTGCCGCTGAACAGTACTGTTTTCGGGTACGAAGGACGCTGTAGCTAGTGAAATTAGTAGAGTAACGACACTCAACATTTTGTATCTCAGGCGATAAGTGCAATCTGACACGGTGTATATTGTCGTAACTAGCCTATCACTCCCCATCATATAAACATCCTGCTCGTTTTCTCGCTTAAATAAATAAAACAAAAGTCAGAACTTGAACGCTACTTTTTGTCCCACTTCATTATCTATTAGCATTTCTTAAATGAATACGCCGAAAAAACCTTGTAACGGTTGTTTAAACCTTTATGGAGGCATCGACAACCTCGATAGTATTTAGATGACTAGGTCTACATATACAGAAGAATAATTTCAAAATTCTCATTCATCAGGAGCACCAGAAACAATTCCGCATGATGGAATCGTCGTTCTACCACATGCCGCATCCGTCCGACTCGGAGCGCACGCGCTGCTACCTGCCGCGGAACGTATGCCAGACGCCTGTCTACTACAACCAGGTCAGTGAGTATCCACACTGAGCTGTGCCACGAGCTGATTGTGATAGGTAAACTGTATCGATTTACCATATAGAATTAATAGAGTAATGACACAATGGTTGTTGTAAGTCTACTACAGGTTAGTCTTGCAACTATTTCTTGCATGTGGCCAACATTTTCTCATAGGTTAGCACATTATGACTCCTTTGGCCTCATATGAAGTCTAATGATGAGGCTATTAATTTAAGATACATTGCCTTTTTAGCCTTAGAATAAAATTATAAGCTTCATGCCGGATATTTCACCAGATGTATATACAAACTAGAAAATATATAATAACGTCCACACACTCATCTTTGTCATTTCATAAATGAGTTCTCGTTTGAAGGAAGATTTTTCTCATATAATTGATTGAGTAAATTATAATTGCTAATCTTTCAAGCCACCTCCAGAAATAAAGAGGCATTTTAAGTACTAATAGTAAAGATAAGTCCTGATCAGCAGAAAGTTTCATATTTTGTTTGTTAACTGCACTATAAATATTCATCCTTTAAATTTTACTCACTACCGTGCAGGTGCTCTTGCCCCACTCGGACACAGTAGAGTTCTTCCAGCGGCTCTCCACCGAGACGCTTTTCTTCGTGTTCTATTACATGGAGGGCACTAAGGCGCAGTACCTCGCAGCTAAGGCGCTCAAGAAACAGAGCTGGCGCTTTCACACCAAGTACATGATGTGGTTTCAGAGGCACGAGGAGCCCAAGGTCATCAATGAGGAGTATGAGCAGGTGACATATTTATATTCTAATCATTGTTTTGAGCAAAAAACTTGTAATTTATCATTTCCTTTAAATGAGTGTTCATATTACTTGCTATTGTTCACTGGCTGCTGGAACATGTGCTGCACTGGTACTCATATTTCAATAATCTTCAATAATAAAACACTTTTGTCATACATACTACTTCTATGAAATGAGTTTTTTATTTATCTTCTCTGCAGGGCACATACATATACTTCGACTACGAAAAGTGGGGCCAGAGGAAAAAGGAGGGATTCACATTCGAGTACAAGTACTTAGAGGACCGTGACTTGAATTGAGGCCGTACGGTGTGCCCTCAGAGTAAGCACACGGCTCAATATCGCGAGTGAACTTCAGTGAGTGACTGTACGCGCCGACACGTATCGGAACCGACGCGATCGCAACCCCGCCCGCGCTGACGCGGAGCCGCCTGCGCCTGCGCCTATGGAAAACTAAATTCTCCTTTATTCCGTTACGATTGCTATATTTATGAACCGGCCCGACGATCTCTGTGATGATCGGCGGGCTTAAATTATTTTAATTAAAAGTCGACTTTTTAAAAGTGAATACAATGTTCCACGGAGCGTCCTCTACACACGACAAGCAATGTTCATATCGGAACATATTGTAGTGGAACCGGATACTCTTAGTGTGGAGATAATGGATGCGGCGGTGAGAGTGGTGCACGGACTATTCTGGCAGTTTGTTTTATTGTACAGTGAGTGGGGGATGTGGTGCAAGTGGACGTAGATGGAGGGATATCATGTGATGCAATAACTTTAGTTCAGCCCCGTGGGGCTTGTATTTTAAAAATGAAATGTGATATCGTTATAGGAACGCCCGGAGCGTATTCGGATGCACTGAGGTCATTTAATAATAAATTATCATGTACTTTTGAACCTAATTTTAAAATCTATCATCACTCAAATTTCTGTATAAATTTTTGTATAAACGTTTATGTTACTAAGCTAATAATTTTTTTTTTTTTTTGTACTATTGTAAAACCGTTTTAATGATTGGTGTATTTATTATCGTCCTAGACCACATGCTTGGTGACCATCATCTGTGCTAGTCAATATCGTCGACTCGAAGTGTGTTTATATTTCGATATTGCTCTGGGTGATTTTTTTTTATATAAAATTGTTTAGTAGCAACTGGGACTGGTTTGAATGATACCAAGTGCTAACTTATACATACCACAGAGTGTATTCATGAAAAAAAAATATTAAAAAAAAAATTAATACTAATGTAACCTGTCAGTTTAGTTTGTGTCATACTCGAGTATATTTTGAGCCTGTGTATCCTATGTTAAAGATCTAGATAGTTAAGATTGTGATGCGATCTCATAATTGTTAACATATTTAACTTTTGGGTAGTGTTGTAATTGACTTTTGAATCCAAAGACAATAGTTAACATTTTTAAACATTGGTATGTGTAAGTTAAGCGGAAATAGCCAAATGAAATGTGAACTAAGTTGTAACGAACTCCCTCTTATATGAAAGCTGTGAGCTTTTAACTTTTATTGCATTTAAATTGAACAAAAAAAAAATTTTTTGTAAAAGGCGCTTGCTTGTAAATCACTGCCATTTTATCTTATATTTGGTGGACGATTCGCGTCTGACGGTCTGTTGTAATTTTATTAATGATATCGTCGGACTCTCCCATTTGACTGCATCCACCCTGTCACAAAATCGATTTAATCATATACGGAACCTGTTGCGCTGGTTTGCACTTCAGCACGTTGAGATTAAGGTATGCAGTTGAGTGGACGAATGCGACGCGCGGGATAGGGGTAACAAGGGCGAGTTCGTTACAACGGAGAGGGACAATAGAAGTACTGCCAGGTGTCAAGGCCTCCTCGTATAGTCGGCGTGACGAGTTTTCCATTATTCGAGATTCGACAGTTGTTATGCGATTCTGTAAGTTTTTTCATAGGCACTAACGTACAAATGTTTGTGAGCCCGGTGCGTCCGGGACGGGGGGGCGGAGCGGTCGCACGCGTCGCACGCACCACGGTGCCAGACTTTGCCAGGTGCCAGTTGCCTGTTTGCCACTTGCTAAGCGATCGCCGGCTGACTTGGGCTCCATTGTTTTTTTTTTAACATTTTTACTGATCTGACAATGGGGCGGGTGCGGTTAAACCGGACCGGAGTCAGTCCAGCGCATGCGAGCGATAACCGATGGGAGCGGTCGGGAGCTGGTACGCCGTGACAGTTTATATTGATAGTTACATTTCATCAGGGCTCGATGGTTAGTAGCGTCGGTTTTAGATAGGTTTTTTCTCAGCCCGGTGAATGGAATGAGAATGTATTGCGTGGGCACCGCGCGGTGCGCGTGCGCGTGCGGCGCGACCGGGCCAGGCGGGCGTGCCCTGTCGATTCATGGAACGATGTCGTCTGCGCTAATCGATTTACACTAAATCGATTACTAAGCTGTGCATCGATCGAACGAACCGACGGGGTGCGTACGCGGCGACGCGCGGTTGGCGGGTGCATAGACGGGCGCGGGTGCTGGGGTGGGGTGTGGCCGGGGCGCGGCCGGGGTGTGCGTTGCCCAGGTGAGCGGTACGTTGCGAGCGCGCGATCTCGATTATTTCCGTGCGTGGTTATGATAGTTTTCATTTTTGTAAAAAGTCTATCGTGAGAGCAGATGAAATGTGGTAAATAATAATTTAAAGAATTCACTGTACAGTTCTATTTGTATAGAAATAATAAATAATGATTAAAAAAAAACGAGAACATTGAAAAAAAAGCCCATGTTTTGATTTATTCACGCCTGCAGCGGCAAGTGCGGCGCGGTCACCCATTCACATGACACCGGTTTACTTTCTGATACTAATTTATTTTATATATGTATAGAATAAATAAGATATTGTCCGAACAGAATTTTTGTTTCATGTCATGTGATCTAAATTTGTTCAGACTCGCTTATATTAATTTTTTTATTCAATTAAACGACATTCAACCTGATAATAAGTGATACACCATAACAACGTGGCGCTAGTTACGATCATATATATTGCCCCAACATTGCGCTCGTCTGAGACGTAAGATGTTGAGAATACCCCCAGTGATGATACTAGCTACAGCGCCCTTAAAATCCGATTACAGTAATGTTTGCATACTGTTTGTCGGCTGCAATAGGCGCTGCGGTGGTACCTACCTAGTAACTCTCCGGCAACAGAGCCTATTCTTCATCAGCTGATAGACATCCACTGCTGGACATCGGCTTTCCCTAAAGAACCCCATATCGATTAGTCCTGCGCTGCATCATCCAGTGCCTTCCCACAACCTTCGATTGTAAAGGTTCATATAGAAGGGATTTGGTCTATTTCCCACCATGGCCCAATGCAGGTTGGTGGGAGTGATAGACCTACCACCAGTAAAATAATATGTAATTAATAAATTTTAATTAGATTTCAATGCTTCGCCTCTCAAATGTATTAACTCTATATAATAAATAGGAAGTAAGGAGTTCCGCACAACATCTCACGCCGATATCACCAGCTCCTGGTGCTGCTAATCAACAAACGAGGCTCTGGCTCCCACCAACCCGCATGGGGCTAGAGTGGTGGGAAATTGCTCAAATCCCCCCATATGAACCCTTATATACTACAGCGCCAAGTGACCAGCGGTACCGGAGGCCAAACTGACTGATTTGGAGATTTTTGGGAGTGGCCTGTGTCTAGCAGTGGACGTCAATCGGCTGATGATTATGAGCTTACTGATGCCTACTGCTAAAGATGCCGCTGACAAGCATAATCTTCACCTGATGGTAAACGATACGTCTGTCTATAATAATAAAGCGCTAATGAAGGTGACACGGCACCACATTGTACTCCTGAGACAAGGTGTTAAGCCCCGTTACCCCCAGTAATTACACTACCTACAACTCCCTACTAACAGGACCAACTGTTGCTGTCCTTTTCCTGGAAGTTATTTGCGCTAACCGCCGCACGCTGAGGATAGAACAGTGGAATGCGAATAAGTCGTCTCCCAAAAGGGTATCTGGTATGTATGGACTATTTATACCATAAGTATTGCCTCTAAACGCTTCCCCCATCCTTAACTCATCCTCATGCTGGATGAAGCACCAACATCAAGTATATGTTCTTGGACGTGGAAAAGACCTACTCTCAAAGAGATCCAAGTTTATCTCGATTCGCGGTTTTATTTTCAATTAAGCGACGAACCGAGCCAGACTTATCTGATCATGTGATACGCATGCCCATAACAACGCGTTGGTTAGTATGATATATATTAGACATAAGATGTCTCTTTACCCTAGTAATTACACTAGCTACATCTTTGAAACCGGAACAGTAATGTCTATGTGTAACACTCGAATCTCATGGCGTTTAGTACATTATGGTGTAGTCAATAATATATTATTTATTACCACTTTGAGCACATGAGGAAGGAACTCCCCCCAGGTAGCCTATATTCACCTAAGGTGTCGGGGTCTCTTCAAACCTGAAGTTTTGCTATTAATTCTCAAGGTTCGAGGCTTCTAGCGCGAGGTGGTCCAGATCATCGGTGGATGTGATGCCGGTCTCCTGCTATATGTTATGCGACTTGGACTTCATATGCTATCATAACTAGAGGATGTATCGATACCTGGTGAACGGACTGCTCGTTTGTAACGTCCATTGAATAAAACTCAGTGTATAGTATAAACATATATTTGTTCATCGCTTCCTCTTGCCGGAGCCCCTGCCGCGCTTGTGTCCACGTATGCGCCTGCGCACGCCGGCGGCCTCCTCCGTGTCGTCATCCGAGTCGGCGCTGCGCTTCTTCCCTTTAGTACTCTTCTTATCCTCCAGCTCCTTCATCTCCTGCGGGGACACCGGATTTATGGCATATGAAATATTGGTTGATCTCAGACCGTGTTCAGGGTCGACAACATTATTGCGAACAATGAAAATGTTACTCACGATCTTAGTTAGACGCTGGGCTTCGGCGACCCTCTCCTGCAGCACCATCACCTCGCTCTCCTCCGTGGGGTATAACGGCAGCTGCTTCCCAATGAGTTGTTCTATGCGCTGGTAGAGCTCTACGTCATACTAGAAGAGAATGTGATTTTTTTATATTTGTAAAATTATTTTATCATTCTTTCTTGGAAAATAGATGTACCTGTGAGACAAAGGTGATGGCTTTTCCCGCTCGGCCCGCTCTGGCGGTGCGCCCCACTCGGTGGATGTAGTCCTTGCTGTGCAGCGGAATGTCCAGGTTCACCACCACATCCACGTGGGGAATGTCCAGCCCTCTGAAAAGTTTATTAATTTATTCACTGAAATATTTATTAGGTTTTAGTGTCGTCTGCCGAAAGAGAATCACAAAAAAGTGCTGCAATTTTTTTTTTAAACATTTGCACTTCATGAAGGTTTATCACTGATGTTTGACGATTCACAGACCGATTCCAACCTAGGATTTATAACCATGCACTGCCCATTTAATGTTCTCTGCTGAGACTTGCAGTCTAACTCCACGCAGAGTTTTGGCTATGTAAGCAAGTAGGCTGTAAAGACCAAGTACACTTAGGGGGCTGTCAAATCTCTGAGGAAGCTGTCATTCTTCAAATATGTCAGCATCATCACATTTGCCTAAACCGGTAGTCTAAGTGTGGGGAGTATCTAACCCCTTTGTCTTTAATGAATAAAGCGTACACTTCCCATACAAACTATGATAATGAACTGTTATATTTGTAAGGCACTATCGTCAGTGATGTTCACCTGGATGCGACGTCGGTACATATTAGTACGGAACGCGCGCGGCTCTTGAACTTCGCTAGTGCTGCGAGACGGCGCTGCTGCGACATTTGCCCGTGCAGCGGCACCGCCGGCACGCCTAGCGCGCGCAGCAGCAACGCGACGCGCAGTGCGCCTGCGCACGTCGACACGAACACGATGAATGAGTTGCCAGAGAGCTCGTTCAGTATGTGCACCAGGTATACATCCTGGAATACAATGAATTATATATCAAGCAGGCCATTAGACAGACAAGAACATAATGCTTATAACATGAACTACCGGTAGGTCTCTTTCCAGGAGATCTTCCAGGTAGGTACCACTGCAGCTCATGCAGATTGAAGGGTACTGTAGGTAGCGTAATTACTGGGGTAAGGAGACTCAATATCTCAGGTGACGAGCTCAGTAG
Source organism: Troides helena (assembly GCA_029286815.1). Classification (NCBI taxonomy): domain Eukaryota; kingdom Metazoa; phylum Arthropoda; class Insecta; order Lepidoptera; family Papilionidae; genus Troides; species Troides helena. Next base: position 11,104,352 of record JAGSMV010000013.1, on the reverse strand, counting down.
GATGCAGTATGCATCATCCTCATTTGCGCCACGGGGTCGGTTGTTTCACATATGATCAGGTTACTTCTAGCTTTTTTTTTATAACATCTAAGAGGCAAACGAGCAAGTCGGGTCACCTGAAGGTAAGTGATTCACCGCCGCTCACGGTCACCAGCGATGCCAGTGCGTTGCCTACCCTTCAGGTAAGAATATGCTCTTTTCTTGAATAATCCAATGTCGCAGTTGTTAGCTCGTCTCCTCATTTAATTGAATAAAAAATATGTACCAATATTTATATATGTATGTATGAGAGTCCATGATCAGAATGACCAGGGGCCAAGGTACTCCTTGCTGAAAGACATATCTTAGGACTTCTCCCTTGAATAGTGTCTAGAAATTTTCCTTACAACAAACCTGTTCAAATTTTTAACCAGTTACATCATTATAAATTAAATAAGAAACATACCTTGTACTTCAGCGGTATGAACAGGTAGTATTGCTGTAGTTTCTCAACCGTCTGATACTTGGTGGACACCTCCACTTTAACAGGGTCCTGTAAGGAGGCCCTTTGTAGCTTCTGCACCTTCTTGGTCATTGTGGCGGAGAAGAGATACGTTCGTCTCTCGCGCGGTATCACACGCAGGATCTTGTCAACTTCCACTTCGAAATCCATGTTCAATATACGATCAGCCTCGTCCATAACCTGAAATTTTATGTGCTTATTTAATAAAGGGGTACATATTTATTGCGATTGTTCAATACTAAAAAGATGCCACAGTTTTCCTGATGGGTCTAACTATAAGTGTCTACTAATTGTAAGTCTCTGTTGGAGTTCATCTAAGTGAGTACCACTGCAGAGCCTATTTCTGCCACCCAACATTAGTGTGCAAACATTACTGTGCTCTGGTTTAAAGTGCATTGTAGCCAGTGTAATTACTGGGGTACCAAGAATCTTGTGTCTCAAGGTGACAAGCGTAATGTGGTACAGTGTATATCTTAACTAGCACACATTGTTATAAGCAGATATATCATATACCATTATCTGAATGTCCCACTCATATTGTCACTTCATAAAAATAAAAGAAACATCTAGGTGGGTACTACCACAGCTACTATTTCTTATGTCAAACAGTAGGGTACAAATAATATTGTTTCGGTTTGTAGTGAAATTACTGGGGTACTTGGAGTTAAAATCTTATGTCTCAAGACCATTAGCACATTGTATAGAGCAGAGCTTGAGTATGATCCCATCTACCACTACCACTACAATATGATGTGAAGTAGTTATTGGTGGTAAAGCACACTAGCCTAGAAATAGCCCATTCACTCCTTTCTTAAATGTCCTGTATTATCTTATCCCCACTTTGTTATGGCCAGGTGTATCATTTCCACCTAGTGTACAGCTTTTTTGTCATATTGCTTCATGTAAAAAATAAATTACCAGAAATTTCAATGCTTTCAAGTTAAATCCTTTAGTGTTTTCCAAATGGTCGACAAGTCTTCCTGGTGTGGCTATGATTATGTGAGGTTTCTTTGATAGCATGAGGGCCTGTGCCACCATGTCCATGCCTCCCACTATAACAGCACATTTTACTCCAATACTTGCTCCTGAAATCAATTGCAATTTTTAGTCAGTGATGTTGCAACAATTTGTATACATTTTGTAGTAGTAATAGGATAGTAACTCAAAATATTTACTTAATATAAAAATTAATAATTGTGAAAAGATCGACAAGCACTTGCAGACAATCCAGTTCTAGTATGTGCATCATTTCCTTGATAAGAAAATAGGGGGAAATAGGCAACTGTCTAAAATATTGTATATCCAAATTTTTGACAGAATAGGTACTATCTTCACAAAGGCATGTTTTTGTTGTGTAAAATTAATGACTTTTTCAGATTTAAAACTGTTTACCTAATGCTTCAAACTGTTCAGATATCTGGAATGCTAATTCTCTTGTAGGAGTCAGAATAAGTGCGAAATATCTTTGTGGGTTCTCCAAAAGTGCCTGGAGTATTGGCAGGGCAAAAGCACCAGTTTTACCAGACCCTGTTTCAGCAAGACCTATAATATCTTTTCCTTGTAAGGCTACCGGAATCGCTTCCTTTTGAATCTTTGAAGGATTTTTCCATTTCAATTCTTCACACGCCTCACATAACACATCCACTATACCCTGTAATAAATTTATTAAAAAAATTTGTTTAACCGCTACAAATAGTTTACAAGTAACAATAAACTAATAAAACATTAACAGAATAATTATAAGAATTTCTGAAATAATCGTTAGTTAATTTTAGTGGTAATTTTACCAAATCTTTAAACGTCACAGTTTCCTCATTATTTTCTTTTATGTCATCAGGTGAGTTTTCTTCCATTTCTTTGACATCCAAAGACTGCTTGCTATCATTGTCACTATCATTATCTGGATTTTCTTTAGTCATTTTTTAATTTTCATTAAATCAAAATACACGTGCGTATAGTACCACGAGTGTCAAAACATGTTGCCATTGACATTATAATAAGTTTGAACAGTTGTTAAAAACTTAAATGTCATACAGCCACTCAAAAACGAAAGTTCTTAATAGGATTGAAAGTATTAAATATATTTTTTTTATAATAAATAGACCATATACCATTTTTTTTTATTTGAAAGGATTAGAAATCTATTATTTTTTTTTTAATTAAAAGAAAAATATATCTTTCGTCGTTGTAACTTGCTCTAATCGAAATCAAATTAAATTGTGAACTAATTTTGTTATCTTATTTTTATTATTCTTAATCCATTTGAGATATTTTCTACAATTGAAATATATCTTTGTAAAAATACGTTCTTAAGGCTGAATGTCAGTGAGCTGTTCATTATTAATACATACTATATATTAAAAGTAAAATTAAAAACAAATATAATCGTTGAGGTTATGATTTAATGTTCAATAATATTACTTAACATTTTAGAAAGAAATACTATTTTTAATTATAAGCAATGGCAAAACATCATCCTGATCTTATTTTCTGTAGAAAACAACCAGGTGTTGGTAAGTAAAATAATGTTATTACGATAGTCGTGTTTAGCTAATCTTATAACTTTGTTATGCATTTATTACAGCAATTGGACGTCTTTGCGAAAAATGTGATGGCAAATGTGTAATATGCGACTCTTATGTACGCCCTTGCACCCTGGTGCGGATCTGCGACGAATGTAATTATGGTTCATACCAGGGTCGATGTGTTATATGTGGCGGTCCCGGCGTTTCCGATGCGTACTATTGCAAAGAATGTACTATTCAAGAAAAAGACGTAAGTATTGGAATTAACTGAAGTAATAGAAATGTTTATATTTACTGGTTAAAAATTCTAGATTTAAACAAAACTTAAACATTGAAAAGATATTCAATTATTGAACCATTCATTCTCACAGTACATGTTATTAAGAAATCATATATTACAAAAATTTAGTAGTTTATTATATGTATGCATTATATAAAACATGAAGTCCTTTGTGTATGTTGTGTTAAAAGATGGCCTTACAACAAACACCTTTTTTCGACTGGTTTATGAGTAAGTAAATAATATTAATGATGTAATTTCTTTTCATCGTTTTGAAGGAGGAGTAAAGTCATATCCTCTCTATCCCAACGTAAGTTAGGATGAAATTCTGTAAAGAATATAAATGTGAATAGATTAAACAGACAGTATTTTGTTTTAAACTTGCTTCATTTTCTTATTTCAGAGAGATGGATGTCCGAAGATTGTCAATTTGGGTAGTTCAAAGACTGATTTGTTCTATGAGAGAAAGAAATATGGTTTTAGAAAGCATTAGCCAAACCTATCTCCAGTTGGGCAATTTCTTGATTGCTATATTCAAAGACTATTGCAATGTGTTCTGTTTATTGTGTATTGATTTTTTTTTATTTGTATCAGAAGAAAAAACTTTTCTAAATACAATACATAATACTTATCAATCATCTTATAAAACAGTTTAAGACTCATACATTCATAAAAACTAAGGTGACTTTGTAAATAAGTTAAACTTTAATTATTTGATTAATAAATGAAAATTAAATAAATTTTACCAGTTTTATTTTAGATATTTAGAATTTTTTCATTAGTAGATGGATTACGAAATAAATGATTAGATGAAACTAAAAAGATTGGATGGTAAGTATAATGCTTGTCTATGGCACCACTTTGTGCGCATCACTCTTGAATTTGAGATAAAATAGTATATGTTTTCTTTAGAACAAAACAAGTATTTAATTGGTGAGAATTTATTTAGAATTTTTTTTTGATACATATTTAAATTTACCACAGGTAACACCTATAGCAATAAGTCATACATTTTAATTAGAATTAAATACATTTTTTAAAATATTATAAATGTGTTAAATATTTTTAAGGTGGTAGGTATTTGTTGCCAGAGACCGTCTAGGTACCCCCCACACGGTGCCATGAAAACGTGTGTTCAGGTTTGAAGGGCACTATAGCTACTGTAATTACTGGTATAACAAGACTCAACATATGTTTTAAGGCGACGATCATAATGTGGTGCAGTGTATAACATCCTAACTAGCGCCACTTTATTACGGGGAGGAGTATCATTTACCATCAGGTGAACGTCTCGCTCGGCTGCTTAATTGAATAAAAAAAAAATGTTACATAAATAAAATTAAAACAGCAATCTATGTAACATTTATTGTCAAACTACAATTTTACACTCGATATCTACTTTTATTACAGATCTAAATGTTTGCTACTTTTTTCTATTTAAAATTCACTGTAACAGTTTTAAAAAAAAAATATATTTTTGGATTGTGTTAAAAACTTTTCCAAATACTGAAGAATACCATATAAAATTTATTTTTGATCTTTCTTTTTACATCATCTAAGGTTTTCTAATTAAACCTATTGAAACCTAGTTCTGAAATCTAATCGGCATGATATCATTTTTAATTTTCACTGCTGGCGACACTGTTCGCTGAGGAAGTGATCGGGTTCGTCCATATATCTGGTTCCCTCGTGCTGACTTCGGAGTAAGTTGGTCGAGCTGGTATGATCGGAGATCTAATGCAAACACTGCAATGATTTGTTTTAATACACATTAATGAGGTCGTCTTTCTCCATGTTTTTGTGGAGGTTATATTATATAATACATTTCTAGGTGTTACATGCAAAACCATATATAGTCTATTTAACATATGGTATTATAATTATTAATATTATTTATGTAGTTAAACAGTTTCTTATATATTTTTATTTTATTATTTATTTAGATATTCATTCATCATGCGTGCTGTGAAAACTGCGTACACTTAGCACTTTCACTGACCTGATGCTGTTTAATTCCATCACATTATGACCTAAAACATAATTTTATTATTTAAGAGAGCCGAATGCCGAGTATTTTCAAAATTTAGTAGATTTAATGTAAATTTTTAGTATGGATAATTTGTTCCAAAAGTGTACAGTGTGGCGCTGTAGGAACAATTTAAGAAGCACTTGATGGGTTACCTCCATGTGAATATTCTGCTCTATTCGATGGATATAATCTCTTATCGAGCATTATATAATTATATAAAGAATTAGAAATTATATAATTGAATATAATAAGATATTACATATATTGAGGAGAAAATAACTAGTGTAAAAAAACTTACGAGTTGACGTCTTCCAATTTTTTCAGTAGCCTTTCGTTCTCCCTGCTGATCAGCTCGTGGTCCCTCAGCAGCTGGTCCCTCATGGTGAACAATTCATTGTTCTCTTGCCTCAGTGCCGCGCTCTCCTGCATTTGTAGCTGCAACAGTTCCACGAGCTCCGACTGCGGCAGCTGGTACAGCTTGCTGGTCTCTATTCGCGGCGTCGTTATATTCCTATGGTCTGATTGGAAAAGTTTTAAATTTTTTAATTTAAATATAACATTGAAATACTTCAGCAAGTAGTCAACTATGTTATCTTACTCAAGGAGTCCATGCTGTAGTCAATGTGTACGTGTAGCGCCGTCCTCAAGTGTTGGTTTTCAGCTTGCAGCGCTTCCACCTCTCTCTTCAGGCTCAATATTAAAGCGTCTCGAGCATCCTTAATTAAATTATCAATGTGAATAAACTACGTGAAAATATTATGTCTTTAGTATATAAAAAAAATGTAATTAATTTTAGCTGTGTTATTAACGTAGTAACATATAATATTTTGTAATATTTTACAAAAATCACATGTTTTATTGCCAATTTGTACACATGACTTCACTGTTTTATATATTTTGAACGGTAGCCTTTGTAACGGGCAACACTACAATAAAATATAAGAAATAATCACCATTTTAACTAAAGGTTTGGATTTGATCTTCTTCGCCCTCGCCGCGTACCGCAGCGTGTTGATTGTTTCACTGAGGTTGGAGCGGGTCGGCGCGATGCAGGCGATCTGTTCTCATGTGATTACATTTATCAATTAACTATCAATCAATCAGCCGGAAGACGTCCACTGCTGGACAAAGGCCTCCCCCAAAGATTTCCACTCAGACCGGTCCTGGGCCACCCGCATCCAATGGTTGCCAGCGATCTTGACCAGGTCGTCGGTCCACCTTGTGGGGGGTCTGCCCACGCTACGTCTTCCGGTACGTGGCCGCCACTCGTGAACCTTTCTGCCCCAACGGCCGTCGGTTCTGCGAGCTATGTGCCCTGCCCATTGCCACTTTGCGACGGCGACCCTTCGAGCTATGTCGGTGACCTTGGTTCTCCTGCGAATCTCCTCATTTCTGATTCGATCTCGCATGGAAACTCCGAGCATAGCTCGCTCCATCAAATGCTCTGTCAATTAACTGCTTATACATAAAGAGGAGTGTTACAAATTTAACGCCATATATCCAATGACATGAAATACCTCATTCATAATGTTCTAGATAATTTATTTTCGTCGACAATATTGTTCCTGTCTATTTCTACGATGAAACTAGTCTTCTTTCATTTTAGAAGTAATTATCGTTCTGGACAAGCTAAGCACGTCGCTGGTAAAGGCAATCTGAAAAGATGATGATGCAGTACTGTCGTTCTCTTTTTAGCTGCGAGGATGTTCTTATCTGTCTCCCACACACAGATATATATATATATATATATATACACAAAATGAATGTCATTTGACAATAATGTTAATAATAAATGGGATTAAACGTTATTAAACGTGGGTGATTTATTCACCTCTGCTTACCCCTACTGGTAAAAAGGCTTGACAATATAAAAAAAAAAAATGGGATATATCATGAGAAATATTACCATTAACGTGACTCCGTTTCCCGCCAAGCTGTCAGCTAGAAGCTTGGTCAGTTTGCTGTCACGGTAGGGTATGTGACCTCTCTTCTTACCATCACTAAGTTGAGCTATGCAATATCCTGTAACAGTAATGAATATCGTCATCTGAATCCGGAAGACGCTATCAATCAGCATCAACGAACAGATGTCCAGTTTTGGGTAAAGACCTATTAGAAAAACGACTATTTTTTTTACAATAATACGGAGGCCAATTTTCGAAGAATGACATTTAACACAACCTTCGACGGTTTTCCTTGTGACATGGTAATCCCTGGTTACAGTTTGAGGGTACATGATTATTTTACTGTGGTATCTTGCTACCTTAGTATTCTATAAAACCGTATTGCTAACTACTATCTTATAAATTTACAGTCATAAAGTTTATAGGGGAATGGTAGGCAAGTGTTTTCTGGAAGCTATGTACTAGTACCTCGTACGCATGTATATTAAATGTAGTATATGTATATATTTATTGAAGCAAGGGGTATCGGGATTCCCGCACGACAACTCACTGGATTCAAGCCAATCTCATCTGCTCGTCGGCATGACTGTTAATCAACAAACGAGGCTCTGGCGCCCACCAATCCGCATCGAGCCAAAGTGGTGGGGGACGGCCTAGATCCGCCCATATATATCCCTACCCGATCAATGTGGGAATCTTTAGGAGAGACCAGTCAAACAGTAGACGTCCATCGGATGATGATGATGATTTATTTATTTGCGTACATAAATATGTTAATATTTGATATTACCTCACCCACCCCTACATACCTTCACGTCCTAGGATAAACGGTAGACATGCCTATAGGCATTAAGTCCGCCTATTGTAAGGATTAAAAAAAAAAAAAAAGAAATAATAGCGTTCGCGTTCTCCGTTTATTCATCAATAAATCATCACCTTGATCATGTGTTTTAGGATGTAGAAACAGTTCTCACCCAACACCATCAGGCTCCTGTTGATATTGTTGGCCTCCTCCAAGGTCTTGCCGGTGCTGTGGGTGCGTTTTGTCATCTCGCTGCCAGCCAGGTCGACAAAGTTGATCTTCCCGTGCGTGGAGCAGGTGACGTCGCGCTCGCTGCGCACATCCCTGCGCACGCGCACGCTGAGTAGAGTGTGCGAGCGAGACGAGTGAGCGTTCATAGCGTGCGCGCCCGTCATACGGTTGCGAGTGCCTTGGGGACGAGTGAGATGTTCAATTGATAGTAAGTGATACACCCATAGCAACGTGATGTTAGTCAGACGAATAGCGCTGGTCGCTTCAGACATAACATGTTGGTTGATTCTCGTTAACCATGTAATTACACTAGCTACAACGCCATTCAAACCGGAACACGGTGATGTTTGCACATCATTATTTGGCGGCATAAATGGGCACTGCGATGGTACCTACCTAGACAGTCTCCGGCAACAGAGACCTACCAGTATCTAAAACTAGCTGTACTCCCCCCTTCTCGCTTTGCTGACCTTAACAGATATTAATTAGAAATCTATTTATATACACTAGATTTTACGTGATTAGTGAACCAAGTGAACCCATTTTCATTACACTTATATAACAGATTTCCACATATGTAGAGACTCATCGCGATATCACTGGAATCATAAGATCTGGAGACTTGAAATTTGTCAGAAATATTCCCTGCCCAGCAACCCCTTCCTATTATTAACAGCCCCGCAACCAATATTGAGGGTAGCGTCGCATAAAATCGGTTCTTAACTAGACGTAGTTAAGTTTAATAAGGATTTTTTTTTTAAACGAAAGAGAATACAAGCAGGGAATAAAAGTGACCTTAACGGAAAATTCCCACTAACCTACATTGGGTTAGCGTGATGGGAAATAGCCCAAGTGCCCATATAAACCCCTACAAACGACGGCCCCTGGTTTCCAGCAATGCGGACAGCGAAGGCCGATCGTTATGGGGATCTTTTGGGGAGGCCTATGTCCAGCAGTTGACGTCTATCAGCTGATGATGAACGGAACAATATGGTACTAATGAACATACAACCTTAAAATGCTGTCATTATAAACTTTTATTTTAATTACTATAAGGACTGTACCATGTTGATTGCCAACCTTCATTAGTTGGAGAGACACTTAAAGAAGAAGACAGAAGGAAACAATAGTAACAAAAATACAAGCGAAAAATCATATGAACAATGGCTCATTTTAATTTTTTTTTATTCTACGAAGCGACGAGACGCGATGGGTCGTTCCCCTAATGGTAAATGACCCATCTGCCAATAACACATGGCGCTAGTTGGAATGTTATACACAGCACCACATTGCGCTCGTAGCCTTGACACTTAAGATACCAAGTTCCGTACCTCAGTAATTTCACTAGCTAAAGCGACAATCAAACCGGAACACTGTAATGTTTGCACACTATTGTTTGGCGGTAGAAACAGACGCTGCCGTAATACCTACCGAGACGGTGAGGATAGTCTCAAGAGGAATACATTTGATTTCCACGACTCATCAACTATACCGAATAAATAAACTTACCTTCTTCGAGGACTGCAAATAAGTCATCCAACTCCTCGCAGTCGACGGTAAACAGGTTCTCCACGTAAAAGCTTCGACTGTCTTTAGACCAGCGCACTTGAAGGGGTTTCCTCGATGTTCCTGGGTTCAGCAGATCTATTACCTGTAAAAGATATACTTCAGCCTTTTTCATGTGAAGTTAAAGCCAAGTCTATCTGCTGCTGTTTCTTTCGAAGTATCATTGGAGTAAATGTTGGTATACGTACTTTCTCGTTGTATATTTCCAAGAAGGAAGCTTTCAGCACAAAATGACACTCAGGTCTATCGCGTATCAATTGGAAGAGGTACACGAACGACCTCACCACCAGCCCGTGTTCCGGTGAGTGAGGACTCGCTCCTCTCTCCACCTGGTCAATATAGTAATACGCTCAATTAAATACTATTTACATTAAAAACATTATTATATATTTATAATCATCATCATCTTCATCAGCTGATAGATGTCCACTGCTGGACATACGTCTGTTCCAAAGATCTCCACATCGATCGCTCCTACGCTGCCCGTATCGAGCAGCTTCTTGCGACCTTCAAAGTCAGCAATGCCTTCGGTACCGCTGGGCATTAGAGGCCGTCGTTTGTAGGGGTCAATATGGGGGGAGTTGCGCCATTTATAATTAGATTAAGGGGTAGATTTTAACATTTTGTTGTTTCTTACATTCTATTAGAAACTTAATTAATGATTATATAATATTATGTTAGAAAATGTACAACTTTCAAATTATACTGGTGGCAGGTCCCTTTTGTTGGTACTGTGGAAACATTACTGTGTGTTCTAGTTCGAATAGAGTTGTAGCTAGTAAAATTACTGGAGTAGTGGGGCTTATTTTATCTCAAACCGATGTATTGGTGGAATATAAAGTATATTTTTTTGTAAAATATATTTAATTAATTAAAGTATGCACCGTTGTTATCTATAAACTTTTGCCATCTCATTGGTAGTTCATTGAACCATTTACTAAAAAAAACCATGGGGGCGAGAATCAATAAACTCTTTGAAGGCGGTTTATAGTACCGCATCGGAGTTGAATTTTTTTCCTTGTAAGAAGTTGTCCAAATTCCGGAAAAAAATGTAATCTGTTATGGAATACGGTGAATGTCGCAGACATTTCAATTGTAGCTCATCTAACTTAGTGGTTGTTTGTTGTGCAGTGTGTGGTGTTGCATTGTCGTGAAGCAGCAGTAGCGATTGACCAATCTTGGTTGGTTAAGCATCTAGTTCTTCCTTTATGGTTTGCAGTTGCTGACAATAGATATCTGTCTTAATTGTTTGACCAGAGTTTAGAAAGCTGTACTGAACGACATCGGCGTTAGTTCATTAAACACTGACGAGTAATTTTTCTAAGTCAATTTTCCTTTAGGGCAAGATTTGGCTGGGTCTCCATGGTTCAATCATTACGACTAGCGCTTCCGATTATCGTAAAGTATCCACTTTTTATCACAAGTAAAGGTTTGATTTAAAAGCCCTTCATTATTGTGTCGGTTGAGCAAAGTAACACAGCAGTCGAAGCGTGTTTGCAAGTTCGATTTACTCAATTCATGAGGTACCCATGGTTAAAGTTTTTTTACTTTCCCGATTTGCTTCAAGTGGACTAATACAGTTTTATCACTGACTCCGAAGCCTGCAGCTACCTCTGAAGAGTTTTGTGATAGATCCGCTTCCAGAAGAGTCTTTAATTTTTTATTTTCCTCTTTAGTCTCCAGTAGTCCACGGGTTCGGTTCTGTAGGTCGAAATTTTCAGAACGAAAACGTTGAAACCAAAAACATACCGTGCTTTCTTTTGCGACACTAGCGCCGTACACATCATTAATCCACTGTTTCTGCAGCACTGGTGCCATGGTAGACCCGTACTCGTAAATATACCGATATTTCATGTTTTACATTGTGCGGTAATAAGCGGAGCCAAAGCGAAAAATAATAAAGAAAACACAAATGAATCACGGTTGTTCAAAACTCAAATGTAGCAGCTAAATTAATTTATAAATTTGAATTTGGAATTCTTAATTAAAGAGAAGGTTTCAGATCATAGTGGTCAGTACGACACTTCAATGTAAGGACAACAACTTCACATGTAAGGACCTAATATTATAAAATTGGACATGTATTGTTACAGAAGCTAAAGTAATTGTGACGAATGTATAGGAATTGCGACAGTGAGTATAAATGTTTGTGTGTAGTGGCGAAGTAAATCGATTGGTGCTCGGACGGCCGTCGTTGACAATGCTTTGAGGCCGTGTAAATCAGACGCCTTCAGTAATTATATAGAAAAAAACAAAATTAAAAGTAGTCCCACCTAGATAGGCAACTTTAGGCGACTTCCGGCTGATAAATACTAACTATGAATGATTATGCAATATGTGTAACTTTAAAAATAAGGTCTAGTCTCAATCTAAAGTGTAAAAAGGATGTACGAGTATGTGTCTCACCAGTCCCGGGGGGCCAGTGAGGGTGTGAGTCTTTCCACTACCGGTCTGTCCGTAGCAGAAGGCTGTGCATGAGAAACCTTCCACCGCCATCTCGAGTAGTCGCTTTACACCAGAATATTCCAGAACGTCTTCCTATAACAGATATTATTACAGAGAGTCTATTGCAAGACATTTTTTTTAATGATTATTCTTCTATTTATAACTGTCGTCATGACAACCGATAGACATCCAATGCTGGATGGAAGTCTGTTGTATATATTCCACAAAACACTTCCATTAATGTGCATTTTGATTGAATTGGTGTTTATTACGATGATGACGTCCAGCTCATTAGTTATATCACATGTATTCAAAGTATATTTAGTTGTATTGATTAAATATATTGCTTTCAATAGAAGTGAACTGTTACCTGAGAGGCGGCTGGTTCGAACACCACATTATATGAGAAAACCTTGTGCTTTTGTCCAGGGGCGGTGCTGGGGCAAATCACCTGACCTTTGCCAGGAAACTCAAGTATCTCCCGTTCCCCGTGACCACGCTCCTGTTCACTAACTGGCCTCACTCTAGATAAAAACATAAAAACTACTAAGTATAAGAATCGAATAATAACGAGATGGTAATATGAAGTAATGAGTAAATTAAACAGTTATTACGCAATATACTTTTGTTAATAAGTAGCCCACTTAATGTTCTCACATGTGGACTTCTCTCACCAGTAGAGACAAGTCTATTTATCCATTCCATCTGTGGGTTCGGCCAAATAAAGATATTATCCTTTAGCCGAAGCTCAAGCTAAATGAGGATCAAACCAATCCTCGAAACTTTAATTTCTTGTTTCCTTGAAATATTTTTATTCTTTTTTAAATATATATAAATTAACAGTAACTTGCATAACTTTACAACGTGTAGCGTAAATCGATTATCTCACAATGTTATTGACCTTGGTTTTTGCTGAAATAAATGCGCCGTACTTTGGGTTGCAAACTGAGAGTGTGATAACCAAATGAAACATCCATAAAGTTAACCTGACGATACGACAGTACTTATTAAATTCTATTGAATCTTGTTAGGATTATTACTCCTATCCTGTGTGATTTGTTTACTGATGATTATTGATTTTAAAACTGCATGCTTTTGGGAATTATTATCTTCTTAGTGCCACAAACATTTGTGTCTCAACATTCGAGTACTATGGTTTATTGTAGGATTAATATTTACAGTTTTATGTCACCGAATAACAAGTGTGAAATATTGTACTTTATGTATTAAAGATCATAAATGTAGATCAAATAGATCTTAAAAGACAATCTTAAAAAAGTACTGTTTCGATGGATATTATTTAGATGTAAAAAATCAATCTTTCCTATCATTCTTACTTTGGGAATGATTTTATTAAAACTTTGCGAGACCAAACAACAAAATGATCTGGTGAGAGACGCCAGAAGCCACTGGATGCAAGCAACGTGGGACGGACCGATGTGAAGACCTTTGGGAGAAGACTATGTCTAACAGTGAACGTGTGTCGGCTGATGATGATGATGACAACGAGACGAACAAAAGTCAAAATATCATTAAACTGTATTTTACTTGCGTATGTATGATCGTGGTATTTTTTTAGATAGCCTAAAATTTACTCAATTTTATTAGTTACCTGACCACTACGTTGATATTGTCTTCGTCAGCATTAAGAGTGATGGTCGAACCTCGAGTGCTTCGATCCAGGCTGGCTGCTCTACTGCTGCCGCTGAAATGCAATATTTTAGATCAGCTTTTCTTTCTGTTATTACATTTCAGTATCTCGTCATGCAGTTGCGTCAGTTCATTGTCCAACAAAACTTAGCTCTACGCCAATAGGTTTATTGGATCTGTCTAGACAGTTTTTAACGTAATTAACCGTTTATAATATCAAAAGAATAGGAGATAGAAGATAATAATGTTTAGTAAATCTAGTTAGCCATATAAAAAGTTTCTACTGGAAAAGTCACAAAACTCGTTTTTTTCCTCAGTACATAAAAAGGAGCTGCGGGATTCACCATGGAATACATCGGTGGCTTTTTAGGCATTCTAAGGTAAGGATCTTTCTTCTTCGTAGTTCTGCGGCAAAAATGAGATCATTCTGCTTTTGTCTTACTCAGGGTCGTTACAAAGGAGATTCCAAAGCATCAAATGTAATAAAATATGCAAAAGACTAAAATATTTTAACAGACGCTGTGAACTTGAACATCGGTACGCCAATCGATAATGCATTTACCTGACGCAGACACGACTCCGATGGGTCGTTTGGACATTGTTTGTGAATATGTCATCGAGGTGTTATCATAAGGGTTGATGGGGTCCTCGCGTGTCCCATGAGATCGATATCACCGCTCGTTTTTGTGTGTAGTTTTTTTTTTAATAGATCATTTGAACTGCTTAACTTCCTATTAGCTGAAGTTAGGTCCTATTATTGAGACAAAATTTTCATAAGTCCTCAATGCTTCCTAGGTTTAACTGGAAAAGGATAACCTAAGTTCTCCCTGTGTACTCAAAACGTATACCAAATAAATACAATACAGACGGCTTTCACACAGTTAGGTAGGAGAGAGGTTTGGGAAGGATTACCTAAGGTTTAGATATTAGACGCAATACTGTTAAAAGCGCTTAAGTGGAAACAATTTCAAGAAAAGAGCAGCTTTTCCTCTGATTTCAACATGAGGACTTTTGACTAAAGCCACAATCCCCGAATATACAGATATTTTGATATAAACTGAAACCTAAATTTGGCAAACTATATTCACTGCTTGCTGCCATGAAGACCTTGAACCAAAAAGTGCCGACAGCGCCTTTCAAGTGTGCACACAAAGGCTGAACGAAAGTTAAGAAACGAGGAATAATTACATTATATTTAAATGAATAACAGTACTGATGATCTGTCTGCTTTATATCGAGGCCAACTGTGTTCAAAAAAACTTTTATATGGCAAATACAGCGGTATAATATTACATTAGTTAATCCATTATTAATAATATTTTAGTACAAAAATTAGTTAAATTGTTTCTTTAACTAATTAACAGCAATAGTTAAACATAAGCTTATTTCTAATATTAGACTAGAGCTTGACCATGATCTCACCTAATTGTACGCTGTGAGGTAGTCTTTGATTACAAGGCGAACTATTTTTATAATATTCAATATTGGTCATTATTAGCATCAAAAAGATGAAGAAGAAGAAGAGAATTTAAATAGAAAACCTTGAACTATTTGTTTTTTATTTACAATGGGATAACAATTGACATCAATTACACATGGTGTTCAGAACCAATGACGCCGTGGAAGGTGAGGCAACAGATTTACAAAGGGATGATAGCTAGCCACGTGGGAGGCTACCAACCAAATTTTACCACAAATAGCTCAGAAAATGAATCAGGGATCGCCGTGTTACATAACAAGCGGTTAGTCATTGCGCCACGGAAGCAGTTAAACATATTCCAAGCCCTTGACATTTCCTGTGAAATCGTTTTCGAGACGTCAAAGTAACACGAGCTGCTGGAGCCAGAAAGCTGGGGGAATGTAATAGAATATTCTATGGAATGTCTTTCTTTTAGCATGCAAACCAATTAGAAATTACTTAAATAGATTATATTAAAATAAAAAAGTCGTTCCGAATTTACCGGTGGATAAAGAGGTCAAATATAAAACAGGTCTTTTTGCAGCGTCCTTTTCCGCCGCTAAATAGTAGTGTGCAAACATTATCGTGTTCCGCTTTATCCGGCCTTTTGGTAGTTAAATTACTGGGGTAACGGAATCAACATCGTATATGGCAAAGCGATGAGCGCAAAATGAATTGTTTATCATTCTAATGTGCAATTGTTAATTTTACGATTTGAAGAACTCTGTAGATATTACGTAGTAAATTTTCTCACAGAAGATATCCAGATATTCATTAATTCATAACGAGATCTTCGAAACTATTGCCCGTAAACTCTCAAAATGTGGTAAAGACATTGCTTGTGCCATTTAGAACATCACCTAAGAATCGATTTTAATATTTCTTCCTCAAAGGGAGTTGTAAGGATGTTAATAACGGATAGGGGCCCAGGGGGCTACAGGTTGCTGCGGGGCGGGAATATTTCTGACAAATTTCAAGTCCACATTTCAAATCTAATTCAAATCGCCCATTTCACTGTCTGTATTATATACAGACAATGAAATGGGCGAAAAATAGCAACTACTATATACATATATAATAGTAAGGCGACCAACATTATATAGATATTAAAATGCAGAATTATCGTTTCGATTTATTTATTTGGTCTTTCTCTAAATTACGACGCGTGTAAACCTGACATTTTGTCAATCATGTGCGAAGTGTACTAATGTATTTGTCAATGAAGAAAACGGATCATGGCTTATTATTTTTTGTTTAGTCAGAAATTCAAAGAAATAAATCTAATATTATTCGCGATTGCCTTAGTACTGTAGTGGTTAAATGCCTGCCTTGTAGCACATCATTCCTGGATCGATTCGAGGACACGTGGCGTTGGATCAGGTTAGATGAATTTTTTGCAACCCATCAAGTGATCTGGCTATCAATATATAAGTGTCAGGATGTTTTGAGTTCATTGTTCTTAACGCAATGTGCATTTGAGATTATATTTTCGCTCATTCCTGGTAAAAAAAACACTAGTACGAGTAAATGACGCGAAGGTATCAGATTAGACAGACAATATTTTTCATTTGCTTTAACCCATCCTGACCTTGACACGTTCACTGTAATAGGAAATTGTTTTGTGTTTCAAATGATTCATCGATTCTGGTTAACTAGTGGAACGTTTGTTTGAAAAAAGTTTCATTTTACATTTAAAATTAGGAAAAATAATGTTTGTAGCAAATTGGATTCGCCATGATTCTACAGCTCTTCTCTTTCTTCACTCCTCGTGTCCTATTCTCTATTCATATTCTATACTCTATATTCTATTATATATATCATATACTCTATATTAGAAATTCATATATTTCAAGAAATTTTCTTTTATAACTAAATATTAAATCGTCTTCAAAACTAACATCACGAACTTCATTAAAAAAAAATTACTGCCTTTATTATTCATAGTTTCCGTCGAAGTAAAATATATTAAAATTTTCACAGTATTGACCTTGTAATTTAATTTGATGGTATTCCGATATACCATTACAGAGTTTATCTGGTTCATTATTACAGGTTATCGATATATACAGGAGATATCCAGAGGTGATTCATTAACTCATCACGAGATCTCCGAAACTATTGAACGTTAACATTCAAACATTTGGTAGAGATAATGCTTTAGCCATTTAGAGTTCAGCTAAGAATGGAGTTTACAAAATTCCTTCACTGAAGGGATTTGCGAGGGTGTTACGGCCAACAAAGTGGATGGGGAAGAACTAGTACTTTTGTACTGTTTGGTGGTTACGCACCACATGGAAAGGTTAAAAATAATTGATTTAATTGATTAAATATTCAGAGTAAGCGAAGCTTAGTAATGTAAATACTTTGATGAAGAGTAAAACAATATAAAATTGTACCTTCCATTACGCGACCTACTCCTCAGGCTCAGGTCGTCACTTGGCCAGTTCTTCACAAGCGCCGGCAGCGTTGGACTGGCGGCCGCGTATCCTCCATTTCCTGGCTGCTCGGTACTCTTCGCTTTGCGACTCTTCAGCTCTTTACCTGTATTGACAATAAAGTTAAACTTACGTACAGAGGTTAGGTTTTCAAAGGTTACAAAATAATCTGGATTTGAGTTGGTTTAAAAGGTGTTTTTATTTATTCATAGAAGCATAGAGATTAGCAGCGGTTTCAACTGTAAGCAGTAATACGTCTGTCCATCATAACGTCGAGCTAGTGAGTACAATACATAGCATGAAATTGTGCTTATTGCCTTGAGACAAGATGTAGTTTAAGTTTTATTACCATAGTAATTTCACTGAGTACAGCAGCGCCTTCAAACCCAAACGTAGTAACTTGTGCACAGTATTATTGATGACAGAAATAGGTCTACCCACCTAGATGGTCTCCGGCGACAAAGAATTGGTACTAATAAAGAAGCAAGACATTTGCTTAGTAAATTGTATCATATATTGAATAAATTCAGTGGATATTTGTTACATGAATACAGCGTATCAATGTTTTACTGCGACACAATGATTGCCAATCGTTAAAGTGTTTTGTGATAAATGTGTAAATAAAAGGACAATGTAAAAATACACTCAAATAGACTTGTTTCCACCCTCATTTCAGCAAATTCATTGTAAGATCCATGTCGTGTAAAAATAAAATGTTTATAGATTATTTTATTGCGTCCACTTTTAATATCTTCACTCTCTTTAAGGTTTAACTACCTGCTGCTATGCAAGCTAGGAACAAAAATACACATAAGGAAAGTATCTGTAATTAGACCTATTTCAATAGTTATCTTTTTGGGTCTAATTCAAATCAAATAGCTTTATATTTGATTTGTACTTTCAATCCTTTTAAGTTTTATTCTAAGAAAACTAGACAAGGACCACAGGAGAATGTCACTTTTAACTACGACTTTGACTATATATTATATTATACTAATGTAATAGGCTATAGGGCTAATAGGGTATAGAACACATACCCCCAGTCAAACATAGTCACAGGTTTCATGCCATTACCGTCGCCCATGGACAGTCACCACATAACATATTACAATGTGTACTAGTATGGTGTACAAGTGAGATCTTACCGCATCTAGTGGTAGCCACGAGTGTTTCAGCCGATTTGGATATGGTTCTTGATAGAGCTGATGGTGGAGCTCTGAGCGGCGTAGCCTGCCGGTGATGGTACACCATATCGCGGTGTAGCGGTTGAAACATTTGTAGATTTTTCAAAGCCATTGTTTGTTACGTTTAACATTATTATCTACGTTTTTAATCACATTTTAACAGCTAGTTTCTAAAGTTCCAGCCAATTGTTATAGTCGTTTGTAAAATGCGGGTTTGTTTAGGCATACATTTCATTGCTAACATAAAAAAAAGCATTTAATAGGAAATTATATTATTTCTAAACAGTCACTCTTCATAACTTAAACAGTGTCATATAATCAATCAATGGTAAAAAGTTATCTTAAAGGTTAAAGTAAGTTATTTCTAAAAAATACATTGCATAAATTTCATAAAGAATTTGTAAGTTTTATCACGTAAGTAGTTTTCGTACAATAAATAAACAATATTTATTATCTGTGATTTTTTTTATTTATGCATTGACGTCATAAAAGCGCGGGAAAAAAATGGCGGCGCGACTGTCACTTCCGTAGCCGCCGCGCGAACTAAATAACTTTCGTTGCGGCCCCTTTGAAGGCGATGGGAAGCTTTTCACTAACACACGTAAGCACGGACGCACTGACTAATATATATATATATTTATTAACTAGCTTTTACCCGCAGCTCCGCCCCCGCTTTACTTAGATTTGTCAATTACTTCTACTTGCTGATCGATATAAACACCATTAAAGTAAAAACTATTGTTTATCACATGTTACATTCATTAAACACCTTTGATTTTATTGTTCCGTGGTTTAAGTGGTTATACAATATATGTTTAGTACAGTTTTTTTTTAAATTAGCTGTTGTTCTTTATTATTAGCCTTTAATTTACTGGTTAATACCTTCACAGATTACATAGGTTCTGCTTTTAACTGAATCCTACTACGTTTTAAATTTTATCTTCTTTTACTTAATTAACAAAAAAATTGTATGGATTTTTAAAATGTGCCATGAAATACATTTTTGCGAGGAAAACAAAATTGGATGACGAAATAAATTTTCCACTTGTTATTTCTAGCCGTCAAGTATAACCATCTTTCATCCTTCATTACAATACTAAAACTTTTCGTGAGCGATTAAGCAGTTTAAGTCTCACGAACTAACAAACAAACTTTCGCACTTGTAATATTAGCTAAGATTATTTTTTGAAAATGTTTATTTGTTGCATGCCCGATGCCTGGAGAATGAGTGTGATCGTCCCACTCTACAAAGGCAAAGGATGCAGACATGAATGCAATAGCTACCGAGGTATCAAGTTGTTGTGCCATACTATGAAGCTGTATGAAAGAGTCATAGACAGCCGATTACGCATGGAATGCACACTCTCCGAGAACTATTACGGCTTCGGACCGGGTTTATCAACGGTCGACCCGACTTTCGCCATGACCATGATAGCTGAAGAACATAGAGGAAAAACCCCTTTATATCGCATTTCATGATATGGAAAAGGCTTTTGATCGTGTACCTCGAGAAACTATATGGTGGAGTCTCAGGTCTCGTAATGTTCCGGAGGCATATGTGCATACTATCGACGACATGTACAGGAATACACGCTCCTTCGTAAGAACAACTGTAGGAGTGACAAAATCCATCCCAGTCACAGAAGGGGTCCATCAAGGTTCAGTTTTGAGTCCCTTTTTGTTCAGCTTGGTGCTGGATACGCTCACTGAGGATGCTCAGCAAAAAGCAGCATGGACTTTTAGATACGCGGACGATGTAGTAATATGCACGTCAAATCATCACGAGATGAAGGTGGCCTTTAGTGCGTGGTAAGAACAGCTACAGGCAGGAGGTTTGGTACTAAGCGTTACTAAGACTCAATATATGGAATGCAACGCCACTACCACTCGCACTGACCCAATAGTAGTTGATGGGGTTATCGTTACGCACAGGTTATCTACCAGTGCGATGAGTATAACTGGGTAGCGTGATAGACAAATCCGGTAACTTGGAGAGAAACCTTCAACGCCGTGTGTCCTCCGCTTGGCATAAATGGCACGAGCTCACTGGAGTTACCTGCGACACTAGGCTGCCTATCAAACTTAAGTGGCTAGTTTATAAATCTATGATAAGACCAGTTCTCATTTATGGAAGCGAGACATGGGCAATGACAAAACGGCATGCTCACTTCATTCACGTGGCCGAGATCAAAATGTTGAACTGGATGTGCGGGATAACGAGACTCGACTAGATCCGCAACGAGTACGTGCGTGGCAGCCTCGGAGTACGCGATGTCGCCGAAAAACTGCAGGAAAACCGGCTGCGATGGTATGGGCATGTCAAAAGAAGATCACCTGAGTACATAGGCAACAAAACACTCAGCCTCAATATAGCCGGCAAACGGCGGAGAGGAAGACCGAAGCTGCGATGGCTGAGTGTAGTGACAAATGATATGATAGGCTGCGATCTCAAAGAAAGTGATGTTCCAAATAGAGCGAAGTGGGGTGAGAGAAGTAAGAAAGCAGACCCTGTCTTAAGACGGGACAAATACTAAGAAGAAGAAGAAGATTTTTTGAAAATGTTTGTCTAATAATTTGTCGGAAAGAGAAAAGTATTCATATTAGATGATAGTAACAATAACACGTCTCTAAAAAAGGTTTCTCATCACCTAAGAGATATTTTTAAACTTTAGCATATTTTTTAAAGGACTTAAAAGATCATGTTGATTTATTTATCATGATTTATCTTCAGAGTCATATCAGAACATGAAATTTATATCTTAATACATTACTAAACAAATATTTTCTTTAATTACGAAATTAATATACCATAAAATGTTTAACTACATTATTAATCAACGTAGTCTTTCACACGACTTCGTAATTGCTGCAAAATCAATAAACCAGTGACTACATCGTTATTAAACATTCAACGGAGTTATTATAGGCGACCAAGTTGTATAACGTTTTATTTTAAGGTCATGGTAAAAAAAAGGATGTTTTAGTATCTTATTAGTTAGCACTACTGCGAATGTGATATCGCAGAAACTTCAGGGAGGGAACGAGAGGGCAGCACCTCATAATCTGGGTGCACCATGCCTTTCGCCCGTTTATAGAGGATCGTTAGTTATTAATCGTCTGACTGTTAAAAACTTCAGCTCCACTTCGGGATGAAGCCCCTATTAAAGCTCGTTGTCGGAATCAGGATTATTTGCGGTGTTTCCTTAGTTCCGGCTAAAAGCTTTGAGAGAGACACCGTGGGCTTTTAACCTATAAGGGTTTGGTATAACTCTGACGTAGCCATCGCACAAAGGTATCCCATCTAGAATCGCCCTACGAAAAAAAAAGTTTGGAAAACAACAATATACGAGCGATCCGATTTGAAGGGCGCTGTGGCTGGAATAGAGTAATGTTTAGCGTATTTTTTTTATTTAATTAAGCGATGAGATGAGAGGGACGTACACCTAATGGGAAGTGGTATCCTTGCCCATAACAATGGCGCGTTGGTTAAGATGATGTATCCTGTGCTATACTGCGCTCGTCGCCTGAGGTAAGACGTTGAGTCTCGATACCCCGGTAGCTACAGCGACCTTCACACCGGAATACAGCAATGTTTGTAGAGTACTGTTTGTCGGCCAAAATATGAGCTACGGTGGTACCTAGTTTCTATTTTATTATGTTTCTGGGAAAATTCTTCGAAAGATACCCTGCTTTCTGGCAGGAAGTTAAGGTTATGTGAGATTCTTGCTCAGTAAAACCCTCTCGGTGATCTGCATCAGTGCGTTCGGGGAGACCCCAGGATCTCTCATAGAACGCACTGGTGCTGCTCCACACTGTGTTAGCACGTCTCCGAAGACGAGCCAAATCCTCCTAGGCACCATTGCTGAGCCATACGCAGGTTCTCTTGTTGAGCGATAACGACGAAACTCCTTGATCCTTTCAGTCGTACTTCTACGGCAGGCAGGGCTCACCTTAGTCCTATTCTTACTAGCCCGAGACTACTGACGCTGGTGCCTACTTAGACGTTCTCCGGCAACAGAGATCTACCAGCAGTAACATATAGTATTATATATACTATATTCCGATGTAGCACTTCAATATCTACGATTTCCAACTTGATCGATAGCAAATATTAAATGCACATACTAAATGCGCAATTATTCAGACGAATAGGAACATGTTATATATAACCATGATGTAATTATCCAGATGACGGTGCAGTATGTAATCATTGGAACGGTTCAACCGATTAGTTTTACTAACTATACATTTTCGGATATACTTACACATATAATTAATTTCGCAGATAAAAGAAATCTTTAAGTAATTACTTACAAATTAACTACTAAATTGGATATACGTAAACTAAATTTTTATCACGCTTATGTATTTTTTACTTCAGCGAGGGAGCTGATAGGTGCCCCGAGGTCATAGACATCACTGAGTGCTTACATCTCTCTGGTTGAAGTTTACAGATCCGGGTTTGAACTCTTCTAGTGATATGCTCGGTGTTGATTATTTGATTTTACTAATAATAGGATATAAAGGTTGTATTACCCAACCTCTCTCTGTCAAATGTAACAAGGAATAAATAAGAAAGAGAAAGAAAGATTGTATAGAAAAGAAATAAAAATAAATAAGATTGTAAATAAGAAGAGACAAGAAAAAAGAAGATGGTATGCTTGTTTCAGGGATGATCTTTCCAGATGATGACGGCAGTCGTCATTTATTGCGAGAGATATGAAAGAAGGAGACAATTAGTATGGAAGATAAGTATGGTAAGAAAGATAAGAAGGATGAAAGAAGGGAATGAGGAATTAAATAGAGATAACAAAATTAGAATGATAAGTGTTATATTGTAAATAAAGGCCCTGACCAACAACACTCAAAAGGGGATTATTAAAAAAAAAGAGAAAAAAAACCTCTGTCTCTTCGTAGCGATTATCTCATATAGAGGTGGAGATAGAATTCCTTATTTTTTTTCTCCACTTCGCTCCGTCCTCGACATCATCTTCAGTCACTTGCATTACCCAACAATTCCGTCTAATCAAATTAGGACGATTTTTAATTTCAATAATCTTCGCAGGATCGATATTCTTTTGCAACGCATAGTGGTCCTGAAACTGATGTACGAACAAACCACCGCATATATTTTCCATTAGTTTTATAATTTTTTTTCAATGTGGAAGGAGATCCACGTCTATGAACTGATGATGATGACTCCTATTTTGTCTATGCTTGATATATGCTCTATGTTCCTTCATGCGGCTCTTTATCGGCCTCTTCATTTTTTTTGTAAATATAAACAAGAATTATATAATACTCACAATAAACAATTCTGTGTAATCTATATATACATAAGTATGTCCAGCAGTGGATGTCTATTGGCTGATGATGATGGAATAGAGAATGGAGATATCGAGAAATTCATTGACTCATCACGAGATCTCGAAAACTATTAGACGTAAACACTCAAAATTTGGTAGAGATATTGCTTCTTTCATTTAGAGATCAGCTAATCAGAGATTGAAGAATTGTTGCGACCAGCAAAGTGATCGAAAAACAGTTAGTATTTATGTAAATACTAGATGTTTTTTTTAATTTCTATCACATTTGAGAGTTCTAAGGTTATTCTTTTTGGTGGATATATTGGTTTCTGCCGTTTAGAGGTCAGCTAAGAATGGATTTTTAAATTCCAACCCCGTGAAGTTTTGTGGAGGTGTTACGGCCAGTAAAGCGAGCGAAGAACAATTAGTAAGTAAATAGATGAATCAAACATAACATAATAAATACATATAGTAATGAAAACACTAACAGAACGTCTGGTTATTTATATGCGTCAATTAACTTAAATGTGTATCTTTGCTTTTATATCCATAACTAGTTTGCGTTGGAACTCCAATTAATTATTACTGTCCCTAAATGGAGGGGCGAGACGTAATCAAAGCCATGGGGCGTGGGGATGACCTCGCAGTTCTACGTCTTTACACGTAAGACTGTTTAAGTTTTTAATAATATGATTGTTAAAAGCAATAACAAATAAAACAACTTACTCCTCTGGCGCAGAGACCCAAAGTGAGTCTTGACCTCCGACACAAAAGAGCGCCAGCCTTGTCTGAGACAGACAAGAACGAAATAAAATAAGAATTACTAAATAACTCTTCTGTGTTCTTCTTAATTGAAAAACATATTTCTCACAACGATATCAGCTGACAGTGATTTACTGCTGGATATATGCTACCACCGAAGATCTCCACGCCGATTGGTCATATGTTACATAAAGTAAATTCCAACCTTCGTCAGATCCTCGGTTCAACTTCCCGCTCGTCTTAATTGAAAAAAAAGTACTTATTTCTGCCGAAAAACCATAGTTTATATACACTACTGCAAAATTGCTATGTTCTAATTTGAAGGAGCTTCCTAGCTATACTGAGGAAATTATTTCAGTAATCAGACTTAACGTCACAGACTCAAGAAGCAACATGTTAAAACATCCTAACTAACACTTTTGTCATTAGCAAGTGTGTTTCACTGTACTTTGCGTGAACGTCCTGCTTGTATCTATTATCTTTCTCACAGAACTAATTTGTTTCTTTGTCGTGTCGTAGCTCAAACTGCTGGATCGATTGTAACTGCTTTTCCGTTTCCGAACTGATCGATAATATTATATCATAAATAAACAATTGGTTTGTAAACATTTAAACCAGCTCTTTAATGTAACATGATTTGTTTTTTTCTTAATGTACATTTATATACATACATACATATATATCACGCCTCGTTCCCCGTGGGGTAGGCAGAGACCACCTCTCTCATCTATATATACAGGACATATCCAGAGATTTATTGACTCATCACAAGATCTCGAAACAATTAGTATCTTGCGTCTATTAAACACTCAAAATTTCGTAGAGATATAGCTTAAGCCATTTACGGGTCAGCTAAGAATGGATTTTACAAAATTCCTTTCCCAAAAGGTGTTGCGGGGTGGTAATAACGGGAAGGGGCTCAGAGGGCGGCGGGTTGATGCCCTGCGGGAATATTTCTGAGAAATTTCTAATTTAATGCCAAGCAGGCATAGCATAGTATTTTATATATTAAGTATAGTCAAGTCACAAAATTTATCGCAAGGTTAAAATACTACAGTCCTCGTGTTGTATATTGTATAAATATAATATTACACGGGCGGCCATAGATATCTCAACCTTACATTTGCCGCGAAACTTTGTTGTAATTAAATAAAATAATTAAGGTAAAGTGAAATAGATAACTACAATTAAACGCTGTAGTCAATAACACGTAAAGCTACAATTAGTTTTGCTGACATCTAATGAAGAGATATTGTGTTGAAGAAACGCTGTGAAAGACGCAATGGGGCTCCATATGGCTAGGATGACATAATTTTTGTATCTACAATGGACTGACTTAAATTGCGTATTAACTCACGACCAGGTATTAGATGATGAAGCCTGCTGATCATTAATGCCCTGGCTCGTATAGTTTGTCAGCTGAGAAACAGTCATACTGTAATAGGCAGATTTATAATATGAAGGTGTTAGATAGGGTAGAGTTTCTAAGTCACTTTTTTTGTGGGTGCTAAGGAAGGCTTTGCCCTTCCGTGGGATATTAGAGCCAGTGTGCAGGGAAGCACCGGTGCGTTCCGTAAGAGATCCCGGAGCTGCTCGTAATGCACTGAAGGAGACCACCGAGAGGGTTTTAGTTGGTAGAAGCCCTACATAACCTTGTTTTTCCCCCAAAAACAGAGCATCTTTTAAGCATTTTCCGGCGATATAAAAAGGGTATATTTACAAAACATTACCTAACACCCACAAAACTCTACAATATGTATTAGCCACAAATGCCACGAGAGTAATAAAGTCAAGGTACATCATTGTATTTATCTGTTTTAACTTACTAGTCATCGCGCATTTTAAATCTGAACGCAGTTATGTTTTACTGCATTGTTTAATAGTAGATTTAAATACTACTTTGTTACTTATGACGTAAACTGTAGAACATTTTTATTTTTACTGTAAAAGCAATGACTACTTGTCTACAATCATACATTTAGCTGTTTCTATAGCGGTTGACCGCTGGATATGTAATACGGATGAGTACTTTTGTGGAATCCGGGGTCACATGACGTTTCATTGGTGATTAGGTTTTCGTTTCTATTGCGAAGGACAATTCATGTTACCATCAACTACGTTTTTGATGTTAAAATCTGTCCACACATTAAAAATATTATAGGTGCAGAAACAGGGATATCCGGTAATGTTAAACAACTAGAGAACACCGAAATGCTAAAAGGGTTACAGCGTTGGAGATGATCTAAAGGGTGTCTGGTGGCAGATTTATATTTTAAAAAACGAATATCTCAATAAGTTATAAACAGTGCGGGGGGAAGGTGGTGTCATTAGAATCACCGATCGTGCGGATTTCTTAGTCACGATGTCGCAGTGGTGCAGTGGTGCAGTGGTCGGGTGAGCATCGCGCGTTCGCTATTGAAGCATTTTTCAAGAGTAACGATTCTTACGTACTCGCTCGCCGACAGTTTTGTTCACATTTCAATATTCGACGGATAGGCGATGGGCCGAGTGTGAATTTAATTCGTTCGTGGGTGGAGAGGTTCCGCGCAACTGCTTCGGCTATGAACACACCACGGCCAGGACCTAGTCGATCGTCAAGGACCCCCGAAAACATTGAACTGGTTGAACGCAGATTACGTGAAAATGCACGACTTTCGATACGGAAAAGGGCAGCTTCACTGGGACTATCAGTGCATGAAGTTTTGAAAAAAGATATGAAGTTTCATCCTTTTAAAATTCAAATAATTCAAGAATTGAAAAAAAATGACTTTGCGTCACGCAAATTTTTTTGTGAAACCATGTTGGAGCGTTTTCGCACTGTGAATTCCGTTTTTTGGAGCGACGAGGCTCATTTTCAATTAAACGGACACGTTAACAAGCAAAATTGCCGTTACTGGGCTCTAAGAACTCGCAATCCTCGACTGAAGCACCAAAAACCATTACATTGCCCAAGGGTAACTGTTTGGTGCGCTTTATCCACGAATGGGATAATCGGATCATTTTTTTTTGAAAATGCACGGGGCCAAGCGACGAATGTCAATGGTGAGAATTATCGGCTCATGATTTCGAATTTGTTTTTGCCGAACCTGCGAGTTCATTCATCATTCTCATCACACACGTGGTTTCAACAGGATGCGGTACAGGTGCGACCGCACACACGGCCAGAGCTTCGATGGATTTGTTGCGAGTAAATCTCCCTCAAAAACTGATTAGTCGCTTTGGGGACATCCCGTGGCCACCGAGGTCACCCGACCTAACTCCAATGGATTTTTTTTTGTGGGGCTACCTCAAAGAGAGACTTTACGCCGACAATCCGCGAACTGTTGTGGACTTAAAAGAAAATATTCGGCGAGAAATCAGCGCAATTGAACCAAGTTTACTGCAGCGTGTGGCACGGAATACGAGGCTCCGTTTCGAACAGTGTGTGTGTGTGTGCAACAGGATGGAAGACATTTGGATGACATTATCTTTAAAAAATGAAATCCGCATTGGTACCCTATCATTTAATACTTTTAGTAAAATTATATGTCAAACATATTATTTTTAATTAAAATTGGAAACCAAAATCTGCCACCAGACACCCTGTAGAACATCCTTGTCAGAGGAGACTTCGCGTTGCGGGAACATGAAGTGGAATATTAATGTAATGTAAACGACGAATTATTCAAATGTCACCCCGCGTAAAATTTGATTATAACTTAATTAATATTCTTTTGTTAATCATGTACGTAAATACAATTACATAGGTGGTAACAACAACTTATTGATACTAGGACTTAATTAACCAAATGCCTATGTAAATTCTAGTCTACGTTGATAATTAATGAACGCACAGACAAATTTATTCAATGTTATTATACCAGTCTCGGTAGCCTACACATTTGTCCGTTTGTAACTTCAAAACAATTTTAACTTAACTGATGCACAAAGAACTACACACACGTACTAAAGAAATACCTGTATATCTATTCATTTATTTCAACAGTCTCTGAAAGAAATTCATCAATTGAAACTGTTCATGAAATGACCAGCTTATTACTTGACACACATGACATTTAACACGGAAATGAACTAAAGGTGTCTTTTCGTACTCGTTTAAACCTGTTCTAAGTAATGTAATATTCGTATCAATTTTCAGTGCACGTGTCTTTTTCCGATTTCCCCCATTTTTTAATAGACAAATTGTAATATAACTGATATAAATTGTCTGCCGCACATATTAAATTTGTAATCATCATTTATAGCAAAAATTAATTCATTTTAATTTGTTTATACATATATTTACATTTATATGCATTTACATCCAGTACATACATAAAAAATGTATATATTTATGTGCCTGTTCAGATTAATTGTTTTCAAAAAACATATATGTTATGATTTTTTATTCAACAATTCATTCGTTTTACAGTAATGATTTTTAACTAGCCTTTTGTTATTTTAAAGAAAGATATTAGAAGGCCAAAAAAATGGGAATCGTGTCGCGAATGTAATTAGTTATGTACCTAACATTATTTAGAACAGGTTCAAAAGCAATAATATACGAAAACGAAACTTTCCTTCATTTCCTTATTCGGCAATTGTCAAATAATAAGCTGATAGTTTTGTTAATAGACTAAAAAGTTTTTTTACACAGTCATCTATGAAATCATGTCTTTAAAATTGTTCTAGTTTTGATGATCCCTATGTTATATACATATTCAATAACATATTATGTATATATATAACTAGCTATTCCTCGCCCGCTTTGCTAGCCGTAATATAGAATTATATTTGAAATTTACACTTGAAATTTGTCAGAAATATTCCCATCCGGAGGCAACCAGTCCCCTAGGCCCTTTCACGTTATTAACACCCCCACAACTCCCTCTGGAAGTAAAGTTTTGTAAAACTCGGCAAAAGGAATATTCCTAACAAATTTCGAGTTTCTAGACTTTATGGTTCCAGAGATATCGTGATTAGTCTGTACTAGTACATAAGTAGAAATCTCTTATATATACACATACATATAGATTAAGGAAAGTTTGGGTTTTGTCATTATTGAATTTCACCATGTGTTTTTATTTCGCTTTTTAAAATTTTCTTAAAAAGTAGCCTGACTAAAGGAATATTAAAAAGCTATACTGTGAAACGTTTAAAATGTTAATCGAAACGAGCCGATATAAATCGTCTGATTCCAATGTACGATTAAAAATATTTTTTTACGTAGTCAAATTCGCTGCTTATAATATTAGTCAAGATAAATAAACGACAGGCCCAGTCTTCAGCCAATGGCGGCGAAACGATCGGAAGGTAAAAAAATATATTCACGCCGTCTATAAGGTACTTTAAAGATAATTGGAGGAAAAAAGAATTTAATACATTAACAGGCATCGAGCAATCCGCATCTCAGTTTGTTACGGGCATTATGCTTTAGACACTCCACGCGGTTTACTTGAATATACTCCTATATAACTTGAGTAACATAAGTTATTGTAGAAGACGTATTTTTTGTGTAAATCGTTCTCAGAGTTTTCGATATATTTTAAGAGAATGGATGAAGATGAGAATAACGCATACATATACAAGAAATGGTACGCGTCAAAATCCTTTTGGAGACAGGTGAGTTAATTACTTATCTTTAATTTACAATGGAGTAGACTATGAGAGCTAAATAAATCAATTTAATTTCAATCAACATTGAAATTAAACTGGAATAAAGTGGAGGTATAGGGTTATTTTTGCGATACATCATGGAATCTAATCCTTTACGAAAACAGTGAGATAAATCATTGATTTTCTTTGATATTTGTGTATCTGTGAGCTGTTATTGAGTGATTATTATTCTCAAAATAAACTTTTAAGTGATAATTGACGAGAAAATTATTGCCTGTTTAGATTGAGATAATTTAGTTAAAATTTGGTCTCAGTAAAGTATAATAAAGAATCATCATCCATGAAGTCATACGGATTTGTCTTTTATCATCAGAATAACGTCTCTCCGATGTTAATAGTGTTAAAACAGTATTTACCTTTTCAGTTTTTGCTTCTTAACCATAAAATTGCTCTGATATAGAAGGTAGGCCTGTACCCAACAGAGGGGATGTAAATAGGATGTTAAAAAAAACTATGAAATTATTAATTACAATTGTTTTTATTCAAAGATTTTGTAGTCGATTTATGTGTTATATGGTATAGCCAGACTTTTAAGAAAGTTTGATTTGTATACACTTGCTTAATTGTGTCCTTTCTACTTTAATATAAAAACAAAACAAAATATGCCAGAAAAACGGAAACATAAGTTTTTCATATATCAATGATCTACATAATCATTTATAACTAAGTGTATTTGGGTCAAGATCTGTATGAGATACTAGAATGCGTTATTAATTTTCATTTTATGCATAAGCAACTTTTGCCCACGCATATTTTAATATCACACTTCATGTATAATATATACATATTTATGTAGATATATATGTACATAGATGCCTAAATATTCATTGACACGTCACGTGGAATTCACAGAATATCTTCCTCAAAGGAAGTCGCAGAGATATTAATAACAGGAAGGTGCCTGGCGGCGGCCGGTTACCGTCGTGAGGGAATATTTCTGACAAATTCCAATCTCAAATTTCAAATCTAATTCTATATTGCGGTTAGCAAAACGGGCGGAGAACAATAGAACAATATGTATGTCTCTATGTCAAACCAAACATCTACAATAATTAGGGTATTGTAACTAGTAAAAATACGATAGTAACGAGACAACATGTTTCAAATCGATGAGCATAAAGTGGAGCACAGTGTAATTCATTCTAGCTAGTGCCAGTTTGTTATGCGTGAGCGTATCACTTGATGTTAGGCAAACATTTAGCTCATCTCGTTGAATACGAAAACAAAATTTTGAATCGTATATTATTAACATCTTTGAGTAATTATCCCAATCAAATCTCTTTCATCCCATTTATTTGTTAAGGTACAAGAAAAAAATGCTAAAACTTCTGCCCACCTATAAGGGTCAAATGTCCACAAAATCTGTCGTTATTGGAGTATACTGTTTCCCTTCAGATATTGTTCTTTACCGGAAATCTAAACTCAGTGGGGATGGAACCCACGCATTTTCGAGGATTACAGCACACGTGATCGCCTAATCAACAGCGTTATCAAAGCGTCTTATATTTTTCATAGAAACAGAAAAAAATTATTAACGTCTCTGACATATATATGAGTGGCTATTACGCTTCAGATAAAGATAATAGCGTAGCCAAGGAATTAATTGATGGATACATTAAACAATCATTTACAGTAATGTATATTTTATTAATTTAACTAATATTAGTGTCAATATTAAATGGCACACTAAAATTACTATGGCGCTTAAAGAATTGTAATTACTGGTGAGATCCCTTAATGCGTCTTAAAATTTACCTTCATAATTTCCGTTATATTATACTCGAGCAAATAAAAGGCAATAGGACTAAGGTATACTCTATTGTAGAATATTAAAAGGGTGTGCGAGTTCACCGACCTTGAGGGTGGGAGCCTCTTAATCACCAAGTCCGAGAGGAACATAAAATTCAAAGAGACCTTGCCCTTCCTCTATACTCTGCAAAGTGTAGTGGCTTATTGATGAATTCTATACGAGATCCTAGCAAACATGTCAAGGAGATTTTAGTGAGTGAAAGTCTCAAATAACCCGAATTTAAATAGAGTTCGCCCTTTTTAAGTAAAGGTTATTTAGAGTCACCCAAGGGATATCTCCAAAAGAAGTTTAGAAAATTTCTCTCCGACATAAAGATACCTTATTTTATAATCGCGGTTATAATTGATGAAATATATCGTTTGAGTCCCAAGATAAGTCCAGCTTGCATATCAAGCTATTAGCCTTATATTGAAATTTACATTAAGTGAGATCTAATGTTCCAAACTATATGGCATAGCTGCTCTTAAATTGAACTTTTTACTGCTGTGTTACAACACCAGTACCAGTCACAAGATTAATTGTTGTTTCAAAATCCTATTCGTGGTAATCTGGGGTCGGTTTGGCATAAATAATCATATTCTTTTATTTAAATCAACAGTTGCTGGTATGCAGTGGTGTCTGGACGATGTTCTTCCTGACTGGGATGTTTATCGGTGCACCCACTGTCTTCATTCCGCAGATACGACGCGAGGTGAACTCCACCTTCGATGTGATCGATGATGAGACAGCATCATGGTTGTGTAAGTTCTCCTATGAAAAATATTTTCATTTGAATTCTCGCCTTTTTTTGCTTCTGTTACAAATACCGTAATACAATCCAACTAACCTTGTAATAAACAGAGATGCATTGGAAAAAACCACATGCAAGGTTCAGATAGATCTTCTTCTTAGCACTTACTTTTTCCACTCCATTTCGCCCTATTTTGGACATCGCTTTTTTTGAGATCACAGCTTCTCGTATATATATATAATAGGTTGGGTAAAAAGAAATCCATTATTTTTATATGAAATTCAGGACTTTATTTAACATGCTTCGGATTGTCCGATTTGGGTCAAATATGCACCGTTTTGTTCTATGATTTGTTGCCATTTTAAAGGTAACTTCATAATGCCTCTCTCGTAGAAGTCCTGTTCTCTATTTGCAAAAAACTCTAGTAGCCGATTTTCACAATCTTTCCTAGATGCCAATTTTTTATCACTAAAGAAATTTTGTAATGCAAGAAAAAGATGGTAATCGCTTGGTGCCAAGTGCGGACTGTATGGCGGATGTATTAAAATTTCCCAACCAAGCTCCCGAAGTTTCTGGCGCGTCACTGTAGACGTGTGTGGCCTAGCGTTGTCCTGGTGGAACACGACACCTCTCCTGTTGGCCAATTCTGGCCGTTTCTGGTCAATTGCTATCTTCAAACGGTCCAGTTGTTGACAGTAGAGATCAGAATTTAGTGCTTGGCCATATGGAAACAACTCATAATAAATAATCCCCTTCCAGTCCCACCAAATGCACAGCCGAACCTTCCTGGCCGTTAGTCCTGGTTTGGCCACCGTTTGAGGTGCTTCACCGCTCTTTGACCATGATCGTTTTCGCACAGGGTTATCGTATGTGATCCATTTCTCATCTCCAGTCACCATCCGTTTAAGAAATGGGTCTATCTCATTCCGTTTGGCCAAGGCTTCGCAGATGGGAATTCGATCCATCATGTTTTTTTCTGTTAATTGGTGTGGCACCCAAACATCGAGCTTCTTTTGAATCCAGGTTTGTGTAAATGGTTTAAAACTGTTTTGTGGTCCATTTTAGCTCCTGGGCGATGTTACGACTGCTAACATGCCGGTCAACTTCGATAATTTCTCCGATTTTATCGACATTTTCGGCGACCGGCCTACCTGTGCGAGGTGCATCTTTAACATCAAAATTCCTGAACGGAATCTACGAAACCAAAATTGCACATAATTGGCTGTTACAGTATCGGTTCCATAAACACCATTCACAATTTTAGCCGCCTGGCTTTCATTTTCGCCTTTGTCAAAGAAAAACTATAAAATGTACCGAATGTTCTCTTTGTTCACATCCATTGTTAACACCCTGTAACTCACAATTGAATGCACCAAACAAAAACAGCAACAGAATTTTTACTGCGAAATGTCACCTTCCAACGAGCATAAATCTGAAACTGTTTGATCGATACTTTACGAGAAATTTATCACTACAGCCATCTACCGAAAAAATAATGGATTTCTTTTTCCCCAACCTAATATATATATGATGTATTTTTATCTGTTATTTTTTGGCGTTCGTAGTAAAAAAGTAAAGGCTACAAGTTTGCTATGTCCATCTGCCAGTTGTGGATTAGTTTAGAAACAATTAAAAAAAGAATTTTAATAAAGTTTAATAAAGACGGCATTGGAAAACATGTATTTATACATATGCTAAATACTGAAACTATGAACCATGTACTCGGAGAATAAAAACTGAAGACAAGTATCCTTGTAAATTCTATCAATCTTTTCAATCAATCAAGCGGTAGAGTACTTAGTATTCAATCAAGTAATTAGTGGTACCAAATAAATGTAGAAATTTATGAACGTAAAATTATGGAAAATTTAAGTCCTGAACACTCACATTCCTTCTTTCTCATATTCTTTTCTTCTTTCATTGTTTTACAATTGCCATGTAGGAGTTTTACATCAAATAGATAACATATTCAGTCATGGTTACAGTAGCTCGCTGGCCTAAAGCAGCTCGCTGGCCTGATTAATGGCCTTCATTCCGAAGGTCGCGGGTTCGAATCTCGGCATGTACCGATGACTTTAAAAATTAAGTTATGTACATTTGTGAACTTTAGTTACAACAGCGAAATACAAACGGTGAAGGAAAACATCGTGAGGAAACCTGCACATGACTTAGAATATACTCTAAGGTGTGTGTGAGGTCACCAACACGCATTAGGCCAGCGTGGTGACTATGGCCCAATCGCGTTCATATTGAGAGTAGGCCTGTGCCCCAGAACTGGGGACGTTGGCTGTTATGTGAGATAACATATTCCAGTATAAGTATAAAAACTTAAACAAAACAATCCTTGAAACTCTTTCTTTTATTATTATTTAAAACGACTGAAACTCACGAATTAATTAAGATAGAAGTTAATTACACTAAATTATATTAACTATTTATCGTACATTTTGACTTAATTACAAAAAAACTGTTTTAGTACGAACTTTAATGTACGTATTTAAAACTTTTTGAGCAAAAGTGTTAAAGAAAATAATCGAGGAAAATACATACAAAGTCAATTTATGTATTAAGTAAATAAGAAGTAGTATGATTATTTTTTATTTTTAGTATGTCTATCGGCCGATGATGATGATTATTATCATTATTTTTAAACAACGATTAACGTATGAGCTAAATACTAAGAAACAACACGTGTGGTAGACGAGCTCCAACAGAAAGTTATATTCAGGGAAATGGCAGGTGATTTCTTTGTGGTTATCGCCAGCACACGGTGTTCGCCAACGTAACGTAAACGGCCGGCGTGACGAGTACAAAGAAATCTCTCGCCATAAAAAACAATCAATTTATTTTTATGGCGCTCGGTCCAATAAATTTGGAGATCGGCGGTTCCAAATATTTTGTGCCATCCATTTTTACATATGTATATAAATACTTTGTCATAGAATTATTTGCAAAATTTATTTCTAATCTTTTTACAGATTCGGTATATGGGTTAGGAGCTGTGCCTTGGGTGCTAATAGTGCCAACCGTTTCTCGATTCATCGGCCGTCGGTTGCCTTTTATCATTGCCAGCATCAACGTTATGCTCATCTTTATTGTCTTCTACTTCAGCACAACGACTAAACAAATTTTGATTGCCGAAATAATGCAAGGCTACTTCCAAGCCTGCGATGTCACCGTATGTATAATAATCTTATCAGAGTACACTTCGCCAAAGTATAGAGGTATGTTTCTCACGATTAAGACGGCAAGCTTCTTTTGGGGTTTTTGGGCATCAAACGCTATTGGTACCTTTTTACACTGGAAGTATATTGCGGTATTTGGCATGGTCATCTGTTGTCATACATTTACATCATTCTTGTGGCCCGAATCACCTCACTGGTTGGCCAGTAGAGGTCGTTTTGAAGAATGTAAGAAAGCATTTCGATGGCTGCACGGGTATACTGAAGAATCTGAAAGGGAGCTGAAGAATTTAGTGGAGAGTCAGACGGAGTATTTGAAGAAACAAGCGAAAAATCGTAAATTTTGCTCATTTACTGATTATTACTCTATTGAGTTCTTTAAGCCTTTATTTGTAATCTCAGTGTTGGTAACTCAATATTTTTTCACAGGTAAGTTCGTTAGTAGTATATATATATTAGATATTTTAAAGAACATTACTAGAAGTGACAGGGCAGCATACACAGGCATGCTGATATTAGACGGTGTCACGGTGTTTGGGGTGTACTGCGGATGCGGTTTAACGAAAATTTTTAAAAGGCGTACTATGTACCTAGTTTCGTCAGGAATTGGACTGGCTTTTCTTTTTTTAATCTCACTGTACTTGTATTTAGTAAAATTAACGTATATTGTAGAAAACAAGATACTTTCAATAGTATTGTTTACTTGCTTTTCTATTATAATTAGCGGCGGTCCAATGTCTCTAACGACGGCACTTTATGGTGAATTAGTACCCTTAAAGTTCAAGACTACCTTGTTCCTGATAACTGCGTGCGAGTACATGTTGTTTAGTACAGGTGTATTAAAAGTCGCTCCACAAATTTTTCGGGCTCTTGGTCTTCACGGTACTTTCTTTATGTATGGAATAATAACTGCCATTTCTACATACGTGTTATATTTATATCTGCCCGAGACGAAAGATAGGACTCTGCAGGAAATTGAAGAATCCTTTACAATGAGAAAACCAAAAGCTTCGGCACAATCCAAAGACGAAAATGAACTATTTATAACACATTAAGCGTATTTGAAATCAGTTACAGATTAAAATTGTCATTTATCACGAAAATGTTAATGTTTAACCCACCCACAATGTATCTTGTTATTAAATAATCAATTTCTCATTTTTGTATTCTGTTTATTTTTCCCTTTAATTATTATAAAGACCTCTAAACGTTAACCGAATAAATCGTAATATGCAAAGAGAATTTAAACATTTAACGTTTCTTTTTTATTCAACGAAGCGATGAGACGAGCGGACTTTCATCTGATGGCAAGTGAGACGCCTGCCCATAATTACGTAGCACTATTTAGGATGGTATACACTGTATCATAATAGGTTGGGGAAAAAGAAATCCATTATTTTTTCGGTAGATGGCTATAGTGATAAATTTCTCGTAAAGTATCGATCAAACAGTTTCAGATTTAAGGTCTTTGGAAAGGTGACATTTCGCAGTAAAAAAATATTTTGCTGTTTTTTGTTTGGTGCATTCAATTGTGAGTTACAGGGTGTTAAAAATGGAAGTGAACAAAGAGAAAATTCGGTACATTTTACAGTTTTTCTTTGACAAAGGCGAAAATGCAAGCCAGGCGGCTAAAATTGTGAACGGTGTTTATGGACCCGATAGTGTATATTAACAGCCAATTTTGTGCAATTTTGGTTTCGTAGATTCCGTTCAGGAATTTTTGATGTTAAAGATGCACCTCGCACAGGTAGGCCGGTCACCGAAAATGTCGATA
Source organism: Troides helena (assembly GCA_029286815.1). Classification (NCBI taxonomy): domain Eukaryota; kingdom Metazoa; phylum Arthropoda; class Insecta; order Lepidoptera; family Papilionidae; genus Troides; species Troides helena. The sequence continues at coordinate 11,066,121 of JAGSMV010000013.1, read as the reverse complement.
AAATCAGAGAAATGATCGAAGTTGACCGGCATGTTAGCAGTCGTAACATCACCCAGGAGCTAAAAATGGACCACAAAACAGTTTTAAACCATTTACACAAACCTGGATTCAAAAAGAAGCTCGATGTTTGGGTGCCACACCAATTAACAAAAAAAAACATGATGGATCGAATTTGCATCTGCGAAGCCTTGGCCAAACGGAATGAGATAGACCCATTTCTTAAACGGATGGTGACTGGAGATGAGAAATGGATCACATACGATAACCCTGTGCGAAAACCTCAAACGGTGGCCAAACTAGGACTAACGGCCAGGAAGGTCGGTCCTCGGACCGCTCCTGTGGAACATCGGCTACGACTCGGTGTTGCGCGGAGCCAACCTCGGTGGAGTCGACGTGACTTGTTACGCCGACGACACCCTGGTGACGGTTCGCGCGCGCGCCTTCAGGGAGGCGCGCGTGTTGGCGACTGCAGGCGTGGCCCACGTCGTCTCGCGCATTCGGCGCTTGGGGCTGGAGGTTGCGCTGGGCAAGTGCGAGGCCTTGTGCTTCCACGGCGCCCGGAATGCGCCTCCGCCGGGAGCGGAGCTGATAGTCGGTGGGACTTCCATCGCCGTCGGTACTTCGATGAAGTACTTGGGACTCGTCCTCGACGGCCGATGAAGGTTCGACGAGCACTTTCGCCAGCTGGGCCCGTAGTCCATTCAAGCGGCCGGGTCCCTGAGCCGCCTCCTGCCCAATCTGGGCGGGCCGAGCGTCGGATGCCGGCGACTCTACACGGGGGTGGTGCGCTCTATGGCGCTTTACAGTGCGCCCATATGGGCGCAACACCTGTCGACCCGTGGCGTGACGCTGCTGCGCTCGCCGCAGCGCGTCATGGCCATACGGATCGTACGAGGTTACCGTACTATCTCTTTTGAGGCGGCGTGAGTCCTCGCCGGGACACCGCCGTGGGAACTCGAAGCGGAGTCGCTGGCGCGCCTCTACTGGCGGCGGAAGAGGGCCCTCGAGCGGGAGGGCTCGCTTCCGTCGCCTGACGAGGTGGAGAGGTGGCGCCGAAAGGCGCGTCGAGAGGTGCTTCGGGGATGGGAGTGGCGACTCCTCGAACCGTCGTACGGTCGCCTCACCCTGCACGAGTAGGACGGACGAGGCGTGCGACGAGTGTGGCCACCCGGTGGACACATCGTCCCACACCTTGGCCGATTGCCCGCGATGGGGGGGGGGACAGGGCCGCGCTCGTAGCGGCGATAGGGAGTGACCTCTCGCTACCGTCCGTGGTCCGGACCATGGTCAGTGGCGAGGCGTCATGGAATGCGGTATCTCGATTCTGCGACTCTGTGATGACGCAGAAGCGGGAGATCGAACGTATCCGAGAGCGGGCGCCGAGGGGACAGGACGCGGTCGGAGCGCGATGACAGCTCACTGCCGCAAGGCGGGGCCGAGCGGACGACCGCCGAATGGCTTCTCGGCAGGAACTTGGCGCCGCGACCGACAAGGGCCGTCGGGCCGGTGCCCCCCTTGGAGAGGGTTCCTGGGGTGGATATGGTGATGCGTTTCGTATTCCGACGCGTCGCCACGTAGGGATTTTTAACAGGAGGGGTGCTTCACACCCCTCCTCGAGGTGGGCCCGGTCATTCGGGCGCCGTTCGGGGGGTCGTGGATTGAACTGCAATACTTTATCCCGCCACCCCACGGACACGTGGATGAGAGTGGAATACCGTGTGAAGCTTTTTAGTCGGTTGGAGTCCGACACTACCAACGTCGCCGGCCCAATTTGGCGACGGGGTGTGCATTTCCGTTAGCATTTTGTTACACATGTAAAAAAAAAAAAAGGCAACGAGTATAATAATAGTTTGGGGAAAAAGAAATCCATTATTTTTATATGAACTTCAGGACTTTATTTAACATGCTTCGGATTGTCCGATTTGGGTCAAATATGCAACGTTTTGTTCTAGGATTTGTTGCCATTTTTAAGGTAACTTCATAATGCATCTCTCATAAAGGTCCTGGTCTCTATTTGCAAAAAACTCTAGAAGCCGATTTTCACAATCTTCCCTAGTTGCTAATTTTTTATCACTAAAGAAATCTTGTAATGCAAGAAAAAGATGGTAATCGCTTGGTGCCAAGTCCGGACTGTATGGCGGATGCATTAAAACTTCTCAACCAAGTTCTCGAAGTTGCTGGCGAGTCACTGTAGACGTGTGTGGCCTAGCGTTGTCCTTTTTTTTTTTTGATATCGGTGGTGGAAATGCTGTTACCGCATACCCAGCGTCCTTTCCAGGGGGGGGACGCCGGGTTATGTGGGGCTCGGGGCCACTGAGATGTGTGCGTGACCCCCATACCCACTAAAACCACCACCGCTTGTCCCACCATACGCATACTGGAGACGCCTGGGTTTCAGTCAAGCAACTCTCCGGGCGCCTCCGCGTATAAAACTCCTCCTGGTGGATGCCCGCGGGGAGCAAAGGCACCCACCTGCCGTCCCGTACCGGCCCCTCGCGGGACTGGCACGTTGGGGCTCCCCGACCCCACAGACCACCGCGCGCGCCCAAGACGGAGCGCACGCCCGGCCGCCGCCCTCCCGTGAAGGAATTGGGCGGCGGCCTCCTCCCTCCAGACTCCCCCCCCCCACTTCGACGAGGGAGGGGGGACAAAAACCAAGGCTCCCCCGGGGGACGCACCCCCAGGGGAAACACGACAAAAAGGCTCAAAGGGCCACACCTAACGGCCCGAAGGCCCCCTCACACCGTGCCCGGCTAGGGGCCCGTCGCTCACGGCGGGAGGAAGCGGACGGCGTGGTTCTGCCGCCGCGCTCTCCCGCCGGCCCGCCGCCGCCTGCAAGGTGCGGCAGCGGCGTCGGCCTCCCTCGTGCGCTCGGCGGCCTCCTTCTGACGCATCACTGCGCCGCAGAAGGAGGCCACCGCCTTCCAAGACCTCTCGCTGCTCAACATACGATCGATTACAGTCGGCAACGAGAAGTCACTGTCGACTTGCACGACGAGGGAGTGGCGTTGCGGCCCCCATGCCGGGCACTCCGCCAGAGTGTGGTGCGCCGTGTCAATCGGCGCACCAAACTCGACGCATTCTTGCGTCATCTCTCTACGAGCCACCTGGTGCAGGTACTTGCCGAAACATCCATGGCCTGTCAGCACCTGCACCAGGTGGAACGTCAAGGCCCCGTACCGCCGGCTCATCTACCGGGACAGGTGGGGCCTGATGGCCTCCACCGTGTCCCGGCCGGCGGCAGGGTTACCTAACTCCGTCTCTCACCGCCGGATCAGGGCGTCATGGGCAACGCGCCTGATCCGGCGGACCGTGGCCGGGTCCGGCCGACGCTCTCCGGCATCCCGCAGGAAGAGGTACACTTCCGCGAGCGACTGCGCGTGCAGTGGGCCACGCCTGCAGTCGCCAACACGCGCGCCTCCCTAAAGGTGCGCGCGCGAGCCGTCACCAGGGTGTCGTCGGCGTAACAAGTCACGTCGACTCCACCGAGGTTGGCTCCGCGCAACACCGAGTCGTAGCCGATGTTCCACAGGAGCGGTCCGAGGACCGACCCCTGCGGAACACCGCACGACACACCGTGCCGACACCACTCGTCGCGCGTCGGGTACCTCACGGACCTGTCCGAGAGGTACGCCCCGATCGTACGCCTCAGGTAGACCGGGACCCCGAAGTGGACCAGCGCCGCGGTGATCGTGCTCCACGGAAGGGTGTTGAACGCGTTGGCGATGTCAAGTGACACCGCCAACACCACCTCTCCGCGAGCCACCGCCGCGTCCGCCAGGGCTCGCACCCGCGCTATCGCGTCTACGGTGGACCTGCCCCGGCGGAATCCGAACTGGTGTTCGCTCAGATCCGGTCCGACCTCCTCCATGTGTCGAACGAGGCGAGCTGCGATGACGCGCTCGAAGAGCTTGCTCACCTCGTCCAACAACACGATCGGCCGATACGACGACGGTGAGTCAGCCGGTTTCCCCGCTTTCCGAAGCAGGACCAATTTCCCCGCCTTCCATATGCGTGGAAACCGACCCTGCCTCAGCAACGCCGTGAACAGCGTCCGCGTCCAGGACTCTAGGGGACCCATAACTAGAGCCCACACGCGGCCGGGTATACCGTCGGGCCCAGGAGCGGTGTCCTTGACATGCATCCTTTGAACGGCAGCCAACAGTTCCCCTACGCTGACGCCCGGGACGTCGTCCGGGTCGAAGGAGTCTTCCCCGTCCCCCCCCTTCCCAGCGCCGCGGGACAGAGTCGCTGTCGGTGGCGACCCTCGGTCGTCCCGCCGCGGGAACAGTGTGCGAACCGTCCGATCGAGAAGCTCCGGTGAGAGGCTACGAGACAATGGGGGTCGCCAAGGGCGCAGCTTTTGCCGCACCCTCTTATACGGCTTCCCGAAGGGGTCGCCGTCCAACGACTCGAGCATCTCACGTTCGGACGCCTTCTTCGCCTCGGAGATCGCCGCCACCAGTACGGCCACGTCGGCCCTGTGCGCCGCGTACAGCCGCTCCTCCTCGGCCGTATCGCGCCTCCGTCGACGTCGGCACCTGTGGTACTTGCGTCGGCTCGCCACGCACGCGCTGCGAAGCCGCACGAGGTCCGCCGTCCACCAGTACGCACGGCACTTAGGAGGTAGGGAGCGGCGCGCCCGCGGCATGGCCGCGTCACACACGTGCGACACGGCCTGCACGAGCCTCTCCGCTTCCCGCTCCACGTCGACCGCCACCTCCTTCATGGAGAGGCCCGCCGCACCGATCTCGTCTAGAAGCCGCTCGAACTCCGCCAAGCAGCGATTCGGCGAGAAATATGCTCCCACGACCAGCACGTCCCCCACCCGCCCGGCGACGTAACCCCGACCGCGTTCCACCAACTCTAGGTCGGGGGAGCCGTTCGAGGTCACCGTGCCTATGGCCACCGATCCGTCCACGTCTCCCGCCCAGCTCTCCCGCGGTGGGACGTAGTACGGCTCGGTGACCACCGCCACGTTTATCGACCGCTCCGCCATGCTCTGGAACAGAAGGTCCTGAGCTCTGGCGCAGTGGTTGATGTTCGCCTGGAGGAAGTTCAGGTCCATCGTCACTCGACGGACATTTGAACCTCCTCCCGCGCGGCTTTCTCGCTCGCGCCGAGCGCCTGCGGTCGAGTGACCCTCGGGCCCCTACCGCCCCTACCGCCGCGCCTGCCGCCCGTCGTCGCCCCACCACCGACGACGCGCGCCCTGTCGCAGGCACCACCGCCGGATTTATGGTCGACCTGCTTATCGGCCGCGCTGCATCGGATGCAGTGCGGATTGGCGGAGCAGGTGGCCGCCCTGTGGTTGCTTTTTCCGCAGCGATAGCACTCATCGCTGCGGTCCGAGTCGGACTTACACTGCGCCCGCACGTGCCCCTTTCGAGGCACCGGAAGCAGCGTTGCGGTCTGCTCGCGAACAGTGTGACCTGCGCAGACACCCAGCCAACCAGGAGTCTGCCGCCGTCCACCACCCGCTGAGCCGCAAGCACGGGACAGCGTAGCCACGTCGTCCCGAGGCCGGAGGCGCCGAACGAGACGCTGCCTGACCGAACCTGGTCGGCCGAACAACCCCGCTCGCGCCGCCGCGGCGACTACGTCGGCGCTGGTGATCGAGTCATCCAGTCCGGAGACCTTCAGCTCGGCGCACTTCACCGGCCTCGAGATCCGCGCGACATCCTCGCCGAGAGACTCGCGGAGCCTCTTGGCGAGGGTATCGGCTTTCTCGCCGTTTTCAAGACCGGGCACTTCAAATATTCGTGCTCCGGTCGCCGCCGTCTTGCAGCGCATCCCGAGAATGCCGAGACCGTTCAGGTCGATCCGCTCCCGCGCCTGGGCGATCACTTCGGCGTACGTGACGCCCTTCGCGACCGCCTCAGGCGCAAGAGTAACCACGACCGCCGCGGACCGTGGGGCCCGCAGCTTTCGCGGCCGGTTCTTCCTGCCGGCTTTGCGCTTCGCGCTCCGACGCTGTTGCTGTTGCTGCTGCTGCTGCGGCTTCGGCTGCGACTGCTGTCGCTGCTTCTGCCGCTGCTGCGGCTTCGGCGGCAGCTCCTTCGCCCGTCGCGGCTTTCGCGCAACGACGGTCTAACCCTCCTCCAATGGAGGTGGGGCGGGCGCGGGCACGAACTTGCCTGCGGACTTAGGGAGCTTTTCCGCAGCCTTCTGCGGCCCTACTTTCCCTTTCCCCTTAGCCACGGAGGCTTTGGGGGCGGGGTTCGCGGAGGCCGCGGCCGCTTTCGGCGCTGGGCCGGCATTCTTGGCGGCCGATGCCGCCTGCCTCGCGGCAGCCAGCGGTGGCCGGACACGCTTCTCCGGGAGAAGCCTGTCCTCCAGTGATGCCAGGCGGGCCGATACCATCGTCCCCACCTGCAACATTACAGTGCGGCAGATCCCCTCTACCGACGTAGTCGCCGGTACGAGGCGATCGGCACCCGTACGCCGTTTTTTTGGCGGCCGAATCGTCCCCTCGCAAGGAGACTTATCGCCGGCGTCCGGACGAGGAGGGGCGGGTCTATCCCGCCGCTCCAACTCGTCAATCTTTGCCCTGAGGTTGGCCAACTCCTTGCGGAAATCGGCCGCCTCGGCGCGCATGCGGGCGTTCTCCGCCTGCAGCTGCTGCGTTCGTCCGTCGCTGTGCGAGACGCGATGGTGGTCACGGCCACCTTGATGGAGGCCGCGGCGTCACTCAGGTCACGCGCCAGGCCGGACTTGAGGTTCCTCGACTTGCTGGCGATCGTACTGATCAGCTCAGCGTCGTCGAGAACCATCCGCTGCAACGCCCCAACCGTCTGCTCGTCTGGAGCCGTCTTCGACTTCAGCGTAGGCGATCGGGAGAGCTTCCGCTCCCGGTTTCGGCGGAACCTAGCCGCTATCGCGACGAGTTCCTCTTCCGCCTGGAGCCTCAGCTCCTGACGCCTCTCGGCGTCGAACGCGGCCTTGGCCTTGCTAAGGCCGACATACTTGCCCGTCGTGGGCGGACGTCCACGTCGCTCCGGCTTGGGGCCGGGGTATAGCTCCCCGGCGCTCTTGCCGTCCTCCTCCGAGGAAGTCGACAAGCCGTCCTTGCTGGGACGCCGTCGTTTGCGGTCCTTTTTTTTTTTTTTTTTTTTTTTGATATCGGTGGTGGAAATGCTGTTAACGCATACCCAGCGTCCTTTCAAGGGGGGACGCCGGGTTATGTGGGGCTCGGGGCCACTGAGATGTTGTGCGTGACCCCCATACCCACTAAAACCACCACCGCTTGTCCTGCCACACGCATACTGGAGACGCCCGGTTTCAGCCAAGCAACTCTCCGGGCGCCTCCGCGTATAAAACTCTTCCTGGTGGGTGCCCGCGGGGAGCAAAAGCACCACCTGCCGTCTCTGCACCGGCCCCTTACGGGACCGGCACGTTGGGGCCCCCGACCCCACAGACGACCGCGCGCGCCCAAGGCGGAGCACGCCCGGCCGCCGCCCTCCCGTGAAGGAATTGGGCGGCGGCCTCCTCCTCCAGACTCCCCCCACTTCGACGAGGGAGGGGACAAAACCAAGACTCCCCCGGGGACGCACCCCAGGGGAAACACGACAAAGGCCCAAAGGGCCACGCCCATGGCCCGAAGGCCCCTCACACCGTGCCCGGCTAGGGGCCCGTCGCTCACGGCGGGAGGAAGCGGACGGCGTGGTTCTGCCGCCGCGCTCTCCCGCCGGCCTCCCTCGTGCGCTCGGCGGCCTCCTTCTGACGCATCACTGCGCCGCAGAAGGAGGCTACCGCCCTCCAAGACCTCTCGCTGCTCAACATACGATCGATTACAGTCGGCAGCGAGAGGTCACTGCCGACTTGCGCGACGAGGCCGCGGCGTCACTCAGGTCACGCGCCAGGCCGGACTTGAGGTTCCTCGACTTGCTGGCGATCGTACTGATCAGCTCAGCGTCGTCGAGAACCATCCGCTGCAACGCCCCAACCGTCTGCTCGTCTGGAGCCGTCTTCGACTTCAGCGTAGGCGATCGGGAGAGCTTCCGCTCCCGGTTTCGGCGGAACCTAGCCGCTATCGCGACGAGTTCCTCTTCCGCCTGGAGCCTCAGCTCCTGACGCCTCTCGGCGTCGAACGCGGCCTTGGCCTTGCTAAGGCCGACATACTTGCCCGTCGTGGGCGGACGTCCACGTCGCTCCGGCTTGGGGCCGGGGTATAGCTCCCCGGCGCTCTTGCCGTCCTCCTCCGAGGAAGTCGACAAGCCGTCCTTGCTGGGACGCCGTCGTTTGCGGTCCTGCCAAAAGCGGGATCCGCCTGACGCAACCGTAGTAAGGCTGCCGTCTGAAACGGCAGCCTCGTTGTCGCTGATGCGGGAAACAGGGGCCATGTCGACATCGCCCCCGTTTTTGGATGGCTCCCAGGGCAGCCGCTCCAGCATCACCCGTGCTGTGGGCAGCGTGGTCAGCGATAGCGCACGTTGCGCTAGCCTGTCACCACCGTGTGGTTGGCCAGCGCCCATCGCGGGGCGCGGCACTTCCGTAAAGCCGGGACCCACCTGGGGACGAATGTCTTTAGATCTGCTTGTCATTATGTTGGGTTGCTGATCCACAGCTTCGGGCGCTCGGGACCAAGTTCCCCTTGGCCATTCATCCCATCGGCGCGCCGTACCTTAGGATTGGGGTAATTTGGGAGGTTGTCTTCCTCTCGACTCCGATCGCAATGACCGCAGTCCCCGCTCCGCTCGGGGTGAGCTATGAGCGGGCTACGGGTGCGCCCAGCGTGGCCGAAGCCAAAAGCCGCCCTAGGGGCGGACTCGCCGCGCGACTCGACTGATTGCGCCGAAGAGAAAATTGAATCCACGAGGGATATCAGTTTTCCCCTCAGCGGGCGGTGGGATCGTCACTTCCCGACGCCAGTGGTGTCGGATTATTAGCCGTCAGTTGCCCTATGCCCGAGAGCATAAAGCAGCTGCCGTTGCCCAGGGTACACCAGTCCCAGGAGATGCTCTTACCCCCGGACCGAGGTCCGAAGGGTAACTGCATCCCCCGGGCACACGTGGAGGTTATCCGACCCAGCACCCCATACTCGTTGCCTTAAGACAGAGGATGTTAAGCTTCATTACTCCATTAATATCACTTGCTACAACTTCTTTGATTCTTAAACATAGTAATTTTATACTTTTTTTTGTATTTTTATTTTTATACGCTTGTTTGGCGGCAGAAATAGAAGCTGCGGTGGTACCTATCTAGACGGTCTCCAGCTACAGAGACCTATCACCAGTATTGTTCAAGAAAAGAATATATATGCTATATATACCAGTAATTGTCGTCTTCTCCTTCTGTCTATGCCAATAATTGCCTTATCTTTGAAAATAAAATAAAGGTAATAACCCCGTTTTATGGAACAAGCCACGTATTGACGATACTAAGTATTGTTTATGATAGCACTTATTTTGCTATTTCACGAGTTTTAAGTTTACCATGATTGTAATTAAATGTAGCTCGCTGGCCTAATGGTTAGAGCGTGCGGCTTTCATTCCGAAGGTCGCGGGTTCAAACCTGGGCATGTACCGATGACTTAATATTTAAGTGATGTACATTTGTGAACTTAAGTTACAATAGCGAGATACAAACGGTGAAAGAAAACATCGTGAGGAAACCCGCACACTGATATCATCTTTGTGTGTGTGTGTGTGTGGTGGCCCCAATAAAGTGGCAACAGGCCCGCCCCCTGTTACATGTGACCTAATCTGACCACATCTGGCGAAATGTAGGTGTTTATTCACCTCTGCCTACTCCTACTGGGAAAAAGGCGTGATTATATAAAAAAAAATGTTTATAATTAACATAAGACCTAAATAAATATGCAATTAAAATAATTAATGTTAAATAAATTTCACTCGACTTGACTCCATTCTAGAAGCGGCCTTTCGAATAGAAACGAGTGTTACTTTACAGGTATTAGTTACAGACAAGAAAATTTCTCTGCACTTAACGAGTGGTATTCCATAATATATGAAATAACAATTGTTTTTTTTATACATCCATATATTTCATGCGTAAAATGATTACAACAATCGTAAGTTAAATATTAAAACTCGTCATTTCCTGAGTTAAATTAGACTGTATATTTAAATAAAAAAAATGCAATTCAAATTGAATTTGTTTTCCAAAAAAGCAATTAAAGCCGGCTTAACCTAAATGGTGTATGGCTTAAAATAGATTAAAAAAAAAAGCCATTAATAGCACACGCAAACTTAATAAACATTCGATTACTTGTAATACTGTTCCCGTAATGTTTTAATTTATAATACTATTATATAAACGAGAGTTACTAGTTAATTCCTAATGAAAGGTGTTCTGCAGGGAAGCTGCCTGGGTCCATAGATATTGGTTAAATATTTTGATTACATTATTATCTATGAAATATATCTACTAAATTTGTTAATATTTTCATTACGTTCCTTTATTTTTATTAGCTTTTTTCAAACTGTATAATTATGCATTATAAATTTTTACTAAAGTTTAAACTAGGCGGGCACATCGCCAAAAAAATTACATTCAAACAAAGGTACAATACGTACGTCGACATTGCAGATATCTATACTTTCGTTATCAAAAAGCAATGGCAACATTGTTAAAAAAACAGTAATTAGTGACGCCGTCTGTTAATATATTAAATGTATTTCAAAGGTATTGCAGAGACGATAACGTATAGAGTATAGTGTATACATGGATATTGGATCTTAGCGCAGGTGTAATTTTTTAAAAACAATAAAATATAACTTGAAAAAAAGTTTTAAATAAGTTTTAATCTAATTTAATAAATAAAATGGGAAAAACTCTGCCAAAACAAAATGAAGAACATGAAGCATATGCAAAAGATACAAACAAAAGGTGGTATGCATCGAAATCTTTTTGGAGACAGGTAATATGGTTTATTTTTATATATTTATATTAATAAATTTATACAACTACCGACGTCCTATGCTCTAGTCTTTTATCTATGCAGGAATTATATTCTTAGCTTTATTTTTTAAATTTTGGATAACTTTCGACAAAGATTACAATTATTGGAACACGAACAGTTTTCTCTCGATGGTTTCCTTGACCGGGAGCACAGGTCTGATGAGGATCGCAAATGAATGAACGTAATGTTACTGTAGTGGACTTAGGCTTAAGAACCCGGGCCTGCTAGTGCAGTAATGTAAGAAATGCATAAGTTGATTAAACGACTACCAAAATATCATCAGAAAATATATTAGAAAGCAGTGATTGTCTTTATGTTGGCTTCATAAGCGTAGCATGTATGTAAAGAATACAGGAAAAGCTGTTTTTTTTTCCTATACTTCGTTTGCCACGTTGAGAGTAGAAAGGAAGTTGATATGTTTTAATCTGCGTAAGGGAAAAAATTCCACAGATGTTTGTATGCAGCGGAGCGTGGACTATGTACTTCGTGACGGGAATGCTTGTCGGCGCACCGACGGTGTTCGTCCCACAGATGCGGCGAGAAGTAAACTCTACTTTCGTGGTTGATGATGAAATAGTTTCTTGGTTGTGTAAGTTAAACAAATGATATTATTTTATTCAAATCCAACTACAATAGCACTTAATAACGTTGCATTGCAGTAGTACCTGCATAGCATTAAAAATCTATAGAAGCTAGTTTTTGGTTGAAAATTTTGGGTTTTATAAGTTTTTAATATGATAAACATTTTTGTTTATAACTCAATTAACGTCCTAACATACAATATTAAGAAATATTTTAGACTTCTAAAAGCTTACAAGTTTTTAGATAAGATAGATATGCAGAAATAAAATTTGTGCAATTCATATTCGTTATATAAGGATGGCAAGTATCTCCCTTCCGCCTTTTGTTTTGAATTTCGCGGCTATGTACAAAGCGCTACAAAGCTCGTATCTGGCAATACTATACATAATTTGAAAGGTCTTGACATAACCTACAAAACAACGCTATGCATAATTAGTTTGGATATTGCGTTCAACAGTTATAGACGTGTAAACATGGAGTTCACTAACTCCGAAATTCGCGCTATTTTAAAGTTTTCCTTCGTTAAAGGCAAATCCGCAAGAGAAACGTTCCGTGAGATTAATGGTGTTTTGGGGATGGTACTCTATCACTTCGAACCGCGGAGGAATGGTTTCGACGATTCAGAGCCGGTGAAAACGACACCATGGATAAGCCAGCCGGCGGAAGACCTGTGACGACAAATACCGATCAAATCATGGACTACATCGAGTTAGACCGGCATGTGGCATCTCGTGACATCGCCCAGGAGATGAGAGTTAGTCACCAAACCATTTTAAACCATCTGCAGAAGGCTGGATACAAAAAAGCTTGATGTTTGGGTGCCGCATGATTTGACACAAAAAACCTTCTGGACCGAATCAACGCCTGCGATATGCTGCTGAAACGGAACGAACTCGACCCATTCTTGAAGCGGATGGTGACTGGCGACGAAAAATGGATCACATACGACAATATCAAGCGAAAACGGTCGTGGTCGAAGGCCGGTGAATCGTCCCAAACAGTGGCCAAGCCGGGATTGACGGCCAGGAAGGTTTTGCTGTGTGTTTGGTGGGATTGGAAGGGAATCATCCACTATGAGCTGCTCCCATATGGCCAGACGCTTAATTCTACCATCTACTGCGAACAACTGGACCGCTTGAAGCAGGCGATCGACCAGAAGCGTCCAGAATTGGCCAACAGGAAGGGTGTAGTGTTCCACCAGGACAACGCCAGACCACACACTTCGTTGATGACTCGTCAGAAGCTACGGGAGCTCGGATGGGAGTTTTATCGCTGTAACCATATAGCCCGGACATAGCGCCAAGTGATTACCACCTGTTCCTGTCCATGGTGAACGCCCTTGGTGGTGTAAAGTTGAACTCAAAAGAGGCTTGTGAAAAGTGGCTGTCCGAGTTCTTCGCAAATAAGGAGGGGCTTCTACGAGGGAGGTATTATGAAGATGCCGTCTAGATGGAAATAGATTATCGAACAAAACGGCGCATATTTGAACTAAATCCGATCACTGTAACACTTTTATAAAGCATTAAATAAAGAGCAAAAAGCGGAAGGGAGATATTTGCCAAACTAATATAAATTTTTTGTCCAAATCTATTCTTTAGTTCTTCGTTAAAGTATTTTTTTTTATTCTAAAGTTTTCCGATGCTTCATAAGTAATGGTGTTAAAGCAACCTCATTTTTACAGATTCTGTTTACGGCTTGGGCGCATTGCCGTGGGTGTTTATTGTTCCAATAATTTCAAGATTTATTGGCCGCCGGTTACCATTCATAATAGCGAGTATCAATTTAGAGATTGTCTATATTGTACTTTACTTCAGCACCACCACTAAACAAATAATTGTGTCAGAGATAATGCAGGGCTTCTTCCAGGCTTGCGATTTGAGTCTTTGCATCATTATTATATCAGAGTACACATCACCGAAGTATAGAGGAATGTTCCTCACGCTGAAATCAGCAAGTTTCTGCTGGGGCTTCTGGGCTACAAACGCTGTTGGAACTTTCTTCCCTTGGAAGTACATAACAGTAATTGGAATGATTATCTCTTGCTATACACTTACGTCGTTTTTCTGGCCCGAATCACCTCAGTGGTTGGCAAGTAGGGGTCGCTTTAAGGACTGCAAAGTTGCATTTAGATGGCTTAACGGGTATAACGAAGATTCTGAGAAGGAGCTTAAGAAATTGATAGACAATCAGACCGAGTATCTTAAGGAACGTGCGCAGAATCGACGATCTTGTAATTTAAAAGAGTATAATTCAACTGAATTCTTTAAGCCTTTGTTTTTGATCACAGTATTAATTACCCATTACTTTTTTACTGGGAAGTTTGTTAATAATATATACGTGTTGGATATAATAAAGACGATAACTAATAGCGAGAAAACTGCATACATCGGTATGCTGATATTAGACGGCGTCACAATTGTGGGTGTTTACTGTGGATGTGCATTGACAAGGATTTTTAACAGACGTAAAATGTATTTGGTGTCTTCTTTAATAGGCATTGGTTTTCTATTTGGAATCTCATTATATTTATATCTTGTAAAATTGATGTTGGTCTATGAGAATAAAGTATTATCTATAGTGTTTTTGACTTGTCTGTCAGTTGTGATAAACAGCGGGCCAATGGCATTAACAACTGCATTTTTCGGTGAAATAATACCTCTAAAGTACAAATCCACTTTGATGCTAGTAGTTGCGGGCGAATATATGTTGTACAGTACAGTCATATTGAAAACAGCTCCGAAAGCTTTTAAGGCCTTCGGTTTGCACGGGACGTTCTTGATGTATGCAATTGTAACTACCGTTTGTACTTATCTTCTGTATTTGTATCTGCCGGAGACGAAGGATAAGACGCTACAAGAAATCGAAGAGTTCTTTAAAAAGGAAAAACCGAAAACGACTGCCGAATCCAAAGAAGAAAATGAATCATTTGTTGCTCACTAAAACTGATAATATATATTATTATGCTGTGTTTCACAATTAAAATTTGATTTTTGTTATGTATTTTTGTTGTCATTTTATTGTTTCTTGCTGGTGACTGGTCTCTGCTGCTTTACATCATCCGCTATCAAGAGAATAACAGAATTGTCGAGATACTGATATAGAGTAATTAAGAATAAATATATTTGTTTTGTTGGTTACTACCATTTTTATATTCTAATAATCATTAATTGTAAATAATTGTGTCTTTTGAGAATAAATGTCTAAAACCTAACAAATCATTCCATCATGCAAAAGAGCAGCAACCAGTTCATCTGACGATCTTGGAACTCCTCGCACTGCACTGAATACGAATATGATGAAGGTTTTAACCCTTAAATGCGCGAATTTTTTTATTCATTTAAAATATTATTTTTTAATTATATTAGGGTTTAAGATGTACCGAAAAAATAGTTAAAAAAATTATATCGACTTACACCCAATGAAAATTTAAAAAAACCGTATGTTGCATATCTGCAACAGTGCGCACTTATAGGACAATACCATGTATGGTAAATTAGGTGAAAATTAAAAACTCAAAATAAATACATAAAGTTATTTATTTATTTATTCCTGATGAAATTTATAGAAACAATTATTGTCTCTATTGTAGCACAAGCTCACTCTGCATTTCTCGCAGTATGTAAACGTGTAGCCCTTACAATTCGGGTATTTACACCGGGCTCGATCCCCATTTTGCCAGTGGTCGATTTTATCTTGGCGGACATCTTTAGGAGGTACAGTTTGTGCTGGTCCACGCTTCTTTTTCAACTGCAATTCAGCTTCTAAAGATGAAGAGCTTGGGCGGCCCCTTTTTGTACCATTGCTGTGAAGGCCAAGATTACATAATGCATTGGCCAGCTCTAGTCTAAATTTACATAGATTCATAAGTGTAGTATTGGGTCTGGTCTGTTTTAGAGTTTTTTTGTACATAAGCCAGGAATTTACAATGGTCACCTCTAAAAGGTGGAAAAACAAGCGGTTTGTCCACTTTCTGCTTTTACGCGTAATGTGGTACCTTCCAATGAAACTGTCAAGCAGATCGACTCCTCCCATATGGGTATTATAGTCTTTTATTACGTTAGGACAATTTATTTGTACCCGCTGTTTCGTTGCTTTATCATACCTCGAAATAGTAGTCACAGGAAAGGCTCCGGTATAGGTTGACAGCAAAGTAACTGGTTTATTATCTTTCCATACTATTGCACTGATGTCGATACCATCGACATTGGCAACCTGTTCCTCATGGTGTCCCCTTGGTACTGTTCTTTTCATCAGCGTCTTCTTATCTGGCAGTTTATTATTTGGGATACGATTAGACTGGACAGTTCCCAAGGAATATATTCCTTCTTTTGCAAGATAAGTGACCAAGGGCACAGATGTGTAGTAATTATCGAAGTAAATTATGTGGTTTGCACGTCTTGGAACAACACGCATTAGCCGCACAACTGTGTTACCAGTTGGTCCTAAATCTGGTTCGCCATTTCCGAGAGGATTCTTATCACTGCCAGTATAGACCTCAAACTTGTGTGCAAATCCATAGACACTACATACCAAGAAAAGCTTGAATCCCCATTTATGTGGTTTATTGGGGAGGTATTGTTTCATGTAGTGACTTATTTTAGTAGCACACATTTGTTCATCCAAAGATAAGCGTTGTTCTAAAGGAATAGCAGCATAGTTACTATTTAGATCGTCAATTATTGGTCTAATTTTGTGTAATTTGTCGTGATTAGGATGGTCCTGGGGTAAGTGAGTGGTATTATCATTGAAATGTAAAATCGAACAAATTTTTTCAAAATTCTTCTGTGTCATGGTTGACTTTATAGGTTCATAGCCATATTGAGCTGACCAGTATAACCGGAAGTTTGGAAACTTTGCAATAGAAGAATAAATTAGAATCCCAAGGAACTTATTGAGATCATTGCTAGTGATAACAAATGGATTGGAAAGATTTTTCTGGGTAGAATACAAATTACTCTCAGCCTTGATCTTATCCCTCAGTTCTTGAGAGAAAAAGAAAGAAAAAAATTGTACGGCGTCTCTAATTCTAACATGCTGTCAGGATATTGCAGTTGATAAAAATTTTGAATATCATCAATGGTGGTGAGGTTTGTGCGTCTCCACGTTACACGGCTTTGTCGTGGACGAGCTGTCCCATTCCGTTGACCAGAAGGCTGTGGCGTTTCACTCAAATTTTCTAAAATTGGGTCATTATGATTATCAAAAATAAGAGGTGGATCAACAGTACTACTTTCCATAGGTATATCCATATCTTCAACAAATTCTTCATCTTCTAAATCCGCTAATAACTGCCTATTATTCTCGAAGTAAACTTCTTCATCATCCTCTTCTCCTGCAGAGGATTCCATATCATCCTCAGACTGGTCCAGGTTCTGGAGGTAGTCCTCAATAACTTGATCATTCAGCCTTCTCGCCATTCTAGAAAAAAATACAATTAGACTTTAGATAAAATACGGTAAATATATCACTCAAAAATGAAATTCCTTGAAAGTAAATTCGCAATGTTGCACTTATGCAACAAACGGATTTTGAAGAAAAAAGTATATCAAACAATGGAATTTCCATAAAATTATTTATTTATTTTTCTTTTGATATTATAAGTAATATAAAAATAAAAAAACAAACAACACTTACCCTATAGAATTAAAAAACAACTGAATAACAATTTTACACTAATTGCTTTTTACGTTTACCCGCGCCCGCGATATTATAAATTGTGATTATGAAGTTTAGAAATTTGCAATCGACCCGCCAATCGAACTGTCAAAATAAATATAATTGTCATCTATAATCTATGGTAGTTTACATTCGGATACACGAAACGAAATCTATCAAATCTTTTGAATATTCGATATGTTGCAGATATGCAACAACGCGTGTTTAGGTTTTTTTTACAAATTACATATAATCCGGGACTTCTTTTAGGTAGATGTTGAGAAGATTTCCAACATGATTTAAATATGTGCCATGTCTATGAAAGTCTTATCTCGGAGCATATCGCTTTAATTTCACTGGAATAATTATCTGAATCTAGAGGAACCAAAATATCGCTAAAGTTACTACGGTTTTACGTACTTATACATTAACATTTGCCATTTTTCAATTTAACTAGTGATAAATATGTCTGTAATATACTAGGCAAAAATTGTCAATAGCGGAAACTTTATGCAGCAAAACTTAGATTATATTTATTCGCTAAAACGACGGGAATCGATAAATTTTGTTAATGTTAGATAGTCTCCTGTAACACAAACCAGTCACCAGACAAAAGGTATTAAAACTATATCACACATTGAATAAAAATACAAGAAGAAAAATTTTCTTCCATTTAAATAAAATACACACATTAACATTAGCGATATTAGTGAGCCATAAGCCATTCATTATCCTCTTTTGAATCAGAAGTTGTTATTGTTTCTGTTCTATTAGCAATTAGCGATTTCTTATAAGTATCTTATCCTTTGTCTCCAATAGATAAGTACATACGGTAGTTACAATTACATATATCAAGAACGTCCCGTGCAAACCGGAGGCCTTGCTCCGTAGCCGAAATTTGCGAAACTGTCTTCAATACGATTGTACTGTACAACATATATTCGCTCGCAACTACTAGCATCATAGTGGAGTTGTACTTTAGAGGTATTATTTCACCAAAAATGCAGTTGCTAATGCCATTGGCCCACTGTTTTATCAAAACTGACAGACGAAATAAAAAAAAAAACTATAGATAATACTTTATTCTCATGGACCAACATTAATTTTACAAGATATAAATATAATGAGATTCCAAATAGAAAACCAATGCCTATTAAAGAAGATACCAAATATATTTTACGTCTGTTAAATATCCTTGTCAATCCACATCCACAGTAAACACCCACAATTGTGACGCCGTCTAATATCAGCACACCATTGTATGCAGTTTTCCCGCTTTTAGTTATCGTCCTTATTATACCCAACATATATATTATTAATATACTTCCCAGTAAAAAAGTGATGAGTAATTAATACTGTGATCACGAACAATCATCATCATCCGATAGACTTCCACTGCTGGACATAAACCTCCCTCAAAATTCCTATACGATTCATATGGGTTTCCGCCATTTTCTACGACACTAGCCCAATGCAGGTTTGTGGGAGCCAAAGCCTCATTTGTTGATTAGCATGGTGCACCAAGAACAGGAGAGGTTAGTTTGAATCCAATGAGTTATTGTGCGGGAATCAAAAAGAAATGATTGAAGAATTTAGTTGAGTTACACTCTTTGAAATTGCAAGTCCGTCGATTCTGCGCACGTTCCTTTAGATATTCCATCTGATTGTCTATCAATTTCTTAAGATCTCTCTCAGAATTCTCGTTATACACATTGAGCCATTGAAATTCTACATTGCAGTCGTTGAAGCGACCACTACTCGCCAACTACAAAGATGATGAAGGCCAGAAGAATGATGTAAGTGTATGCATTCATGGGAAAAGTTTCAAACAACATTCGAAGCAAAGAAGCCCCGCCCCAGCAAAAACTTGCTGATTCAAGCCTGAAGGCATTCCTCTATACTTCGGTGAAGTGTACTTTGATGTAATAACGATACGACGACTTAAATCGCAAGTTGGAAGAAGCGCTGCGTTATTTCTTTCATAATGATTCATTTAGTGGTGGCGCTGAAGTAAAGTACAATGTAGACAATAAAGTTAATACTAGCTATTATAAACGGTAACTCACGGCCAATAAATCTACGGATTATTGGAACAATAAATACTGACTGCAAAGCGCCTAGGCCGTTAATAGAATCTTTAAAACTAAAGTTTTATTAATATTATTAATTATAAACCATCAAAAGATAGTGCAAAGAAAATAAAATGTATAGAAAAAAAGTCATAGAATTACAATTTCAACCAAGTTTCAGTAGAAAAAAATGTATTCAATTAATGCCGTTTCAAATTTTTCCAGCGAACTAACTTATATAAATAACATTTACTGATATAATTTAGAATTCACTCAAACGTGACGACTCGTACCATTATAAAACTATTATCAATAAGTAACGACCGTAGTGTACATAAATATCGTCATCTATTAAATACGGTCTACGACTATTATTGGTAATAATTATTAGTTCATAAATACCTGTTTTTTTTTTGAAAAAGGTATTTATGAACTTTTCCGTTTTGATATTTTAATGTTTAAAAATGTGAACATGTAACAAGTGGTTCGGTTTCAGAAAATGGAGACGACTATATATACTCAAGATGATAATAATGTACACACCAAGTGGTACGCATCGAAAGCATTATGGAGACAGGTAATTCTGATGAGTCTTATTTATAATATCATTAACAGAAACCCATTGTGAGCATTTCAAAAATCTCCTAATAATTTTTAGTATTATTAATGTTTATGTTTTGGTCATTAATTATTTCATAATCATTTGTGATCGTCTCGATTAGTATCTTATTCTACGTTGTGCTTATAGTAATAATCAGTTCTTTTAGATCTATATAGAAGGATGAATATTTGTTAAGATAGTCTGATGTCGTAAGTGTGGATTGTTTTCTTATTTAGAAATCCCTTCCCACATATAGAAGGGTCGACTTCTTGTTAAGAGTCTACAATAATAATTAATTCTTAAGCCCCGACACAAGAGTTTAAATTGGCATTCTCATCTCATGGCATGGTAAAGCTATTATATCGCAGCCTTGAGAGATCGTACTCCCGCCAGCAGTAGTGAATATAGCCAATAAATATAACTTTTATTATGAGCCATCGGGGACAATCTTTGTCGTTGAGTAAAATGTTATTTTGATCAAGTTTGTTTCGCCCACCGACAACTCGCCACATATCATACAACAAGGAACTACTGGGACTCTCACTTGCAAAATTCATAAACTTGGGATGGCAGACAGTTTTAGCCACGTCGTCAAAGGACACGACTTGGAAAAAGATAGTGTCAAACCATAACGCCAGGTACAATTTTCAAAGGCAACATTTAATCGAGTACCCGTCAAAGACATCGTATCCGCATCAGCAATACGCATCAGTTCAGTAACGGTGCAAGCGCTACACTACGACAAGACGCAATATCTATATTTGATAAGCATCCAGGCAGTAACTTGCGTCCGCTTCCGCAACCTCCTAATGCACCGACACAATTCGAGTGAACTTGCAAACAAAATTAACGTAAAAACACCACGTGTCATAGAGGCAAGTCAGTAAAACTATACTCGGCTGGTATGTCACCTTTTCCATTAACTTAATATTAATGTTTGACACCACAGCTTATATCAAGGCATTACCTCGATCAAAATTCGAGGAATTTTACTTCTCATACGTTACTAAGGAAGAGATCAAGAAGATTATCCTCTCCATCAAGTCCAATGCACTAGGTTGCGACAACATTAGCCGTCGCATGATTATCTCCATGTTAGACTACCTTCTTCTGCCTATCACACACATTATTAACTTCTTACTTGATACTGGAATATATCCTTCTCTGTGGCGTAAAGCATACATTGTCCCTGTGCCTAAAACTGCAAATCCTTCTTTACCCAGTCATTTTCGACCTATATCTATACTCCCATTCCTATCCAAAGTACTCGAAGCCTGTGTGCATAAACAGTTATCACATTTTGTCCACCATCACAATTTATTAACCCCCTTTCAATCTGGTTTTAGACCAAGCCATAGTACCGTCACAGCTCTTCTTAAAGTCACTGATGATATTAGGACAGGCATAGAGAACTCTACCGTTACTGTGCTTGTTCTAATCGACTTCTCCAATGCATTTAATGCCATCGATCACGACGTACTACTTTAGATCCTTATTAATTCAAAGATCTCTTCCGCAGCCGTGGATTAGTTCTCTTCCTATCTTCGATGACGCCAGCAAATGGTTCGCGTCCATGAGACGTCGTCAACCTGGTGTAATCTTAATGCTGGCGTTCCTCAAGGCGGTATTTTATCTCCTTTGCTGTTTTCAATTTTCATTAATCTCATTGCCCCGGGTCTTCGATGTACGTACCATCTATATGCCGATGATTTGCAGTTGTATGCACAGGCTTGTGTGGATAGTGCAGATGTAGCGATAGGTGAGATTAACAAAGACCTGGAGTACATTAATGATTGGTCTAAGAGGTTTGGACTAACTGTTAACCCTTCCAAGTGTCAAGCTATAATAGTGGGCAACCATCGGACTACCCGTAAACTGGATTCAACAACATTACCGACGATAATATACGATGGTAATATAATTGAATTGGCACCCTCTGTTAAAGACCTTGGTCTTCACATTGACGCAACACTTAGTTGGCCTTCGAGCTGTCTACCGCTTGAAAAATTTTCTCCCGGCAAGAACTAAGGCAGTGATTGTACAAACTTTAATTCTCCCTATCATCGACTATGCTGATGTGTGCTATTTCGACCTGAATGCAGACCTTCTCAATAAGTATGACCGTCTTTTAAATAACTGCATTCGATTCATTTTCAACCTTCGTAAGTATGATCATGTATCTACGTTTCGTTCGCAGTTAAAGTGGCTACCCATCCGTCAGCGGCGAAGCCTGCGTGCTCTCAACACCTTATTTTCTATTTTGACTTCTCCTAAGCCACCTCCTTATCTCATTTCCTGTTTTAAGTATTTAGGTACTAACCACGACAAAGACCTTCGCTCTTCGAACAACCCGCTTCTTTTGTGCCCTGCTCACACCTCAGATATTGTCCACTCTTCCTTTTCTGTCCAGACCATTCTCCTACGGAATGCACTCCCAGCAGATATCAGAATAGTAACTAATCGGTGTACATTTAAGCAGAAAGTACGGGAATGGCTCTTCAAAGGCGAGGACTGAGAACTCCTTGAAATAATTTTTAATGTTTACTTAATATCATGAATGTGTCTATATATATATTTATTTATATGTGTATATGTATTTATGTGTTTATTTGTGTATTATATATAATATTGTACTTATTTGATGCACCTACCTCATCATCTCTGCATTACACAAGGTGTATAAAGTAAAAATAAATAAATAAATAAAAATAAATATTATATTTTAAATCCGTCATGCACCATTCTACACGGCTTCAAACCCATTTACCTTATAAATCTCATCAATAGTGACATTCATTTCTTATTTTTCGGGACTCAAACCGGTATACCATACAGTACATCATCCCTATACATCCTTTTAGTATGTATTGGAGGGCAGTAATAACCCCAGTTAATATTTAAATCAATTTGCACGAAGCATATTTTCACACTCACACGTACGCAGTATATTTGGGGACGGCCGGCCGCCTCTTGGTCGTCGGGTCGTATGCGTCTGCGCTGCGCTCACTCAGACGGCCGGTCGATACACGAACAATTCCCTATTATGTCCCTAGGGTGTTCCACGACCACCCACCTATTGGACTTTAACTTTTTCACATATTATTATAATAAAACTTTTTAAACTTAAACTTCTTTATATAGTTTTCGTATTTCAGTTTGTTTTCAATATTTTGAAATATTTTTGTATAGTTTTATATTTCAGAGACACGTTTATTGCGCTCTTAACTTTTGCTATATTATATTATAACTTTATTCATTTGAATAATTTTTGTTTGAGCCATTTAAATGCTCTTATTATTAAATATTTTTTTATAGAATCATTAATTTATTTTTATAAAATAATGTATTTCGTTACTATTGCAAAAACCGAAAATTTACTAGAATTTAATAATGTGCACAAAAACAAACAGTGGGATACACGTAAAGATTCAAAAATATATAATGAATGTAATGTGTATATAATGAATTCTATAATAGTTCAAATATTTTTTTTAACTTGTAAGATTTGCATTCTTTATTGGACTAAATATGAAGTTTTAATTTTGTAATGAACTAATGAAATAGCCAAAATATAACACAACAATTTGTAAAGAATTAAATTTCTTTTTTATTGAACTTTGTACAATATTATTATATTTATTATGTATTCTAGCTGTTGGTGTGCAGCGGAGTTTGGACCATGTTCTTCCTGACGGGTATGTTGGTCGGCGCGCCTACTGTCTTCATTCCGCAGATGAAGCGAGAGGTGACCTCCACGTTCGAACTAAATCCAGAGACGATATCTTGGCTGTGTAAGTTCTCATCATTTTTCCATAACATTCAACGTCAGTAACAAGTCAGCATTTATCATCTTCATTTTAATTTATTTAGATGTAATAAATGTAATCAGTACGAATAAAGAAATACTACGTATCTATTGCACCATTTAGGCCTTGACTTCTGTTAAAGCAGACATTTTTTCGTAGAGTTCCTGCTCAATACAAAGAACAAAAGGTTAATTAATAAACAACACGGGTAGGTATAGCTTTTTATCATGTTATCACCATTGAAGGCAATATCTTATTTTTTCAACGCGTAGAATAATAATGAGGCATAAACTAGTTTCAAATATTGACTTGTTGATTAAGTGATGTATATTTGAAATGTTGTTTGTTTATTGTATTATTGTAGAAAACTTCATCGCCAATACAGTAGTTTTGTTCTAAAGATTGACTAACGAATTCTTTTTTTTTTATATTGTCACGCCTTTTTCCCAGTATGGGTAGGCAGAGGTGAATAAACACCCACATTTCGCCAGATGTGGTCAGATTAGGTCCCATATAACAGAGGGCGAGCCTGTTGCCAAAGCTAAAGAATTCATATAGGGAAATCAGTATTGCGTACTCCAGCTCCCTAAAGCTATCTAAATAATTTCTCAAGTCATTAAAAGAGCATGCAATTATGGTAAGTTTATATCTAAGTCTAAATAAGCGCAAAGATTTCGGGTGTGATTTGCATTATTATCGTCATCATTATTTCAATCAATGGACGTCCACTGCTGGACATAGGTCTCTTGTAATGTGTTCCACAATGCACGGTCTTGTGCTGTTTGAGCCCAATAGCTCCCAGCAATTCTATTTCAAATTCAATTGTCTACCTGATGGGGTTTACAACGCTGTGCTTTCTGGTGCAGTCGACATTTCAGCACTTTAAGACCATACATGGTTTGCATACCCATTAAATCAATTTAAACGCGTCTGATGTTGTATTTTTTATTATATCTTTAACATTTAAAAAGACTATTTTCGTAGAAATTGTCTTTGCAATTTCGCAATTGCTACAATCAAGGTCACACATCTTCACAATTGATCCAATGAGTTGGTAGTGTTATCAATAATAAATATTGGCACCACTTTATAAAAATAAGATAGCAGAACGACTTGTAAAATGGCTGTGCATAAAATTTTCCTGGTTTATATTTACTCCAACAGCCTGTCTGCAGTTAGGTGGAACGGCTGGAAAAGATACATCCTAATACCCAGATAGAAATTAGAATTTAAACCTCTTTTGCTTCCAATGCGCAAAGTATTAAGACAGTAATTTGTAGGAAAACTGATTCTGGAGAAATTTATACATTAAAATGGTGGGACTAAAATATGGATTATTAGAATATATTTCAACTCCGCTTAAGGTTTCCTTGATACAATTTCAAGCGATATTCTGCTTTATTGTCTTACACTATTAGTACAGCGATGGCAGACTTATTAATAATAATGACAATCTTTACAATTCGTCGCCAATTTACGCAGGTCATTAGTGTCAACTCATTGAAATTTATTTTGTTCACATTTATTACCCTGAATATGTACATCCAATTATTACAATTTATAATATTGACATAAGACCGTGTACTGTGGAACACATTACAAGAAACCTATGTCCATCGGTTGAAATGATGATGATGACGATGAGAACATTGTATGTTGTTTTTACAGATTCCGTGTACGGACTGGGGCGATACCTTGGGTATTAATCACGCCAATAATCTCGCAATATGCCGGACGACGGCTGCCGTTCATCGTTGCCAGCTTCAACGTTATGCTCGTGTTCCTAGTCCTCTACTTCAGTACAACTACAAAACAAATTCTGATATCTGAAATAATGCAAGGCTATTTCCAAGCTTGCGACATGACCATATGCATTATTATCTTAGCAGAATACACTTCGCCTAGATACAGAGGAATGTTTTTAACTTTCAAGGTTGCTAGTTTTTGTTGGGGTTTTTGGGTGTCCAATGCTATTGGTACGTTTTTCCACTGGAAGTGTATCGCGTTATTCGGTATGTTCATCTGTTGTTACCCATTTACGTCGTTCTTTTGGCCCGATTCACCTCAGTGGTTGGCGAGCAAGGGACGATACGATGAATGCAAAGCGGCATTCCGTTGGCTCAACGGGGTTACTGAAGATTCGGAGAAAGAACTTAAGAATTTAATAGAGAGTCAGATGCAATATTTAACGGAAATAAAGAAAAGTCAGAAATCGTGCATGATAAAAGAATATAATTCAGTGGAATTCTATAAACCATTATTTGTTTTGACAATCATAATAACTCATTACTTTTTCACCGGTAAGTTCGTAAGTAGTATATATATTTTGGATATTATTAAAACAATCACAAATAATGAAAGGAGCGCATACATCGGCATGCTGATAATAGACGGCTTTACTGTTTTTGGGGTATACTGTGGATGTGGGCTAGCTAAGATTTTCAACAGACGTACAATGTACCTTGTTTCCTCAGCTATAGTGCTATTTTTTCTATTTCTAATCTCTTTGTACTTATATCTAGTGCAGTTAATGTTTATTCAGGAGAATAAGATACTATTTATAGTGTTGTTAACGTGTCTTTCGATTGTAATCAGTGGTGGCCCAATGTCCTTAACGGCAGCATTCTTAGGAGAAGTGATACCTTTAAAATACAAGACTATCTTATTCTTAATTATCGCATGCGAGTTTATGTTGTATAGTACAACTGTCTTGAAGTTTGCACCTCAAGTGTTTAAAGCATTAGGCCTCCATGGCACGTTTTTGTTGTACGGAATTGTAACGGGCGTGTGTACATATGTGTTATATTTATATCTGCCAGAAACGAAAGATAAAACGCTACAAGAAATTGAGGAGTACTTCAAAAAGAAGGAACGAAACCAGTCTACTCCACCGAGAGAAGAAAACGAAGCGTTTATCGCACACACAACCAAATAATTTGATAATTGGTAAAATACAACTCATTTAAAAAGTTAATAATGTTTTTTTTTTGTAAAAACATCTTTTTGGTCTTTCACCTTCCTTTTTCTCCATATATCGTGAAAACAGGGTTGCTTTATTCTCTGGTAGAATTCAATAACAAGGGAACTATTCCTAGACAAATTAAACCGGCGGAAGATCTCTTTTATAAGAGACAACCGATAAATATTTTTTTTTATTTCATTAAGCGACGAAACGAACGGGATGTTCACCTGATGATAAGTAATACGTCTGCCCATAATAGGTTAGAATGTTATACACTGCACCACAGTGCGCTCGTCGCCTTAAGACAAGATGTTGAGTTTCGTTACCACAGTAATGGTACTTGCTACAACACTACAAATCGGAAGACAGTAAAGTTTGCATACTACTATTTGGTGGCAGAAATAGGCGCTGTAATACATACATAAATATATATCACGCCTCGTTCCCAGCGGGGTAGGCAGAGACCACCTCTCTCCACCTGCTACGATCCTGGCACACCTCTCTCGCTTCCTCCACTTTCTTGTGCGTCTTCATGCATGCTCGTCGCTTGCGAGTACTCTTGACCCGACATTTCTTTAGGACATCCCCAATTTGATCGGAATATGTCCGCCTAGGTCGACCACCACAAACCTACCACGAGTATAACCATTGATCGAGGATAAGTATGTAATGTTGATACTATTGTGAATGATATCACTTACCGGAATCCAAGGCTATAAATTTAAAAAATGACAATTTTTTCAGTCGTTGGTAAATATAATATTACTACAGTGTTACGATTTGAGTGGTGCTGAAGCAATTAAAATTACTTATATTGCAGAGTTAGCGTACCTAATTTCAAGTATATATAAAGCGATTAACACAATATACACCAAACAATGACATCTTAAATAGAACTCAATATAGGAGACATTTCAATTCATCAGATTATTATTCTGCTAGTCTTTCGATAACATGAGATGTATTATTTCCCCCATTCCTCTTCCCTTAGCCTCCTCCACTTTTTTTAGATTCAGGAACAATATTTTTTGTCTAAGTAGGTTTTGTGTATAAATATATATTCTATTCTTTTATGTAATTTCTTCCTTTCTAGAGATTCATATTTTCTACTTCTACAAGAGGGTTATAATCAGATCCAATATACACGACACGACATGTTTTAGTGTACATTGTACTGTTTTTGTGTTGTTTATTTATTAATAATGTATCTGATTGACTGTCAGCCATCTGCCGCTGTGTATAATATCTCCATGAAAAGAGTTTGCGGAAAGTGTTAGCAACTGAGGATTTATGCTCCTAGTTAAACTGTACTAATTTTTCACTGTAATCGTTTTCAACTATTAACACGTCTTTTTCATTACAATTACTTTTTACCTCAAACTTATCCAATTTTTTTGTATTATTTCAACCTTTTTTATAGCCATGACTTGTGACTACCAGGGATGACTAGCCGCTAGCTGGTCGCTAACTTCGATGACTAGCCAACGTAAGTTGTGCACTTCCGTAGGGTATATAATAAATTAGTTTATGAAACCATTTGTTTCAAAAAATGGAAATTTTGGCACAGATATTTGGCACAAACAAGCAACAGTTACCGCTAAATGTTATACTGCAGTTTATTTGCCAAAAAAAGACTTCTGAACTTAGCAGACAACCCCACACGTTGCATCTAACTCAATTTCACACACCCCATAAGATAAAATACATTTAGGACAAGAAAAACGTCGAGTTGATGACTCATCTTCCGTGCAATCCGGAGTAAAAACGTTTTTTTGTAACTGAAGACTTGGACAGCAGTTTGAAGACCCAGAAGCAGCCGCAGAAATACACAAAAGGGCCATTTTGGAAGCATCTACTTCAGACTGGAATTATTGCTTTAATGACTGGTTCGAACGAATTCAAAAGTGCATTTATTATAAAGAGGAATACTTTGAAACACAATAATATATTCTTTTGAGTATGGCCTAAATATAGTTTTTATCTATCCTATCATATCCGTATGCTACTCGCGATTGACAGTTATTGAATCGAAAATTTATCGTGATGATTTTTTATTAACTGGAACATTAGACGTTTATTATTCTTTCGTTTCGGTTACTTTACAGC
This sequence comes from Troides helena, assembly GCA_029286815.1. Taxonomy (NCBI): domain Eukaryota; kingdom Metazoa; phylum Arthropoda; class Insecta; order Lepidoptera; family Papilionidae; genus Troides; species Troides helena. The sequence continues at coordinate 11,037,416 of JAGSMV010000013.1, read as the reverse complement.
AGTCATAGTTAGAGGGTAATAAAATAAAATAATTAAATAAACTTCATAATATATATGTAATTTTAGTTTTCATCACCATCACCATCATTATCCTCAGCCGATAGACGTCCACTGCTGGACATAGGCTATCCCTAAAGATCCCCACATCGATCGGTTCCGCGACGGTATTCCGCGATTAGCATGGCTTCCGGTATCGTCGGCCACCAGAGGCTGTCGTTTGTAGGGCTTCAAATGGGGAGATTTTCGACATTTTATATCACGTTGGTCTAAAGCGGGTTAGCGGAAGGCAAAGCTTCATTTGATGATAAGCAGGATGCACCACGAGAATGTGAGGTTGGCTTGGATCCCGTGAGTTGTTGTGTGGGACCACTTACACCCCTTAAATTTAATTTTATTAAGTATTTATTCCAAACTAATAACCATTCCTCTCTCCAACCACCCCACAAGATAACTGGGAACGGCACATTTGTGTGATAACGAGCACATGCGAGTAACTTAAAATATGAATGATTGGTACAACTGACTTTGACGAAAAGAAACACTCGTAATTATGTATCTTATTGTAATTTCAAATGATCTCTCCTTCATTATCGCATACCTTTATAAAACTTTTTAAAACAGAACAGAATATAGTTTTATTTTTTAAGGTTTCTCTAAAACTGAATAGAATATAGTATTTAAAGATGGGGGGACAATTTCATGTGGTCCACATCTATAAATTTGAGTCTGAAGATATATTCGTCCACAGCAGTCCGTCGAAAGTTGCGCAATTGTCATCCTACGGCATTTAAATGTATTCCTATACTATATTCATCAATTAGTTATCCAGGTATCACTGAAACCCAGTTAGGTAAGCTGGAGCTACTGCCAAAGTTTTTGTATAACAATAATATTTAATATATGGACAAATGATTATGTTTACATTTATAGTAGTAAACCTATGTAGATAGATATAAAGTGATTATAGAGGAAGAGTAGATCTGCCACGCATAGTGTCATTCCTCTACAGTGTCTTCTATAACCCGTCTTATCTCACTAACTTTAAAGAACATTATAATATTTTTTTCTCTCCTCCCATACTCAAACTCTGAGATATTGCGAAGATTCTTTGTTACAAATTCCTGAAAATCTTTAGATCCATGAATCCAGCCATCATCCACATCTGCCGACTCATCCAGTACATTTTCAAAAAACTAAAACTACCTTCTGTGGTGTATAATATAATATAAATTATAAAATATTTTCTCTAGAAATTCGTTTTACGATACAAATATTTATATACCGCATTCGTATCTGGTGGTGGGTTGTTAGAAGGCAACGTTTATGGTTGTTCTACATAATCTAAAGGGTAACAAAACATAGACATGTTTAGAATTTCGCACACATTCAAAAGTTATCATTCAGTGTAATTTTTTCAGAATATTATTTTTACCCTATTACTTTTAAAATATACCTGTATGTAATAGACGCCTTCAGATGTATAATAATAAAACAATTATCAATAGGCCGCCGACTGTTTCTTTCGTTTGCTATTGTAATTGTGTATGCTATGTACCTAATAATTTAAATATATTTATGTTTATGTAACAAATGATTTAGTTTCAGAATATGGAAGTGGTTCAGCCGATACATAATGAACACAATGTTAGTGTGCATACAAAGTGGTACGCATCGTAACTGTTTTGGAGGCAGGTAATGCCAATGAATCTTATTTACAGTGACATCATTTTTAAAAGTCATAAGACGCCTACAGCTCCCTGAAGAATCCCTACTTATAGTCGTTCATGACATCAGTAAAATTAGACTAAAACTAGGCATAAGTATTTTTAATTGAGTAATTTCTAATTTAACATCAACTGCTGATGATCATAGGCTTCCCAAAGAACATAGGATTGAAACTTTTGCATCATTTAACTCACCGATTGAGTGCATTACACAAGTAAATGTCACGGGATAGGTTCCTACTTAAATCTTAGAAATATTGTCCGTTTAGTCGTCTCTTACCCTACACCAGGGTTTGAATGGAAGTAGGGATATTCTTAAACGTCTCCTATAGTGGGCATATAGTTTCCTGTACTCGATATATCTCATTATTATTCAAGCTGTTAAACTTACCATAGATATGAATCTCTTTAACACATGCTATGTTATTTACGCTACTTGTTATATTACAGTTGTTTGTGTGCACCGGTGCTTGGATTATTAACTTCCTGACGGGGATGCTGGTCGGCGCCTCTACAGTTCTCATACCACAGATAAAGAGGGAGGTTAACTCCACGTACGAACTAAATCCAGAGATGATTTCTTGGTTGTGTAAGTTTCAAACTCAAGAATTTTAAGACTAATTCTTAATTTTCTAATATAATTAAAGACAGTTTAATGTTATAAACCGACGAGACAGGTTAGATGTTAATATGGTACTAAGCGATATGTCTGCAATGAGGCGCTAGTTTGTACGTTCCCACAGTATACCATTGTAGCCATCACTATATTACATGTAGCAAGGTGGTGAGCTCTATTATCCAAGTGATTTCACTACATAAAGTGTTTTCAACAGAAACGCCGTAATGTTTTCACACTACCATTAAAACAAGAGTCTCCAGATTGCATTGAAATATCAATTTCTATCGTTCATTGGACAAAACACTCAGAAGTGAACTGCAGCTGACCTTTTTAAATCAGAGTTCAAAGACAATTTAATGATTGAACTGCCGAATGACGGTCATATTTTTGTATTATCATCAAATGTTTTGACCTTGGTTTCATATATAAGACATTATTAATTTTATTAGGAAACAATTTCCTGTTTGAGTAAAACTGCATTTAGGTATCACCTTAACAAATTCTACGCATTGAAGTCTCTGTTCATAATATTAAAAGTACAGCTTTGTAATTTATATGAATTGAGGTTGTAAAAAAATAATTAAAATTTTACTGTTTGTTGGATGGACCACTTTTGATGCAAAGTTTACTGGCAGATGTCTCAAAGTTGAAACAAAATCAACGATTATATATAACAATACATATTAAAATATTGCTCAGATTAAAAACTTTTAGATTCTTCGTTATAACTTTTAACAGTAGGAGGAAACTCCGTTGCTGCCTTTTGCTAATTCAACCTTCAACAGAAGATCTTTGTCGATACGTATTATTTAAAAAAAAAACATCCAAATCCTAATTAACAATATTTCCTTAAAATTTATTTTTTAATAAATTGCACACTTCGCCTTTTAAAGTCTCTTTTTGAAGTCTAGGTGTTATAAAAAATATAAAGTTATATAACGCTTTTGCAGATTCCGTGTACGGCCTCAGGGCGTTGCCGTGGGTGTTAATTGCGCCCACGTTCTCGCAATTCGTGGGGCGTCGGTTGCCAATCATCCTCGTCAACCTCAATGTCTTACTGGTTCTTTTAATCCTCTACTTCAGCACAACCACAACACAAATTCTGATCTCCGAAATTATTGCAAGGTTACATTCAGTCCTGCGATATGACAATATATTATATTATTATTTTAGCAGAATACAGTTCACCTAATTATAGAGGAATATTTCTTACTTTTAAGATCGCCAGTTTTTGTTGGGGCTTTTGGGTCTCAAATGCTATTGGTATGTTTTTCCACTGGAAGTATATACCGTTATTTGGTATGTTCATTTGTTGTTATGCATTTACATCATTTTTCTGACCCGAATCACCCCAGTGGTTAGCCAGCAAAGGTCGGTACGATGAATGCAAGGCGTCATTCCGTTGGCTCAACGGGGTTACTGAAGATTCGGAGAAGGAACTCAGAAATTTAATAGAAAGTCAGATGAAATATTTAATGGAAAAGAGGCAAAATGGGAAAGCATGCACCATAAAAGAGTATCATTCAATAGAATTTTATAAGCCATTGTTTATTTTGACGGTCATAATAACTCATTTCTTTTTTACTAGTAAGTTCGTAAGTAGTATATATGTACTGGATATTATTAAAACAATTTCTAAAAATGAAAGAACAGCTTACACAGCAATGCTAATATTAGACGGCTTTACAGTATTCGGGGTATACTGTGGATGTGGGTTAACCAAAATTTTGAACAGACGCATAATGTACCTGGCTTCATCTGGCATAGTGCTGTTTTTACTATTTACCATATCTTTGTATTTATACTTGGTGAAAATAATATTAATTCAAGAGAATAAGATACTGTCGATATTTTTGTTAACGTGTCTTGCGATCATCATCAGTGGTGGACCGATGTCCTTGACAGCGGCATTTTTAGGTGAAGTGACACCATTAAAATACAAATCTGTGTTGTTCCCGATAATCGGATGCGACTTTATGATGTACAGTACAACTGCCTTAAAATTTACACCTCAGCTTTTTAACGCATTGGGTCTTCATGGCACGTTCTTAATGTACGGAATTGTAACGGCAGTGTGTACATACGTGTTATATCTATATCTGCCAGAAACGAAGGATAAAACGCTGCAGGAAATTGAGGAGTACTTCAAAAAGAACGAACCTAATGCGTCTGCGGATTCCAAAGAAGCTGAAGTATTTGTCGAACATCAAACTCAAAGTCCGTAAATTCATAATAATATGAATTTCATTAATTCTGTGAGACTATCCATCGATGTATCGAAATTTCTAAATACATGTACTTAAATAAAATTAGTAATCAATGTACTTTCTAATGTTATTTTTAATTTTAAATAATCTCTCTGACCTTAAGTGTTTATGATGAAATGTTTTCTATCATTATCAGGTAAGTGTGATAATGAACAGTTAATAGTTGCAACATTTCTGTCCGATATCTATCGCATCAAAAACTAAGTTAAATATATATATTGATGCAAAAAGATATGATCATAAAGATAATACATAAAGGTCTTTTTTCTCCGGTTTGGTCTTTAGGTTTTTAATGCACTTTAGCCCTTATAATTGTATACAATTCACGTCGACACGTCTAGCAGGCGTTGCCAACACTGCATATATCATTAAAAGACATTTTATTGGGTTGTTCGGAAAGTCATTTCGTTTTTTTTGGGGAACATGAAAGACAGTTTTCGTATAATGAATAAATATTTTATTAAATTATATATTGGCCATTCTGGTCCAACACCTTTTGCCATCTTTCTGGCAGTAACATAATTCCTCTCTTATAAAAGTTTTGGTCCTTGCTGGCAAAAAACTGGTTCAGGTGGTTTTTGACATCTTCATTTGAGGTAAAGGTTTTGCCATTCAAAAAATTTTGTAGGGACCGGTACAAATAGTAGTCGGAAGGCGCCAGATCTGGAGAATATGGTGGATGTTGCAGTACGTCCCATTCAAGCTGTAAAAGTTTTTGGCGAGTGACCAAACTTGTGTGAAATCTCGCATTATCCTGGTGGAACACTACACCCTTCCTGTTGATTAATTCGGGCCTCTTCTCTTTAAGTGAATCATTCAATTTGTCCAGCTCATGACAATAGACTTCTGAATTAATCGTTGTATTGTCCGGCAAAAGCTCAAAAAAAAAAATTCTTGTGACATCCCACCAAACGGAGAGCATCACCTTTTTTTGGTGAATGTTAGCTTTTGACACGCTTTGAGCCGGTTCATCTTTTCTGCTCCATGACCTCTTGCGTTTGACATTGTTGTATACAACCCATTTTTCGTCCCCAGTAATAATCCGCTTCAAAAATGGATCATTTTCTTGACGTTTGAGGTGCGAATCGCACGCGTCAACGCGACGACACAAATTTCGCTCCGTAAGGACACGGGGCACCCACACATCGAGCTTCGAGGTTAAGAGGTTATTATATAATATTAATAAAATAGCTGAATTAAAAAAAAAGTTTGGAAACATGGGTCTCCATATAAAGAACGTAATGCGACCCTGTATATTCATCCTACGTAGTACTTTATTGATGTGAATTTGCATTTTTTCTATCATCAAGTTTAGGAATTTTCTGTTCATTTCTTCACTTTTCATTCATATGCAATTCTCTATCTTCAACCTCTCTCTGATTTAACGAAATTGTTAGTTCATCGAGGACTCTTACGTTTTACAATCTTTCTCCTGGAAGCTAAAACCCTGCGTTACCATCTCTCTCATTTTCTCTACTACGATGATAAAGTTTAACATATGGTTTTGCTCTTTTATAGGTAACAACGAAGTGCGCACACCGGTGCATAGTAACCAGTAGATATTTGCAGTAAATATTCAAAACAATTTGATGATTACATAAAAAAAAACATTACAAAATCAACATTGGTAAAAATCTATAAAATATTGAAAAACGTCTCTCTGTTTTAAGAAAAAATAGAGTTTTAGTGATAGAAATTAAAAAAGTACCAAAAAGTTCTTTAAATTTATGAACTGAGATATATCAAATATGAAAATATGCTAAATACTAGTTTTTAATGTCGGATAACTTTAGACACTTTTGTTTAATCACAAGATACAAAGAGAAGACTGCTAAATTAATTAATTAAGGTTATTAGTAATATATTATTTTGATGTATATTTTTTATCGTTGAATTGTTTAAATTTAAAAAAAGGAGGCCTTAATGCCGCATAAAACAGGCCAACTTGAAGTAGTGTGCAGTTAAAGTAAATGAATACCTGTTAATGTATATATAATTTGTAATACATTATGATAAATTAAAACATATCCTCATTAGGTTTTTTATTCCGTCTATAAAACAATAAACTCGTATACGATAGATAACATGGCATCGAATGAAGGACATTTTATTCATTATTTTTATTGTCTTTTGCGTACATATTCCTCCTTAACCAATTTTATTTTTTACGTATTGAATTATAAACTAATAATTTCATCTTACGTCTCTTACTTATTTAGTATCGTGTCACTTACCTAGTGCAAAAAGAGGCGGTGGGGGTACTAATATAAAATCTTGGTAAGATTCCAGATGGAATCTAGATCTATGTAAAAGCAAAGAGGTGTTAATGTATCTTACGGATTTTAACGTTTTAAAAGCAATGACATTTTAAAAAATAGTGTACAATTTGTAAAGATTAAATACGAGTATATAAAGTAAGTTTTTTATAGCTTTAGTTTCGATAAGCAAAGCCACAACTTAGAATTCACTCGCAGGTGACGACTTTAAAGATATCACTATATACTTAGTTATTATCGTATAATAACAATTGGCAGTATTGAAAACACTTCACGAATGATGTCGCCTCATATTTGAATATATATTAATTAAAAAAAGTCTAAACTACATAGACTTCAGGCATTTGATATCAAACTGTTAAGCTGGGTGGCATTTCGCTTACAGACTGTGACTATCACTCATGTGATCTCCTTTAGGATTTACTCGTCTTTTTTTTTTATTTCATATCTCTGAAATTTATGAAGAAAAAATAGTAAAGAGTTTATTCTAATTAATTTGATGGAGATGGAAGCTGCCTCGCCATTACCGGATGAATATGAGACATACGACAGAAAATGGTACAAAGTGACACCATTTTGGAGACAGGCTATTAATAATATTTACATAACATAATAACGCGACTATGTTTTATTGTCTTCGGCGGAATTATACACTGCTTCATTTCTGCCCTGGCCCACTCACCCTTTCTATTTTTTGGAATGTTTAAAGTTTTCCTGCTTACTCTCTCATCTTGATCTGGACAACTGAGCCCTTCAAATATATTATCTAGAAGCTATTTATGCCAAAACATTATCCACTCGAAGCACATTCCCGCACAGCCTCAGTCGACGGATCTATTCTTAGGTTGCCAACTATTATTTGGCTGAGATGGATACGTAAAGTAACAACTTGCAATATCGACATTGCACAGCAACGGCTCCTTGATTTAAGCAGGAGGATTCAGACTAAGACTGTGGGAAGGAACGAAACTATATCTATAAACCTATGCCTAATAAACTATCATACCGAATTAAATGTGCAACTAGTATGTATTATTTAATTATATCGTGTCGCTTTTCTTTGTATGTCGGAGTAATAAAACAAGTATTACAGAAGTAATGTCAATACGTTGTAAATGCATGTACTGCACATAAAACATTTGGAATGCGAAAGCACTTTGATTTTAATACAATCATAAATCAGCAAGAATGTTAAATCCAATTATCCTTTCGTTAGTTCCTCGTCTGCAGCGGTGTGTGGGCCATGTACTTCATGACGGGAATGGTGATAGGCACGCCAACTGTTATCATTCCCCAAATTCAACGTGAAGTGAACTCCACCTTCCAGCTCGACGAGGATACAAAATCATGGTTGTGTAAGTTCTTTCATTTGTTAATTTAATGCTATTCTATTTATACATCGTGTAAAGCTTTAGCGACTTAGCTTTCTATGGAGTATTTTAAATTGTTCAGCAATGTCGTACTACATTTTTTTTATGTACTTAGGTGTACCGGTATGAAATGAACGTTTTTTTTGTGAAAATAAAACACTAATTACTAATGGGAAAGTAAAAAACATTTCATTCAAAGTATAGGCCATTGTTTTCTACACATTGTGACCACGTTTCTACACAATTTGTGGATACGACGCCAATAAAATTGTTCGTCTTTTAAAGCAAACCAACCAGACACCCAATTTTCGACCTCCTCGTAGGAACCAAAGTGTTGCTAAGCCAATGCGTGTCCCATCGATGAAAACAAATGGTAGTCGGAAGGAGCCAAGTCTGGTGAATACGGCGGGTGGGGTAGCAGGTAGCAGATAGTAGCTCCCAGCCAAGTGTTTTGATTGTATCCTGAACCGGTTTTGCTTTGTGTGCAGGTGCATTGTCATGGAGCAAAATTACCTTGCCGTGTCTTCTGGCCCATTCTGGTCGTTTCTCGATCAATGCATGGTTCAAATTGATCATTTGTTGTCGGTAGCGATCAGCGATCAGTATTAACGGTTTCACCAGGTGGGAGTTTAGGAGCTCGTGGTACACCACACCACACACCTTTTTGATCCCACCAAACACACAGCATTGTCTTCTTGCCGAATCGATCTGGTTTTGCAGTCGATGTTGATGGTTGATGGTTGTCCCGGATTAACCCATGATTTTTTCCGTCTAGGATTCTTAAAATAAATCCATTTTCCATCGCCAGTAACAATCCGATGCAAGACCGATTTTCTTTCGTGTCTTTGAAGCAAAATTTCACAAATGTTTTTTCGGTTTTCCATCTGTCTTTCATTCAATTCATGTGGCACCCATTTTCCACACTTTTGGATCTTTCCCATAGCTTATAAACGGTCAGAAATTGTTTGTTGTGTTATTGTGCAACATTTAACATTTCTGCCATTTGCTTTTGATTCAAAGTGTCATCTCTATCCAATATCGTTTGCAATTCGGCGCCTTCAAACTTTTTTGGTGGTCTTCCACGTTCTTCATTTCTCACATCAAAATCATTATTTCTGAACCGTTGAAACGATCTTTTGCATGTTGCTTCTGATAGAGCATGATCACCATATGCCTCGACAAGCATTCGACTCGCATGCGACTCTGCAGCACTTTTCTTCAAATGAAAACAAAAAAGTAATGCTTTCCGCGAATCATCACTTTCTGGTACAAAATTCAACATTTTTAACACGATGAAAAAATATGATATTGTCTGTTCAATGACTTGATGTAGACTAAATATGTTTCACAGATGTCATAGCAAACAAACAAAAAACAAATAAAGACTCGTTCAAAACAAATGTTCCCTATCGAGACATTTGTATTTTGACGCTCACTTCATACCGGTACACCTGGAATACTTCGTAGTCTTTAATTATATTGATTTCAATAAGTTCTTTACAATAAAGTACGTAAAACTTCGGAAACTTAACGAGGCTCATGCAGTAGAATTTGATTTTTGTTGTAACTCTGTTGAGGCTGTTTAAATGTTTTAGAACCATTTCATGAATGATATAAAGTTACAGCAATAGTAAAAGTGCCATCTTTTTTGTGGCGCTTCAATCAAAAACTGCAAGTTGTGTCTCGATAGCACAGCTCTGAATATATGGTTTCTCTTTTGCAAAAACTGCATAGGTTCTTTAGCCACGCTTTAAAATATGATTAATAAAAGTATAGAAAGTATTTCAAAATAAGGTTTATTGTTATTTCAAGTATAAACATAAACCATCGTTGATTATGAAGTTGAACGATTAAGACAAAAACAATGTAAACTACCACAACTCTTTTGATAACAAGCAATCGAATTAAGTAACATTCAACATGTATTTATTCATTAAACTTGTTAGTTCTCTTACCTAGCTCCGATAAATCAACTTACATTGCAACGTTTAAATGTCATGTTAAAATTTTACACGTCTTTTGCTTTTACAGATTCCGTATACGGATTCGGAGCGGTACCATGGGTGTTCATCGTGCCCACCATCTCGCGACTTATCGGACGACGTTTGCCTTTCATCATTGCCACTCTCAACGTTATGATTGTATTCATAGTGCTTTATATTAGCAAAACCACAACTCAAATTATGATCGCTTTAATTTTGCAAGGTTATTTCCAAGCCTGCGACTTAAGCATTTGCATCATTATCTTATCAGAATACACTTCCCCTAAGTATAGGGGAATGTTCCTCACGCTTAAGACTGCAAGTTTCTGCTGGGGCTTCTGGGCAGCGAATGTTATTGGCACCTTTTTCCATTGGAAGTACATTACAGTATTCGGCATGCTCATTTGTTGTCACACGTTTACCTCTTTCTTCTGGCCCGAATCTCCACATTGGTTGGCGAGTAGAGGTCGCTTTGAAGATTGCAAAGCAGCATTTCGCTGGCTTAATGGGCACACTGAAGACTCTGAGAGAGAGCTTCGGAATCTAATAGAAAGTCAAACGAAATATTTAATGAAAAAGGAGCAAATTAGGAAATGTTGCGTATTAAGTGAATATAATTCAGCCCAATTTTATAAGCCACTATTCATAATGACTTTATTGATTATTTTGTACTTTTTCACGGGGAAATTTGTTAGCTGCATATACATATTGGAAATTATAAAGAAGATTAATGGAAATAAAAGGATGGCCTACGCGACTATGTTAATTTTGGACGGTTTCACAGTTTTCGGCGTATACTGTGGCAGCGCATTAACGAGGATTGTAAGCAGACGTAAAATGTATATGATCTCCACTTCTATTGGTATTGTTTTATTATTAATTATATCTTTATACCTTTATTTAGTGAAACTATCAGTTATAGATGAAATCAAAATATTATCTGTGGTACTACTTACATGTTTGGGGGTAATTATGAACGGTGGTCCAATGGCGCTGACGACCACGTTTTTGGGCGAATTAATACCGTTAAAATTTAAGGCTTCTTTAACTCTGATAACTGCTTGTGAATATATGATGCTCAGCACGATAGTGTTAAAGACGGCGCCTACACTTTTTAAGGCCTTTGAACTTCACGGAACATATCTATTGTATGCTATAGTAACGATCGTATGCAGTTTTGTACTATACTTGTATTTGCCGGAGACGAAGGACAAAACTTTACAGGAAATAGAGGAGTACTTCGAAAAGAAGGATACAAAGCCTCCTCACAATCGAAGGAAGAAAATGAATCGTTTGTTACACATTAATTTTAACATATATTAAAATAAATAAAAGATGTTATAGATAATAATTTGATAATAATTAATAATAACTTAGGTATAGATGGAACTTGTATAACCATCAGAGGCTTAAACCTCCTGAATAAAAAGACTAAAAAAAGTTCGGTGTGTCATTATACAATAGTTTTAACACGTAATTAGGTTTTTTTTATTGTATAACCATGGTCAGGGAGTACTCAGCCGTCTGTCCGGCACTATTTTGAGTAACAGGTACGTGACCCTGGCTTCCCGAGCTACTACTGACTTCTTTCTGCTCTTTCCGGGTCAGTAGTATCCCCTCTTATTGTTAACCCCTTCCCAAAGTCCACATTCCCTTACTTTACACATCTCCTACCTAATCCTTCTCATTTCCCTCCGCCAAGCCAGTGGTAGGCCGTGCCCAAGTGCTGCGTGCCCAGAGGCGAGTCTGGGATTAGCGTGCCATTGCCCTGGGACCGGGTGACCCCAGAATAAGGCTAACCTTGCCCAAACATGCGGGGCTCTGTTTGGGTCGACGAATTTTTCCCTTGCTGCTCGTGGGAACGCTGATGAGGAAACACATTTCGTACCAGAATGGCGGCGACGAGGTTCGCAACCCGTCACGTCTCGTCTCCCGGGGAGCGAAAAGTGGGCTGCCGATAGCCACTTTGCTACTTTGAATGTCAGAGGAGGAATGAAAGATGAAATTGATGATGTATGTGAGATGATGAGGGAAAGAAGAATTGATATTCTATGTGTGAATGAAACTAAGCGGAAAGGATGCGACACCACCATACATGGACCTTACACAGCCTACTGGTCAGGAGTCCCTGAAACCAGCAGAGGCTGTCAAGGAATTGGTATGCTGCTTTCTGCTAGAATGAACGAATGTATGACTGATTTTGGGTGTGTGAGTCCTCGACTCATGTGGGTGAGGTTGAAGGTTGGTCTTACCCGCATCTTCATTCTAGGGTATATGCTCCACAAGATGTGGGATGGAACCGGTCTTCGAGAGCCCAAACCGAAAGGGAAGAATTTTGGCATAGTCTGAAAGATGTTCTGAATGAATGTAAGCGTAATGAAAGAATTGTAATGCTTGGAGATTTTAATGGATGGGTTGGAGTGCAGCGTGATGGATATGAAACTGTGTTAGGGAAATTCGGTGATGAAAGAGTGAATGAAAATGGAAAGAATCTGCTTGAGGTCTGCTTGGAGTGGAATCTTGTGGTAACAAACACAATGTTTGAGCACAAGAAGATCCACAGGTATACAAGAAAAGAAGGAAACCAGGAAAGTATGATTGATTTTTTAATGGTCGATAAGAGATTGAGAAAGAAAGTGCTAGACACCAGGGTGTACCGTGGCACTGCCATCGACACTGATCACTTCCTGGTGTTATGTCGATTAAGGGGGATCTTTAGGCGATGGCGGCATCATGTTCGAGAACCCATTAGTGTGCTAGAAAGAGTGAAAGTCGAGGTTTTGCAAGATGATGAAATGAGAGAGAAGTATAAGAGTAAATTGACTGATAAGTTTGACAGATTAGAAGGAATGTGTGAGGTTGAAGAGTTATGGAAGTCGATCAAGGATGGAGTTGTGAATGTGGCCACTGATGTATGTGGTGTGAGCAAGAGAAGAAAAGGAAGTATGTTGAAGACTGTAAGTGCAAAAATTCGGAAGGCGGTGTCTGAAAAGAGGAAAGCATGGCAGGATTGGTTGGCAGCAAAAGCCAATCATAGAATGGACAAGGCAACGATAGAGGATGTACAAAATGCGAAGAATGAGTATAAAAGACGTAAAACCGTAACAAAGGAAGTGGTGGAAAGAAAGAAAATGAATGATAGAGATGAATTTGAAAGAAGGTTATCTGAAGACTTCCGGACGAACATTAAGTTTTTCTGGAAGGCCATAAGAACAGCCAGAGCTAATAAAACAAGCTCACATGGCGAAATCAGGAACCAGAATGGAAGCTTTATGGCAGGTGAAGAATGTATCCTAAAGAGGTGGAGGAAATATTTTGAAAGTTTATTCGAGAAAGAGGATATACATGTGCCAAACCCCGGTAGGGGTCAAACTGAGAGTGGGGATGAAAGTAATATTAGTATGAAAGAGATTTTAGATGCAATGAATAGTATGAAGTTGGGTAAGGCTGCAGGATATGATAGGATTACGGTCGAGATGCTGAGAGCTGGACAGGGCGTGGTAGCTAGTCAGCTGTACTACCTTTTCAATCTTTGTTGGAAGAGCGGCAAAGTGCCAGATGACTGGTGCAAAGCCGTAATCGTTCCGGTATATAAAGGAAAAGGGTCACAGCAAGACTGTAAAAACTATCGTGGCATTAGCTTACTGAGCGTCGTCGGCAAACTGTATGCAAAGATACTGATTAAAAGAGTGATGAATGAAACTGAAGAGAAAATTTGGGATGTACAAGCAGGATTTAGAAGTGGAATGGGATGCATGGACCAGGTCTTTTCCTTACGTAGCATTACCGAAAATGTTTGGCACATAGCCAAAAGGTCTATTGCGCTTTCGTAGATTTGGAAAAAGCCTATGACAGAGTGGTGAGGAATGAATTGTGGTCCATATTGTCTGCTTATGGGGTGAACAGAACGCTGATACGAGCATTGAAATCACTTTATGTGGGTTCTAGTGCTTGTGTCAGGATAAACGGAGCTTACTCAGACTGGTTTAGCATCCAGAAGGGTGTTAGACAGGGATGTGTGGCCTCGCCGTGGCTGTTTAACCTATTTTTAGACAATTGCTTGAAAGATTTGAAAGATAGTGAGTATGGACTAAGAATGAATGAGTTGACCGTCAAGTGCCTCCGATACGCGGATGATCAAGTTTTATTGTCATCATCGGAGAGGGAGTTGCAAGCGATGGTCGACATGGTGCATGGAGCTTTAACAAGCAAAGGAATGAAAGTGAATGTAAGCAAGACGAAAGTAATGGTTTTGAAAGAGAAGAATGTATGACAAACTGTGACATTATGATTGAGGGACAAAAAGTGGAACAAGTGAGAGAATTTGTATATCTGGGTTCACAGTTTACGAGAGATGGCAAGTGTGATGGTGATATTGAAAGAAGAGTTTTAAAAGGAATCAAGTCAATGGGGCACTTCATAACTTTATGAATAGCCGGAACGTTTCACAAAGTGCACGACTGGCTGTGCATAGAGGCGTGTTGGTCCCCACACTGATGTATGGTAGTGAATGTTGGGTATGGCAGAAGAAACATGAAAGTAGGATTAATGCTGTGGAGATGAGAAGCCTGAGAAGTATAACTGGAGTGAAACGGATGGACAAAGTGAGGAACAGTGTGATAAGGAAGCGGTGCGGTGTGGTTGAAGATGTAGTGACAAGGATAGAGAAAGGGATGCTTAGATGGTTCGGCCATGTCGAAAGAATGGATGAAAGAAGATTAACGAAAGAAATATACAAGGTAAGAATGATTGGAAAATCGGTGCAGGCCGACCTAGACGGACATACTCCGATCAAATCGGAGATGTCCTAAAGAAAGGCCGGATCAAAAGCACACGCAACCGACGAGCGTGCATGAAGACGCTTATGAAAGTGGAGGAAGCGAGAGAGGTGTGCCAGGATCGTAGCAGGTGGAGAGAGGTGGTCTCTGCCTACCCCGCTGGGAACGAGGCGTGATATATATGTATGTATGTATGTATGTATGTATATGTATAACCATCGCAGGATGTTCCAAATAGAGCGAAGTGGAGCGAGAGAAGTAAGAGAGCAGACCCTGTCATAAGACGAGTCAGAAGGAAAGAAGAAGAAGAAGTAATACCATCGCAGTCTCAACAATTTTCTAATAAAATAAGTAACACTTTGATGTTTACTTAAGCTAAGGTACACTTAAAATCATGATTCGTATTAATAGTAATAAACGATTATTTTTGGACATGAATTTGTTTTAAATCTTTATTTAATTTTTTTTTAAATGGGTGTTAGTACTCTAAGTTTGGAAACTATTGATCTAGAGTGTTTTGGCGGGAACTCTCATGCGGCATCCGTTCGCAGTCATACACTACGGCGGAACTGCGCTGTTTTCTCGCGCTAATAGCCTGTTTCACAACTACTTACGTATATTTTGAACTGATACAATGTCTGAACAGCAAATATGTGAAAACAGTACTACGTGTAGTTACTTTTTTTATTAACAACAGCTGTCTTCTTCGCGGCACTATCTAACCCATCGTGGATGAACTGCAATACTTTATCCCGCGACCCCACGAACACGTGGATGAGAGTGGAATACCGTGTGAAGCTTTTTAGTCGGTTGGAGTCCGACATTACCGCCGACGCCGGCTCAATTTGGCGATGGGGTGTGCATTTCCGTTAGCATTTTGTTACACACGTAAATAAAAAAATAAAAAAAACTATCTAACCCATATACTCAACAATATCTGGACCATCCAAAATATGGAAATTGCCAAATTATTTTCAACCTTACTGATAAAATTTGATATCTTCTCTTGAAATGTATATAGTTTATGGCACAAATTAGACAATAACTTTAATGATTAAAGTTCCTAATATCTCATTAAGAACTTACTTTTTTATCCACGATGAGCTAACATTGGACTTTAATTAAATATGATGAAAATTAAGTTGTAGACGGAGAAAAAAATGTTTTAATTAGCAAATCAATTTCTTTTGTGAATGCCTGCAAAATTTTGGTGGTGATAATTCAGCGAATATTTCCTATAAATAAATTGACTGACTTTGAGAAACTTTCTCCTCTACTCTCTACTCGTCGGTCCTTATACATTGACAGCCGGAACAAAGCAATACTTTAAGATTTACAATTGGAAGGTAGTAGCTAATTGGACGTATTAGTAAAACCCTTGCATCAACATAAAAAAATTATTTATTTATTTTTACTTTATACACCTTGTGCAAAGGCGGACTTAATGCCATAGGCATTATCTTCCAATCTACCTTGGGTAATGCAGAGATGATGAGGTAGGTGCATCAGATAAGAACAATATTAAATATAATACACAAATATACACATAAATACACATACACATATAAATAAAAATATATATAGACACATTCATGATATTATGTAAACATTAAAAATTATTTCAAGGAGATCTCAGTCCTCGCCTTTGAAGAGCCATTCCCGTACTTTCTGCTTAAAAGTACACCGATTAGTTACTGTTCTGATATCTAGAGGGAGTGCATTCCATAGGAGAATGGATTGGACAGAAAAGGAAGAGTGGACAATATCTGAGGTGTGAGCAGGGCACAAAAGAAGCGGGTTGTTCGAGGAGCGAAGGTCTTTGTCGTGGTTAGTACCTAGATACTTAAAACAGGAAATGAGATAAGGAGGTGGTTTAGGAGAAGTCAAAATAGAAAATAAGGTGTTGAGAGCACGCAGGCTTCGCCTCTGACGGATGGGTAGCCACTTTAACTGCGAACGAAACGTAGATACATGATCATACTTACGAAGGTTGAAAATGAATCGAATGCAGTTATTTAAAAGACGGTCATACTTATTGAGAAGGTCTGCATTCAGGTCGAAATAGCACACATCAGCATAGTCGATGATAGGGAGAATTAAAGTTTGTACAATCACTGCCTTAGTTCTTGACGGGAGAAAGTTTTTCAAGCGGTAGACAGCTCGAAGAGTACCGGTTACTTTCCGGCTAACAGCCGCTACTTGTTGTTGCCAACTAAGTGTTGCGTCGATGTGAAGACCAAGGTCTTTAACAGAGGGTGCCAATTCAATTATATTACCATCGTATATTATCGTCGGTAATGTTGTTGAATCCAGTTTACGGGTAGTCCGATGGTTCCCCACTATTATAGCTTGACACTTGGAAGGGTTAACAGTTAGTCCAAACCTCTAATATCTCATTAAGAACTTACTTTTTTATCCACGATGAGCTAACTTTGATTTTAATTAAATATGATGAAAATTAAGTTGTAAACGGAGAAAAAAATGTTTTAATTAGCAAATCAATTTCTTTTGTGAATGCCTGCAAAATTTTGGTGGTGATAATTCAGCGAATATTTCCTATAAATAAATTGACTGACTTTGAGAAACTTTCTCCTCTACTCTCTACTCGTCGGTCCTTATACATTGACAGCCGGAACAAAGCAATACTTTAAGATTTACAATTGGAAGGTAGTAGCTAATTGGACGTATTAGTAAAACCCTTGCATCAACATAAAAAAATTATTTATTTATTTTTACTTTATACACCTTGTGCAAAGGCGGACTTAATGCCATAGGCATTATCTTCCAATCTACCTTGGGTAATGCAGAGATGATGAGGTAGGTGCATCAGATAAGAACAATATTAAATATAATACACAAATATACACATAAATACACATACACATATAAATAAAAATATATATAGACACATTCATGATATTATGTAAACATTAAAAATTATTTCAAGGAGATCTCAGTCCTCGCCTTTGAAGAGCCATTCCCGTACTTTCTGCTTAAAAGTACACCGATTAGTTACTGTTCTGATATCTAGAGGGAGTGCATTCCATAGGAGAATGGATTGGACAGAAAAGGAAGAGTGGACAATATCTGAGGTGTGAGCAGGGCACAAAAGAAGCGGGTTGTTCGAGGAGCGAAGGTCTTTGTCGTGGTTAGTACCTAGATACTTAAAACAGGAAATGAGATAAGGAGGTGGTTTAGGAGAAGTCAAAATAGAAAATAAGGTGTTGAGAGCACGCAGGCTTCGCCTCTGACGGATGGGTAGCCACTTTAACTGCGAACGAAACGTAGATACATGATCATACTTACGAAGGTTGAAAATGAATCGAATGCAGTTATTTAAAAGACGGTCATACTTATTGAGAAGGTCTGCATTAAGGTCGAAATAACACACATCAGCATAGTCGATGATAGGGAGAATTAAAGTTTGTACAATCACTGCCTTAGTTCTTGCCGGGAGAAAATTTTTCAAGCGGTAGACAGCTCGAAGAGTACCGGTTACTTTCCGGCTAACAGCCGCTACTTGTTGTTGCCAACTAAGTGTTGCGTCAATGTGAAGACCAAGGTCTTTAACAGAGGGTGCCAATTCAATTATATTACCATCGTATATTATCGTCGGTAATGTTGTTGAATCCAGTTTACGGGTAGTCCGATGGTTCCCCACTATTATAGCTTGACATTTGGAAGGGTTAACAGTTAGTCCAAACCTCTTAGATCAATCATTAATGTACTCCAGGTCTTTGTTAATCTCACCTATCGCTACATCCGCACTATCCACACAAGCCTGTGCATACAACTGCAAATCATCCGCATATAGATGGTACGTACATCGAAGACCCGGGGTAATGAGATTAATGAAAATTGAAAACAGCAAAGGAGATAAAATACCGCCTCGAGGAACGCCAGCATTAAGATTACACCAGGTTGACGAAGTCTCATTGACGCGAACCATTTGCTGGCGTCCTCGAAGATAGGAAGAAAACCAATCCACGGCTGCGGAAGAGATCTTTGAATGAATAAGGATCTGAAGTAGTATGTCGTGATCAATGGCATTAAATGCATTGGAGAAGTCGATTAGTACAAGCACAGTAACGGTAGAGTTCTCTATGCCTGTCCTAATATCATTAGTGACTTTAAGAAGAGCTGTGACAGTACTATGGCTTGGTCTAAAACCAGATTGAAAGGGGGTTAATAAATTGTGATGGTGGACAAAATGTGATAACTGTTTATGCACACAAGCTTCGAGTACTTTGGATAGGAATGGGAGTATAAATATAGGTCGAAAATGACTGGGTAAAGAAGGATTTGCAGTTTTAGGCACAGGGACAATGTATGCTTTACGCCACAGAGAAGGATATATTCCAGTATCAAGTGAGAAGTTAATAATGTGTGTGATAGGCAGAAGAAGGTAGTCCAATATGAAGATAATCATGCGACGGCTAATGTTGTCGCAACCTAGTGCATTGGACTTGATGAAGAGGATAATCGTCTTGATCTCTTCCTTAGTAACGTATGAGAAGTAAAATTCCCCGAAGTTTGGTCGAGGTAAAGCCTTGATATAAGCTGTGGTGTCAAACTTCGTTCGGTAGTCCAAGGGAATGTGGGCGCAGAAATAGTTATTTATATCGTCTAAAGCGACGGTATTTGGGGGTTCAGCCCTATTCTGTTTGCCTATGCCTAGAGTTCCTAATAGCTTCCACAGACCTGTAGAAGACGCGGAATTAATGTTGGTGAGAATATGTCGGCGTTTAGCGTTGCGCACCATCTGGTTGCAGCGATTTCTGGCAGTTTTATACGAGCACTAATACAATACTTTTACAACGATCACTTCTATATTTACGAAAGGCCTTATCTGAGAAACATCTCATAGCATTTCGTACTTCATGAGTCAACCAAGGCACTGGTGGTCGCTTGATCTTCACTTTTTTAACAGGAGCATGAGTGTTGTACAAATTTAAAAGGGTATCGTTGAACGTACTTAGCTTTTCATCAACAGTGTGGGCTCTAAGAACAGTTTCCCACTTTAAGGTAGACGCATCGATAAGTAATTTCTCTACATCCATACGGCCAAAGCAACGTCTGTATAATAGTTTAGGACGTGACTTAGGACGTCTTAAACCGTAGGAAACAAAAATAAGGTCATGGCGGGAAAAACCCGGAGCAAAATTCTGTCCATGGGATAAGATAAGGGCAGGATTGGAGGTGAGAATTAAGTCAAGCCAAGTGTCTTCCCCATTGACATTGTGGTGAGTGGCTTGCAAAGGAAGCGCATGAAGGCCAACTGACTTAATTATATGTAGTAACTTGGAGGAATGTGGTGAGGAATTATTGAGGTTTGTATTGAAATCACCCATGATGACGTGATGCGAATATTCCGACCCTAAAGACTCTAGCAACATTTCGATACTGGAGAAATACTCTACAGAAGGTGGACAGTAAACAACTCCTATGACAGTTTTGATTCCTAGAACACTAACTTCCAAGAAAAGAAACTCCGCAGATGTGTTGTTATTTGGGGAGGAGGAGGCAATTATTTTAAACGGAAAGTAACTGCGGAGGTATATAGCAACACCACCACCTCTTCTATCCTCACGATCATTGCGTACTAGAGTAAAGCCAGAGAGGGGGTAAAAGGCCGAAAGAAGATTTGGTTTGAGCCAGGTCTCTGAAATCAGAACAGCATGAATATCGACATTATTGAATGTCTCCTCCAATTCACAGTAGTGAGCAGGCACACTTTGAGCGTTAATATGACACACGTTTAATAAAGACCTACTTTGGTTAAACGTACTTCGCACAAAATCGCCCAACGTACCAGTTAGGGAATGAGAACTGTCATTGTTAGATAATAAATCCGGGTCGTGAAAAGAATCAGATGATTCTTCATCAGACATACTATGAATAATTATATATAAATCAGCAACAGTATATTATATATACTTAAAATATATATATAAATAATGTAAATATTTAGATTTATAATGAGCGCACAGAAGATATCACGTAATACCGTTCTATCTCTGCACCACCCACCAGCAGACATAGTTACAATTCACACAGTATAACTTAACAATGAAAGAAAAGAGAGAAAAAAAAAAGTACATTTAAAACAAGGAAAACAAAAATTGAAACAAAACTAAATAAAGGTAAATAAAAGGGTTAAAGCAATCACGTAAGAATGTTGTAGACATGCGACGCAGCCGCTGCGCTCCGCAGCGAGTATCCGAACGGGATTGTTTACAATTACCCACTATTGTCAAATTACAAATAATGATACACAAATGCTATGATATATATCAAGTAAACAACTACTTTTACATTTTAAGATACATATACAACATTAAGTTTATCAGTGATTTGTGTTATACGTATGTATATAAACAATAATGATAAATGCAAGCAAGTTGTGATAATATGATAATAACAGTCAATAG
Organism: Troides helena; assembly: GCA_029286815.1. Classification (NCBI taxonomy): domain Eukaryota; kingdom Metazoa; phylum Arthropoda; class Insecta; order Lepidoptera; family Papilionidae; genus Troides; species Troides helena. The sequence continues at coordinate 11,015,969 of JAGSMV010000013.1, read as the reverse complement.
CAAATACATCACCAGCAGTAGTAACACAGTACCGGCTGCACACAATACATATTTATTTTCCGTTTACATGATTTTAGTTCCAGATTAATTTAAAATTTTGAATATTGGAGCGAGTTAAATTTGTTTTCGCGGCTTGTAATTCGATCCTGAAGATCCAGGCTTTCCAGAATTGCAAGCCTCAATTTGAGATTTGTTATTTACTATAGGATATTTGTTTACTAGACAATTAATTTGATCCATCGTAATGATTTTATGTCGGGAGCCGTCAGTAGTTCTTACGACCACAATTCCATCCTGTGTCCAGCACGCTTTCATACCAAAGTGCTGTTTGGCTTTGCCAAAGATAGCTTGCCTCGTCTTGGTTAGGAACTCTCTGACAGAAGTTGACGTACCTCTCAGCCCGGATTTAGCCTTCCATACCGATTATTTTATGTCGTAATTTGTAAATCTTACAAGAATTGGTCGGTGATGGTCCTCCTTGGGTATACCAATTCTGTGACAAACTCCGAAGCTAGCCGTAGTAAAGTCTTTTACTTTCATCTTGTGGACTGTGTTTTCTATAATGTTTTCGCAGTTTTCGCCTTTAGTCTCAGGTATGCCCAAGAAAATGAGGGCCTTACGACGGTATCGAGTCTCCATAACGTCGAGTAAGTTAGAACATTCATTAATTTGTTTACGTAGTAGACCCAGCACAGAGAACATTAGTTCACGAAAGGCACGGAACTTTTCAGCCACTCTCGCCACTGTATCCTTAGCTGGGCCACAGGAGTTCAACTGTGCCTCAAGTTCGGCCATTCTTTAGAGAAACACTCTTCAAGATTGATCTGAGCGATCTTTATTTCCTCAAGCTGAGACATTGCAGCGCAGCACAAAATTTATTAGTGCACGTAATATACTGGTGAGTGGTGCGGTTAAAACACTTCTAATGTCTTTTACACATACGGACTACGTAAGTAGCTTTATGTTGAACATTAATGTACCTAATATAGCCAAATAACTTAACTTTTACTATTTTACGCACTTTTAAGAAATTCGATACACAAAAGGACGTGTTGACACTTCTGCACCTACCGCCAAACCTCCTATCGATATAGAGAAAATGAATGTATGACAAAGTAAAACCGTGGCTACTGTACCTATGAGCTCTTGTTGATATTTGTAGTTATATCATAGTGTTAAACGCGCTTGCATTTCTGGAGGTCTACATGTCGAGATGACTGGTAGTAAGATCTTTTCGAATCTCCTTAGCTGTCATACTAATATTGTATACCATCAAGAGTATTTTGTGTGACAAGGCTGCACCGTTTTCTGCATCACATGGAAAATTCAGATAAAATTTTTAACATATTGTAGATAAATAACTTATTCTATTCTTTGTCTATTATCTATTTAAAATACATAGATTTTCAAGTATTATCCTCTTAAATGTTTGATTGATAACACTTAGTGTTTCAACCTTCACCAGATCGCCAGACCACCAGACCACCAAGTGGGAAGCTTGCAAATATTGCGTCTTCTGGCGTGCGTTTGCCATTTGAGAGCGGCTGCGCCACCGGCTGTCAATCCTTCGAGCGATGTGTCCTGCCCATTACACATGATCTTAGCAATCTTTTGGACTATGTTAGTGACTTTAATTCTCGTGCGGATCTTCTCATTTTTGATTTCGATCACGCAGGGAAACTCTAAGCATAGCCCTATGCTCTCTATGCTAATTGAAGTTTTTTCACAAGTTTTTTTTTTTAATTTATGTAATAACTAATAATAAATTATTTTACTTATTAACCCCTGAATTCGATTATAAATGTCAATATAAACTGTTTTTCGTTATCTTACCATTTGAATGAAATGACTTTGCAGATTGTCTTTCAATTAATTTGTATTTAACAATTAAGAGGAAATTCCTGCTTTTTCTTCGCTTCACTTCCACTTTTTTATAATAACATATTAACTAATACAATAGAAACATCATCATCAGCCGATAGACGTCCACTGCTGGACATAGGCTACCCCAAAGATTCCCAAACAATCAGGTAGGGATTCATATAAGCGGATTTGGGCCATTTCCTACTAAGTTGGCCCAATGCACGTCGGTGGGAGCCAGAGCCTCGTTTGTTGATTAGCAGGGTGCACCACGAGCAGGTGAGTTATTATGCGGGACCCCTTACACCTCAATATAAACAAACCTATAGTTAACGTTTCACAAAACAGATAAACAGTTCAAAGGCAGAGTTCGACGTCGTGGGGTAGATAAAAGTGTTTGGCTTATGGTCCGGTGGTCATAAAGCACATAATGATACGTCAGTTCCGGTCCGATTCGCAGGTGATTTTTTTTGTCTGTATTATTTTAATGTTTCCATTATTCGCCGTCACGAATTTTTAAGTGTCACTTGTGTATTAATTTTTTATTTTTAAAAACACCCATTGTTAAAAACTTTCCTCCATACCCAAAGCAATAGTTTCGCCTTAATGGTGGTTGATAAAGTTAGTAGCTGGGACCTAGTCACCCTTGGTGAAGCCAAGAGGAATCTTCGAGACTGTATGCCGCAGACCAGGTCTGATGTAGTCCCACCGGACGAGCTCTATGAATCTGTTTTGAATATCATGTCTTAATATTTTTAACAAAACAACTAGTTTAGGATTTGATATAACATTGTGTACAATGGGAATGTGATACGTGAATACAATGACACTTCCTCTTCTTTTTGATAGAACTTGGACAGTACATGTGTTTTAGTACTTTGATTTTGAGTAATTATTGCTGTTTTTTTCTAATTTAAAGTCAATAGTTCAAAAGGTGCAATAGCCGATCGGAGTTGCTTTTCCGGTCTCCATTTGCCTTAACAATAGGTCGTAAATAAAATATGTATCATAGATATTATTATTTATTTATATAAACTTTTTTAATTATACCGAGCTCATTTAATTCCACATGGTTTTGTAATAGAGACGATATAACGTGACTTAAACTAATCTAATAAAAGGCCTACCTATCGTAAAAGGGTCTTTAGTTTCGCGGGTTTAAATAGTGGCCGCTTTTATCGCCATCCAAGTGAATCAGAAAAGGACAGCAGACTGGAAGTATCCTCTCGTTGAGGTCCCTGGGGTCTTTGCCCACTTAGGGCAACAACCGAGATAGGTTTACGCAAAGGAATCTTACATAACCAGAACTTCGCGCAATGAGACCGGTATTTTTTGAGAAATATGCCACTGATTCAAAAAAAGTAATTTGTGTTGCTAACTTCTAACGCCCGATGGTTATGTAGGTTATTATGGTAAAAATAAAAAAAATAGATTCTCTGATTTACACGAGTCCATTTATTATTATAAATTAACTCATAATAAAAATTACGTACTGAAACAAAGCCTACAACATGATACGCAACCTTCAAACGTAACAAATCATCGGCCTCCGTAGACAAACGGACGTGCAAACAAACAAAAAAGGGAACTTTTGTCGTCGTTATTTTAAACCGAGTGGACACGAGACCGGCCAGTTGGCGTAAAACCTTCACAGAGTATACACTGTCATTATTTGAAAAAAAAAAATCAAAAAAATAAACGCTTCCATTTTCAAAAATTCGAAATAATACCGGAACATGTGATTATTGTTTCATTTTTCACATTTGCACTCGTTTTGCGGCCAGTGCTATATCTATCGCATAATGAACTCCACAAGTTGTTGAGCGAGATTCGAAAATGGAACGTGTAATTCTGGTAAGAATTTTTTTTTATTTAATAAAAGAACATTGCATTTCTTTATCGCTTGTACGAACGAGACTAGTGCTAGCAAGACCACCCGTATCAATGTGGCACTCGTTGGATGATAAACGCTCGATCACATCGTAGTCATTAATTTGAGACATAAGGTGGTAAATCTCGTTAACCTAGTAATTTTAGTAGCTACAGCGCCCTCCAAATCTGAACATATAAAATCAAGTAAAGTCAATAATAATAAAAAATAAAATCTATATATGAAATAAAATAAGTATATGTAAACTTGTTTTTATTATTATTATTATTAAGGACAAGAGTGGCGTGTACAAAATGAAAAAAAACAATTCATCATTTAAAACTAAATTTAAATGTCTTCGTGACCCGCCATCTTACCGCGTTCTTTTAAACGGACCCTCACGAGATGAGGTCTTTTCTATCCTCCGTACCTTAGCTATAACACCCTCGTACTGTACTGGTATAACAGTATTACTTCGGCTGGACATCATATGAGAGAGTATTCTGAGCTAAATATATGAAACTGAGCAAATGTCATTTGAATGACAGCAAATATTTGGCCCATTGGAGAGTAAACAAGAAAAATACAAACATACTTAGATTCTAGTGAATGATTTTTAAAGGATGACGAAATCACGAAAATATTTAGATAATTTGAATAATCTTGATAATCTACTCCAAAAGCAGGCACTTCCAGGTCACCCCGTGAGGTCTATCAAAATAATAATGTATTTCTACTTAGAGTAGTGATAGGTCACTATTGCTGAAGATGATTCAACTGGGTACCATCGCAACACGTATTTCGATTTATGTACTGCGCAATTATTACCGTGTTCCGGTTTCATTACTTTGATGATCTTTTTGATTCTAATTACCTATCTCTATAAAAATTGTGTTGTCTGGTCATGTTGTATATAAATAATATAAGAAATAAATTTAAAGTTGTATTGATAAAAGATAGGTTTGATGAATTCGTTTAAAAATTTTGTAATAACCTCCTATCGTTATAAGTACTAGCAGACTTGTTATTATTGAATAGTGTTATTAGATTAATAATAGGTTATAAGCTTGTTAATAGTTAACCTGTTAATTCTCTTTTTAATTGCGCAATTTTAACGGACTCTTTTACTAGGACGTGTCAGTACGTCACGCCCGGAGAACGTATGAAACTATACGTCTCACCCGTTCCAAGGCGCAACATATATTTTTAGGTCATATATATGTCCTACCCGTACGGGCTATTATTTCAGTTTCACGTATTTATATGTCCCACTCGATTAATAGGTTAATAGTTAATAGCATAGTAATACTAGGAGTGGACATGTTAAAGTAATGTTTCTTTTTATACTTTATTACTTTTTTGAGGTTTTGGACCTATGCAGACTATTTCAGCACCGTCATAACCTAAACAACTAGTACCTAATTCTTACTGTTAACAGCTAACATTATACTGAAGTATTATCTATGTATTTCTTAACCAACACAAAAAATATATTTGTAAATAGTTATTGCTGCTACTGTGGTTGGTGAAGGGAGATTACACTGACACTGAGTCTGATAAGTTATAAAGCCGTCAATCAATATCTTCCTCACGTGTATGGTCTAGGCACATTCTGTCAATATATGAGGCACATGTATTCTTTGATACAACTCACATTTGGACCAATCTACTGTTCTCATTAAATATTTAAAGTAGTCCAGCGGCATGTCTCCATAACGATACGTAAAACCAACTGCAAGTAACTCTCTCCATATACTACTGTTTGCAAACCACAGTACACGGTTTACCCTCTAATGAATCTAGACCAAAACCCTTTTCTCGGCACTTTGATAAAGTAACCTTTTAATTTTCTACAAATTTTGCTTACGATATAATCTAAATACATGAAAGTTTCAACGCCATTTAAAATGCTACTCTATGCCAAGTTGTCTGCCTCCTCGCTATCATCTGTGTCAACGTAGACAGTACCCATTGCATCGGTAAAACCCATTGATACCTTTGATGTTACTGACGGTCATTGGCTGCGGTTACTGCTCAACATCAGGTAAGTTGCAAGCTTGTTTGCAACCTAAGTAGTATAAAAAAAATTGAGTAGTTAAATACGAAAACCTGATTTAGAACGCTGTTCATATAATTAATATGCGACATTATGATTGATCGTAACCTTTTTTTTACCGGGGGGATATCTTCTTAAAAGATAACCTGCTTCTGGAGGGAAGACAAGGTTATGTGGTGCTTCTACCAATTAAAACCCCCTCGGTACATCAGGAGAGGCTCCGGGATCTCCTACGGAACGCACCGGTGCCCCTCTGCACTCTAGCTAAAACATTCTACGGATGGCCAAAGCTCTCCTCAGCACGCACGCTGTGCTACGGCAAATACAACACCATCATGTATTTGCCGTCCTCCTAAGGCTATGCTACTTGTTGAGCTCTGAGAGTCCTTTTAGTCGCCTTGTACGACAGGCAGAGAATACCTTAGTTCTATCCTTTATATCCCGAGACTACAGGTCTTGTTGGTTGTAACCTAACCTTCGTTGCTCCTAAAAACAGGCTCGAAATTCCTAAAAAAAAAAATATATCGCGTAATGAGATCTGACATTTGTAACGTAACAAAGGACTTGAATTATAATATAATATGTTGCAATTACACATTTTTTTGTTTGTTCTCCCCTCCCCACTGCAACCTTGGTTCTTACTCAACTGTCCCATAACCTTTTGTGCGGTGACCGCGATTCCGCAACCATAATAGTTATCAAAATTATCACGGAGATAATATGCAAATTAACATGGAATCAAAGTTTTTTTTTAAATGACTGTAATAAACGGACTATATTCGGTGCATTACACTGCCAATCATCAAAAAGTTTTATACATATATAAAACTTTTTTGGTGATAAGATCTCTGTTGCTGTTGTATTAGAATGATATAGACATCAGGTTGTGCTCTTTGCCTTAAGACGTAAAATGTTAAATCCAGTTACTCCATTATCATTAGCTACAACGCCCTTCATACCAGTAATGTTTGCACAATACTATTTGATAGCAGAAATAGGAGATACGGTGCTACCCACCTAGACGGTGTTTGGTGATAGAGTACTGTCACTAGTAAATTCATATAAGACCAACGGGAATGGCCTTATGTCTGCTATAGCACAGTAAACAGACCACATATCTTTCCTTAGGACATGCTAAGAGTTAATCCTTGAGATTTCTCGTAATATAATATTTAAGTGAACAGAATACTGTTTTTTTATTTTATGAGACGAGCGGGACGTACACCTGATGGTAACAACGTGGCGCTAATGAGTGATGTATACACGGCACCATATTACGCTCGTTCGCCTTGAAACAGGATGTTAAGTATCATTGCCCCCTTAGCTACAACTCCCTTCAATCCAGAACACAGTAACATTTGCATACATTGTTTAGCGGCAGAAATAGAAGTTGCGGTGGTACGTTTCTGGACGATCTCCGGTAATGGACACCTACCACCAGTGATTCCCTCGTTCCCTAAATTAAGAGGCTTTAGAGAATTTCTCTACTGATATATAAGACGCCAGTCATATTTATGGTATAAACATATATATAAAACTTTTTTTTTTTTGGTAGGCTAGGCTACAAACGCCCGCACGTCAGAGCCTGGGTGAATCTCAAGAATTCTTGGTAAAGATCAATTACCAGGTGGAAGGTTGTCATCCTTGACTAAAACTAACATGTCAACTATGATATCATTATTAAAATGTTTCACCCATTTGGGTCTTTGTTGAAGTCTATTTTATTCTCGACTTCACCTGTGCCTAAAATATTGAACTAATCTCCGAGTTAATTGCCAACGTCAATTCTGTTAATGTTGCTTTCTCGAAATGATTTTTCAGATACAATAATAGGAGATTCTCCTATTAGAAAGTGACCGGGAGCCAGTGGTGAGAAATGATTAATATCGTCGCTAATTTCAGATATGAATTATGTCTCTTTGAATGTTAATGTGGTGTTTTCAAAAATTCTTTTACATAGTGTTTGATAGAACGTACTCTGGCCTCTTAAAACCCGTCGAAGATGGAGAAATATTATGCCAAGTAGTTCCATCTCTCGCAAGCCGATCGTAAATCTCTTTTCTTATTGATGCTAAATGTTCTTGAAACAGCATTTAGATTACTGCAATATCCTGAATCTTTTAAACGCGGCTATAAAACTTTCATTATCCTATCCACTGACAATCTCTATGTGCTTCGCTTTGGTTCACAAGCATACAAATATACTTCTATGACTTAATTCTTCTAAGTCCAAGATTTTACTTAATTAATTTTTTTTCCAAGTTCGGGTAGTTGAAATTATTTTGAAGTTGATAATTCATTTCTGTAAACTTTGCTAAGTTTCAAGGTGACACTACTGCTTCATTAATTCTCTATTATTTACGGTTAGCAGTCCAAAAATGCCGAATCGATTGGTACACTAACATTGATTACTACCACTTACAGTAACCACTGCTACCCACTCTTTACTTACCCCTGTAATTTCACTAGCTGCACCCCTTTCAAAACAGAACATTACATTATCGTTTAACCGAAAAAAAGACTACGGTTACATCTAGATGGCACCCGACTAGATAATCTATTACCAGATAGAGTTTTATTTAAAAAAAATGTGCCAAGGACTCACTTTGTTTTAGTCTACCTGTGACATCATGCTATTGTTTTCGCCGGATTTGTGAGTACATAGAAATAAATGTAAATTGTATGAATATTTCAATGTCAGCATTAATTTTTTTTACTTACCCAGGAAACAGTTTAATCTGTTTTATTTTTGCTTTTGTGTTATATATCCGTCATAATCACGAGGTTCTTTCTTCAAATTGAAGTTTAGATATGTTATTTTTATTCAATTATTTCAAACAAGGCGTTTTACTTAAACATCTGGTAACAAAAAAGCGTTCCATATATTTTAATACATAGTTTAACTGTCTTTATACTGTCTTCTATTAAACCTATATATATTTCTATCCTGAAGTTCTAGTGAAGGTTCCGTTAGTCGCCGTTCGACGCATCACGTTATTAAAATATACAAACCCCGGAAAGCGTAATGACTACCTGAACAAAAAGCCAGCAGGAAGCGCTTCTAACTCGTACAATCATCCAACAAAAAATACTTACGTTATTGACCAATCTCCGCGATAACGGAATAATTATTCGCTCTGACCGTAATCTTTAATAACTTAACGTTTAAAGTTACATTGTTCCGTGTTAAAGTTACATTAAGTTGTTGAATTAACCTCATCACTGTGATTTGTAACATTTACTGGAATGTAATCAGAACGAGATGAATAAAGTTTCCTTCTGTACCTCGTTGAATTGGTCGGTCAGTCTCAGATAAGCCTTGTCTATCGTAGAAGGTATCCAAAAAGGTTTTCGTGGGACGTGTGGATTGTGGGTATGAAGTGGTGGCTTGTCGTATCAAAGCGAGGGTGCCGAGGAGAGTTACAGCCTTTCCTGGTGGTCCAGGACATCCGTGCTTTAGACGTAGGACAGGAAGCACGGGGTGTTCCGTAGGAGAACCCAGCGCTTCTCGACAATCTCGAAAATCCCACATAACCTTGTCTTCCTGCCAGAAGTAGGGTATCTTTATAAAACATTTACTTCCGGATAAAAAAAATAATATGGATTGATAGTCTGATCTAAAATGTACTAGAGGACTCAAAATAAAGTAAATAAGTATATTTTAAATGATGATAAATAACAAGACATCTTCTGTGTTGTTGATTTGATATCTTTTCTTAAAATGGATATAGAACTTTTAGCTCTAAATTCATGTGCTGTTAAGTGATAATTACATCGAAGTTGTTGATAACGAACGATGTGGGGATGTATTTGTGGGAGGCCAGGGAGTGAGCGTTTACTGTCTTATAATTTTAATGATAATAAAGATGATGATGAAGCGTACATGTTTAAAATACTGAGGTAAATCGGGAACAGGATGATGGTAGCCAGAGGAAATTAAAAACACTCTACCGCCTTACAAACTCCACTATAATGCAAGCGCAGTTTAATCTAGGTGCCCAGCTTGATATGGTTATGGTTCTTTTTTATAATACATTTACGATAGAGATTTGCAGGAATAATTTAGATTTTTACTACATAATGTTTAAAAAATATATGGAATATGTTAATATGGAAACGAGGCGTGATATATATGTATGTATGTTCAGCAGTGGACGTCTATCGGTTGATGATGATGATGATGATGATGATGATACTACAAACACACATTGAGTTAAAAATCATCAATTTCAATAAATTGGAATAACTTGGGTATATTTAGAGTAACGAATGTACACGTACTGTATATCACAATTTCTTTTTCAGATACTGACATCTATCTTATTAATCTCTCTTCGGTTGCCATTAGCGGATAGTTCCGTTTTATCCGCTGTGTTATCACCATCAGAAAGCGAAACACTCCAACGCCAAGAGAGGAGCTACTACGAGAGATACGGGTCAAAAAGGCCTTTGTATGACAGAGCGGATTACGACCGTCCGTCGTCTTGTGGAAGATGTGACGATCGTTACGATGACAGATACGACGACCGCGACGATTACGACGCTGGCAGAGATAGGTACGACGACGATCGACGCTCGAACCGACCGTCATCTAGCAGCAGGTACGACAAGAACAAAGATTACGATGATGATAGAAGATATAATAGCGACAAAAAGAACGGACAGAAAAACAGTACCGAAGATGATAGCGGTTCAGATAAGAAAAAACCATACGATGATCCAGACAGACCGAATAGCGGTAGAAAGGGTAACAGAGATAGGCACAGGCACGACGATAGGGATAGGAACAGACCTGACCATTATGACAGATTTTTACGGGACCCTTATAGATATGATAGACCATATTACGACGATCCATATAAGGAGAGGAGGCCGTACGACAGATATTATCCGTACTCCGATAGGTATGATGATGATTACCGAGGCGGATACGACGGATACGGTTATTCGGGTTATAGAAGACCTTATTATGACGATCGTTATGACAGAGGGAGCGCGTACGATGTTTATGGAGGTTATGGACCTAGTGTTGGAAGAGGAGCTCATGACAGGTGAGTGAGAATGGAAAAGATCAGATACATATCAAATCATATGTTAATGATATAGTTAGTTGACACCTACAATTAAACGTATGGGTCATGTATTTTTATCCATAAATAAGGTGAAGCGTGACTCTGAGATCACAATTCACATGGTTTTAGTTGACAGCGAGGGAGTGGATGGTACGTAGGGCAATGATACCTTCAAACCAGCACATGACTGTTGTAAATCTTATTTGTCTTGCCGATTCGTTATATAAAATAAAAATCCAATACCATAAATCCACAAATCATATCTGCTACAAAACACAGTGCCACTAGCTTGGTAATTCTAATTACCATTTAATTATTCACAATTTATCTTTGCCCCAACCTAGATTTCTCGATTTTTGTTAATTCAATGACGTTGCAGTTCATTTACCTAATAAATCACAAATAAACCGTTACTTTTGAAACATGTCAATGGACAATGCTAATAAAAAAAACATTATAGGATACAAAAATTGACGCTTTCGCCTAAATTCACCATTGTTACATGTGCTCAATGACCATGTAATAACAGCACACATTGAATAGTGACAACAACAACAGTACCACCGTTGTCTATGCTCATTTCCCGCCAATATAACATAACTGTCAATATGTAGAGTCATTGTTGTAAAAGAGTTTTTTTTTTCTGCGAATTGGGAGAGCTAAAACCTTTAACTGCCTTTTTGGCGCAGCGATTATCCCAGGACTATATGTGATGAAGTGGATGGTGGTATCATTTTTTCGAACCCACCTGGCTACTTAAAAAAAAATTATCGATATATTCTAAAAAAAAAATGTTTTAAATAACATAGACAAGAAAGTCGATCGTTGGTTTTATAAAAAGCAGATGAACAATCAAAGATCTAGAATAGATAATTGAACTCCGTCCAGTAGTTGAGCATGGAAATTGGAAGACACTCCTCACACACACATCTCCAGTAATGACACGGCGTTTTCAATATTACACGACTTTTGATAAAACTTAAATGTTTTTTTTTAATTAATTTGATAGGATAATTATAACTAATCCAGTTTCGTCTTTTGTTGAACTTGTCAAAATTCAATTAGACGAGAATTGAATGTCAATAGGCGATAAAGACTCAAACTTGTAAAATTCCACTCAAGAACAGGTGAATAGACACTTTTTTTTATTAACGACGCAACTAGAGGAACAGTACGTTCACCTGTTGATAAGTTTTACGCCTGCCTACAAGAACGTGGCGCTTGTTAGTATGATATATATTACACCACATTGCTCTCGCCGCCTGAGACGTAAGATGATGAGTCTCGTTACCCTAGTAATTACAGAAGCCAGACCGTTCTTCAAACCGGATCACAGTAATGTTTGCACTTACCTGGACGGTTTCCAGGAACAGAGACCTACGATTACATATATTATTACCATAACACAATATTATACAAAATTACCAGTAATTAGTATTTTTAAAATAATGATTTGTTTTACAATGTATTCGAATCGCAATGTCGATCTAATGGCAGTTTCAGGCCATGGGACGAGACCTATCGCGGCCAGTCGGGCTGGGATGACGGCGGTCGAGGGTATTATTTCGCATCCGGTCGACCCGAAGCTGGTCCATCCCAATACTGGGGACGGCCGGAATACTCAAGGTGAAATGTGATAGTTTTTTTTTGTATTTAAAACAAAAGAAAAAAGTAACTTTATAACCAGACGATAGACGTCTACTGCTGAACATAGGCCTTCTCAAAGAGCTGCATATCGATCGGTCATGCGCTGCACGTATCCAGGCGCAGGCGCAGGCTTGCCGTGACCTTACAGTCAGCATGACCTCGGCACTGCTGGGCACTAGGAGCCGTCGTTTGTAGGGATTCATCCGGGATGATTTGGGCCATTACCTGTCACGCTGGCCCAATGCGAGTTGGTAGAAACCAGGGGCTCGATTATTGATTAGCAGGGTAGATTACGAGCAGGTGAGGTTAGTTTGAGTTATTGTGCGGAACCACTTACACCTCAGTTATATAAAAATAAGAATTTTTATTTGTATATATAGCCAGACCGCCACGACATGGAGAGAAGTTAGAGAAGAAGAGAAAGAGTAGAAGAGTATATATAATAGTTTTAAATTGATTACCTAATTCTTCTAAGTAAATTTACCCATATTCCGATTAGTTCTTCTTTTGTATCCATAATGAGCCAATGTTCACACTCGATTCTGTACGATGGTAAATGACGAGTTCAAAGGTGGAGAAGCTAGCCTAGGATTTTCAACTCTCATATATTGGTAGCCAGAACGTAGTTTCAATGTTCAACAGCCAAGCGGCATCAAAAAATGCTTACTACCGACAAAACATCACTATACGTGGACCAGGAATTGAAGCAGGGATATCACGATAAGATTAAACCAAGTGTGTTTAGGAATTAACCATTTACAACTCTATTTTCAGGTCACCATCTAGTTCCAGTAGTTGGGGTAGCGTCGGGTACTCATCGGGATACAAAAACCCTGTAGCTGATTACCGCGGCTCGTTCGGATACGGCCAAACTGGCGGATATAGTCCAACCAGCGGATATGGTCAAACCAGCGGATATGGCCAAACCAGCGGATATGGTCAAACTGGCGGTTATGGCCAAATTGGAGGTTATCGCCAAGACGTTAATCCTCAGTACGGGCAAACCAGCGGGTGGCACAGTGTTGGTGAAAGACGGCCCTATCGTGATCAAAGGTATGAATAATAAAAAGTGGAAGCACTAATTTACTGATTTCTGTTAAAAGATCGGTCAGTCATTTATTGCTGATCTTCCAAATTGAGGAAAACCAGTATCCATCATCATTATCAGCCGGTAGACGTACATCTCAATTTTTTCCGAAATACTATACATACACATATACTATATTCGATACAATCAGGGATTATACAAAAACTATCAACACCAGCTCATAGATGTCCACTGTTGGACATAGGGCTCCACCAAAGTTTCCCCCCTCGATCATATAGGGATTTGGTGGGAGCCAGAGCCTCGTTTATTGAATGGCAGGGTGCATCACGAACAGATGAAGTTGGTTTGGATCCTGTAAGTTGTTGTGCGGGAACCGTTATACCCCCACACACCACCTACAAAAATGATACATAATACTTACAACCCTTACCAACCTTAAAGATTTTTCCCTGTTTCAGCGGAGTTAACCAGCTAGACAACACTAACAGCAATGGCCGATACGGCCAAGGCGGTGAAGGTCCAACTGTTTATGGACAACCAAACAATAACCAAGCAAATTCTAATATTTACGGCTCGAGTAGTACAACGCCTGGAACAAGCTATTTGCACGCGCGGGAAGATGATATTGTGACAGCTAAACCTGCTGATGACTCTAGCACGCCGCCATCTTAGAAATTTAGAACTATACGTATAACAGCTAAGTTAGCTGATGACTCCAGCACGCAGCCAACTTAGAAATTTAGAACTATATCTATGACAGACAGCTAAACAAACTGATAACTCCAGCACGCTGCTATCTTGGAAATTTATAACTATATCTATGACAGCTAAACAAACTGATAACTCCAGCACGCCGCCATCTTGGAAATTTAGAACTATATCTATGACAGCTAAACAAACGTAACTCCAGCACGCCGCCATCTTGGAAATTTAGAACTATATTTATGACGGCTAAACAAACTGATAACTCCAGCACGCCGCCATCTTGGAAATTTAGAACTATATTTATGACGGCTAAACAAACTGATAACTCCAGCATGCCGCCATCTTAGAAATTTAGACTATATCTATAACAGCTAAACAAACAGAACTCCAGCACGCCGCCATCTTAGAAATTTAAAACTATACTTATGACAGTTAAACCAGCTGATGACTCTAGCGCGCCGCCATCTAGGAAATATAGAAGTAAAATTATGACAGCTAAACCAGTTGTTGATTCCATTACTCCGCCATCTTAAATAGATAAAAAAGGAACGCTTTAAATAATTTCGAAAATGTTCTCTTGAGTAACTCTTAAATATATATTTATTATATGATGGTGAAAATATATTAAATTTTTAGCGCCAATTCAAATTATTTAAAATGAATAAATAATCAGTTAATTAATTCTGTTGACGCAAATAATTTGAATCAGTTGAATTTAAGTATTTTTAAAATATATCAGCTGATGTAATAGTTAAGTTTAAATTCTGAATAATCAAAAATATCGTATGGTGCCGGATGTCTTGACATTATTCTACGTCATTATCATCATTATCAGACGTCAGACGTTATTCTACATAAACTATCTTAATGAAGCATTTCCCAAAAGGGTTTGCTAATTTTTAGT
The DNA here is from genome assembly GCA_029286815.1 of Troides helena. Lineage (NCBI taxonomy): Eukaryota > Metazoa > Arthropoda > Insecta > Lepidoptera > Papilionidae > Troides > Troides helena. The sequence continues at coordinate 11,000,807 of JAGSMV010000013.1, read as the reverse complement.
TTATAAATATTAATAGAATATTCAAAAGTAAACAAAATATGTAATTGTTTTTATCATCATCATCAACCGATTGACGTTCACTGTTGGACATATATTATTTTTCAGACTATTTTATCATAGTATTATTATTACCCTATTTCATTAGGTTAGCATTTACAAGAAATTTGATGATTTCGATTATTATTAGATTACTTTAATAAAACAATTCTAAATTAATCGACTCATTTTTATGTAACTCATGAACGATGTTAAGCTTAGGTTAGTTGTATGTGAAAATTGAATGTCGCATAGTCTAACATGCATGTCCGATTTATATTAAAGTTTCACAATAAATAAAAAAAAAACTATTAACATACCAAACTGTTTATTAGTCTTTTAATTAAAAATTAATAATTACTTTGTACATTTCCAACACGATAAGCTGATATGGCGCGATCAAATTTAATATCATTGTAACATACATATCATGGTATTAATAGATATACAAATAAACTTGCCAAGTTTATGTGAAATCAATGAAATCCTTTGAATATTTCTTGTTAATGGAAATTAGGTGACAAAACTTAATCTATTATGGAAAAAACGAAAAGCTTTTTAAGCATCCAGTTAATTATATTGGATATAACATAGCGTTAAAGCATATTACGTAGAATTAATAAGAAATTGGAGAACAATTATTATATTTCACATCAGTGCCATCTGACATTTATATTATAAACTAGAACTTCTAAAATCATAAGTTTCTATTTTACTAGGTGGCGCTTTATTTAAAACATTGGTAACCAGCCTTTATAAAAATCTTTAATCCGTAGAAGTAAATTAGGTGTACATTAGCGCCATCTATTGTTTTCATTATTAACTACGACATTCTATAGTTATGAATTATGCACTGGATAGAGCTTTAATCAAAAATATTTCAGATAAACCTTCGTCGCCATTAAAAACTTTATCGTAAATCGTAATCGTAGTAACTAAAACTTCTGCCAATGCCTATCAATACGTTCTGTACCCACAGAACTATTGACGGCAACATCTGAACATTCGCTTAGTTTTCGACGGTGTAAATAAAAGACTGATACTTAATCATGTCATTTCATCGATCGCAGTAACTACACAAGAGCCTGAATTAATATAATCACACAATTAACAATTTGATAAAATGATTACACGATTATTTCTGATAAGCGGCATGCTTTCGACCACTTGGCCTTAAGTCCCCGCGTGTCTTACAACCGTACAATAATACTAATAAAATAATAATTCCTTTTTACCAGTAATTAATTAATTTTGATTAGTGTTGTGTTGGACTGATAAAAAAAATGACGGAACAATATTCAGTGAATGTGGCAGGATATGCTTCCGAAGATGGGAAATTATCCAATGGCGATGTCAAATCCTCTCTTGCTGTACCAGCAAAAATGTAAGTACTCTACCATAATAATTAAAATCGAAATTATAATGTGACGGAGAGTGAAACTTTTTTGTTTTTTTTTTCAATTTATAACTCGTAGAAAAGTTCAAAGAATCGAAATTTTGTCAAGAATATTTTTTTTATTCAAAGAAATTACGAGACGAGTGGAACATTCACATGAGGTTAAGTGATACGCCTGCCTATAACAACGTGGCGCTAGTTTGTCATTTCATAGATATCATACACTGAACGATATTGTGCACGTCGCCTTGAGACATAAGACCCTCGTTACCCCAGTAATTTAACTAGTTACAGCGCTCTTCAAACCGGAACCCAGTAATATGGCAACGGAAATAACGCTGCACTGGTACCTACCTAAACGGTCTCTGGCACACGAGACCTTCCACCAGTCAATTAGGTATACCATCAATAAATACAAATAAATTAAGTTATAATAAGAAAAACGGAAATCTTTGGGGAGGCCTATGTCCAGCAGTAGACATGATAATGATGATGACCATGAAAAAAAAGGAAAACTAAATAATATATTAAAAATTTATACAAGTTAAACAAGCTTGAAGAAGAATGAACTGGTCCGATCTGGAAGAGACTGCAGTAATCAGTGCCGTGGACTGGTGGTAGGTGTCTGTCGCCGGAGACTGGCTAGACAGGTACCACCGCAGCTCCTATTGCAGGCGACAAACTGTAGTGTAATATTACTATGTACCGGATTGAAGGGCGCTGTAGCTAGTGAAATTACTGGGGTGATGTGGCCTCGTCAAATCATCATATGTCTCAGGCGCAACGCAATATGGTGCAGAGTATGATATATCATTATAACTAGCGCTATGTTGTGGATAGTCGTATCACTTATTATCAAGTGAACGTTCTGCTAGTCCCGTCGCTTGTTTCTATAAAAAATAATTTAAATTGATAAGATATTTTTTAAGATATATTAATACATCTGTTTTGACTCCCGCCATAACAACAACTTTCAAGTTTAAACCTCTCCTTCTTTTCTTTTAATCAGCATCAGGACAGGACAGGACGAGTGGGATGTTCATCCCATGTTCCTAATGAGGAACAGTTCAGTTCAGTTTTAGTGACCATTGTCACTTATCACGTAAAACTATTATTTTTTCTACAATGGACTAACACTTCGATTAGTCCATTGTAGAAAAAATAATAGTTTTAAAATTTACCATAACATCGCTTTTGTACTTATCACAAAGCGACAAGATGAATAGTCTTAGACCTCAGATTTTTTTTTCTTCAATCGATCGACGAGACGAGCGCGATGTTCACCTGATAGTAAGTGATACACCTGTTCATAATAACGTTGCGATTCGTTAGGATGTTATCTACTGAACTATACTGCGCTTGTCGTCCGAGACATAAGATATTGAGTCTCCATATTACACAGCGCCTTTCAAACCGGAACAAACTAATATTTGCACACTTCTGTTTGTCGTCTCCCATAGGCGCTGCGATGATACCTACTTTTTTTTATCGTAGTGGAAATATTCTTAAAAGATACCTTGCTTCTGGAGGGAAGACAATTATGTGGGGGCATCTACCCACTAAAACCCCTCGGTGGTCGCTGTCAGTGCATTAGGAGAGGCTCCGGGAGCTCCTGCGAAACGCACCGGTACCGCCCACGGAAGGGCAAAGCCCTCCTTAGCACTCACACTGTGCTACGGCAAATACACGACCACCATGTAATTGGCGTCCTTCTAAGGCTCGCTTATAGAGCTCTGAAGTCCCCCACCACGGGCGTCCTTGTAAGACTCGCTTATTGATCTCTGAAGTCCCCCACCACGGGCGTCCTTGTAAGACTCGCTTGTGTGCTCTGAAGTCCCCACCATTGGCGTCCTTCACAAGACTCGCTTATTGATTCTGAAGTCCCCATTGGCGTCCTTGTAAGACTCGCTTATTGATCTCTGAAGTCCCCACCACGGGCGTCGTTCTAAGGCTCGCTTATTGAGCTCTGAAGTTCACCACCATGGGCGTCCTTCTAAGACTCGCTTATTGATCTCTGAAGTCCCCCACCATTGGCGTCCTTCTAAGGCTCGCTTATTGTGCTCTGAAGTCCCCCACCATGGGCGTCCTTCTAAGACTCGCTTATTGATCTCTGAAGTCCCCCACCATTGGCGTCCTTCTAAGGCTCGCTTATTGATCTCTGAAGTCCCCATCATTGGCGTCCTTCACAAGGCTCGCTTATTGATCTCTCTGAAGTCCCCCACCATTGGCGTCCTTCTAAGGCTCACTTATTGTGCTCTGAAGTCCCCCACCATGGGCGTCGTTCTAAGGCTCGCTTATTGAGCTCTGAAGTTCACCACCATGGGCGTCCTTCTAAGACTCGCTTATTGATCTCTGAAGTCCCCCACCATTGGCGTCCTTCTAAGACTCGCTTATTGATCTCTGAAGTCCCCACCATTGGCGTCCTTCTGCTGCCTGCTTATTGATCTCTGAAGTCCCCCACCATTGGCGTCCTTCTAAGGCTCGCTTATTGTGCTCTGAAGTCCCCCACCATTGGCGTCCTTCTAAGGCTCACTTATTGTGCTCTGAAGTCCCCCACCATGGGCGTCGTTCTAAGGCTCGCTTATTGAGCTCTGAAGTCCCCACCATGGGCGTCCTTCTAAGACTCGCTTATTGATCTCTGAAGTCCCCCACCATTGGCGTCCTTCTAAGACTCGCTTATTGATCTCTGAAGTCCCCCACCATTGGCGTCCTTCTAAGACTCGCTTATTGATCTCTGAAGTCCCCCACCATTGGCGTCCTTCTAAGGCTCGCTTATTGTGCTCTGAAGTCCCCCACCATTGGCGTCCTTCTAAGGCTCGCTTATTGATCTCTGAAGTCCCCCACCATTGGCGTCCTTCTAAGGCTCGCTTATTGTGCTCTGAAGTCCCCCACCATGGGCGTCGTTCTAAGGCTCGCTTATTGAGCTCTGAAGTCCCCACCATTGGCGTCCTTCTAAGGCTCGCTTATTGTGCTCTGAAGTCCCCACCATGGGCGTCGTTCTAAGGCTCGCTTATTGAGCTCTGAAGTCCCCCACCATTGGCGTCCTTCTAAGGCTCGCTTATTGTGCTCTGAAGTCCCCCTACCCTCAAAGCCCATGAACCCTAGGACCCATTTAGACGCCTTATACGACAAGTATACCTTAGTCCTATTCTTAATAGACGGATACTAACAGGACCGGTGATAAACCACTAACTAATAAACGTACAGCCTCCCACAAAGATGATAACGCTACTTAGAATGACATACACTGCACCATTTAATTATTTATCGTAACAATGCACTATATTAATATTAAAAAATTATTATATCTTTATAAATATGTCCTTGTGAAGAATACATATAATTGCTATGATTAATACTTCGCCGGAATTGTATGATACCTATATATTTATCATGCGGTCACACAATGAGCGATGTTATCGATATATTTTACGTAAGCCACAATCTAGAATATCTAGACTACAATTTGAAGTGTTGTTGTGATAAATAATTTGTAATAGATAAAGTTGGAGCTGGTGATAACATACTTTTAATGTTGCAATTCATATTTATGCCGGTACAGCCGTTTTCTCTTTTGGTTTCCGACGAGAAATCTTCGAAAGATATCCTCCTGTTTGATTATGTGAGGATTTACTAAAACCCCTCGCTGGTCTGCATCAGTGCATTTGGAGAGGCTCCGGGATCTCTTGCAGGACTCACCGATGCCCCTATACACTTTGTGTTGACACCGCTCTGAGGAGGAGCCAAACCTTAGTCACCGTCGCTGAGCCATACGCTGTCCCAGGCAAGTTCGCTTTTTGAGCGATAAGGGCCCCACCCTAAAGATCTGCGAAACTCCTCGACCTTTTTAGTCGCCTACTACTACAGACAGGGCTCACCTTAGTCCTATTCTTACTAGACCGAGACTACTGAACTGATGCTGGTACAGCCTGTGGTAGCAGTTTGTTTCTAACCTCGAACAGTAGTGGACAAACATTAATGTATTTACGTTCGAAGAGAACTGTACTATTGTAAGTATTATTGAGTGAACTGTACTTATTGTTTAAAAAAAAAACATAACTTTTTCTAATAAAAACACTGTTAGTACAATTAAAACAAAAGCCAACAACAAGCTGGTACACAGTGGAAGAAATGGTGCGAAGTCGTAAAGGAGTGGGACCGGATTCCAATACCATCTTGATTCTGATGATGTAAGCGCTTGAAAGCCACAGCGACTCTTACAGCTCATCTGATACTGGGCTCGTGGACCTGGATCCACGGCCTGGTTCTAAGAAGTGTATCATGGAGTTTAGTTATCCGACGATGGATTATTCCTTTCTGGTGAAACTACCCGGTCGTCGAAGACGGGCTCGGGTCCGTTCTCCTACCTCCTTCGTCTGTATTGGAATCTCAGGGCAGTGATGACCACCCCTGATCGCGAGTGTACCTGGTGTACGCGGTGTGTGATGCTGCAGAGCCGTCTTCAAAAGCCAGGATGATGTGATGTCGAAATTTGGAGGGGATCAAGTCCGAAGTATATGGATGTTGGTGACGGACAGACTGTGCGTGGTGTGCGAGACCCTGGGGATGTCGGGATTGGTGCATGCCGTGATCTGCGCTTGTTGGTCCTGGATCCAATTGGTTTCCTCAATCTGATCGCCAGACTCCAGTTTGAAGAGCACGTAATGATGATGATGAAAAGGAAACGGCTCTGGTAATAACCATACTGATCTTCGTTGGTCTTAAATAAATGTCAAATGGTATCATCGCCAGTTTCCACTCCAAAATATCCTATAAAACTTTCTAGGTAGTCTAGATAGATATTACCGCAGTGACTTTTTCTACCACCAAACAGTACTATGGAAACTTTACTGTGTTCTGGTGAGAAGGGCGCTGTAGCTAATTAAATTAGTGGGGAAGGACACTCAACATCTTGTCTCAGACGACGAGCGCAATGTAGTGCTGATCAGCCTGTTGCACCAATTGATTTTAATTAAACACCGACTATTGCGTATTGATTTAGCTGGATTCCTGGTCAACCATGATCTGGATCGATTCTATGACCTTTAATCATCATCAATATCATCAGAACGTATGAACATTCAATGCTGTTACTAATGGTAGGTCTCTCTAGTCGCAGACCATCTAGGTAGTTACCACCGCAGTTCCTACTGCAGCCAATAAATAGAAGTGTGCAATAGTTACTATGTTCCAGTTTGAAGGGCGCTGTAGCTAGTGAAATTACTGAGGTAAAGATATTTAAGATCTTATGTCTTTAAGCGACGAACGAAATGTGGAGCAATGAATATCATTCTAACGAGCGCTACATTGTCATGGGCAGGCTTATCACTTACTATCAGGTGAATACCTTGCTCGACTTATAGCTTCATAAAACACCAAGTGATACTTTTGGTGTTGTCAGTCCTCCAGGTAGAAGCAAACATCGCTACGCTTTACGCTTTGTTAAGACGTTTAGCTTTCTAGAATATTCTAGCAGGAGTAGTCAGTAGAAGTCCCCCAAAGGTGGAAGGGGTCCAGCACAACAACTCATAAGACCCAAGCCTACCTCACCTGCTCGTGGTGTACCCTGCTAATCAACAAACGAAGCTCTGGCTCCCATGATTGGGCCAGCGTGGTATGAGATGGCTCAAATCGTTCCCATAGGAACCCTTACATACGACAGCCTCTTGTGCCGGACGGTACTGGAGACCATGCTGACTGTAAGGTGCTGCGGTAAGCTGCTAGATGTGGAGGTCTTTAGAGGAGGCTGTGTCCAGCAGTGGACGTCTATCGGCTGATGATGAAGTCTATAGCAATCCCGTCTGTTAACTTTGTGATATACAAACGAAACTTACTTTACTTATTGTCAATGGCCCAGTTCCGGTAATCGGATTACCATAACAACAGTTAAGCTGGAAGCCATCGCGATTCGAGCTGACCGTTTTATAATTACTCATTAGATGTAAGAGTTTATACACTGCGCCGTGACGGAGCTTCAGCAGCCTCCATGGCGCAGTGGCACCGCATATCCCTGGTAGGATTCCGTGGCAGAATGTAGAGGATTGTTGATACGCTTCTACTGAACCTGTAACTATCATCCGTTAAATCTTCCTTCATAACAGCTCTGTGTTCCCGCTGTAAATGTATTATAGCTGGAATATTCTGGACGATCATCTTTCACTCTTCACGTCCTCAATGTATACCAGTGTTTTGCATTATACGCAAAAATACGTGTACTGTATGCAAAAAACAACCGTTCCTATCCAAGGAATCTATAAGATGCAGAGTATTGTTAGAAAACTGTAACTTTACTTTACTTTAAAGATATTAAAAAAAAACTTATGTGATTATTATCTCCTGACCACCAATGATAGTGTAAGAGGTCCTATTCTTTGTCTCACAGGTATAACCGGTATGCTTTGTGGTTTTTTTTAAACACTTTAAAACTCCCAACAGACACCCCTATTTACAAGTGCCTCTTTGTTAAAGAAACTACGATGTTGTCTCTAATACAAGGGATAGTATGGTATAGCAATATTGTATAGTGTTGTAATAATTTGTTACCAAATATTTTTTTTCATATATATTAATTTTATTATATATATTAAAAGTAACTATAACCAAAATCCCTTCATATGCACCCTCACAAACGACGGCCTCTCGGCCTAATTGTGAGGTTACGGGAAGCCGCTGGATGCGTACAGAGCTGGACTGATCGATATGGAGATATTTGGGGAAGGCCCATGTCCAGCAGTTGGATCAGCTGATAATTGACTATGACCAAAAATTTTAAAATTGGTCATTTGGCCCGCCATAGTAAGTTTAACATTTTGCCATTAATTTACTTCGTTAAAACACTTGTCAACTACCTTTGTGATTTAGTGGTTAACTCCTTGTAACACAAAGATTTCTGGTTCAATTCAGAGGATGTATGGAGTTGGGTGGGTCTTTTTTTTAACTTAGGTATTTTACCATAATCACCACGCTTGCCAAGCGGGCAGTTCAATGGCAGCCGTTGGACTCAAACAGCTCAAGACCTTGCATTGTTGAACACATTATAAGAGAACTATGTCCAGCAGTGGACGTCCATGGATTGTAGTGATGATGAGCTAACCAGCTACAGCCAACATGAATATGCAACCATAACAGCATTGGTGTGTTCTTTCTGTTAATTTCTATCTATCCACATGTTCAGAACAAGTTGAAGTCAAGTTTAGATTATGTTTATTGCAAATAAAAAAATTTAGTATCAATTTCTTCTTTGATACAAAATCAAATATTTTATCTTTCATGCACTGGATCAAAAATCTTAAAACCTTGATCTTTGAGTAATCCGTAAAAGCCAGAACTAACGAAAATATTTATCTGAACCTTTCCAAATCAGTGATGCTGCAGTTAGATATGTTTATGCCAAAATATTTGTATGAACAGATCGGAAGATATATCAGGGATGTTCCCGTGCGCCGGCTGGTCGGACCTTGAAGATACTTTATACATTCTAGACATTATTTGTTTTTTTTTAAGAGTTAACCTCGTTTTATTTTGAATGTTTAAAAAGAAATCTTTTTTTACATTCCTTCAAATGCAAATTTATTAATTTTCTTTTAAATTTAACAGAAGACACGTAAGTCCGTCTTCCGGGAGACAGTCTAGGTAGAAAGTACGGCAGTTCCTATTTCCGCCGCTGAACTGTATTATGCTAAGATTACCGTGTTCCTGTTTAAATGGCGTGGTAGCTAGTGAAATTATTGGGATGACCAGACGTAACATTTCGTGTATCAAAGTGATGTGCTGCATTGTATATGACCCTAACTAGCGCCGCGTTGTTATAAGAAAGCGAATTACATCTCGTCGGGTTGTAAAATAAATAAAGATATATATATAAAACAGTAGTTTAGTGTAACTATTTCATACTGGTAAGAATATATACACATTCTTTCATTTTGTTTATCATCTTACTAACTAACCTAACTACGACTAGTTACTCGAGTAATTTTACTAGTTATAAAGAGGAATTTGATAATTTTTCCAGAGTACATCGAGTCAGCTGAAATAGGCGCTGCTTAACTTTTTTTTCTTTTTTATGGAGAGACCAGGAGTTATCGTTTGAATACTGTACATTCTTGGAAATAGTCAGGGTTGTGTGGGGGATTTTAACTACTAAATTCCCCTCAGCACTCATTATGAGAAATCAGGGGATCCCCGGTCGGAATACATGAGCGGCCGTGGAGCTTGCTTGATTTTTAACGTTTCTACGTTCTTGGTGAAGTTCCACATTTTTTTTTTTATTTTATGAAGCGACGGCACGGGACATTCACCTGATGGTAAGCGATACGCCTATCCATAACAACCTGACGCTTGTTAGGATGATATGTACTACACCACATTGCGCTCGTCGCCTTGAAACATGAGATGTTCTCTCTCGTAAGCCCAGTCGTTACACTAACTACAGCGCCCTTCATACCGGAAAAAAATTATGTTTGCACAGCACTGTTTGTCGGCTGCAATAGGTGCTGCGGTGGTACCTACATAGACGGTCTCTGACAACATAGACTTGCTACCACTAAATGGTAGTAGGTCTATGTTGCCATGTTCTCATTTATAGTATATATATACTAAACTAATAATCGTGCTATAAGTACCACAATTCTACTTTAAGCTTTTATATGAAGCTTTCATACAAATAAAAAAAGACGCTGACGTAATTTTCGGTAAATCCTTTAGCCGCTCCCACTCAGCTGAAGTGCAAAGATGATTCACCGAGTCGATTTTATTTAAGATTTATTGTAAATATGAATAAGACAAAATAAAGGAAAATAGTATAATATACGAAACGATTATTTACGTTTTTTATAGAACAATAAAATTAGCTTTTCATATGAGTTCAACTTTTATAACAACACTAAGTACTTTATAAATATATGTACCTATATAACGGAGATGCAATTAAATCACGAACATTTATCAGGTCATATATACACCCACTGGACGCGATCATTGTGGATGAAGTTTAGAAAAAATATATATCAAACATGACACTATTTAATCAGTAAATATAGTAATTTAATCTATTGTTTTAAAATCGATTTTATGGATACTTAATAGCTCACTATATTCATCTATATCGGAAGCTTTAGCTTGTGACGATTAAACCCGATGACGAGCATCTCACGAACTGACATATCACGTACTTATGCGGATAAATGAGCGTGGTGCTTCCTGTAGGCTCGTTATGGGTGCAAGAGCATGTGACCTCTAAAAAGTGAAAGGTCAGAAGACTAGAAATTGTATTATTTCTGAAACAATGCGCGTCTTTGTACGGCACACCGTGCGGATGGAAAACACTGAACCCTTAAGATTGTTACACACTGGAAACTTCATACACGCAATAAAGTATCAGAGATTGAAGTTATTACATGAATATAAGAGGATTATTGATCATCATCATCATTATATTATATTCACTGAGCATATTATCGCAGGGTCGATTGAGATTTGTATCCTATTTCCTAATCCAGAAATTGATTAATGTTTGTAGAAACAAAAATCTTGAATATTAGACCTCATTAGTGACAATTCTCTCTTATTTTATACGAACCGTTCCGTTACAGAATAAATATGTAAAATAACTATATTTAAATATTAAAAAAAACTAATTCATCTATCATCATGGTATAAACATACCATCAAACAGTAGTGAGCAAACATTGCTGTGTTCCGGGTTGAAGGGCGCTGTAGCTAATGAAATTACTGGGGTAACGATGCTTAACAACATCTGTCACAAGGCGACGAGCGCAACATCATACTGTGTATATTATCCTAACTAGTGCAATATTGTGATCGAACTTAATAAAAAGATTTAAAAGTAATTCTTGTTAGTCTTATAAACACTGAGGATGTCTTGAAAAAACAATTATAATATTATAATTTGTACGAAAGAATACATTTTTAATATGTTATAGTAATTAGATTAAATAGTCAGGTCAGTCCGATGAATCTGTAACTGTCGACAATACGACTAACAGCGCGATTGCATTATATTAAAAAAAGCTCGGTGAAAAGAGGTTTTATTCGTTAGGCCAGGTGTGCCCGTCGTCCTAGTGTGTTGTTGCCCTTAGCGATGACACAATGTGAGCTCTCACTTGACCGGTCTTGCCGCACGACCGCGACGCCAGTTTGCCGCCAACCTCCATGTTGATTTAACGTCATTGCCGCGAACTTCGGAGCAACTTTGACGGAACTTTTTTTTAATTAATGACAACTCGTTTTTTTTTTTAATTTATATCATAGGCAGTTTGTTTTTGATGCATAAAAACAACAAATTAAATTAACGGTTAAGTTAGAATCGATTTAGATTTTTTTTTGGGTATAAATTTGGTGGGACTGTTTTTTTTTTAGTTAATTTTCCTGTGGTGATGTATTGTGTGGAATGTGCATTGTCGGATGTGGTGTTACTTTAATCGGGCTTTGGTGATCGAGGTGAGTCGTCTCCTACGGTCAAACTTTTTATTTGCGAATTCATACGATCGAACGCGGTCGATGACTCTTTAAGTTCCGAAAACTCGTTTAGGAATCTCCACATGCATGATATGAGATGAAATTAATGGGTTTCATTTATAATGATTTACGGGTTTATATTTTCTGTTTATTGACTTTCGTATTATTTAAATTTATTTAAGAATTTATTACGTAGCAAAGATTTTGTTTTAATTTTATGTTCCCTTTTATCAAAATAAAAAATTTTGTGAATGGTCCACATAAAAAACAAATCTTCCGCGGGTAAAATAGATGAAAGTTCCATTTCACTCTTTAGTAACATTTATCATTTAAATGAAACTCTTTGTAAATAATATAGTAGATAAAAATTTTCCTTCATATAAAAATAATTCATTATTGTAATAAACAGACTTCACATTATCTAACCCGTAATACATCCCATATATATGTAAACATATTTGTATTTCGACAAGGAAAATCGTAGTTTCTGTGTTAGACATGAAGTTGGTCACATCTGAACTAATGGTGGTTAGTGTCTCTTGTAAACGGTTTTCTAACCAGTGCTTTCCAATCTTTCTTCTGATCCCCATACCCTTTAATAAAACTTTTAAACATACATTATGATAATGTTTACATAAGTTAACTGTTATCTTCTCAGTATTTCCGCTATTAACAATATATTTTTTACATAATTCAACGGGACACTATGTAATATTAATGGCCTACCATTCATAAGTTGGAAATCGCTGGGAAACCAAGGAGTAGAGTATAGCTTCCAAGGAGTGAAGTATAAATATTACTATTATATAGTCTGATCAATATTTATCGCTAGTGCAATAATTCTATAATAACTTAGCTGTGTTTCGGCTGTTATTATATATTAGTGTGGCAAATATCTCCCTTCCGCTTTTTTGCTCTTTATTCAATGCTTTATAAAAAGTGTTACAGTGATCGGATTTAGTTCAAATATGCGCCGTTTTGTTCGATAATCTGTTTCCATCTAGACGGCAACTTCATAATACCTCCCTCGTAGAAGCCCCCCTCCTTATTTGCGAAGAACTCGGACAGCCACTTTTCACAAGCCTCTTTTGAGTTCAACTTTACACTACCAAGGGTGTTCACCATGGACAGGAACAGGTGGTAATCACTTGGCGCTATGTCCGGGCTATATGGTGGATGCGATAAAACCTCCCATCCGAGCTCCCGTAGCTTCTGACGAGTCATCAACGAAGTGTGTGGTCTGGCGTTGTCCTGGTGGAACACTACACCCTTCCTGTTGGCCAATTCTGGACGCTTCTGGTCGATCGCCTGCTTCAAGCGGTCCAGTTGTTCGCAGTAGATGGTAGAATTAAGCGTCTGGCCATATGGGAGCAGCTCATAGTGGATGATTCCTTTCAATCCCATCAAACACACAGCAAAATCTTCCTGGCCGTCAATCCCGGCTTGGCCACTGTTTGGGACGATTCACCGACCTTCGACCACGACCGTTTTGCTTGATATTGTCGTATGTGATCCATTTTTCGTCGCCAGTCACCATCCGCTTCAAGAATGGGTCGAGTTCGTTCCGTTTCAGCAGCATATCGCAGGCGTTGATTCGGTCCAGAAGGTTTTGCGTCAAATCATGCGGCACCCAAACATCAAGCTTTTTTTGTATCCAGCCTTCTGCAGATGGTTTAAAATGGTTTGGTGACTAACTCCCATCTCCTGGGCGATGTCACGAGATGCCACATGCCGGTCTAACTCGATGTAGTCCATGATTTGATCGGTATTTGTCGTCACAGGTCTTCCGCCGGCTGGCTTATCCATGGTGTCGTTTTCACCGGCTCTGAATCGTCGAAACCATTCCTCCGCGGTTCGAAGTGATAGAGTACCATCCCCTAAAACACCATTAATCTCACGGAACGTTTCTCTAGCGGATTTGCCTTTAACGAAGGAAAACTTTAAAATAGCGCGTTTTCGGCGTTAGTGAACTCAATGTTTACACGTCTATAACTGTTGAACGCAATATCCAAACTAATTATGCACAGCGTCGTTTTGTAGGTTATGTCAAGACCTTTCAAATTATGTATAGTATTGCCAGATACGGGCTCTGTAGCGCTTTGTACATAGCCGCGAAATTCAAAAGACAAAAAGGCGGAAGGGAGATATTTGCCAACATTATACTTGACGGCTAGAAATAACAAGTGGAAAATTTATTTCGTCATCCAATTTTGTTTTCCTCGCAAAAATGTATTTCCAACCTTAATTAAGGACGGAACACAATGAGCGTGTTTCGCCATTGTCGGCCTTATAGTCACTTAACAATAGTGTATTTAAAATCAAATTTTATCCCAACTGGTATCAAAAGTAAAGTTTTAAAACTGAGTAAAGATCTTAACTATATCTTGGGTATACATGAAGGTCGATTAGTGAAACACAAGCAGGTGAATGTTTGCTCAGTAGTTCATTTGTATGTTTATTGCAAGATATAACAATTTCATTAAATACAATATATCTAATGATGATGAAATGATTACATATGCATCATCATCATAAAATGAACTGATTGATCATTTAAATCACTTTCTCGCATGTTCTATGTGAATAGTCCGCGAGCACGGCGACGCTGTGCGGTGACCAGGGTAAAGACCGAAGATTCTAGTCTATTTAAAGACCAGCAATTCGCTTGGCACATAAAATAAGGTGCAATGCATTCCGCTTTCCTGTTCCTAAGTGAGTGCCGTCGTATGCGAGTAGCGGTTCGCGTTTATTTATGAATTTAGGCAAACAAAACTGGGGAGACAGGTTATATGTATGTTTGTATTCTTTACTAACATTTATATATATATTTATATTATAGGCGTAAATGCTACAATGTTTTGAAACGAGCTGAATATCATCTGAGAGTAAGAATACATTCACCATGCACTAAATTGTGCTCATCTGGAGAATGATGGTAGTATTCTGTTGCAGGAGACGTCTAGGTAGGTATCATCGCTGTACCTATTTCTACCGCCAAACAGTGCTGTACAAACATTACTGTGTTCCGGTATGAAGGGTGCCGCGGCTAGTGAAATTACTCGACAACATCTTATGTCTCAAGGCGACGAGCACAATGTGGTGCTGTGTACATATCCTAACCAGCGCCACATTGTTATGGGCGGGTGTATCGCTTACCATCAGGTGAACGTCCCGCTCGTCTCGTCGCTTCGTAATATAAAAAAAAGAACATAACATGTAAAGTATCATTCAGTACTCAGTAATTTCATTAACTACAACGTCCTTCAATCTGGAATAAATTAATGTTGGCACACTATGTTTGTGGGAAGAACTAGGAGCTGCGATGGTACTCACCTAGACGGTCTCCGCCAACAGAGACCTACCACACTTAGACACAATATCCTAGATTAAAAGGCATAACCTTTTAATTTGTCACAACTAAATATATACATATAGCTCTGGCTCCCACTAATCTGCATTGGGCCAGCGTGGTGGGAAATGGCCCATATCCCTCCCATATGAACCCCTACCAACGACAGCTGCTTGTGCCCGGCGGTACAGTGCAGTGCACGACTAATCGATGTGGAGGTTATCGGGGGAGGCCTATTGGCTGATGACCATGGTGATATATATATATAAATAATTAATATATATTTATGTACTATTGACATTTGTTAATAAAAGTCTAAAAGTATTAATAAACAAATATAGTGATTCAATTGCGACTACTTTTTCTTCCTTGGATTTAGTTTAATGTTAAGGTCATACAATCACTGCAGCGACACTGATTATGATAAAATCTCTTTGATGATATTATGAATTATAATGCAATTAATATATATTCTAGGGCTTAATAGCAAGTTAAAATATTAAACAGTTTGAAATATCAAAATAATAGTCTTCATAGATACGAATGTTTAATATTTACACTATTCTTATATCAAAAGCTATTCTAGAAAATTTTAGACGTCTTTCTATCTATTAATAGCTGAAGATAATATAATATAGGCTTTTTTATTGTAAGATAAATTAATAAAATCTCTACGCTTCATCATCATCATCAGCGGACAGACGTCCACAGCTGGACAAAGGCCTCCCAAAAAGATTTTCACATCGATCGCTACCGCACAGCCCGCATCCAGCTGTCCTCGAATGGCGACCACGTATCGGAAGTCGCGGTGTTGAAACACTCCACATCAGATAGTCGGACGATTTAGTGAAGGTTCCGGCAGCACAGGTTCTCTACGATTGTACAGTTATGAAGAAATAACTCGCCATGTTAAATTTTTCATATATATATTTGGACATGCGAGAAAAACCAAATTTCTTTGGTTTCCATCATCATCATAATACATTCAAAACTGCAACAGTTGTCTTTTGTGGATATTCTATAATTTGCCTATAGTATATATGTCGATATCATCGATCGTATATATATATATATATGTCGATCGACGTCATATAATAATCATAGTGCGTATGCTTAAGCATGCGTCAACGCGGTTAAGTAAATATTTTAATTGTCGATGACATCATACCAACTTGGTGGCACCTTAATGGTATACGTCGATACCACACGTCCAGTCGCCGGACACAAGTGTTACCACACGATACAGTGTTAGTTATTATTAACTGTTGTATATTATTAATTTAGTTGGGCCGTATACGTTGTATGTGTTCCCTGATGATGTATATTGCTGATAGTCGTTTGTATAGCTTGTACTACTCATGGTACGACCGACGGCCGATGGGGGCAGTAAACACGTGGTGTTGAGAGGCCTCCCACAAGGTGGACCGACGATCGGGTGAGAATTGTAGGAATCCACTGGATACAAGCAACGCGAGACCGAGCGATGTGAAGATCTTTGGAAGAGGCCTATGTAATGATACTGCTCATAGAAAACTGGATTGAACTGATTATCATGTTATGGCTCAAAATACTTAAACATATATATATATAGATTTAAAACATGGGAGGAATATTCCTTGACCATTCTAACATCATTAAACTGACATCGAAGTTAATTACCAGTTTTATTAACAGTAATAAGCAACAGAGACAGCTAAATAATTTATGCAAGTATAACGTTAAACTTAAGCCACGAATCATTCTTCAAAAAATAATGTACTTTTTGTCAAATGACTGTCGGGAAAGAGACTTCGAGAAACGAATGTTTGTACAGATGAATTTTCAAGTAGAAAATAAAAAAAATCTCCTTAAATATATTTTAATTGCTAATTTCATACAAGGTTGTATTCTCAAAAGCAAGCCTCTGTAAAGTTTTACGTGCTCTTATTACTTGCAAATGGCGCTGCACCATTCCAAATAATATAATGTTTACATCCTACTCCTGCTGGCAGAAATAGTAGCTGAAGAACCACCTGCTTAAATATCTATATATAACTAGACTATAAGTAATAGTCCGGAATCAGATATCTGCCACTGTGCTGCAATAAATTTTCTAAAATACACTAAATTAATGTTATTTAAATTACAACCAAATTGTCCACCACTTGCTACAAACGAGTCCTAAGTTACTTTAGTCATATTGCCCGGAGACAACCATGTAATCTGGATAAGCTGGTTGTAGTAGGAAGGGCTACAGATCACGGGGTTGATCGTCTACCCGATCGTCCGACTAGAGACAGGCAGTCTTAGGCACCAACATTCCGAATGTCCTGAGACGTGTTGAGAACAGAGCGGTGTGAAGACGTCTGATTGACGCGTCATTATGATGATTTCAAGACAAGCACGACCTTCAGTAATGAAGCACACGAAAGAGAAGAATAATTGTTATTTAAATATTAACGCACAAAACACGCGTAAAACAGACAGACGTAGAACCGCACAGTAACAGAGGAGGTGAAGAAGATCACGAAGACGTGGGAGAAGATTAAGGGTGAAATCGAAGACCGTACGCGCCGCCCTTTGCCTCATCTTGGTGCGATTGGATGTTAATAAAAAATGAATGACACGCATAAAAAAGTAATAAAGAGAAATAATATTGCATAACAATAAAAAGTTGCCACACTAATTATTGTAAAAACAAAATGGTTGTCATCACACGTGCGTCCTATTTCCTAATTAAATATTCTTTGTTTGTTTAGCTTGAAAGCGATAGCTTGGTCAAGTGTTAAGTAACTTCCCTTGATAATTTTCTATGTTTTATGTATACAAAATATTGAATTTCATTTTAAATTGTGATGAAGCTAGGACTTTGTTATCGGATATCGTCTACGCCGTCACTACCAAAGCGATTGTGTCTGCCACTAAACACCTGTTCGAGCGGCTCAGTGGCTAGTGGAATTACCGTGGTAATGAGACAACATCTTATATATCAATGCGATAAACGCACTGTATATCATCCTATACTGTTGCCACATTGTTTTGAGCAGGTGCAGGAGCATCACTACATCAAAAAAAAAAACAATACCCATATTTTGTATGAACTGATATTTACTAATACAAATATTAAAATACATTTATTACTTACCGTACATTTTAAAAAAAAAAAACAAAAACATAATAAATATCTATAAATATTGTCTAAATAATAAATAGATGCCATTTGTTTCTAACGTCGGCAATATTGTGACAGTTAAAACATTAACGGCTAATGAACGCGTGTCCAAGGCATGTAAATAAATAAAAAAAAAAAAGCATTCGCGTCATTTTATAACCTACAAATTTTAAAATAATAAATGATAGTCAGTATAAGTAACTGAGAGACGCCATTTAATATACTAGTTGTTATGAACACATGTGAATTAAAATGTATTAGATGTTGATTTAAACGGAATGTGTTTGTATGAATGCGCCATTTTGTTTGTCAATGAGTCACTCTAGCAAGAGGTCACTTACAACCAGTGATGTTATTACCCCTTTCATAGCAATCAATAGCTTTTAATGTATCAATAACTTTTACAACCATAAGACAAATTAAAGGCATCTGTTCATATTACAATATAACAAAAACGTTTCTCTTGAACAGAACGTCCGGCCTTTATAAACAAGTTCTTAAAAACACGGAAACGGATATTATTTAAAGCTTTATTTATTACAAGACGTTGAGGTGAATGAACTGGGTATCAAAATTGACTACCGCTTATGTGTTATAATAATTTTCCTTGTTTGTTTAAATGATAATATTAGTTTATATGTCACAGGCAAATAACATATATCTTTCTAAAAGTTTATTTAATACGGTAGTAAGATCTACAAAAGTCGGTTTATTTGTAAGTAATGTATATACATTTATTTAGTGATAAATAAACTACTGTCGAGATATAGTACTACCTAGACATTGGGTTCATGAAAGGTAACAAAACTCCTTTGTCATTTAAACTTTTTAAATATGTAATCTCGACGGTTTGGGAATGTTTTTTTTTACTTTGACGTTCAACTGATGATAAGTGATAAGCTCGATTGGATAGGATAATATGTAACTACACCCTATTGCGTACGTCGCCCGACATATTTTAAGTCTCATTACCCTAGTAATTACACTAGCTATAGCGTTTATCAGCTGCAATACGAGCTGTGGTAGTAGATCCACGCCTACAGTTCACTGTAGCACTTAATTGGGCAGGATCGACCGGTGCGACACCACCCTCTTACAGAAAATCAGCGTGAAATGGCTGGCTTCCTAGTGGCTGCCATGTTTCGTCTGGTGAGTGAGAGAGCCGGATGCCCATTCCTTTTCCTTTCCTTCAGACCACCCGAACTTTGACGTTTGTTAGATGGACCGGTGCGACGTTGCAGTGCTCTAGGAGCTGTGATGTTGCATTTGGTTAGAAACTAATTAGTGTCTGGTGGTCCGTCCCCTTTTATTCCTATTCCTGTTCCTCCGAAACCTATCCTATATTTTACCCCTCCCTTCTTTTAAATGTTATGAGATGGCAACGGCCTAGTAACACTTGTTGTTATTTGCGTCTGTGGGCAGCTGCGAACTCGCCTACCACCAGGTGACCCGCTAGCTCGTTTGCCTCCGTTATAATATAAAAAAAAAAAAAAAAACCTACCACCAGTGTTAATAAAACAACTAAAGGTGACACCATAAAGAGTAAAATAAACAAACAAACGATTAGTCATTATTAAAATTTAGTTTATTTCTACCAGCAAACCATATGTTGTCTAGAGCATACTTTAGCTGGTGAAATTACTGGTAATAGTTTCAAAACCATGAACACAATGTGTTGCAGTGTATATCTGTTAGATTATCCTCCAGTGTGACAACTATTAGATTGTTGAGGTTTAATTTACAACTTTTAATCAATACACAATGAAATATATACAATACTAAAGAAACCATTTAATACCAACAATCCTCGCCAACTCCCCGACGCCTCCTTGACAGGCCGACGCCATTTTGTCCGGGCGTCCCTTCCATATTGTCATGTTTTAAGTGTTGCCAACTTATAATTAAAAAGGGTAATGATAACTATATAATGCAGTATATTAATTTGCTTAGTGTTAGCAAATGATTCTAATAATATAAAAAAATAACAAACAATATTAATAATTAGAATCACAATAGTTATAAAAGGAAAATTATTGTTAATTTGATATGAGGAAAACGTCTGATGTTCATTTATTACCTAGAAATCCTATGCAATTGACTAATATAGATTTTAATTGGAGTATTTCCTTTAGTATTAAACGCTGTTTTGTATCCTAGATATACTAAGTCATATGTTAGTCTAGACCTATTTATTTCTAAAAGTCAATTTCGTAATAATTTGTCAGGTCACCTAGTTGGAGGAGTTGGAGGTTGTGAAGCGTGTTTACAAATAATACCCTAGCTCTAATAAAATCGCTCTAATACAGCTTTGTTGTTATAGCTACAGAATAACAATGGGTGGATGGTAGCTACCAATATCCAAACCTGACCACATGTGGCGATAGAATGGAGCTGGAGACCCTAAAAAAAATCGATGTCGTCATCGATTAAAACATACCGCCTCTCATATTGAGTCAGCTTAGTAAACATATAAATCATTTAAGTGTTTCTAATCAGCAGCTTAGGAATGACTTAGGTCATAGATAACCATATCTGGCTTAACGGATAGTAGTTTATCTGAAGCACTAAAAACTTTTTGAGATAAAGAAAGATATTTTGTGTTGAGACTAGATTTTACTTTTAGATATCTTTGCATTGGTGTCACACTTAACTCACTACTATGATTCTGGAGTCTCAATAATAGCTTTCCGGTTTCCGTGTGAGAGAACGCTCAGGTTTTTTACCACAAGAGTGATGAGGCCACTTATCCACCACAATAGCCAAGTGCGAATTATTGGATGTCACATATAGCTTTCGGTTTCTACACGATGTTTTCCCTCACCGGATGCTCAAGCTCGGTGGGAATCAAATCCGCACCACTTTGCCAAGAATATCTGATAACTATTCGCTTCCTATATGGCAACATTAAAGGGTTCCCATGCAACAATAGTGGGAGAATTGCCATTAACAAAAACAACATACTTTTCTAATGCTTTTGACAATTGATTGCTGTAATGTTTTTAAAAAAAAAAATTGCTAATAATAGATAAGTAAGATAACCAAGTAATAAATAAAACATGTAATATTACTTAAAATCTAAGTATATACAAAATTTAATCTTTTTTATATATGTGTATATACAAGAGATTTCCACCTATGTGAAATGACTTCAAGATATCTCTGGAATCATAAGACCTAGGGACTTGATATGTGGTTGGAATATTCGTTTTGCTGTATATAAGCCACCTATGAACGGATTTTACGAAATGTTACCCCTAAAAGGGGGTTACGGGGGTGTTACAGTCAGCGAAGTGGGCGAGATACAGCTAGTATAGTATACACCAGTGCCCATCCCACCTGATGGTAAGAGTAAACTTAGTGCTAGATCTAAAATACACCCGACACACGTTTAGAAGAAGTCTTTAAATATAGGCTATAAACCTAGGTCATACCTTGATGGAAACCCTGATAAAAGCAGACTCCAATCTTACGATATCTGCATTAATAAGGATGAAAGAAAATGCTTTATCCTAATATATGAAATGACGGCAAGGCATAAATCTCGCCGTATATCTGGTGGTAAACGCTCGATGGTGGTGGTATTATACCATGTTATTCGTAAGCACACTCAATGCTCTCCTTAGCACACCGATCTCTATTAATATAACTTCCGCCGGAGACAGTCCCCGTACAACCGCAGCTCCTATTTCTGTCACCAACCATAAACGTGGTGGTTGTGTGATTTATTTATGTTGAGGTAGAAGTAATATGTACCTGGTTATTTGAATAAAAAAAAAAAACTGACTATTATTTAAAAAATTAACAAAGCGAGGGATGCTGCAAATTCATCTGTTTAACCTGGTGATGAGCGTCAGCACAATTGAACAAGACTAACTAACAATCTATGTTGGTCAGTCTTATTCAATTCTGAATCTTGTCTCATCATATTATGATTCTGTCTATACGAGACGAGTAATATGTTCACGCGATAGTAAGTGATACGACTGCCCATAACAACGTGGCGCTAATTAGCCTTGTTACCTCAGTAATTTCACTAGCTACAACATCTTCCAAACCGGAATAACGTCTGCTCGGTCTCCGGCAATAGAGATCTACAAAAATAAGGTACTTTTTTATTTCAATCAAGTGACGAGACGAGCGTAATGTTCACCTGATTATAAGTGATACGTCTACCCACAACAACGTGGCGCTAGTCGGGATGATATACACTGCACCACACTGCGGTCGTCGCCAGAGACCTGAAATGTTAAATCTCATTACTCTAGTAATTACGCCAGCTACAACGCCCTTCAAACCGGAACACAGTGATGTTCGCTCATCATTATAGATCTAGTAATATATGTTCGTGTAAGTATAAGTGTATATAGGGAATCATCATCAGCCGATAGACGTCCACTGCTAGATATAGGCCTCCCCCAGAGATCTCCACATCGATCGGTCCAGCTCTGGTCACATCCAGCTAATAATAGTAGCTGGTGGTAGTAGTAGTGCTATATAAGGTGTTGGCTATTGTATTTTATGTAGGGCAGCCGAAGTGGAACCTGCTAGCCGCCGCAGCAATGTGGGGCGGCGCACCCCCGAGGTGTGGCTCAGCGGCGGGGGTGGCGTGCGGTACTATTTGACCCTTGCTTATTACATTAACATAAAACGAACTTAAAAAAATTACTTACGAATAAGTAACAAGCATTTCGTATTTTTTTAATATATTATATATATATATATATATCATTATATATATATATATATATACTGACGGCACTGCTTGATATATGATTCCCTCCTACATCGGGTAGTGATTTATATGGAGGGATTTGGGCTCTTTCCCATCACTCTGGCCCAATGCGGGTTGGTGGAAGCCATAGCGTCGTTAGTTGATTAGCAGGGTGCACCACGAGCAGGAGAGGTTGGCTTGGATCCCGTGAATGTTGTGCGGGACCCCTTACACCCTTCCTTCCTTCTATCTGCCGTAAACCAATCATAGAGTACTTCAGACATATTGCCATGAAAGACGGGGATGACCTTGAAAATTTGTGGTAACAAGGTGAAAGGAAAAAGGCTGAGGGGCTGCAGTCCAATGGTTAGTCTGAACAGATCCGCAAGATACTCGACTCCACAGTATACGATGCTCTCTAAATAGCCGGAGATAGGACGAGATCATGATGAAGACAAGAGATGGATAGAGGTAGTCACAACCCTCAGACATAAGGGATACAATATAAAGAGTAGGATGTAGAGTGATGTAATAGGTAGTAGTTAGTAGACGCTT
Organism: Troides helena; assembly: GCA_029286815.1. Lineage (NCBI taxonomy): Eukaryota > Metazoa > Arthropoda > Insecta > Lepidoptera > Papilionidae > Troides > Troides helena. Next base: position 10,977,133 of record JAGSMV010000013.1, on the reverse strand, counting down.
TCTATACTCCTCTCACAAAAATCTAGCTGAAGTTGGCAACACAAAGTACGATGTAATTGGAAGCGCATTGACACCATCTTCTATTTGGGTGATAATCATTTCAACGGCTGGGTAAATGGGCACGTTAATGTAACCATGCTTTTATAAATTTGAAAATTTCCATAGAATATCATCTAATCAAGAATAAGTAATCAATCAATTTAATTTTCCCACAGCTGGGACTTCTTCTTTTTCTTTCACAAGGAGATAGAGCTTTTCGTCCACCATGACGACTAGATATTTACTAGAGGTAAGTCTCTGTGTAAGTTAATAAGGTAACGAGATTTAATGTCTTATATCTCAGGGCGACAAATGCAATGTGGAGCAGTGTATATCATCTTACCTAGGGTCACATTTTTATGGGAAAGCGTATCACTTACGATCAGGTGTACATCTTGCTTTACTTGTCGCTTCAACCAAATAACAAATTTTATGTTCCGACAACTGGTACTCTAAGCTTTCTTCAAGGAGGAAGTCAGGGCTATTTATCCACAATCATGACTAGGTGCGAATTTGAGGATATTATTTGTCCATAAAACCTATTCTTGGACGTGTCGGTTTCCTTACAGTGTTTACCTTGACAGAAAGTTTGTTTGAGGAAAATCGAATAAGTGTTTAGCTGTATATAGTGATCAGTAAAACTGGTCTTCGTCTTGCAGACTTGGTTATGGTCCAATCAAAATCTATACTAAATGTAAAAGACTAAACTTGAACACGAAGTGTACATGAAACAACTTAAACATGTGAGTTACTTCTGGAAAAAAATATTTGATATTACAAGACGATATGCACGACCAAGACCAGTACCAAGATTATCCAAGTCTTGGTCTCGTCGTTGCTGCTTGCTGAGATGTCTTTAGAAAAGTATGAATTAAACCATGTCTTCTTCTGTAATATAAGTTTTATTTGAATGATTATAAATTCAACAAAACTTACAACGCTTTTAACTAAGGAAAACTTACCTGTAATCAGTGCCAATGTTTTTTTCAATATTTTTAGCACTTAAACACAATAATAAATTACACCCTTTTATCCTTCATACCTCGAGAGGCAGCTTCACTTTACCGACGTAGCTGATTGCATTGATTATACCGCCATCTATCGATCGAGCCCGACACCTCAATTTTTACCAATTTAGCGTCTCATCAAAACTCCCATGAAACCAATGTTTTATAATAACTATTTCTTTATATATAAATAAATATTAAGCAATTATCAACTGCCTTAGGCTCAATAATACGGAAGTCTCTGGTTAGAATCGGTGACATGTTGTGGAGGGTTAAAGTCAAGGTTTATACCACGCCGCCGTCGTTATATTGTAAATCTGCCGTCATAACTACTTCGTCGTGAACTATCAACATATGAGAACCCGATTATTCTATAGTATTGACGTTCACCTAATTGTGAGTGATACACCTGCCGATATATATATTCCTGTGTATTTTATAACGGCTTTAAGCAATGTTTGTAATGGATCCGGACACATCCGCGTATTAGAGACCGCGTGGTCAACCACCACCGCACCTACGTGCATCGAACAAGTTTAACTAAAAAGTTTGTGAGGGGACTTTAAATAGAAACTTGTTCGAACTTGTTTCCGTAATGGTGGCACCTACGCTTGAGTAGATAACTTAACGAATTAACTTAATCAAATTTGTTACTTCCATACTCTAAAAAAAAAAAATACAAAAAATAATATCTTAAATAGTTTGTGATAGTAGGTCTCCATTTCCGGAAACCGTCTATGTACCAGCGCGGCTTCTATTTCTGCCGCCAAGCAGAACTATGCAAATATAACTATGTTCCGGTTTGAAGGGCGCTGTAACTAGTATAAATATTATGTAGTCTCAGGCGACAAATTCACTGTAGTGTAGTATATATAGTACACGACGATGTAGTTATGGCGGCAGATTTACAATATTAGAATGGTGGTGTGGTAAAAACCCTACCTTTATTCCTCCACGACATGTGACCGATTCGAACCAGTGACTTCCGTGTTATTTAGCAAGTGCTGAGCCTAAGGCAGTTGATAATTGCATTAATCATGCGTTACGCCTAATAAGGCGTGGTTATTACAATGCAAGGTTTTATGATGGTTTATTGGAGTCACTGACATTTGTTTAATGGTCTACCGGCTGGTGCTTCCTGTATTTCTTCACCGTTGAATACAAATGATGTTTGCACAAAAAAAAATACATTATCTAACTGGACTAGGTTCGGTCAAGATTAAAAACGGTTGGTGGGGGTAAATTGGTCTCTGAGTGAGAGGGGTAAGCTTTGTGGCAAGGTGTATGTGGTTAATAGGCTTTCACTGTTGGAGACCGTCACACACAGCAGCTTCTATTTCTGCCGCCAAACAGTAGTGTGCAGATATTATTGTGTTCCGGTTTGCAGGACGCTGGTAACATTCAACATCTCAGGCGACGTAAGCAATGTACTGCGTATATCATACTAACTAGAGCCACGTTATTGGGAAGCGTATGACTACCATCAGGTGAAGATTTTGTCGTTTCAATAAAATATCAAAATTCCTAGACCATCAACAGATGGTAGAAGTATTATTATTTATTATATAAGGACTGGGGAACAGCTGTCTGCGATCAGACCTTCAAATGATTCACCTCCAGGAGTATAAACGCTGATCCGACGTGTAGGCTGCATTTGATTGCTGAAGCCTTATCTGTACCATATTATCGCCTAATCTTATCCGAACAAATACGATTTATCTCACTGATACCTACCTCCGTGGTACATCCACACGTTCACACAGTAATGTCGATACAAAATGGTAGAAAAGAAAAAAAATATATATATTTTATGCTATATGTACGTCTGAAGGTGGGCGTTGTTAACTGCGACACAGCAACGTATACATATACTATGTTCTATAAATGTTTGTGTATTTATAAATAGAAAAAAAAATTGTAAGGTACCGTATATCAGAAATTATTGGATACATTGGTCTTGGTTCTTGCCAAAAAGCATCGAATGAATAAGACCAAGATCAAAACTAAGACAGATCTATCATACAAGGCCTAGACTATAAAAGACTAGATTAAGAAAGACTTTACATCATCATTAGACTTCCACTGCTGGACATTGGCCTCCCAAAAGATTCTCCCGGATAGGCACTCATATGGGGAGATTTGGGCTATTTCGCACCACACTGGTCCAATGCGGGTTTGTGGGAGCCAGAGCCTCGTTTGTCGATTAGCAGCACCACGAGCAGGTTAGGTTGTCTAGGACCCTGTGTTGTTGTGACCTTGAAATATTTATCATAACTTGTTCTTTTCTTCTGGAAACAAAGTATTTAATTTACATATATAATGAAAATGTGTTTAGTTTGTTCGCCAATCACGTGAAAACAAGTGAACTTATCGAGACGGCGACATGAGCATTCGACGCGGAATGATTTTGTAGATTATTTTTTCATTTAGGTATCATTCATCATTTTGTTTCTAATTAACTTTTACAAACATTATCGTTTGGTATTATTTATGCGGTTGCTATGGTAACGGTTGCTATAGAAGGTCACTTGCGGTTGCTCTCAAGGAATATTTCGGACAAATCTCAAGTCTAATTCTATATTACTACCAGCAAAGCGAGAGGGGAACGGCTGGTATATTACAACACTGAATATGCGAGGCTGAATAGCAAGATTTCTCATCAGCACATTCCAGGGTATACCGTTATTCAGAAACTAGTAATTTACGAATTTAATCTGTGTATTAAACTGTAATAGTTTCTCTTAAGTAACTTTAGAAGGTTTCTCTGTATCGTAATAGATCAAAGATAACAATTAACATTCTCTTTAACTAACATTATAACGTCGTCCATTTTGTTTCGACGTTCTATTACTTTACTGCTGCGTAACATCATTGCCTTTATATCTCCAATGAAGCGATAAGACTAGCTAGATCTAGCTAGTTAGATCTGAAGGTAAATGATAATCTTGCCCATGACCTCATCATCACCTTCAGCCGATGGACGTCCACTGCTGGACATAGGCCTCTCCAAATGATCTCCGCACACAGTCAACTTGGTTTCTGGTACCGCGGGGCCGTAGAGACTGTCGTATGTAGGCACGGCACCTGATCATCAGCGAACGATGGAAAGAGCTATGCTTGGCATTTCTTTAAAGACCAAAACCCGGACGAAGAAATTCGACTCGTCGTCGTTGTTCTCTCGTCGACAATTTCGATTAAAGTTGTCGACGTAGCTTTCAAATCTGCGAGCTGAAGTGGCAGTGGGTTGGCCATGTCTGTCGTATCAGTGACGGCCGATGGGGGAGGAAAGTCCTGGAGTGAAGGCCGCGTACAGGTCGCAGAAGTGTATAACGCTCTCCCTCCAGATGTACCGACGACATCATCAGGGCGGTCGGATGTGAGAGTCGATGTGATGTTGAAGATCCCATTTAATGGCAGACATTGGGAAAGGCGTATATCGAACAGTGGATAAACAAAGGCTGATAATGATGACGATGATCTCCGATGCAGCGCTTGCTATCCTAATTCGCTATTACTTCCGTTTTGCTCCTCATCAGAAGACACGATAATAATATTCACACCGCTTGGGAGCTGGTCGTGTGCTCACGAAAAACAAACCCGTTTCGTGCAACGGTATCACTACATACAAAGTGGTCACCTCGCTGCTGTTCCAAGCTGCTCGCTACGCCGACGCGTGTAATTTGATACTTTTAGTCGCGTAAACAGAATAACTAACGACGACGAATTTGATACTTGCGCACACAGAAACATTTTGTTGCTATTGCATTAGAAATCTTTTGTTATATTAACAACTAGATTTTTTTATGCGTCGAATAGTGAGAGAAGCAAGTCGTACACCTGATAAGTAAAAAACTTACCTGATAAGTAAGTGATATGCTGACCTATAGCAACGTAGTGCTAGTTATGTATAATGAATGATATATACACTCGTCCCTTTGAGACATAAGATGGAGTCTGCTCCCAACTCGATTCGCTGGTTGTAATATTTTATAGAACCCTCCCAACCTCTCCCTGTCCTTGGGGAAGGAATTTTATAAATTCCATTCTTAGCTGACCTTTAACTAGCGGAAGCAATATCCCTACTAAAATTTAACTGTTTATGTCTAATAGTTTTGGAGATCTCGGGATGAGTCCTATCGATGTGGAAATCTTTGGGGAAGGCCTATGCCCAGCTGTGGACGTCTGTCCAGAGATTTCTTGACACAAAGTGTTGCTCGTCTCATCGCTCCGTTGAATAAAATAAAGGTTAAATTTTAAATATTGAGATGATAGTTATGAAACCTAAATAAGGATCTAGATAAATAGACATATCTGACACTATAGGCGTATACACGTATACTTATTTATTGAACAGTTTATATATATTTATAAATACAGTCAATGTAAAGTAAATTTTTTTGTTTGTAATATATAACATAATGATTTAATAGCATAGAAAGTATTTTACTTAATTTTGATTTGGCTGTAGGTTTAATGGAATATGTATAGATATAAGATTTTTTATCATTTACATCATTAAGAGAGCATTAAAGCGCGAAACAAAACTAGTTGTAAGAACATGTCCACCTCATGAAATGAGAATAAGAATAAAGTTCAGCAAACACTTAAAATATATAAAAATAAGCTTTAATTGTCGTTCTAATTACCACAAAATAATATCTGTATAGAAAAGAGATAGGAGATCACGCCGCAGTGCTGTAACAATGGCAACACTCGCGTAGATAATCTGTGGGCTGAGCCAAGGCGGTTATTTAATCTAAAAGAAACAAGAGCATTTGGAGTCGGGAGACGCTTCAAACAATGATGTTCCGTGTAACCAACTCCGGCTGTTCACTTTCACATGCTCTATAATACCTAGCCTTTCTAGGAAATAGCGCGTTTATATTCAATTACTACGGTAACAAGGAATTCCAACTCCAGCGCATGGTCGAAGAACGTACTTAGAATATATGAGTTAAGGAAAGGATTTTTATAGCTTACTTTCAAATTTTAATAAATGAATTCGTATTGTAGATCAACTCTGACTTCATCTAGGATCTATATTTCACCAAATCATCAGCCGATAGACGTTCACTGCTGGACACAGGCCTCTCCAAAATATCTCCAATTCTACAGTCCTCCAGTACCGCCGGGCAATAGGGGCTGTCGTTTGTAAAGGTTCATATGAGGGGTTGGTGGGAGACAGAACTTCATTTGTTGGTTAGTCGGATGCACCACGAGCAGCTGAAGATAGCTTGGATCCTATGAGTTCTGACCGAGACCCCTCATTTCATAAGTAATATGAGATTAATATGATATAATGTTTAACGTTTGTTTGATTGTTAGTACGTTCAGAGCTTCAAGCCCGCCATTTTCTTAGCCTTCGTTAAAGTATTATAAAAAAAAAATCAAGACAGCTCAGTATACAAGGCTTTCATACGAGCTGGATGTATCAGGAAGACGCGAGTTCGATTCCGACTAAGCTCGAGTTTTCAGCGAAGGACAGAACAGCTTTTATGGATATGTGACATCTATCAACCGGAACATAACCAGCATGGGGGATATGTAACCTCGTCTTTCTTCTTGTGGGAGAGTCCCAAGTCCACATAGTGGGAACATTAAGTGGGATATTCACTTATATATGTATATAAGTGAAATATATATGTATTCATATTTGTACAATACCGAATAAAAACGGCTTAAGTCTAGCTAAATCAAAATATAAAAATTCTATTTCATCCAAGGGATGTATGGGGTCCCGCACAACAACTCACGGAACCCAAGCCAACCTCACCTGCTCGCGGTGCACCCTGCAAGAAACAAGACTCTGGCTCCCATCAATCCGGATTGGGCCAGCGTGGTACGAAATGGCTCAAATCCCTCCTGATGAATCCCTACAAACGACGGCCCTTGGTACCCAGCGATGCGGGCGGCACAGGACCGGTCGATGTGGAGATCTATGGGGAGGCCTATGTCCAGCAATGCACGTCTATCGGCTGATGATGATGATTTAATCCAAGCTAGTATAAATCTAACCTGAAAGTAGGACATACACAAATTAATCTTCTAAACTTACCGTGTTACTTTCCTTATACATTTTCCATGTACCTAATGTAATTACTGGGGTAACGAGACTGCACATCCTACAAGTAATGTAATAAAGAAAGAGGAAGAGGGACCAAAGAAATAATATCGTTTATCGTTAATTTTATTCATAGAATTCTTTCTAAGATTCATTTGCTCCAAAAATAATATATCCTCTTTAATATTCTTCAGTTGTCCAGCTGTCAGCGTACAAAAATGGCGGCGGTAACTGTCTTATATCCTGGATATGTAGCCACGTACTTCAACGGTAGCCGTTATGATCACATAAATCGGTGGTAGGCACGTGCTGCTGAAAACCGTCTAGGAACGTTCCACTGCAACTCCTATTTCACCCAGCACTGTGCAAACATTATGTTACGGTTTAAAGGGCGCTGCGGGAGGTGTAATTATGGGGAATGACAAGACTCAACATTTTGTCTCAGGCGACGAGCGCAATGTGGTGCAGTGCATACCATCTTAACTAGCGCCACCTTGTTATGAGCAAGTGTATTACTTACCATCAGGTGAACGTCCAGCTAGTCACGTCGCTTAATTATATAGTAAAAAAATATTAAACTCATTAAATTCGGAGATCTGAAGAGAGTGATTTTACGTAATGAGATGTTGTCCACTCTCATTGTTTGTTAGTATAAATAAACAAAAGAAAGTATTCATTCTTAAATTAAACTTAAAGGAGGTGTAAGGGATCCTGAACAACAGCTTACAGGATCCAAGTCCACCCCACCTGCTTGTGGTGCGCCCTTCTAGTGAATAAACGAGGCTCTGGCTTCTACCAACGCGTATCAGGTCAGCGTGGTGGGAAAGTCCTAGTTGCGGGCAACACAGGAAGCCTATGTCTAGCAGTGGACGTCTATTGAGCAATGATGATTATAATGAAGAAAGTTAAAGTGAAAAAGTATCACTTACGTGAGGTACGAAAGAAGATAATGGAATGCAGTATGTACGAGAACAGAAGTGTGGAAGATAAGAAGTAGAAAATAAAAAATAATAATAAAGATGGTAAATGAACATGTATACATAGACCCTGATCCAAAATATGCAGAAGATCTATTAAAAAAAAAAAGTAAACAGAAACTCTCAAGTTAATTAATATTAAATATATAATCAACCATATCCATTTTTTTCTAATCCTTGGCGTTGATTAAAAACGTCAACGACTCGTTTGTAAAGTTAGATCCGCCGCCATTTGCATGATTATTAATAACAACGGGCTTTTGTGAGTTTGTTGTAAATTGTAAATTAATAATTTACAACTAAAAACATAAAAAAAAACTTTCTATTATAGCACCAGACAGATATTTGCATAATATTATATATTTAATTTTAGTATAACATTGGACATTGAGAGCGAACCTATTAAATCTGACAAAGCAAATAATCTAGGTTATCTTCATATGTCTAAAATCGATTTCGCTATAAAAATGGCGGTAATAATAGAAAGTTTTCATGACACAGGCTTTTAGCCAGTTAAATATAACAAAAATGTAGGTTATTAAAGGTTATAAAGAACTTATATACTGACAATGACGACTTTTAGATCCTAGGTGAAATGAGCTATCATAGTGCAAAAACTTACGTAACAGGCTTTTGCAGTCTTATTCTTCTTCTTCTTCTTAGTATTTGTCCCGTCTTAAGACAGGGTCTGCTTTCTTACTTCTCTCACCCCACTTCCCTCTATTTGGAACATCACTTTCTTTGAGATCGCAGCTTATCATATCATTTGTCACTACACTCAGCCATCGCAGCTTCGGTCTTCCTCTCCGCCGTTTGCCGGCTATATTGAGGCTGAGTGTTTTGTTGCCTATGTACTCAGGTGGTCTTCTTTTGACATGCCCATACCATCGCAGCCGGTTTTCCTGCAGTTTTTCGGCGACATCGCGTACTCCGAGGCTGCCACGCACGTACTCGTTGCGGATCTAGTCGAGTCTCGTTATCCCGCACATCCAGCTCAACATTTTAATCTCGGCCACGTGAATGAAGTGAGAATGCCGTTTTGTCATTGCCCATGTCTCGCTTCCATAAATGAGAACTGGTCTTATCGTAGATTTATAAATGATAAGACCAGTTCTCATTTATGCATTTTGCAGTCATAGCATATTTTTTTTTATGTTATTACTTCACATTCACCTGACGGTAAGTGGTACGCCCGCCCTTAAAAACGTGGAGCTGGTTAATATGGTATACACTGCAACATATTGTGCTCGTCGCCTGAGACATAAGATGTTGAGTCTCGTTGCCCTAGTAAATTCACTAGCTACAGCGCCCTTCAAACCGGGACACAGTAATGTTTGCACACTGCTGTTTGACCCTGACTGTATTCCTGGTACTTCTATACTAAATATTCATCTGTTAATGTCAGATATAAATTCCATCATCATCATGACCAGTAGATAGATTATATATGGGAAAGTACAATTTGAGTTGCGGTATCAGATATGTACATACATATATATATAATATATATCAGGATACCCATCCTTTGTTCGCCAATCACGTGAAAACAAGTGAACGTATCATTCATTCATAACATGAACATTCGACCCGGAATGACTTGTACCCGATTGTAGGCTATTTATTTTTTGAACTGTTCTTTCATCAATTTAACTTTTATAAACATTTTATTTATGCGGTTGCTATAGTAACGGTTGGTGTAGAAAGTCATTTGCGGCTGCGGTTGCTCTCGACGAATGTTTCAGACAAATTTCAAGTCCTTCAAACTAGTGAAGATAAAATCACCTATCTGATTTAAGTTCTTTAGAATGTCTAAAACAAAATAGTCTATCACTAGAACGGGTCTGAAGTGAAGGGGATATTTTTTAGTTAATGTGTTTCCTTTCTTGCTTTTAAGACGACCAATTTTGATTATTCCATATTTTATTGACCTAGATTATGACCTAGATTGTTGCCTTTAAATTGCCTTCTACGATGGACGAGATATTTTAAGTCTATCTATACTATATAAATCTAATAAGCTATAAACCCCAGCAGTTAACTGAAATGAGAGTATCAGTAATAAGATTACTGTTTAATATCCAGTTTTATTAAACAGATATTGTAAATTTACTAATTGGTAGTAATAAAGCAATTTTTTTTATAAAATCGTATTAAAAATAGCTCTTGATAATAAGAAAACTTGATCGAAATCTGGTATAGATTTTAGTATTCATCGGATGTATTAAAATCAGTGTTGCCACTTAATTATTAAAACTTCCCAAACCTGTGAATTATCTGTTTATAAGTATAAAGAAATTGACTATAATAAAAATAAATATTTCTTATGAATAAAAAGCAAACAAAATGAAAACAAACTCTAGATAGTAATATCAACAAACTTTCGCGACATTATAATATAATGAATATTAATACAAATAACAAATTTCTTCAGCCCCACTTTTTTTATTGTAATAAATAATTTATAGTTTAATATCTTTCTAGCTTATTCAAAGACAAACTAGAAATTTAAGTGTTTCTATTACCATAGATTTGGTATCTATTAATCATTAATCAGTGACAGTTGACAACGCGCCCACCTCCGATAGGTAAAAAGAAACTTAAAGTTGTTTTCGTGATACGTTTTTTTTTATTTCATTACATTTAACTGACTCTTGTTTAGGAAATTAACAAAGCGAGAGATTCTGTTAATTCAGCTGGTTACCCTGGTGATGAGCGTCACCACAATTGTACAGGACTGTTTGTAGAGGCTCATATGGGAGGATTTGGGCCGTCTCCCACCATACTGGCCCAATGCGAGTTGGAGGGAGCTGGAGACTTGTTTATTGATTAGCACGGTGTACCACGAGCAGGAAATATTGACTTAGGAGCCGTGAGTTGTTTTGCGGGATCCCTCTGTATATATAATACATGAATTAAAATCCACCGAAGTTTATGTGGAATTTCGTTAGAAATCTATAAGAGCCATTGAATTAAGATCTAAACTGTCAAGCCTTTTATCACTGGTATTTCCGGTGGGAAGGCTCTGTCGGTTGAGACCATCTAGGTAGGTACCACCGCAACGCCTAGTACACCGGCCAAACAGTGATGTTCAAATAATGACCGTTTGGAGTTCAAGGGTGTTGTAGTTAGTGAAGTTACTAAGCTAATAAGAATTAACATCTGTCTTGTAAGTAATAAATGTAAGAATATCATTTAAAAACAAGCACAAACTAAGTCAAGAGGCGACAAAGCGTGAGAGGTGATATATAAAAAAAGAAAGTGGAACATGTAAAAATGACAAAGCATGAAGGAACGGATCGAATGTATCGCCACGTCCACAACACTGAAGCAGTCTTCAGCGAAGAAAATTTAAATTGTAGTTAAGGAAAAATAAAGCTCAAAAGAGAAACCAAAATATAAAAAACCTATACTCCGACCCTACTCCACCAGTAGGAACTTAAAAAAATCTTTGTTAAAGCCGCTAATGTGATACCGGGTTATCATCAGGTGAACGTCTCGCCTGCTTGCGATTACCATTAAAGAATTTATCAGACCGTCACCTAAAATCTAATGTCGTTAGGTAATAAACAAAACCGTGTTAATATCTTTGTTTAACGTTTACGATTTTGTAAGCGAAGCGTTTCTACATCTTCATAAAATTGCTAATAGCCTCGTAATGAATAATTTATCTGTTACTACGTCTACCTGGTTACATCTTCCATCCTCTTTAACATGATAAATAGCAGTTTATTTACAAGTATCGTCGTTAATAATAATTAACCTTTCGCTATTACTACTAAGTATCTTCTGCAATAGTTACAAAATAGTCCTCTCAATTTTGAATTGATTGATTGGTAATAAATATTCATGTCTGTGGGTAGGAGTTGTGTTAGCTTAGTAAATTCGATAGTTTCAAGGACTGTACGATTAAGCAGTCACCAGTTCAATTCCCTCTTAGTTTAAACTTACGAAGAACACCGGTTTTAGAAGGAAGTACATAGGTTAGTACGGTAGATAAATGAGCTTGTCTCTAAGTGTCGGAAGGCTATGACTCTCAACATTAGGAAGTTTAAGTGGGCTATATATGTAGTGTGATGTTTTAAATGTCCACGGATAAGTAACGAGACAAATATATAAAAGATGATCTTTTTCCATAATAACAATAAAAAAGCAGTCATTGTGAAGCTTAATATCCATCATTCAGACAAAGACATTAACAAATGGAACGTCACTAAAGAAAATTGATAAAAACTTAGGCCACGAAATAGATTCTATATCAATCGATTCAGAACCTTATTCCGTTGGAGCAAGGGGCAGTGTTACCGAATTGTATAGATTATCGTGACCGAGAACTAATGAATTGTTCGATGGACTGATTCGGACACGCTATGCAGGTTATTTCTTTTTTTTTTTTTGTAATTTAGAAATTGTATAGAATTGAGGATTATTTTTTAAACACAGACTAGTTAATTGTATATATAAAACATATTTAAACTGTTAGTCGTTGAACTTCAACTGGTTCTCACAAACACAAGACAATTGAACCGATCGAAAACCTAATTTTATAAGTTTTTATTCACATGGACCTCTAATTTTTGTCTTAGATAAATTAGACTTTGAGAGACTTTGAGCTAATAAAATTACCGGTGAGTTCCTATATCTCAAAGCGATGGACACTGTGTAAATATACTAACTAGTTTTAATAGTTTGATAATTTATTTAGCATCAGATGAGTCTCATTCTCGTCGCGTCGAATCGACAAAAAGTTAAACGAGTGAAATCCTCTATCGACAAAATCCAAGCTTTTTTATATTATGTAGATGAGCGCTTCAATGTGATTCCACCTGATGGCAGGTGGATGTAATCTAAGTGGAAAAGTCCACTAGTTCAGAAGGATCCTTCCTATTCACTCTTCTCTAAAAGACCCTCACATCAGGAACAATTAGAATATATGAAGATGGTAGTTAGATTGGCGAGTACGAAAAACCTACTACCATCCAAATTATGTCTCGGAATCTGACCAGGGACCTTCGTGTAACATGGCAAGGTCGTATAGGCGTCATGTGCGTTATCTGGTTATTTCCTGAACGTTCCGCTGTAGGAAATTATTATTTAAGCCTACGCGTTGCATTTAGGTCACCCGGCCAATGTCGGGTGTGCGATGCGCCAACGAGGATGTGTCAGTGCATCCACTGATGAACTGACTCACAGCGGGGAAAAATGCATAGGGAAATCCTTATCATCCTTCGAACTACTAGCTAGTAATAATTCTAATAGAATATTCATGTGCCCCCATTTACTATCTGCTAGTTAGATCAGTTTACATATATAGCAAAGGTTGTCTTCTGCAGCACAGAAACAGTTAAATTACTGGAGTAACCTAATATAATTTCAAAAGGCTGTACTCAATGTGATACTGTGTAAACATCTCAACATTAAACTTATCATCAGGTTTACCATCTTCTGAGTCTCGCCGCTTGATATTGTAAAATGGATACCAATACTAATAAACGCTGGTCCTACTCGTGCTGGATTCATTATTAACTATAAGTTATAATCAATAATATTTACTTGCTTTATAGATGTTAATTAATAAACTGATTTAAAAAATTTACCAATGTTGTATTGTGGAAATAGTGTACTAGTTATATAATACTTTCCTTAAGTATTTCTCAAGATATATCTCCTATATATATATAGCCACAATGGCTTGGCATTTGCTCTGGGGTTACACAAGGGAAGTTGACATTAGAGTAAATATCAAAACAATTTATTTGCTAACGTTCCTATTCCCCACAGAGCTTCTCAACCTTTTATTATTGTAGTACTTGTTCCATGTATACCCGCGCTAAGGACTAGATTCCAATATCTCAGGTATAACAGTAGATAGTCATGGTTTCAGCCATGTAGTCTCGGGCTAGTAAGAATAGGACTAAGGTAAGCCATGTCTGTAGTAAGCGAACAGAAGGCTCTAGAAGATTCACGTGCCTTGAGAGTGAGAACCCTTATCGCTCAACAGGAGAACTGTGAGACAGTACAAGGCTCAGCAATGGTGCCTAGGAAGATTAGGCTTCTCTTCAGAGACGTGTAACACAAGGTGGAGAGAGGCACCTGCGCGTTAGAGCAGCGCCCTTCAAACCGGAACAGTAGTTTGTCGGCTGCAATCGGCGTTCCGGTGGCACCTGCCTGGACTAGCTCCAGCAATAAAGACCTACCATCAGTGACACACCGACCCATGTAAATAGAAACATTAGCTTGTTTTAAATAAAAAAAAAACTTATCTCTCATCGCTTCAACCGCCATTTTTAAAACACAAACATTTAATTGATTCGTTTTTAATCTGTATTTCAAACAAGGAAACGATTGTTGCGCTCGCTTATTCCCGGAAGTGGTTTTAGAGATTAATTTATATTTTACAAGCAATATTGCTAGGGTAGAGAGAATTATGATCAGATCACATTCAGCTGTTTTAAGTCTCCAGCGATATTCTCACTAATCCAATTCTCATCGGCTATTAAGCATAAACAGTAGCTCCAGCCATTTTTTTTATTTTTTTTTGGTCTTTTATCCCTAAGTGATATGTCAGAGAAAAAAAATGATACACATCAAAATACTTTCGTTCCGCACTCTGGGTTCACGCAACATCGTGTGAGATCTGTTGCTATTTATTTATTTATCGAGGTGATTTTTTTTCTTTTTTCACAGACAAAAGGTTGAAATCTGGCCTCAATCTAGACGTTAAACGACATTGGAAGAGTATTAATTGGTGGAGCGTGCTCGCCCTGAACGCGAGCTCTCATTTGTATGACCAGATGGAACCACTAAAACCAGACGAGGTCGAAGGACCGCAATCATTATCTAAATACTAATTCCGCGTACCGGGAATCGAAGCGAAATCAACCCCTTTAAAGCGGCTTAACCGCTGAACCAAAGAGGCAAAAAAATCTCAAGGAAACTAATAAAAACAACCCTTATTAAAGAGGCTTATATTAAAGCTACAACACCGGTACTCGTAAGCATCAGCAATATCTTAAAGGCAACTAAAGAATCGACAGCTATAGACAATATTTTTTTTTTTTTATATTATGAAGCGACGACTCGAGCGGAACGTTCACCTGAGGGTGATTGGCATTGAACCACATTGCTCTCATCGTCTTGAGACATAAGATGTAGTCTCGTTATCCCAGTAATTTCACTAGCTACATCACCCTTCAAACCGGAACACATTAATGTTTGCACACTACTGTTCGACGGTTGAAATAACCGCTGTGGTGGTACCTACCTAAACGGTTTCCTTCTACAGACACCTACCGCCTGTAGACCATATTAACTCCATATGTACCATAGAGCGCAGAGCTTCAGAACCAATTCGATCCTCAGCTGTTCTTAGCTGATGGTATTCAAGCCCAGTCCATTCCTTTATATCGTCAAACCATTTCTTCGAACTAACGACCATATGTTTAAAGACCACGGGGCCGCAGCCCAATAGGTTGGTCTGACCAGATCACACACTCGTCTCCACATGAGACATGAGTGACGAATGGAGGTAGTCACGACCCTCAGACATGAGGAATACGATTTCAGGAGGGGAGGATATTTAATAAAAGATTATTATATTATATTAGATCTTTCAAAGTTCCATTAGTTATTTATATATCTATCATGTTTAAGTGCTCTTTAACTTGTATCTTTATTAATTTAAAATGGAGGATTTATATATTCTGTTGTCATGGTTACCGCTTGATATGTACACGCTTATATTTTAATGGTCATTAATGTTTCAACACGGTCGTGTGTTTGCTGGTCACGTTTATTTCAGTTAACTCACGAAAACGTACCTCACACGGCTGACTCAGAGTTTACTTAGAAACGTATATACATATATGTGTGTGTGTGTGTGTATATATATACATACATATGTATATGCGCACAGATACTTCTTCATATATATCAGGTAATATTTAGACCAATTATTTTCGATTAGAAACTTCTCACGCGAATTGAGATTTTAGTTCTTTATTGTTGACCTTAATCTTATCTGCCGAATAATGCCCACAGCTGGGCATAGGTTTCCCTCAAGGATCCTCATTGAATAGTGGGCTTAGCTCCACCACCCTGGCCTAGTGCGGGTTGGTCGACGGTCAGAACCTCGTCTGTTGTTTATTAGGACGCACCGCTTGTAGGTTAGATTAGGTTAGACCCAACCCTAGAGCAGGTAGCAGGACTGTTTTTTTTTTCTTTCCCGTCAGATTTGGCTCTGATGGTAGTGTATAAATTAGCTTTTTCCGGTTTGTAGCAGGACTGTTGAAGCTGTACGTCCCCTCTTGGATGAGTGGATAGACAGGCGGTACGGGTCACTGACCTTTTGGTTGGTGTAGGTAGTTTCATGGGTCATGGGTGCTTTGGTAAGTACCGGTGCCGCATAGCCAGAAAAGAGCCAACAACTGAGTGTCATCATTGTGTATGCGACGAAGATAGTGCGCAACACCCTGGAGCTTTGTTCAGCATGGAATGCTCAGCGCCAAGACCTCGTCGCTGTTGTAGGGGATGACCTCACGCTGCTTGGTTTTATTAAAGCCATGATCAGTAGTAAGACGTCGTGGGACGCTGGCTTGACCTTCTGCGAGAATGTAATGTCGCAGAAAGATATTACAGAAAGGGAGCGAGTGGAAAACACCTATCTCCCAATCCGTAGGCAGGAATCTGGGCGTCGTAGGAGGATGTCCCACGCTTTCCAACCCCTATAACTGACGCCATGGTGGCGCATTCGGGCTAATCCGTTAAAAAGTAAGTTAGGCCTCGAGATGGAGCGCGCAGTACTTCCACCTAAAACTGGTAAATGGGGTGGGGATTTCAAGTTCCACCCCGAGACGCGGCCTCATTAAGACCACTTTGACCTTAATACTAGGATATAAATAATGAAATTAATACTTTCAAGGCACTAATAGTTTAAGTTTCACAAACTACACAATTATAAAAGTAATTATTACAATAATACCTATCATCATAATTTCAGCATATCTTCCATGGCTGAACATAAGCTTCCTCAATGAATGTCACTTGCATTCAAGGATTCCCTGTGATTGTTCTAGAGAAACGACCTAGACCTTTTGTCTATTTTTCGCTTGTCATTTACATGGTCTCCACTCCAAGATCCACTCCATCGACCGTTTGATCTTCGCGCTACGTGACTATGTCGTGACATAACACACATGTCGCCATAACAGTATTTAGACAATATTAATAGGAGCTCTGGAGTATTCTAGATGTTCACACTCTACCAGTTACGTTCTCATATTCACTTGACCTTACATTAAATTAACGTTAAGATTTATTCGATTCCAGAAAAAAAATGTGTTCACTGATTCCACTCTCCATAAAATGTTGAGATAATTAACATATAAACAGAGTCTTATTCAGCTCATCAGAGATTCAGTGCTTTCAGGCTTCCCACTCTCCATTCCAGCTCTACTGTAACCGTGTGTAAAATCACCGACTGCGGTGTCACATGTCTTCGAAAGCTGTTATTCTTGAAACATGACTGGTTCTACATCAGTATTCCAACACCGGAAGCTAAAATTAACAGAGATCAAATGTACGGATCCTTGATTCATTAAGCACGAAATCCTTTTAATAAATGAGGTCTTGCTGATCATCATCAATAATATATTCTTCTCTTCAAACGCTGAGGCTGTTTGTAACATTTAAGACCAATCTCATATTTAAGAAGTATTGATTCATAGTTTTTTTAATTAATTTACTTGTGGGTGGTTACTTTTGCTGGATACTGTTTAAGTAGGACCACCGCAACAGCCCTGTAGTTTCGGGGTAGTAAGAATAAGACTAAGATGAGCCCTGTCTGTCGTAGAATGCGACTAAAAGAGTTTTCCGGTTTGTGCGATTAAAACAAGGGTAGGAGTAGTGCTGGGAGGCACCGGTTCGTTCCATAGGAGATCCCCAGCCCTCCCTCAACGCACTGAGGATGACATATAGAGAAATCCCACATAACCTTGTCTTCCCCCCAGAGCAGAAAATCGTTTTAGGTTCCCTTCACGATAACCAAAAACGAGGTGACCATACCAATTAGTCGGTCTATGTGTATCAACAGATAAATGATATTATACTGAAATAAGAGATAATGGAACAAAACTATTATTTGACTAATGATTGTAAAAATATGAGGCGTTAAACTAACAACCCATTACTATTATTACACATTTAATTAACGTAAACAATAACAATATTGAATTTTAATTGTCACACCATTAAACCATGTCTGCAATGATGTGCAGCAAATGAGAGGAGCGACAGGCGAGCTGGTCGATTTTAGTTTATTACTTATTCAGTCACAGACATAGACTATCCTAAATTCTTATATTTCCTTAAGTTCAGTGGAGGTGTGAATTTGTTTGACAAACAACACGCATATTTAAGTGAAAGTTGCTAAGTGATATATCAAATCAGTCATACATAAGTAAGTGCAGTTTTATTATGAATATAACACAAGTATTTCTAAACATTTCTATGTTAAGTTTCCTCGTTGTTTTCAAGGAAACTACGGAAGCATTTATTACTTCTCTCAGCTGGTAATGTACAAACTTTAGAATTGAGTATAATATATTTAGTCGTCCTGCTGTTCTCATTCAGTATCTTAGTTCTTCTTCTTCCTCCTGTCCTTTTTCCCAGCTATGTGGTGTCGGCACAGTATGTACTTCTCTCCCCTATCCCTTAGTCAGCCTTCATATCTGAATTCACTCTCTTCTTACACATGTCATTCAATATCTTAGTTCATAGAAAATAATATCCGGTAATACATCAAACTATTTCTCCATTAACGTAATATAAAGTATCTATATAAGAATTTTCTACATAAAAAAAGATATGATTTAACGATTGACATGACCAAACCCGTGTATCAAGGTGACCCTTTTTCGCGACCATAACTGGGTCGGTAACACATAACCTATACTATACATTATTACAAACACAATAAGAGTAGGACAAGTTTCTTTATGGAGTATTAGCTGTTCTCCGCCCGCTTTGCTGGCTGTAACAACCTCGCAACCCCTTTTCGGGGGAACATTTCGTAAAATCAGGTCTTAGGTGACCTATATTGGGCAAAAAGAGTATTCCTACTAAATTTCAAGTCTCCAGACCTTACGGTTACAGAGATATGATGAGTTTCTACTTAGGTGGAAATCTGTTACATATATAGATAGATTATAAATGCAATACACATATATATAGTTTACAATACATGTGTGTAGTCACCAAAGTCGCTTATTATTTAACTTCGTTAAGGGTTGTCCCCCAAACGGGGGACTTCCTAAGTTACTTAGACCTTGACTCATATTGCTTGACCGTTATTCGTACGCGTCACTTATCGTTATCGTTATATAAACTTAGTCTCCCCTACAGTTAACGGTCATTTTTATTTGACGAATACGATATTAAAGGCTCCGATGAGAGATCTACAGGTGCGAATTAATAATATGGAGCAACAATCACCATTACACAATGTAGAAATACAATGTCCTAATAACTTCGCCCTTCAAACCGGAATATAGTAACGTTTGCACACAATTGTTCGGCGGCAGAAGTAGGAGCTGCAATGCTATTTACCATCTAAAAACAATCTAACTACTATCATTTGATTAATTATATTAAAAAAAAAATTGTTTATACTAACAATAATAGTATTGTTATAAATTTTTTATCTCTTTTGAACTACAATAATCCGAAGTTTTTTTTTATATGCCACTGCTGATAAAGGCACCGTCAAGTATGTTTCGTACTATTTTTATCAAAACACATTACGACATATTTATTATGACAAATATAAGTTATATAAAAAAAAATTAACAATTTATTAAAACGTGTTAGATAATAAAATTTTAATTTAGATTAAAAACTCTTTGCTATGAGTCTGAGTATGAGCTTTAATCGGTAATAACTGACAGAGCAAAACAACATGGCGCCGTCCGATATCAAATTCCCGCGCAAACGTCAAATGTATTGTTTGCATTTTACAACAGCTAAACTTTTATTATCCAAGCAACATCCGTACGTTATCGCATTTCCAGTAAAGTCGTTACATTAATATATATTAATGTGTTACATTAGTTCATAAAAGTGTTTCGTGTCGTACTGATGTGCGTTTGCATTCGGACATGGGCTTTAACAAGGCGGACGATTGCCGATGGCTGCTGTACCGTATTAGCAAATACCGGTAAGCGTTATCTGTTACAGTTAAAAATTGTATATTCATAATAATTAGCCGATTTAATCATATCGATAAAAAAAAATATTTGAATGTAGCCGCTAAAGATAAAACGTTTAGGCACAGTTGCGTAGGCCTAATGGTTAGAGCGTGCGGCGTCATTTCGAAGGTAGCGGGTTCGAATCTCGGCGTGTATCAGACTTTAATATTTCAGTTATGTACATCTGTAAACTTTAGTTGCGACAGCGAAATACAAACGATGAATGAAAACATCGTGAAGAAACCTGCACGTGAATTAGGATTTATTCTAAGGTGTGTGTGAAGTCACCAATCCGCATTGGGCCACCGTGGTGACTATGGCCCATCGCCCTCATATTGAGGGTAGGCCTGTGCCCCAACAGTTTAAGATTTCATCTATCTATTTTTTTTATGTTTAATTAAGCGACGAGACGAGCGGGACGTTCACCTGATGGTAAGTAATACGCCTGCCCATAACAACGCAAGTTAAGATTATATATACTGAACCACATTGCGCTTGTAACCACGTTGAGTCTCGTCACCACAGTAATTAAACTAACTGCAGCGTCCTTCAAACTTAAATACAGTAAGTACTCTATATTCTTGACTTAGATCGGGCTGCAAGCCACAGCGGCTCTTACAGTTCATCTGACACTGGGCTCGTAGACCCGGATCCACGGCCTGAAGAACAGTAAGTACTGTTTGTCGACTGCAATAGACGCTGCGGTGGTACCTATACAGACGGTCTCCGGCAACAGAGACCTAACCACCAGTAAAATCTGGTACTAAATAGTATTTATTGTCAGGGCTCTGTATATATTTTACTTTGTATTCAACTGTAATTAAATTCTTGTCATCATAATCATCATCAGCCGGCAGACGTCCACTGCTGGACACAGTCCTCCCCTAAACGATCCTGCGCTGCCCGCATGCAGCTTCCTTCCACAACCTTTACCAGATCGTCGGACCTGGTGGCTGGCCTGGCCAACATTACTTCTTCCGGTACGCGGTCGCCATTCGGAGACCTTGGTGCCCCATACCCTTAGTACCCTATATCGTTGTATAGTCTTTTAAAGCTTCTATGTAACTATACGCCTGTTGTGAAATAGCTTACGAATAGTCGATTCACAGGATTATTGTGTAAAAATGCAATGTACAGTAAGCAAAAAAATCTTAGAACGGACGAAAAAAAAATTACTTGCAATTGCTCGTATATACGGCTACGTTAATCTATTTATTATATTACGGAGTATGTATATATCATGTAGTACGTTAATTATTTATTCTATAGGCAATAAGCAATTATATTGGTATCATAATTGTTATTATTAGTTGATATATTGCTTTAGGCACCGTCGTCAACTGGTTTCAATATGTTTTTATTGTAACTATATATCTAATGAGTCATAATCACCCGCCGCGATACATTGAACCGCTTGCGGAGATAACTAACGTGTGAACTGTTCTACGAAGGCTCAGTGTTTACTTATCATATGACAGCGTGAGACTGTCTATTAATAGATATATTAACTGTCTATAATTATAACAAAACCAGCTGTCCCCCCACCCCTAACTCTTTGCTGACCGTAATACATAATTAGACTTGAAATTTGTAAGAAATATTCTCGCCCGGCGGAAACCCGCCGTAACTCTGGGCCCTTCCCGTCATTGGATTAATCATTTCCCCCCTGCAATTCCCTTTGAAGTAGGAATTATGTAATATTCATTCTTAACTGATCTCCAAAGGCAATAGCAATATCACTACCGAATGTTTGAGTGTTAGAACATGTTTACCATATATTGATGGAATATGTTCCGGACTAGACCGCTGAGGAAAATATTGTTGGAGAATTTGCTAATTGACATCAGAAGCGTGCGTACAACAAATCAGTGTATCTTATTTTCACCGACATCAGTAGCAGCAAAAATTAATATAAAGTAACAGGAATTTTAGCCGGCTTATAAGGTGTATTGGCTTAGAATTGAATAATAAAAAAAAAACAGTATTTTTGTATTTCGTAATATGTTAGTTAATAGTAATAATGAGATAATAGGTGTTTAAGTTGTAACGGGTTGGCATAGCCTTGATAGGCTGAAAGCCCCTAAAATAATATAGATTTATTATAAAAATAATACCACTCTATTTGTATACTAAATACAATAAAGACGAAAAAGCGCTAGCGGAAGATATACATTTTTTTTTATTCAACGAAACTACGAGACGTGCAAGACCTAACCTGATGAGGTGATACGAACGTCCATAACGATGTGGCGCTCAACAGGATGGTGTACCACCACATTGTATTCGCCGCCGTCGACATGAGATATTATCTCGTTACCCCAGTAATTCCAATAGCTACAAAGCTCTTTAAACCGGAAAACGGTAATATTTGCACATTATTGTGTAAATGTGTGGCGGCAGACGTAGGAGCTGCGGTCGTACCTACCTAAACGGCTTCCGGCAACGGAGACCTACCACCAATCTTGGTGAGCCGAGTGAACAAAAGATCACCATATGTTCTATACAGATTAAAAATTATCTTTAATTTTTATTACAAGTTACTACACTGTAAAGAAACAAACATTATTATATCCTTGAATGCAGACCTGTGTCTGCATTCAAGGACCTAACTAAAGGGTTATACGACATCGATACATATAAATATATATTAAAACCTAAATGCCGCTACTTATGGGCATCTTTGGTCTTTTAACTTGTTTTACAGTAATAATCCAATTATTTATATATATATAAAAAGGTTTACTGAGCTATTTTATACCTTGGGAAGCCTCCAACACGGTGGGCCGACGATCTGGTGAGAATCGTGGGTCCCACTGGATGCGAGCAACGCGGGACCGAACGATGTGGACATCTTGGGGGAAGTCTATGTACAGCAGTGGACGTCTATTGGCTGATGATGATGATGATTCTATACCTCATTCTATTTAAGTAGTTAGTAATTTTTTTTATTTAAGCAGAAGTCGAAAAGATTGTAATTGAAAATATCCCTCTAGACTTGAGCAGGTTTTTTGCCGGTTACAATAAAAAGTAACACTCTTTTTGCCGCCAAGACAAATGAGGAGAGACGAAGATCAAACTCAAAGTTGCTAATGAAAAAAAAAATTATCCTCACAAATTTTTTGGACGAGTGACCTCTATTATCCTCAAAGTTATTGTCATTGTGAGCCACTAACATCAAGGGAGTACAATAGAAACAAAAAATAATGTTTTTTTTTAATAATAATAATGATTAGAAGTTTTGTAATAATAATGATTTTGTGTTCGCAGCACGCACCGTCCGTTGTCGGTGCAGGGCGTGATGGAGCATGCTTTGCAGCACCGGGAGCGCGTCGGCGTCCAGGACTTCGTGCTGCTCGAAGAGTACAGGTCCGAGGCGGCGTTCATCGACAACCTGAGGAAGAGGTTCAACGAGAACATTATCTATGTAAGTGCTGTTCCATTATAGTCGACCACCTTATATACCTAATTAAGTAAGGAAATTTGGCGCATGTTTTAGACAATGATATTTTTTCCCACTCTCAATTATTATACAACTGAATATTAAATAAACCAGGTCATAAGACACTAGTGTTTATCGACAAAAATTGTACGACGATATCTAGACAGGTCTAGTAAAAGAGACCTAGGTACAATAGAGCATAAGTAGAAACCAGTATAATAAGTTTTCTCATTACACAGACCTATATCGGCAATGTGCTGATCTCTGTAAACCCGTACAAGAACCTGCCGATCTACACGGAGGAAAAAGCGAAGCTTTACTACAAGAAGGCTTTCTTCGAGGCTCCGCCGCATGTGTAAGTACAGCGATCGTATTTAAATTATAAACGGGCCCAACAAATTGCTCAAATGGTAGTAACTTGGTACTAAAGGCACATCATCAACTTCAGCCGATAGACGTCCACTGCTGGAGATAGGCCTCGTCCAAAGATCCTCCACGTTTGTAAGGAGTTCTTATGGGGAGATATAAGCCATTTCCCAACACTATTGCCTAATGGGGGTTGGTGGGCGCTCTGGCTCCTTGTTTGTTGATTAGAAGGGTGCACCAGGAGCAGGTGGGACTGTTTTGAGTCCCGTGAGTTGTTGTGTTTCATACTTTGCACCTCTATTAAAGGAACTTATATACTTTACTCAAACTTTCTTAAAGTTAGTTTAAATATTAGGAGGAATCGAGACAGAATAGAAGAGGAGGTTCGGAGATGAAGTTGACACCGCACTCCCGTGAACAGTGTTCCTCTGAAACTGTAGAAAAATTGCATTTTTCTATTTAAAAACATGAAATTTAACAAATTAAATGACCGGCAATGGATGTTCATCGATTCAGTTTATGATCATGATATAAAGTTTCGTTCGTATATACATACACATTTATAATATTAATAACAGTTAAATCTTTGTATACAAATTATTTAATATGTATATATTTGTTTATTTATGTAAATATGTTTCTACATCATTCCAATACACCTAGTACGTGTAGTCATGAAAAAAAACCAGACCTTAAAAATCTCTCTATTGTATTTATTGCTTTAATCTAGTTTATCCTTTATACAATGGTGGTTAAAATTAAAAGAATCTACTGTACCTCTCCATTTCCACCTACATCAGCTAGACATGGCATTATCAATATCAGATAAAACACAACACACACAGATGTCTATTGTCGCGGTTATAACCGCCGCTGGACTTACGTTACATTCAATGTTAAAAGACGAGCTTATTAAAACATACATATGATGTACACATTAAATAGATTTACTCCACTGCCGGAGCGACCCATAGTTAGGCTGCGGACACAAGAGAGCCCAGGTATGGTATAGGCATGGAACGGTCTTGCTTTACATAACTAACAACATCCCTTTGTTTGCAGATTCGCTATTGCTGATAATGCATATCGATCATTGGTGTACGAACATCGAGAACAATGCATTTTGATTTCAGGTAAGTGATTAAGTTGAGCCAAAGTGCTTTTATTATTTATTAAGATTCATATATCATTATTGTTTTAATTTTATCTAGGCGAATCTGGATCCGGCAAAACAGAAGCCTCCAAGAAGGTTCTCGAATATATCGCGTCACGAACAAACCATCTGCGCAATGTGGAGACCGTCAAGGACAAACTCCTTCAAAGCAACCCGCTCCTCGAAGCGTTCGGCAACGCTAAGACACACCGCAATGATAATTCCAGTCGTTTCGGTAAATACATGGACATACAGTTCAACTATGAAGGCGCACCAGAAGGGGGACACATATTGAATTACCTGTTGGAGAAATCGAGGGTGGTCAGCCAAATGTCAGGCGAGAGAAACTTCCACATATTCTATCAGCTACTAGCCGGTGCAAGTCATGAGCTGTTGAGACATTTAAAACTGCAAGGACGACCAGAGGCGTACAAGTACACGACGGATATGGTAACTATTGTTATATTCTGTTTTTTTTTCAATAAGTTAACACTTTTTCTTAGTTCTTCACGGTGTTAACTCAACGGGGCCAGGGGATGAGGACGCGTACTCTGCCAAAATAGTTCGGCTCTTAAATGTTGACAGCCGGAGCACTGCTTTTATAGTAGCAACCTTACAAAATAAGAGTCATAAGTACCCAGATGGACCACCAACTAATCAGTCACCATGAGGTTCCTCAAGCAAGCGCTTAGCCATTACGCCACGTACGCCAGTCGTTTAAGTGTTTAGAAGCCATCTTTAGAATTGTAGTATCTTTTCTTTTGATACATGAACAATTTCCCAGCATTCATCAATTAGTCAGAAGACGAACGACGCTGACCAGTTTCGCGTAGTCCAAGAGGCGATGAAAGTTATAGAGATCGGGGAAACAGAGCAGAAGGAAATGTTCGAGATAGTTGCCAGCGTGCTGCACCTCGGGAACGTTAAGTTTGTGCAAAACGATAAGGGATACGCCGAGATCCTGTCGCACGACGCCAACAGCGGGAATGTCGCTGAGGTGAGTAGCCCAAATTTTAAACTTGTAATTCTGACTGAATTTATAAAAAGTCTAATAAAAAGAAACTACAAGATATCCACGATGAGCAGACAGAATTCAAAGTTACACGATTATCGAGAGTAGTTTTCACTCATCATCCATAATCACTCTGCTCTGTTCCCACTTCATGTGTCTGTTCTTCCTTTTATTTGTATTACCCGTCAACTCACTATCCACTCCATTCAAATGTTCTCTTTCATACTGTCCGTCCATCTCTTTTTTCTTGTTCCCATACACTTTCATATGCATAGATTATATGATAGTTATAGTTTATAGCTACAATACATTTATTATTTTAACGTATAATCAACGATCACAGACATCTATATCCATTGATAAAAATAAAGATAAGCAAATAAAGTCTATTAACTCTGGATTATAAATTACGTACTTGTAGTATTAGTTTTCCATATTACTTCACCGTTATAATTTTTATAAAAGAAAATATTTCTTAGAGAGATAGAGAAAGAATAATCAGCTGATTTCGAGACTTTGATAGAACTTGATCAAGATATCAATCATAAATTGTTGTCGCTTGTGTATGATTGTGATGGTCGCTTGGATTCTGTGTATCATAATCTCTTGGGTTGCTTTCTTCACAAAGAAGTTTGGCAACTAGGTCAATAAAACTAATTCGGTCTCAAGCAAACCATTTCAACTTTGCAAACATAATACTTTCTTAACCTAATGATATAAAATGCCAAGTTCCTGTTACTGTAATCTTAATAGCCATTCTAAAGCGACTATTTCTCGATAAACTAAAGATAATATTTCCACTGCTGGGACCTAAAAGCTTCTTCTTTTTAAGGTGAGCCTCGTCAGAGAAGATTTTACTCTCTATTCAAAGTCATTTATCCACCACGCGTACTAAAACATTACCGGATTTGCTATTTTCATGCACAATACAGTATATTATATATTTGTACTGTTCATTTCGGGAATTGTATGTATAATAATTATTCTTGGATATTTATATGAGGCACTGTATCTGTTTGATAAATGGTAATGGTCTATCACGTTATTATTGTGCAATCAATGGAGTTAGTTAAATATTACCACAGGGCTCGCGTCTAAGCCCATTGTTCTATATTGCTCATATAAACAGTTGTACTACTTCGTTAACGCTTCTATTGTATGGTAATGTGCTGTGATAATTATTGTTACACTGAAACGTATCAAACACATAACACGAATTTGTTCTATTATTACACAAATTTAGTTGTGAGGTACTTGGAATAATTGTTTTACTTCTTGACCCGGAAAGTAAATATTAGGAACGTTATTTTAATTTCAAGGAAAAAAAAAAAAGTTTAAATGAATACACAAAATTTGTATGTGTAATAAATTATAGGACTGTTTGTATTTATACAGATTGTTTATAGAAGTTTGTAGGAAGTATAAAGCAGAAGGCATTCAATTATATTTTTTAATCTACAATGGAAGAACGTTTGAACTTATCTACACATGGTGTCTAATTAGAATATGGATGGTGAAGCGTCCTAGCCCAGATGTCTGTGACTTTCAGAAATTAACAGTCGGTATACAGGAATACTGTCATGAAAACATATTTATAATATAGGCTTATAGATAACCAGATGTTTTAAAGAAGCCCCACCCTTAACCAAACTTCATGCTATGGAGCCTTGGATAGAACCAGGAAAGCTTAGTCAATGCACCATAGAAGCGATTATAATCTACTTTAGTAACTTTAGATTAGGTTAAAGGAAAACCTAAAATAGCTGAAGGATAAATTTAAATCTTTAATACTTATTTTTACTGTTTTATTTTAGCTTTTAAAAGTTAACTCGCTAAGACTACGCGAGGCTCTCACCAGCCGTACTATCGACGCTAGGGGTGATGTGGTCAATACCCCTCTGGATATGGAACAAGCTCAATACGCCAGAGATGCGCTCTCGAAGGCTATCTACGATAAGCATTTCAGCTGGCTCGTCTCTAGGCTCAACGCCTCACTGGCGCCTAAGGACAGAGATCCCAGAGCTTCCGTTATAGGAATTCTCGATATTTACGGCTTCGAAATATTCCCAAAGAATAGGTGAGGAAATAATATCATACTGGTCCATGTTATTATCCAATTCTGCAACACATTTTGACTACATAATTTTTCTTCAGTTTCGAGCAGTTCTGCATTAACTTCTGCAACGAAAAGCTGCAGCAACTATTCATCCAGCTAACACTGCGACAGGAGCAAGAGGAGTACTTGCGCGAGGGTATCGAATGGGAGCCCGTCGACTACTTTAACAACATCGTCATTTGCGATCTCATAGAGGCGAGGTACAAGGGTAAGACTTGCGTAAAGACAAAGAGTTGATGTCTATAAATTTTAACTTATACCTGATCAAATTCTATTGCAAGCTGGAATTCCATAATGTCCATCCATCCAATCTGCATAAAACACCATGATTTTCATTGTCAGGTATAATCTCTATCTTGGACGACGAGTGCCTCCGTCCAGGAGACGCTACCGATGTCAGTTTCTTGGAGAAACTGACACAGCATCTAGACGGGCATGCACATTTCAAGTCGCATCGAAAAGTCGACTCCAAAACTCAGAAGATAATGGGTAGAGATGTGAGTATTGGTGGAGATCAGCAAATAAAAGAACATATTTAATATTAAATTCCACGGAAATGTCTGCTGCATCTTTATCTACTTCTTGATGTTTTCGATTCCTTTTTTTTTAATTTAGTTAAATCCATCATTTTTTTTTATAAATTCACACCCTTTTATGGACTTATTTTAACGAATCGCAGGAATTTTGTCTGGTGCACTATGCAGGCGAGGTGACGTACAACGTCCGTACTTTCCTGGAGAAGAACAACGACCTGCTGTTCCGCGACATCCAGGCCCTCATGGCCACCAGTAGCAACACTATTGTCGGCAACTGTTTCAAGGTTATATCAAAGATTCAACTTTAAATGCTTTTTAGATATTTCTACTTTTATTCCACGAAATATTAGTACTTGTTTATTCAGGTTAAGAACGTTTTTAGACTGAGTTTATAAAATTTCGGCTGAATTCTAGACCACAGTTTAGTCTTTGGTATTAAAATGCACTAACAACACCTTCATCGTATTTTACATGTTTTGATAATTAAAAAAAATATATTTAACTGTTTTTAGTTTTTATGTTAAGCATATAAAGAAAATATGTTCAGCCGCGTCAATTAGATTTATATAAAGAATTTGGATGCCGTCCCTCAGGCCACCAATTTGTCAAGCAAGAAGCGACCAGAGACCGCCATCACGCAATTCAAGAACTCCCTCAACGATCTCATCAAGATACTCAGCAGCAAGGAGCCTTCCTACATCCGCTGCATCAAGCCAAACGATTTCAAGATGCCCAGTAAGCATTGCTACAGTTCTATTCACAAAGTATTTCTTGGTTATTTACCTGAAAGATGTTCAGCAAGAAAATTATTGAAATCTCTTGTTGCAATTTTTTTTCCAATAACTAAAACCACAGCAAAATATCTAAGTATTTTTAATCCTGATGCCTTACACAACCTCAAAACATTAATTCACATTTGTTGGAAACTGAGCCAATGTAACTGTTCTATTTAAATTGCAGTGCAATTCGACGATAAGCTGGTCTCCCACCAAGTGAAGTACCTCGGCCTGATGGAGAACTTACGCGTCCGCCGCGCTGGCTTTGCCTACAGGAGGACTTACGAAGCTTTCCTCGAAAGGTACAATGCACCACGGAGCCAATTAGCCTAATGTTTGTAAAGCATCATTGTTATCATCACCATCATTTCAGATACAAGTGCCTGAGCGCGGAGACATGGCCCAACTACCGGGGTGCTCCGCGAGACGGAGTACAGTGCCTGGTCGGCGTGCTGAACTACGAGAAGGAGGAGTACCGGATGGGCAAGTCAGTAATCAATTGCTTCACGTATATTTTAAGTTTATTTATAAATGATAACGGCAGAAGTAAAAAATCATATCATCACCGTCATCAGCCGATAGTGGTCCACTGGTAGACCTATGACCAGGAGGCCTGTGCCTCCTCCAAAGATCTTCATTATATCTCTCCATATCATTTTATAAAATTAGCTTATTGCTATTTGCCATACAGCAATTTATAAAAGTATATATAAGGTTGTCAAATATCTCCCTTCCGCTTTTTGCTCTTTATTCAATGCTTTATAAAAAGTGTTACAGTGATCGGATTTAGTTCAAATATGCGCCGTTTTGTTCGATAATCTGTTTCCATCTAGACGGCAACTTCATAATACTTCCCTCGTAAAGCCCCCCCTCCTTATTTGCGAAGAACTCGAACAACCACTTTTCACAAGCCTCTTTTGAGTTCAACTTTACACCACCAAGGGCGTTCACCATGGACAGGAACAGGTGGTAATCACTTGGCGCTATGTCCGGGCTATATGGTGGATGCGATAAAACCTCCCATCCGAGCTCCCGTAGCTTCTGACGAGTCATCAACGAAGTGTGTGGTCTGGCGTTGTCCTGGTGGAACACTACACCCTTCCTGTTGGCCAATTCTGGACGCTTCTGGTCGATCGCCTGCTTCAAGCGGTCCAGTTGTTCGCAGTAGATGGTAGAATTAAGCGTCTGGCCATATGGGAGCAGCTCATAGTGGATGATTCCCTTCCAATCCCACCAAACACACAGCAAAACCTTCCTGGCCGTCAATCCCGGCTTGGCCACTGTTTGGGACGATTCACCGACCTTCGACCACGACCGTTTTCGCTTGATATTGTCGTATGTGTTCCATTTTTCGTCGCCAGTCACCATCCGCTTCAAGAATGGGTCGAGTTCGTTCCGTTTCAGCAGCATATCGCAGGCGTTGATTCGGTCCAGAAGGTTTTTTTGCGTCAAATCATGCGGCACCCAAACATCAAGCTTTTTTTTGTATCCAGCCTTCTGCAAATGGTTTAAAATGGTTTAGTGACTAACTCCCATCGCCTGGGCGATGTCACGAGATGCCACATGCCGGTCTAACTTGATGTAGTCCATGATTTGATCGGTATTTGTCGTCATAGGTCTTCCGCCGGATGGCTTATCCATGGTGTCGTTTTCACCGGCTCTGAATCGTCGAAACCATTCCTCCGCGGTTCGAAGTGATAGAGTACCATCCCCAAAACACCATTAATCTCACGGAACGTTTCTCTAGCCGATTTGCCTTTAACGAAGGAAAACTTTAAAATAGCGCGTTTTCGGCGTTAGTGAACTCTATGTTTACACGTCTATAACTGTTGAACGCAATATCCAAACTAATTATGCATAGCGTTGTTTTGTAGGTTATGTCAAGACCTTTCAAATTATATATAGTATTGCCAGATACGAGCTCTGTAGCGCTTTGTACATAGCCGCGAAATTCAAAAGACAAAAGGCGGAAGGGAGATATTTGACAATATAATATTAACTATAACAGCGTTAACATATTTGTAATTCAGCACAAAGATCTTCATCCGGTTCCCGAAGACATTGTTCGAGACGGAGGACGCGTACCAGATCAAGAAGAACGACATTGCGACAATCATACAGAGCAGGTGGCGCGGCTACTGGCAGCGGAAGCAGTACATCAGGATGCGCAGTGCGGCGATCGTGATACAGAAATGGGTGCGCCGGTTCCTCGCGCAGAGGCTCCTGGCGAGGAGACGGAAAGCTGCACAGGTCATCAGAGCCTTCATTAAAGGTAATTTTTTAATAAAAAGAAAATATTTAGATATAATGGCATTATGCAGAAGTGAATAATGCACTTTAAGGTATTGTTAGGTAAAGATGTGAAATTGATCTGTTTATCCACACCCTAAGGATTCATCACCCGCAATGGTCCTGAGACGCCGGAGAACCGCCGGTTCCTCGGCATAGCGAAGGTGCACTGGCTGAAGCGACTCGCGAATCAGCTGCCGACCAAACTGCTGGACCTATCGTGGCCGCAGTGTCCCGCCACCTGCACGCAAGCGTCCGCTGAGCTACATCAGCTGCACCGTGCCTGGCTCGCCAAGAAGTACCGACTGGCGCTCTCGCCCGAAGACAAGAAGCAGTTCGAGCTCAAAATTCTGGCTGAAAGTATTTTCAAAGGTAAAGTAATTTTTTTGGACTTGAAATGCTAGAGTATGCGGTTTCTAGCATCACGTTATAAAGAGTGATGGTCTACGCTTTGCAGGCAAGAAGAACAGCTACCCCGGCAGCGTGGGTGAGCGGTTCGTGACGGATCGCCTGGCGCCCGAGCACCGCGTGCTGAGGGACACCTTCATGACGTCACCGTCCTGGCCGACCGGGGAACAGCTGATCGTGAGTACCATAAATCAGTACAAGTATATTAAGCTGATTGTGCAAATTATATGTACTGGTAACACTGTTTAATAAATAAAAAACTAGCTACAGCGCCATTTAAATACAATGCAGTAATATTTGCATACTATTTGGCGGTAGGAATAGGAGCTGGGGTTGAACCAGCAACAGACTGGCGCCAGCCCTCTGTCGCTGGCGACCTGTGCAGACATTACTGTGTTCCGGTTTGAAGGGAGTTGTAGCTAGTGAATTTACTACAGACTTATACTCAAAAAAAAAAAAAAACCAGTATGGTTGATTCCGGGTGTCCGTGCAGTGCAGCGCGATTGGTGGTATTGTGGGTGTGATGGGTTAGTGATGAGTGGTGGTTGTTCTGGATCTTACAAGCTGCTCATCTCGTATTGTTAGGCTGCTGCCGTAACAACATTACTCTGTTCCGGTCGTCAAGTTACGAGAGCCTGACCATTCTAGCTGAGCCCATGGACATAACAGCATGTCAAATTGAAGTCAAGTGTAAATAAAAAAAAATATTGTCACTGTCTTCGCTTTTGTGTTTCCTGGCACACACACATATATATATATATATATTACTTCCTGTTACGTGGTGCAGTACTCGTGCGAGGCGGTGAAGTACGACCGGCGCGGGTACAAGGCGCGCGAGCGGACTCTGCTCGCCTCGCAGCGCGTCCTCTACGTGGTGGAAGCTGCCGGACGCCGCAGCTTCCGGCTGAAGCATAAACTGCCGCTGGAGCGGCTCCGCGTCGTACTCACTAACGAGAGCGACCAGCTCGCGCTCATCAAGATACCGCAGGACCTCAAGAAGGATAAGGTTTGACATGCATTGTAATCCAAGAACAAATTTCGATGATGATTAAAGCGTAGTCTCTCGAACCGGATATTATCGATAAAGTACCAAGTCCATTATTCTACCGGAAAACAGTAGCGAGTTAACATTACTGTGCTCCGATTCTAAGGACGCTGTAATTACTGAGCTATCGATATATAACACAGATCTCATGTAAACCCGAAACATTACTGTAACCGTACTAGTGGCTCCGTCATGAGGAGTAGCATCGCTTGCCATCAGGTAACCATCCACCTCGTATATAATATTTTTTTTTAACTGTAATATCACTGCAGGGCGACCTGATCATCTCCGTGTCGCACCTGATCGAGGCGCTGACCATCGTCACCGACTACACCAAGAAACCGGAACTCATCGAGATCGTAGACACCAGGACGTGAGTACATAAGCATTTCTTTTACAGGCGTCTATTTACAATAAACCTCTTTATATTCTATATAATACATAAAGGTTAGGATGTTTACACAGAATCACACGGCGTACGTTACTATCGGATTCATCATCATCAGCCGATAGAGGTCCACTGCTGGACTTAGGCCACCCCCAAAGATTAAGAATATCACTACGGGATTAACACTCATTATTCCGCTGATTTCTCCAGCGTCTACATCACCATTCATACAGGAATAGTGTACTTTCATCATCAGCTGGACAGACGTCCACTGCTGGATATAGGACTCGCCCATAGATTTCCACAATGATCGCTCCTGCGCTGCCCGCGTCCAGCTTCCCGCGACCTTCAATAGATCCGGCACGAGGACGCCAGTTGAGGATCTTGCTTCCCTATCGGCTGTCAGCCCTTCGAACGACATGTCATGCCCATTGCCATTGTTTCATACTACTGTTTAATAATAGAAAATCACTCTAACATCCTACCCAGACATCCTTTGATCAGGATCACCTCGATCTAGTTTAATTAAACATAAATAAAATCGCCAAGAACTGCAGCCGCTGGTCTGCTTGGACACAGTAATGTCTGCACACTGTTCTTTTGCGACGACAAAAGAAGTAGCGGTGGTTTCCACAGAGTCTTCAGCGACAGAGACTTATCACTACTTGACCTATCTCTAGACCGAACTATCATAATAAAAAAAAAATTGAATTTGCATGCGTCTGATCATCAAGGCACGTGGCTGAGACCGAGCTGGAGTCACGGCTGATAGACGCGGCGTGAGTAAACACCGACGTCGATATATTATATCCTTGCGCATCCACCCTCCACCACCCATCAACCACTCTTTTTATTCTACGAAGCAACGACACGAGCGGGACGTTCACCTGATAGTAAGTGATACGCCCGCCCATAACAATATGGCGCTAGTTAGGATGATAAACACAGCACCGCATTACGCTCGTCAACTTAAGAACACAAAGATTTTAAGTCTCATTACCCCAGTAATTTCACTAGCTACAGTACCCTTCAAACCGGAGCACAGCAATGTTTGTGCACTACCGTTTGTCGGCAACAGAGATCTGCCGCCAGTGGTGCTAATATAATATTATTAATAATCTCTTTAAAACATATCCTTACGTTACTGGATTCTTGCTGGAGAACATCCAGGTCCAGAAGTAGTGTGCAAACCTTACTAATCCCAAGCTCCATAAAAATTGTATGTAATCATCGTTTTGTTATGTGGTTTGTGTAGGATCGCGCACAACCTGGTGAACGGCAAGCAGGGTGGCACCATCGAGGTGACCAACGGCCCGCAGCCCGCCATACAGCGCGCCAAGAGCGGCAACCTGCTCGTTGTGAGTTTTTTTTTATTGCTCCGAACAAATATTCGACAAGTAATCCCAATATGAAACTGTCTCGTACCACTGATAAGTAACCAGGGTAGTTACGAGAAAAATAGGGGAGGTTAGAAACAGCATGACAGCTTCACATAGCTATTGGTTATGGTCAATATGCAATTCTAACCAGAGACAACAGCTTTCGTAGATATATATCATCCCCCGCACTTAATAACTTACAATGAATATTTCTTAGTGGTCGAACACGTTAAGTTCCAGCTGTGGATTTTTTTTTAATTTATAACATATTAATAATACAGATTATTGCAGAATCATTACCTGACCGGATGATAAAGTAGTCTATAAATATAAGCAAGCAATAAGTGTCAAATAGGTTCGCCGCCCCTACCTTATGTAATATACATACACTTATATTGTACAATTAAATAGTTTCGTTTTGTGGATAATTCACAGTCGGAAGTGAAAAAGATTTGCTTATAAATAAATGTTGTCATATTTTTTTCAGGTGGCTACACCGTAAAAGCTTTGTCTATGGAGTATTACTGTATCTAATAAAGACCTCAAAGTTAGTCAACGAAAATATAAACTGTTAATATTTATTTATATATTAATAATAAAGCATTTTTCAACTAAGTTAAATAAT
The DNA here is from genome assembly GCA_029286815.1 of Troides helena. Classification (NCBI taxonomy): domain Eukaryota; kingdom Metazoa; phylum Arthropoda; class Insecta; order Lepidoptera; family Papilionidae; genus Troides; species Troides helena. The sequence goes on along the minus strand of JAGSMV010000013.1, from coordinate 10,941,278 downwards.
TTGTGTTTATGTTCTTTTAAAGCATTCTATATATTATTTAATTTCATGACTTTTTATTTCAATTATTAATATTTCAAGATATAATGTATAATTGTAGATGTAAGATTTTAATAAAGGTTTTCAGTATATTAAGTTAATGTTAAATTTATTAAATTTTGAGTTAATTTTTTTTTATACTTTTTTAACTTTCAATGTGCTCGCATCGCTGTTTGAAATTTTCTTTATTAAAATCGCCATATAACTGCTCACTCTCTCTTTCTGTGAGAGAAGGCTCAGTCCCAGCAATGGGAACATAAAGTGGGCCTTTTACTTATTTTTCGTACAATTCTAATGAATAATGACGTATTGGTTAATTTTAGTGTATTGTACTAAAATATTCGTACAAAGCGCTTAGATATACTTACAGCGTAGATTGCGATATACGATAGGTGGTAGTTGTTGGTGAAATGTGCCAATGCGCAGGCGGAAATGTTCAGTTTGAGATTTACAGATGTATACACTACTTTAAACATGTCACCAGCTTTTAAAGTAGTACAGTTTACATATTATATCTAAATCTCAATGATCATCACTTCCGTCAAAGAAAAGTGACGAATTAATACAATACAAACACATTGACACATTTCGCTTGTGTTGTACAATTAATATTTTGTAAGCTGAATCGAAGGTGCCTAGCGACGGCCACGCGCAGGTGACAGCGGCCATTCTTTAACTTGTAACAAATTAAGTTTTTTAATAGATTATCTGTGTATCTAGGCTAAGACGGCTGGAGCATAGATGGCCAACTGATTTTATTCCATCTACTACGACGTGATGTAATTTTCGCAGAGATACTTTTCAATGACATGATACAATTAAAAAAATATTTTGTTCTATTGAGTAACAGATAATAAATGATAATATGAAAATGGGATCGAAAGAGTTTTTAAATGTTTTAATAATTTTTATTAGAGTATTATTAAATTAATAATAAAGCATTTTTTCAACTAAGTTAAATAATTTGTGTTTATGTTCTTTTAAAGCATTCTATATATTATTTAATTTCATGACTTTTTATTTCAATTATTAATATTTCAAGATATAATGTATAATTGTAGATGTAAGATTTTAATAAAGGTTTTCAGTATATTAAGTTAATGTTAAATTTATTAAATTTTGAGTTAATTTTTTTTTATACTTTTTTAACTTTCAATGTGCTCGCATCGCTGTTTGAAATTTTCTTTATTAAAATCGCTATATAACTGCTCACTCTCTCTTTCTGTGAGAGAAGGCTCAGTCCCAGCAATGGGAACATAAAGTGGGCCTTTTACTTATTTTTCGTACAATTCTAATGAATAATGACGTATTGGTTAATTTTAGTGTATTGTACTAAAATATTCGTACAAAGCGCTTAGATATACTTACAGCGTAGATTGCGATATACGATAGGCGGTAGTTGTTGGTGAAATGTGCCAATGCGCAGGCGGAAATGTTCAGTTTGAGATTTACAGATGTATACACTACTTTAAACATGTTACCAGCTTTTAAAGTAGTACAGTTTACATATTATATCTAAATCTCAATGATCATCACTTCCGTCAAAGAAAAGTGACGAATTAATACAATACAAACACATTGACACATTTCGCTTGTGTTGTACAATTAATATTTTGTAAGCTGAATCGAAGGTGCCTAGCGACGGCCACGCGCAGGTGACAGCGGCCATTCTTTAACTTGTAACAAATTAAGTTTTTTTTTTAATAGATTATCTGTGTATCTAGGCTAAGACGGCTGGAGCATAGATGGCCAACTGATTTTATTCCATCTACTACGACGTGATGTAATTTTCGCAGAGATACTTTTCAATGACATGATACAATTAAAAAAATATTTTGTTCTATTGAGTAACAGATAATAAATGATAATATGAAAATGGGAACGAAAGAGTTTTTAAATGTTTTAATAATTTTTATTAGAGTATTATTAAATTAATAATAAAAAACATGGTTCCAATTACTTTAACGAGACTAAAATAATGGATACTTATAATTTTCTATGTAAATTCATTGAGTTTATTTATTGAATATGAATATTGCATGTAACGAAAATAAGACTACTTTAGATGGAGAGTTATAAACGTTTTTATTATTATCTGTGCTCTTATTAAATGTCGTTATATGAACAATAACGGTTAAATGTAAGATGATTTGTTTAATATAAAAAATACTAAATAAGGACGTGTATGGATTTTTTTTTAAACATTCATTGTTAGTTTCAGTTAACTAATCGGTTGGTGGTAGGTCTTGGACCCTCTAACTCAGTCATACTCAATTGCCGGCCTGTTATGTTTGACTTTATCTGGTGTTACTTTATTTGAAATCATTGCGAATTTCATGGCTTTAAAAAAAATTAACCCTTAAGAATTTCTTTATTTTTTCAAAGCCTACGACATAACCGACGCGCATTTGTCTAGTCTGGTTAAACGCTCCTCGACTAGGTACCAACGCAGCCCCGTATGCCGTTAAACAGTACAGTGCAAATATTATTGTTCCGATTTAAAGGGCGTTGTAGCCAGTGAAATTATTGGGATCAGCTGCCGTTAAAATCTGCTCTACAAAATATTTGTTTTGAAGAAGAAACTCCAAATTTCTCTTTTCTTTACCGACATTTTTTTATAATTAAATAGAATAAATAGAGGTATACATACTTATCTGTACTGCCCGACGAACAGCGTAGTATAACAAAATTCATTATTTTTCCTTTTTTTTTTTACAAACTTAGTAATTCAAAATCTAGTCATTAATTTTGGTACATTTTACATTTGCCGTTGTTCATTTATGACACAAATCATAACGTTATTTAACAATGTAAATCGTGAAAAGGCAAACAAGTGCCTTGTAGATTATAGACGGTACGTTTATAGTAATTTTATTAAATAAATACATATTTATAAACTCTTTTATTTACCTTATCCTCTGGCAACCAATTTAGATCTAGAGGGTGTAAACAATGTTTCCTCGTAGAAGCTGATGCAATTAATCGGTGTTGTGGAAACATCTTGAGGCGGCACAACAATGTTTCTTTGCTCTGATCGTTTTTAATGTAACGTGAACTATTGAAAAAAAAAGCAAGGTCATAAGCCGGGGCAAAGGCATTGATAATGAAATCAGTTTTAATAATCCATTGCTATTTAATTATTTAAAAACAAAAAACGTTAGGTACATTTTTACATTGTATGTTTAGGCTATATAACAACAATCCAGAGTTATGGCGCCACTGTTAGCCAGTCGGTCTCCGGCCATAGACGCACCTCGAGAGACACGTTACACACTCGACTAAAAAAAACTCCACTGCACGTATGGATGTACACTACCAGAAGGGACGTTGTACGGCCGACATGGTTAAATAAAATTAACATTTCCCTCATTTTCGCATCGCTGTAATTTTTATTAAAACAAATTTCTTTTAACAATGCTCCCACATATATATATTGAAACGAACATACAAACAAACACGCAAACTCCGGATTATTTATTCGCGCGGTGTCCGCCTTACCTCTATATAATAACACCGGCACTTCCGCGCACACTTACTGCTAAACAGGAAACGCGAATCCATCGCGAGAAGCCGATTTAATAAACTCGGAAAATTAAAAATGACGGACGTCTGGATCATAGCGTGCAGCCGCATCGTATTAACAAATACTCACAAATCCAAATGTAAAAATAAGCTTTGGTGGATTCACAAAAGCGCAGAGTACCCTGTTCATGAGAAAATCTTGCGGCCCGCCATTAATATCACTCCACTCCCCTTTATTGCGGATTCCGCACTGTGAAAGGGCGCGAGGAACATTCGTAGAAACAGAATAGATTTGGATTAATAACATTTTAATTCAGCGTCACAAATATCTCGTATGATCCACGAAATGGTCAACCAGCTCGTCCGACGAATATTACCATAATAAACAAACGTATATACAGATCGACTATATTAAAAGGGAATATTCATGTTCACATTCGATGGTTAACATTGATAAATAACAAAAAATAGATAATCAACACTTAAAATTTTATTTGTGATATTTAAACATTGCAAGTGTACCGTTTGAACGTACGCCATTTTGGCGCCCTTTGTGTGACGTCATAGGCGTCAATATATTACACTCTGGAGACGAATCGGTGTCGAGGCCGCATGGTCGTCAGTGACGATGCCAACAAAAATGTGATGTCATCAATCATAACTTTTTTTTTATATAATCACGCCTTTTCCTCAGTAGGGGTAGGCAGAGGTGAATAAACACTCACTTTACGCCAGATGTCAGAAAGGTCCCATATAATAGGGGACGAGCCTGTTGCCGCTTTACTGGGACCACACACACACACACAAAGATGATGTCAGTGAACGGGGTTTAATCACAATGTTGTCCTTCACCGTTTGTATCTCGCTGTTGTAACTAAAGTTCACAAATGTACATAACTTAAATATTAAGTCATCGGTACATGCCGAGATTAGAACCCGCGACGCGAGGCAAGCGAGCTGCTATCAATCATTACTATCCCAAAAAAACCTTACACTAAGGCAACCATTTTTAATAACCTGTCATAGACTTACGTCACATTCTCTCTGACCTACCTCATGAGTACATAAATATGAACACTTGAAACAAGCCGATTTTTTTTTAAAGAAAAAATTCTTATTAAATTTTAAATAGTAAGGATGGAGGCATAATTCAGCTGTGTGACTTTTAAAAAAATTACAACGTTATGTAGTGCAAAAATATAAATAACATGCATATTCCCCATTGAACATGAACCGTGCGAGTCCAAGTAACCACATCTCATCAAACCGTTCAATACAAAAATTTGTGACATACAACATATGTACATAGTAACTAGATTTATTTACAATCGTGATGCTTCTTGATACTAGGAGCCGAGTCTTAATATACACAATTACTTAAATATAGTTAATATTACATATTAAATGCCTGCTACGTTTGGTAGATCAGTTAACATATAACTTATGTTACGGATCCATACATTTATTATAGTTGTGGAATAAAGACATTACCGTGTAACGACGGACCAAAATTTATACAAATTATTTTAAAAAAAAAATGTTTATTTGTACTTTTGTTTGATGATAACAATATATAACTTAACCAAAGACTAGTGTACAAGTGATAACTTAAAAGAATACTCTCCTTTAATGCTGAAGGCGGAATTGTGTTACATTATAAATTGGTGTAATTTGAATGTGGTGGTGTAATAATCTTCATTCCACAACACAACACCATCCACACCATCTACAGAACTGAACAAACAACAGGTATAAACAGTCACTACACAGGATGTTTTTTTTTCCGGTTAATTATATGTATAAAGAATATTCAAATAAACAGAAATTCACCCAAAAAAATTATTTAATATTGTCATTTTTTTTCATATTAAGGCATGATCTCATTTGTCTGTCTCCCATCTCTAAGTGACTTTAAAGCCGATGATAAATTATGGTCAGCACCTACTGGCTCTATTAACAGCAGATTGGTAAAATGGTGATGAGAGCTACCCCGGCGACTCGCTTTCTATATCGTAAATTCAAGTCAATTTCCAGTAAAGATTTTTAAATTTTTGTATTATGTTAATTTTTAGTTAACACTTCAATAACCTTTGTATTAATAAATATCCACCCTCATCCAAAAAAAAAAAACATCATGTGTATGATCACATCGAACCCAAACACAAGTTACTGCTACATAGTATTGCAACGATAAAATAGTTCTACCGCTATCATACAAAATCATTAAAACCATCAATTACATTATATAATTAACAGGCCATACAAGTCTCATACATTTGAACTTGTTAATCTGTACATTGTATTAAAATAATTATTCTCTTCCTATACTACATACATTTTACATTAGTTTCCATATAATTTTGACATTACTTAACAACATACTGTACAGTAGCGACCGCAGTTTAAGACTAAAGGATTTTATTTTGCTGCAGTTAAATATTAACAGAAAAGAATCATTTATATATTTGGAACAATTAAAAATTTTAGTACTCGGTTGATGTCACTTGGAATGATTATCATCGGTGGTGATGCACCGGGGTTTTTTTTGTTGTGCCAACCCAAAACTCCTAAATGAGCTCACAGCCCGACATATTGTTCATACAATTACTTATATACATATATAGATCACGCATTTCGTGATAAGAGGGAAAACACAGTTGAAATCTTGTTTTCCAGTTAACTATGATTATTCAGAAGACCGCTGAAACAATTTCCTCCCCCAAATTGTAATGTGGTACCCTAATCGTTTATATTTCATGTCAAAATCCAATACATTACTATTTTTACCATCGATTATTATTTTAGCAGAAATGACGTCATAATTATTAAAATATAACAATTGAAATATCTACTAAAATCATGAATTTTCTTAGGTTATTTTTTTTCCCATAACCTATTTCTCTTTGGTCTCCACTCAAACTCTAAGGCGAGGGCTATAATAGACAAGACGCCATCTTTTTTTAATCAAAGAATCGATTTGTCTGTAGGAAGAAAAAAATATTATTAGATATCTGAGTTTAAACACACATTAACTAGTGTCATCTCACATGAGAGGGAAACAACCCCTAGAGTGGGGCAGGCGATATTTCATTACCCGCAGTTTGAAAGGAAGTTCTTATGTAATCCCTTATCAATGGGATAAACTAAAAAATACGAATCCAATAATTTCATCGGACTTAAAATCATTACCGTCGATTACATAATAGGTTTAAAAAAAAACAAATTCATTTATGTTCATAAAGTACATACATGTTATTTGAGTTTAAAATTTATTTACACAACAGATCCCAGTAAAAACATTTCTCTTATCCCCAAAAAATCATTACAAATTTACACAAACACATGAGACGTTTCACACATATTGCAACCGCCATTAAATAGAAGTGCAACCCACAACGCTTTGGTTCCTACCAATAAATTTTGGTTCACACTCAAATCTACCATCAGTTTCATTTACTAATAAATTGAATAGAAGTATCCAGCTCCAGCAAAGAGAACGTCCGCTCTTCAATTACCGAGCCATCACCCCAAACATATTCACTTATAGCAACATTTCTAACAGTCAAGTTACCGCTGGTCGTTTACTCCATCTTGTACAGTGCAGATCCAGGATTTTATTCTAGCAGCACTATGACCATATTGAACCTTTTGTGCTTGTTATATACATTAGGATAACTTTTGTTTCATTTAAAACATTTACGCTACCATTCAAGCTAAGTTAAGAGATAAGTTTATAAATACAGAAATGTGATTGGAATTGGACTATATTTATTTAGGAAGCACAGGTGAAAAATTAATAACTGCTTAAATGTTTTTTCCTCTCCTCTTCTCTTTAATACACATATCTCTCTGTCCAATAAGCCACAGCTGCGAAGCTCTCGTCAAGAAAAAATATCCTATGGACCCGATGGCTTCTGCATAAACCAAAATAAAACACTATTTTCACAAACTTAGCATATTGGCACAGTACTTCTGCAAGAGAACCACATCACTTACTTCACAGTGTCAATTTCACTATTGTCAAGTTACAACTATGGTTATCCGTAGTAACCATAGAAGTACTCCGTATACTATTTAACCTGTCCCACTGCTTCTTGACTTGTCTCTGCTTTGAAACCACTTTCGGTTTTGTATGGTTCACTCTTGTAGCTGGAGTCTGACTGGTTGGAGGAGTCATTCTGTTTGAAGTTTGACTCCTTTTCACCGTCGTTACCAGTGAAGCCGTAGCCCTTAGGCTTCGTCTGCTGTTCTTGCTCCCGTTGCTGCCTTCGTCTTTGTTTGGACCACAACTCGTGACAGTCTTGCCATGTAGGCAACTCTGGAGCAGGCATTCTGCAAAAAGTTACAAATATTTTATATCAATAATGAGTACAATGTGGTGTTGCCAATGCAATCACCACATAGTTACAGACTGGTATTTGTTGTGGTGAGCAAGCATTTCCTATACCTCCTTTTCACGTCATTTCGAAGTATTTAAAAAGATGTCTAAGTACTCACTGTTCAGGCACCACATTCTTCAACCATGGGCTCTTAAGTGCCTCCTCTGCAGTGATTCTCTTATCGGGGTCCAATTCTAACATCCTATCGAGCAAATTCAGTGCCGGGGCGGGCATGAATGCAAACTGCTCTCTCACGCAGCGCTTGTGGAACCTCTTGGGGCGCAACGTGTGCCACAGTGGCAGGTTCACGACGTTCGGCCACACGCCTGGCACGGGCGTGCCGCAGACGCGGGATATCATTTCCAGTTGCATCATTTCTATATTTGCCTGTAATTATCGCCTTTTAATTATGTCCGGCACAAAGAACCAAATATTCACAATATTGGAAAAAAAAAAAATTTATATACATACAAAGGCCACACTTCAGTAACAGGAACAGTATTCTCGATATAACCCACAAAAAAGAATAATAAAACCTTTTCCTAATACAAAAAGATTATCATGAAACATACCTGGAACAGAGGATGTTTGAGGAAAAGCTCTCCAAGGATACAACCCATAGACCAGACATCGACTGCTGGACCGTACCGCTCCTCGCCCAGCAGCAACTCGGGCGGCCGATACCATAGGGTTATCACTTTATTGGTGTATGGACGCTGTCTGTCTTCAGCCGACCACAGCCGGGCGAGACCGAAGTCGCCAAGCTTCACCTCACCTCTACACATCAAGTTTATATTACTATTACTAAAGACTTTTGTTCTGTTGGCTTATTTAGCCTTGGATTTTTTTAGATATGGAAATATTTAAAGCTGGTGAAGACAAACATCTTGAGGAAACCATAATGTTTGAATAATGGCAGCATTTTTAGGCATCCACCAGCCTCCACCTGGTGGATTAATGGCAATGACTCTCCTTGTGAGAGGTAGCCCAGTCACAGCAGTGGAAACATTAAGTGGGATATTTATTATTATACTATAATATTTGTCATAGTACTGAATTGCTGTGACAAAGAAACAAACAAAGTCATAACTGACTTGTATGTTTTTTAGCTGTCAATAAATCATCATCACCGATAACAATTAAGAATATTCTTATAGGAGAAGTATATACCTCTAGCGTAAAAGTGTACTAACATAGTAAAAGTGGAAGCACTAATAGTACAGACGATGGACTCGCATCCGCACTCACTTATTATTCATCAATATATTACTGCACTTGATGTCACGGTGCAGGAAATTCTTCCTATGGCAGTAGGCCAACCCGTCGAGCAACTGCCTCATTATCGACGCGTTGTGCGACTCCGTGAAATCTACCATCTTCGACTCTAGCAGGCCCATCAGATCATGGTCCATGTATTCAAACACCAGGTAGAATGAACCCTTGTCCTGCACAAATATTTTTAATAATTACCGCAACTTATTATTATAGCCAGGTGTATCAGCTACCATCAGGTGAATGCTCAGCTTATCTTGTCTCTAGATTGATAAAAAAAGTACTCCATCAGACAAAATTCTGGTCTCAGAAATTATAAAAAGAACCTTTCTAAAGTCCATGGCGTCCTGCTTATCGGTGACGATCTCTCGCAGATTGACGATATTCTTATGGTTGAGCTGCCTCAGGATCTTGATCTCCCGCACCGCAGTGATAGGGAAACCCTCCTTTTCGTTCTCCAACCGCACCTTCTTCAGAGCAACCAGCTGGCCAGTGTTTTTATCCCTTGCTTTGTACACCTGACCATAAGTGCCTTCACCGATTTGAGTGATGACCTATTTGGGATGGAATTAAACAAGTCATTAAATAATTAATTGTAAATTGACAGACATTTGTTATGATAAAAAAATTTGCTGTCAAGCATTTCAATTATATACTAAACGGTAGATTTAAATCAACCTGTAGTAGTTGAATTCAATCTCTCATATTCCAAGTTTCTTAGAATTTCATTTATCTCATGAACCATGAACAACTTCCCAGAAAAATAGTTTTTTCTCAACATATATAACTTTTATTTATATATTTATAACACGGAAATATTTTACTATCACTGTGTATGCACCATTTTGTAGAGAAATTAATAATTTGACAATCTAGTTACCTGGAAACCGTCCACGCACTTCTCTCCCCAATCTTTGGCATGATGCGTGGGCGTCGCAACTGGCACTACTTTAGAACCTCGTCTCTTCAATATCTTCGGCCTTTTTAGTTTCGAACCAGTCTGGAGATAATAGAGTAATATGTAGGCTTCATTACTCGAGATCACATAAATTTAAATGTGAAAATATATTTTTTTTAAACTGCCAGTTTACGTTCCACCGTTGGGGCACAAGCCTACTCTCAATATGACGGCAATGAATGGGCTATAGTCACCACTCAGGCCCAATGCAGATTGGCGACTTCACACACACCTTGGAATAAATTCTAATTCATGTGCAGGTTTCCTCGCGATGTTTTCCTTCACCGTTTGTATTTTGCTGTTATTACTAAAGTTCACAAATGTACACATCTTAAATATTAAAGTCATCGGTACATGCCGAGATTCGAACCTGCAAAGGTCGCATGCTCTAACCATTAGGCCATCGACCTACTATTGTTGTATGTTATTCTTAATTCTCCATTAAGATATAAATTAAGAAAACGACACATTGGTAAAAAAATTTAAAGTTTCAGATTGATAAAAAAATTGTTTAAGTTAAAAGTACAAACATTTGTTTTTTTTTTAATAAACTCGTCTTGTTGTGGTTAAGGAGATTGTTGTAATAATATTATTGTTACAAATGAGTCAATAAAAAATATTAGTTAGCCTTATTTCAAAAAAATATGATATAACTATGAAGACAAATAAAAAAAAATAACGAAGGCAGAGAGAGCAATGTTAATAAAAAAAATAAAGAATATTCAGAACCAGAAAACATACTGGAATTCAAAATTCAAACACAATCACTGTCACAGAGTTCAAAACACTTAATGTCTGTCCTTACATTGGAGTCCTTATGCTTGTTCCTGCCGCTGAATACATGCGAGTAGGTGTCACGACGCGAAGCTGGTGGCGGAGTGGACCCATCCAGCTCGTCACCGCTCAACTCCTCAGTTTCAGGCACCACTGAAATATTTTTAAATTCATTATTTTCAACTCTTTTAAATATATTAAAGATGGCATACTTAAGTAGTACATATTCTGATTTAATTATCCCTCAAATGAAATTTTGATATTGTTTCAAACTTTTGACAACTACTTACATGGAGGCATTGGAAGATTCATAATGCCGGTCCTCTTTGGCTTCTCAGGTTTCTTTACTGGACTTGGAGTACTTAAAGGACTCTCGTTTGCCAATGTTTTAATATCTTCCACCTGTAAATTAAAGGACATTTCATAAAAACGTTATCAAATAATTAATTTACACTTTGTTTCAGTAACAGAACAAGAGTATAGCCTTTTTAAAAAAAAAATTGTACCTGTGTGTTAGGAGGCATAGGAAGTTTCGTCAAACTCTTGGGTTTCGGTGGTTGTGGTTGTTGACTATTCTGCATATATACTCCATCCACGACGCTGCCGCCAACTTTAGGTAGTGGTGGCAACACTGAAGCGGTTGTAGTTGTTACTGTCGTCGTTACCACTGGTGGTGGAGTTTGTGGTTTTTGCTGTTGATTAAAAATGTGATTGGTTAAATATGGTGATTTTTACACTACTGAAAAAGTTTAAATATAGGCTTTGTACTGATGAATGGGTGTTAAGATGATTACCGACCTCCTGTTCATTGGTTTCCGGGAGCTCTCCGTTCGCAGTCGGCTTCTGCTCGAACGACTCGAACTCGGGTGGCGCCAGCATGGGCGTCGGGATTTCCTCCGCGTTGCTCTGCGACGGCATGGGAATGTCTACAACGTCCTGTGTAACCTCCCTGTTATCGCCATTCTCTTTTGATGCCTAGTTTTAGGAACATTAACATTAATTTCTCCACACATTTTGATAAACTCCAAAGTTAAATCAACAATTTTAAATTATTGTCAAGAGAGAATAGTCTTTTAAAAAGTTATCTTCTTAAAATCAATAAATAAAATTAACCTAGAGTTAAAAATTGTTGCTACGCCCTGCAATTTTGGCGCAAGTAAATAAAATGGCAAGTAATCCGCAGAAGGACTACAACACCTCAGCTATATTCAGCATTTGAAGAGATTGTACCATCTCCGGAATTTGGTCTCTCGTAACGATAACGTATTCTAAAAACGCATTCTCCAATACCATGACAATGACCATGTCCAACTATGTGATAAATTAACTATCAAATTGCAGCCTATTTGTTTACCTGAGTGGAACTATCGGCTGTAGCATTCGACAATTCGTCGATGGTCAAAACCTCCGGATTGTTTATAGAAGTGGTAGAAGATATTGCACCCTGGGATTCTTCCTCCTTCTGACTTAGAATCTCTTGTAATTTCTGCAAAAAGTAATTTGAATAATTATTGCCTAGAAGATTAGGTTCACTAAACGAGTTAGTGAGCAAAATATTCTTCTAATGGAAACTGATACATCTGCCTATATCAATTGGTGCGGTACTCTTCGATCGAAATCAAATAGATCCTTTTTATTACAATACCATGAAAACTGCATTTGTCTTCTAGTGAATTAAAATCAAGGAATTGCTTTACCAGTGTTCAATTTAATCATTATCAAACATTTCGTAAACTAACCTTAGCTCTTTTATGTTTGTCTTTAACGAGTTCTGCAAAAAGACTTGTATCACTAATTTTCTCCTTAAAGTCAATTCTCCTTTGCAGAGCTGATGGTGGACTCGGTGACTCATGTTTACTCCTGAAAAGAAAGCAAAATTTAATTCAATGATGCATGATGAGTATGAGTATATTGATTTTTTTTGTTTATGTATTTATGCGACGAAACGAATAGGACGTTCACCTGATGCTAAGTCATTTGCCTGCCTATAACAATGTGGCGCGAGTTAAGATAGTATGCACTGCATCACATTGCGCTCGTCGTACTAGACAAAATGTCGAATCTAGTAACCCCAGTAATTACAATAGCTGCAGCACCTTCCAAACCGGAACACAATAATAGGAATAGAATTTCGTACCTGTGCCTCTCTTTGACGACTTCACTATGGCGAGGCCGGTGACGAGGTGGTGAGGAGGACCGCCGCCGTCCGCGCGATACAGAGCGTCGTCGCTTCATGGAGTTCCGGCTGTGCGATCTATGGACATAGGTCATATCACCAAATACACCAAGCACACAAATTTTCACCAAGATACCTTCTTTTGCTTTCAACATCCATATCCATTGTCACTAACCAATTGAGTTGGCATTATAATGCCATTGTTATAATCTTCAAAATTACGGATACACCAAGGGCAAGATGTTCACCTTATGGGTTTTTTTATTTAACAAAGCGTTAAGACTAGTCAGATGTTCACCTGTTAAATTATACGACTGATCATAATAACATCGCTCTATTTAGGATGTTACACACAGACATTGGGACACATTTTAGTGCCATAACTCCAATAATTACACTAGCTATAGTACCTTTCAAATTCGAACAGAGAGTGGTACCTACCTATATGGTATCCGGCAGCAGAGATATACCTACCAGTAAAAAGCGATACGCTAATCCATGACAAGATGGCGCTTATCAAGATCAAGTACACAGCACTACATTACATTCGACGCCTTAACAGACAAGATGTTCAGATATTATTACCTTATTAACTACACTAGCTACTGCATCCTATAAAACGGAGCACTATTTGCATACTTTATGATGAGGAAAATAGGTGCTGCGATAGAACATACCTTATCTGGTCTCCAGTCCAACTGGAACTTGGGTAATCTTTCCGACTCTGGTATAATTAGGCAATGGAAATATGACATTCGATGATAATCGACCATAAATGAATAACAAAGGCTATGTTAAGAATAATAGTTTAAAGGCAAAAAATTATAATATCTAAACGACATAATAACTAATAATATAAAATAAATATTCTTAGTACAAAAACAAGCAAAGCATGGGCACTGACATACAAAATTTAAACCTTGTTTCCAGTACACTGAAATCATGCATTACACAGCTATATATTTAAACAAAAAAAACCTTTGCGTCCACCAAGACATCTATTTCTAACAAACGAGTTTCCTAATCTTTTCTATTCATCATACACGTGCATAGCTGTAGACTAAATCACAGCAGACTTACTTGACGAAGGCCTCGCTGTTCGGACAGCCAAGACCAGACATGTAATAGGAACAAAAGGTAATGCATGTGCTATACAGATGTATAGAATGGAATGAAAAACCAATTAAATGGTACATCAATTTATCAGTTGATTTATTTTGTTTATAAACTGATAAAAGTAATAAAAATTGATAAGAAAAAAAAAATGGTAATCTTAAGGTCCTCTCAATTGGCGCTTGTTATATAACAGGTATTAGTTAAGACCTAAATAGTGTTTATTCTTCGACTTCCACTGAACTAGCCATGTGTCAGTTTGAATATATCATACAGTTGATAGACATACACAATAAATAATAAATGTAATTAAAACATAATATACAATATCTAATATAATTGTTTAAATTTTAATACAAATAGTGTATAAAATTCATGTTAATTTTTTTTATTTACAGCTCACAAAAAAACATCTTAAATATATAAGAATAATGACAGCACTCAGTATTAGCAAATAACCCGAATTCACACAAGTTTCAGCGAAGCGAAAGTAGTTCTTAATTAGCAGCATAATATACAGCTTAATGTCCCTTCAGCTGGGACTCGAGGCTCTCTCATAAGTATTAGCAGTGTAATTGACTACAGTTCATGGCATACAATAAATTTAATGGTAAGGATAAAATTGCTGCAGCAGTATTGTGTTGATAAGAGCCTCATAGATGAACACGTTGTTTTGTTGGCAGAAACAGGGATGTGTGGTACTTACCCAAATGGTCTATGGCAGAGACCAATCATTAGTCTTCTGATCATTAATTTCAAAGTGTTTATGTGTGATGTTAAAATGTGATCCAAATGTGCAATATATAAAAATATATACCTATGATGCACTCGGGCTTCCCTGTGCCGCTCGCGCTCCCTACTGCGGTGGCGCCTGCGAGGGCTGCGGCGGCGGTGCACGCGCCGTGGGCTGTACTCCCGCGCTCGTACTGGCTCGTGTATCGGTGAATCTGATTACATCAGGTAGCTAGTGTAAACTTTTAGAATTTAAATGATATAACATGGACAAGAAATGGTATGAGGGAATTATCATAATTACAGACTATTGTTGTGCAACCTTAGGCTTCTTCTGTAGACTGGTATAATGCCGTCTGTACCCAACAATTTCCTGTTTTCTTCACTCAATTTGTCAAATGTATAGCTATATTGTAAAAATAGGTTAAATAAATGTAAGACAATTTAAATGTGTTTACATACCAGAAATTACCATAATTGGAGATTGCACCCTGTGTTCCGGCCAATAATCCCTCCTCACTCTCTCATAATCTTGTTCATTGTCAGAGTCTATGGTAACAGTCTCATGATAAGGTGGAACAGAAGGGGTATGCGGCGTCATAGATTTCTGTCGCCGTCTGTAAAACGAGAGAATATAGAAGTTAGAATTTTTTTATAAAATGAAAGATGTACAAGACAGTCACCTAGGAAGATAATCAAAAAGATCTGAATCACTTCAATCTAAATCACTTGGCAAGATGTGTTATTACCAACAACTTATTTTACCAGGGCAGAGCAGGACCAATCAATATAGCGATCTTTGGGGGAGGCCTATCAGTGGACATATATATGCGCTGATAATGATGATGATTAATTCACTGTATAAACATGTATAACTGATTAGCAGTGAAATGTATCAGCAAATAGTTTACTACAATAGTATTATAAATTTATCAAGTGTTACATAATCTGATCAATGATGATTCCCAATAGCATTCTGTACTTTTGACAACATAGGCTATAGTAACTCCTTATCACCAACATTAAAAGTTTCTTGCATAAACTAATTCCATGCATTTGATTAAAGAGGCTAACATTATCCCTATTATTTGTTATGCACATAATAAAATAACATTGCAATGATATAAAAATCATAAATAAAAAAAATTAACATGAATTGTCATTGTCGAAATGTGTCTGTCATTTTTAAAAATTCAAATAATAAATAACAAAAATTATTTATTACCTATGAACTACAGGAGACCTTTCCCGACGAGGGGAATAAATCACATTATGAAGAGGTAGCTCTCTGTGCATTGTATGCCTCAAATGTGGTGAACCATCATGTCTATTTCTCATTAAAGGGGGTGTAGTCGGTGATACAGGTGAACATGACCCATTTTGAAGAGGGGATGATGCTTTTTCCCATTCACTTACAGGCACTTGCTGATACCTCTTTGGACTCACAGGACGTACAGGGACCTCAAGAGGCACATTATCATCGGGAGATACACTTTCTAGACTAGCTGATCGGGACCTGTGTTTTGACTTCTTTTTGCGTTTCTTTTTCTCTTTTTTACGTTTCTCTTTCTTTTTCTTATAACAGGTGTCATTGAAATCCGGTACAGCCTCCACATATTCTAATCCTCGTCGCGTTCTTGATACTGCTAATGAGGAATCGCGTGTAAGAGAGTACTCTTCAAGGGTGCGACGAGTTGAAGTAGTTGAGACTGAAATAGTCTTGTTGTCAAGAAATGTACGCACAGGGTGCGATTTTCTTGTGCGATCTAAATCATCAGCAATGTGACGACCAATTGAGCTTGCCTCACTTTCTATTTCTCCTGCCTCTGGGGCAGACAAGTCCTCTGAACTAACATCAGAGTATTCCACAAGAGGCTTATTAGTATTGGATGTAGCGTATGATTGTGCATGGGAACCACTATGAGTCCTGTATTTTTTGTAAGCTCGTTTCTTATGTTTCTCTTTATAGTGTTTATTATGTCTCTTATCATAGCTCCGTTCCATGATCAATGAAGACGGAATCACTACCTCGATTACTGCTTACATTACACCGACTGAAAACGTGAAAAATAAAAATTATATCGTATACTGCTTACTAAGTAAAGAAAACGTCGAGTCAAATATCAATTAAGAACTTAAAAGAATATCACGCCATTAATCAGCTTTAAAGCAAATTAATAATATACCAAAAGTTTTAGGTACAAATTTTAAAAATAAACAATTAAAGATCTGCTAAATAAATCATAAATTTGCAATGTCTAAAAATAAATTGCGGAGTCCATAAACAAAACTAAGAATTTTTTCACGACACAAACAATGGAAAAATAAAAATATACAAATAGTTTCGAATATATAAACGAAAATAACTCACCTGAAGTAGAAACGGACATGCGTCCGCCCCAATCACTATGATATGTAATTTGCAAAATTCTATATTGCTTAGATAAGGTTCTTATTTAGTAACTTAAGACTGAGTATAACCAGAGAATATACGGTTATTTAGATTCTTTATAGCTTTAGTAGCCTTATTTTGCTAATCATTATCATAAGTAGCGCATTATTCATGTAATTATATCGGATTATTTTATTGTGAATTCGAGAACGTCGAATCAATTTCTAGTCAGCCATTTGCTTTTTCGTTTCATTTCATCATCGTTCCCTGCTAGTATAGTAAAAATTTGTAGGGTTACCACATTATGATAAAAACTCGACTGTTAATGTTGCTGTCACCGGTGATTTAAAAAGAATAAATTTCTAATAATATTAATACAATGAAAACATTATTTTTTTAAAATATTTCAAAAATCATTTTATATACAAATAAAACAAAGAATTAAAATAAAATTAAATACGAAATCGTTCCAGTTAAAAATTGTGAATAAAATTTAGTAAAGCATTGAATTACTTTAACAATATTAGGTACATAAATTAATAAATGAATCATAATATTCATCATAATAAATAAATATTCATTACGAACATTACAAGAATAAAATACTTTTTACTTACTATAAAAAATACCTATTTTTAATATATTGATATTTTATATTTATTATATAAATCGTAATTTGATTAAAAACCGTCAGAAAAAAAAACAGGTTTTCTGTTAAAATAATTATAGTCATATGGCAAGGTGCATCAATATATTAATAAATTAGTTTTTATCTGTACATTGCGTGCAATTTGCTTTGCGTCCTTCGCAATAGATTTTATATTGTTGAAACATAAAATAAAATTGTCTATAAAGTTTAGCTAAAACTAATAATTTAATTAGATTCTGTAATAGCGAATACAATATTTTACCCCGTTCGTTACGTTTTATCAAAGTAACCAAATAAGTGATTCTGACCCATAAGTTCACGGATTCAGTTGTTTGCGCATTGTAAATTTGTTCAATGGAAATTTTATTTTAACCATTTAAAACACAAATGTTTTTAAAGTGTTTTTAATGTTTGACTATTAACGCGAAACATATGACAGTCTGCAATAAAGTGTATAAACCTAAGTGTAATGCTATGGTTATGTTGGGAGAGTCAATGAACCTGTGTGCGGCATGCTGACACTGTGACTTTGTGACGAAAATATGTAAATAAACATGAATGATATAGGCATTAAAATAACAGATTCTCCGAAGGACTTATCGGAGATCTCTCCAGCGACAGATGCTGTTGACAATGAAGTTGATCCATTATCTATAGATGATTCTGATGTGCGTACTGTGAACGATCTACATAATGTACAGGAACATGCTGGAATAGAGGAGAAAGTGGAAAGCTGTGATGTTAATGCCAAAGAAGATAATTTAAGTGAGAGCCAGGGTAATTATGGCAGTTTAGCTCTGCAATCTGAGAGTATTAAAGGTATAATTTTATGTACAATTTTGTTGCAATATTATGTGAAGGAATATTTAATGTAAGTGATGATTGTATTTGTCAAGTGTGATATATTACGTAATAGTCAATGAGTTTGATTTGATTTTTAGTTAAATCTGAATATTATATAAATAATAATGTTTTTTCAGTATATGTCTCTTTATTTATTGCTTAAATCTAGAGCATTCCTCTTCAATTCTGATTAGACAATTGTTTACCAATGTCACACAATATTTTTGGCAATCGATTTATATTTAATGAATCATATTCATATTACAGTTACATGATTCTCACATTTTACTTGTTGCAAAAATATGTCATCAATTATTTTCATTATTTTAAAAATTTGCTATTTTTTTAGTGGAAAAAATTACCAAATTTCGATTGAAGTAGTTGTTAAATGTTTGCTTTTATTGTACAACAATTTTATGTGAATTTAACAATCCATAGTTAATAGTATCAAAATTTATCCCTGTCTTTACAAGTAAGATAAAATTATCTACAGAAGAGTAACTCTGGTTGAATCCATAGTACTCTAAAATTGTTATTTTATTTAGTTATAACTAACTAATGTAACTATAACATAAATGTTATTTATGTAAATAAACATGAATGATATAGGCATTAAAATAACGCAAAAATCAAAAAACCCTGTATACATATGTTATTCACTGAATGCTCTAATATGCTATTGACTAATTTTTTTTTATTGCAATCTTTACTTCATATTTCTTTACTTATATATTCAAAAATAATAAATGGTCTCCTGTTAAAATGTATCACATTAATATTAACAAAAGTTTATTATTATATACTGAATCATATCCTTGATATTTAAATTGTAGGAAAGGTTATCTAATGTTCCATCACATTGATCCATATTCCAATAAGAAATAACGATTCAGTCTAGCAATCCTCTTTTGTTGACTTAACATATTGAACCTTATGATGTAAGAATATCATACATTATTTTTAAAAGATATTTAAGATCCATTGTTCTTACTACTGTAATTTTTGGTTTGGCTTAAACTATAACATTTTATAACTAAAATGCAATTAATTAGTATGCCAAGATCCAGAATACAATTTCCCATTTTTTTTTTTTTTCATGTAGAAGTGTATTGAAGTTTTAACCACTAAGCATAAAATATCAAGAAACTTGTAGGGGTTAAATAATACTTAGTTAACCTTCACCATAATAAGACTAAATGTCATGTCCTAGTAGCCTAATAACCTAATAACTCACAGCCCTCTTTCAAATTTTAGTACAATAATACTACATGGCATTATTGATATAAAAATCAGACATTAATTATTGTTAATGCAAAGTTAGATGTAATGATTATAAATCATGCACATATATATGAAAAAGTTTACTTTTCTGAAAAGAATATAACAAATGTAACATTTATTCGTAGAATTGTAAAATATAGTTCTTCTTAGTGTTTATATGAAATTTATAATGATTTTGGACTCATATTTTCAGATGTTGTGTCAAAAGATGATAGTCCTATAAAAGTGATAGAAGATAAAGTTGTACCCAATGAAGTCAATGTTAATTTAAAAACAGAAAAAACTTCTGAGAACACAAAGTCTCTGACAAGTGATTCTAACAAACCCTCTGAAGAAATAAATCAATCAATTGCAACTGTTAACAAAAAGGAGTCCAGCCCTGTGAAAGAGATAGCAATAGTGGATGTTGAAGAGGTGAAGACAGACAAGACAAACACTGATGTGGAGATGACTGAAGTAGTACAATTGACAGAAAAAACTGAGAAAAGTGAGCCTAAGATAAACACACAGTCATTAAATGGGGACATTGTTAAGGTAAAGGAAACAAGTTAATAACAATTCATACCTAAGTTTAGTATAAGTATGTCATACTAGGCTTAGAGACACTTTATTTTTTGTCATATGCAGGAACACCTCCCAAGTTTAAATATGACAAAAACTCGGTTAATGATCATCACAAGGAATTTGTTTCTGTGTATTGCTCTATTGTTAACTTGTAAAGACAACACAATTTAAGTAAATAAACTTTATAGTTTCTTGTACTTTTCATAGGAAGAACAAACAACGAAAAGAAGAATTAGTGAAGACGTTGACACAGAATCACCACTAAAGAAACTTGGTCAAGAAGTTGAAAAGACTTTTCCACAGCATGATGTCATGATTAATGATTATATTCATACCGCAACAAAAAATAACGTGGATGAAATTCAAAGGCATACAGAACAGTTGCTTTCTGAAATTCAAACATTAAGAGAACTAGCCCAAAAGAAAGAACATGAATGGAACAACATACTCCATCTAAAGAAGGTGAAAGAAGAAATACTGTTAAGACTGCTTAGACGTAAACAGGTCATAACTTTTGAGAAAGCTGCTGATGTTAATGGTTCGGAGAGAACTGATCCATTCGAATATTTAAATCAGGCTAAAAACTTAGCAATAGATAAGAGCGACGAAATCTCAGGGTTGGCAATAAAACAACCGGCAAATGCAATGGTCAATCCTATCTTACAAACGCCCGTGTTACCTGTAACGACACATTTTAATCATATGTCAGGGCTGCCACCGCCGTACGATAAAGCCACCCACATGCAATCAATGCCAAAGCCAGTATTCCCTCAACCATTAATGTTACCCGGCCCTATGCCTGGTTTCCCTAGAGATATGAATGGGCAGTTGCCAACAAGTTTCGGTTTGCCGATGGGCCGTCAGGGGCCCACTAAGGACGTGAAATCGATAATAGCCGATTACAGGCAAAGGAATCCGGAAGTTACGCCAAGACGGGGAAGGAGGATGAAGTCCATATTGAACCCTAATATGATGAATATACCGAGACCAATAGCACCCAAGATTGATAATTTGAGTAATTTCAACAGCCTCAATATGCTGTTTAACAATTTAGATATGGTGAGTTTATCCACAATTTTCTTACTTCATTATAATAATACGCGTGTCCGATGGATGTGGAGATCTTTGGGGGAGGTCTATATCCAGCAGTGGGCATCTGTTGGCTGATGATCATGATGATAACACAAACTAAGTCATATCATGTTTTGTTATTACCTTCACTATAATGTATAAGGTTATCTCCCTTCCGCTTTTTTGCTCTTTATTCAATGCTTTATAAAAAGTGTTACAGTGATCGGATTTAGTTCAAATATGCGCCGTTTTGTTCGATAATCTGTTTCCATCTAGACGGCAACTTCATAATACCTCCCTCATAGAAGCCCCCCTCCTTATTTGCGAAGAACTCGGACAGCCACTTTTCACAAGCCTCTTTTGAGTTCAACTTTACACCACCAAGGGCGTTCACCATGGACAGGAACAGGTGGTAATCACTTGGCGCTATGTCCGGGCTATATGGTGGATGCGATAAAACCTCCCATCCGAGCTCCCGTAGCTTCTGACGAGTCATCAACGAAGTGTGTGGTCTGGCGTTGTCCTGGTGGAACACTACACCCTTCCTGTTGGCCAATTCTGGACGCTTCTGGTCGATCGCCTGCTTCAAGCGGTCCAGTTGTTCGCAGTAGATGGTAGAATTAAGCGTCTGGCCATATGGGAGCAGCTCATAGTGGATGATTCCCTTCCAATCCCACCAAACACACAGCAAAACCTTCCTGGCCGTCAATCCCGGCTTGGCCACTGTTTGGGACGATTCACCGGCCTTCGACCACGACCGTTTTCGCTTGATATTGTCGTATGTGATCCATTTTCGTCGCCAGTCACCATCCGCTTCAAGAATGGGTCGAGTTCGTTCCGTTTCAGCAGCATATCGCAGGCGTTGATTCGGTCCAGAAGGTTTTGCGTCAAATCATGCGGCACCCAAACATCAAGCTTTTTTTTGTATCCAGCCTTCTGCAGATGGTTTAAAATGGTTTGGTGACTAACTCCCATCTCCTGGGCGATGTCACGAGATGCCACATGCCGGTCTAACTCGATGTAGTCCATGATTTGATCGGTATTTGTCGTCACAGGTCTTCCGCCGGCTGGCTTATCCATGTTGTCGTTTTCACCGGCTCTGAATCGTCGAAACCATTCCTCCGCGGTTCGAAGTGATAGAGTACCATCCCCCAAAACACCAGTAATCTCACGGAACGTTTCTCTAGCGGATTTGCCTTTAACGAAGGAAAACTTTAAAATAGCGCGAATTTCGGCGTTAGTGAACTCAATGTTTACACGTCTATAACTGTTGAACGCAATATCCAAACTAATTATGCATAGCGTCGTTTTGTAGGTTATGTCAAGACCTTTCAAATTATGTATAGTATTGCCAGATACGAGCTCTGTAGCGCTTTGTACATAGCCGCGAAATTCAAAAGACAAAAAGGCGGAAGGGAGATATTTGGCAACCCTATATTACATTACTCATCATAAACATTACCCGATAGACGTCCACGTATGTCCAGCAGGACAGAGTCCTCCAAATATCTCCACATTACTCATTCAAGTTAATAAAGATACTAGGATGTTAAAAAGTAAGGTGTCAAACCAAATTTTACTAGTGGTAGGTCTATGGTGCCGGAAACCTTTCGGTCTATGTAGGCACCACCGCAGCTCCTATTCCTGCTACAAAACAGTAGTGTGCAAACATTAATATGTTCCGGTATGAAGGGCGCTGTAGCTAATGTAATTACTGACGTAGCGAGATATTACTTATTGTTTCAATGAGTCGAGCACAGTGTGGTGCTGTGTATATCATCTTAAATAGCACTACGTTGTCATAGGCAAGCGTATTACTTACCATCAAGGTGAACGGTCCGTTCGATTCGTAGAATAAAAATTGATTGTGAAAGAGGTACATTACACAGGTCATCGAGGCCTGACCTCGTGAAAGGTCACCGGTTCAAGTTTTGGTCTAGTTATTGATCTAGTATCGAAAGTAATTAGGCGATTAATATATTACTATTAATTACTAATGCAAATATTTCACCAACATCAATACCTCTGTGCCGAAAGGACGTAAGCGCTATTAGGAGTGAAATTACTTTTGAAAGCAGTTTCACTCGATATTCCGTGCTTTAAATGTTCACTTTGTTGCGTCGCATAAAATGAAATTTTTTCCAGTAT
Source organism: Troides helena (assembly GCA_029286815.1). Classification (NCBI taxonomy): domain Eukaryota; kingdom Metazoa; phylum Arthropoda; class Insecta; order Lepidoptera; family Papilionidae; genus Troides; species Troides helena. The sequence continues at coordinate 10,917,368 of JAGSMV010000013.1, read as the reverse complement.
TACCTTTTAGGAAACAAAAAAAAATTGCTTTTAGCGAATAAGAATAATCCAAAAGAAATTGTAAAGCAGCCACATCACTTTCTTCAATTACAAAAACATAAAAATGTATCAAGAAATGTGGTTTATATATACTTTTTTTTGTTTTACTGAATACCTTGGACCTGGGTCTGCGAGCCCAGTATCAGATGTGCTGTATAAGTCAAAATGACTACCGAGCGCTACACATCATCAGAGAATAGGTTTTTTACTCAATATACTTATATTGTTTTTTACGACTTTGAACTGGGCTTTAACTGGCCTCTGGAGGCATCTAGTAAAAAGGGGGGTGTTATAGGTATCTCAAGTGGGTCGAGTCTGAACCGATTTTTATCTAATCTTTTTAAAGATTTTTTTTAAATCGGTTCAGCTGTATTCTTGTCAGTTTTTTGCCGAACTATTCCTCTCAAGCAATTTTTAAAATTTCAATTACTAAGTATAGCAAACATCCTTCATCTACACTCAGCACGACGAAGGAAGAAGGAAATAGGATGTAGCGTAACAGACAAAGAAGTAGAATAGGATAGAAGAACTAAGTATGAAAGATTGGAAAGAAAATCAAGTATGAGTGGAAAAAAATATATATAGACGAGTAACACAGAACTGATGGCGACCCTGATCCGACACACGCAGGGAAACAAAATAACAAGAAACAAAAAAACATCCTTCATCGATTAGGATGCGGTCACGTGTTGTTGCTTATTCTGGCACTTGCGGCTCCGTGCCGCGCCAAGTGGCAAGCGGTACGCGGGCAGCGACCTTGGTGCAGTGGAGTCGAATTAATATTATGTATCCTTGACTCCAATTCGCGTGCGCTCATGCCGCCGGGCCGTCGCTGCCGATGGCTTGATCAATTTGAATGTAGGACACACCGATGACTTAGACGATCAGTGGTTAAAGTATCTTTCACACAAGGTTCGAATCCCAACCGAAATATTACTTATTTTTTTTTACCTGATGGTAAGTGATACGCCCGCCCATAACAACGTTGCGGTAGTTGGGTACACATGGCGTCACATTGTGCTCGTTGAAATATAGGTCTCTGTTGTCGGAGATCATCTACGAGGTTCTCATTCTGCTGTCAAACAATAGAGTGCAAACATTGCTGTATCCCGGTTCGAAGGACGTTCTACTTAGTGTAATTATTGAACTGACGAGATTCGACATCTTATGTCTGGGGCAGCGAGCGGATGTTGTTATGGACAAACGTATCACTAACTATCAGGTGAATGTCCCGCTCGTCTCGCGCTATACTGAATGAAAACAAACACTAAGTCACATTACCCCGGTGGATACAATAGCTACAAAGCACTTCAAACCGAAACAAGGAACGTTCGTACAAAAAGAGCTGCGGTGGTGCCGGTAACAGAAACCTACCACCTGTGTATACAATAGATAACATTTAATTATTAAAAACTGAATTAAAATTAGATATTTTATCAAATTGGTACAATTTTTTTTCTTCAAATACTGTTATAATAAATCTTTGGAAGGTTTTTAAAATAACGAGGATCAAACCAGTTTCAGTTATAAATAAATAAACAGCCATATCAATGTTCCCACTACTGCAACTCGCAGCTTTCTCTCGCAAGAGAACTAAGACCGTTCATCCATCGCATTGCACCAAGTGCACCTTTAGGTTTTAATTTTATTTTATTTTTTTCAACTAAGCGACGAGACGGGAGGGACGTTCAAGTAATGGTAAATGATACGCCTGCCATTTCCTTACGATGTCGGCATCAACCGGAACCTGAAGTTTAGTGGTCGTTCAACTCGCGTCTCTATAAGGCCTATAACGTGTACGGATAGAGCCACTTGACATAGGCATATGGTGTTACAAGAGAGAGCCGTAGTGCGCGGGGTTCCACAGGGGTCAGTTTTAGGACCGCTCTTGTGGAACGTCGGGTACGATGCGGTACTACGGACGGTGCTACCACCGGGTGTAAACATGGTGTGTTACGCAGATGACACGCTAATACTGGCTGAGGGGGACTCTTTCCAAGGGACCGCAAGGCTAGCCGAGATCGGGGTTGCCATGATTATCGGCAGAATACGGAGACTTGGACTGCAAGTGGCACCGCAAAAGACCGGAGCGATGTGGTTTCACGGCCCGAGACTAAAGGAGAAACCCTCCGATACATTTTATGTGTCGGGGACGTAAGTATCCAAATTGGCAACCACCTCAAGTACCTGGGACTGGAACTAGATAGCCGATGGAACTTTGTCGAGCACTTCGATCGTCTCGTACCCCGGATTCAAAAGGTAGCGGGTACTTTGCACCGACTGCTACCGAATCTAGGAGGGCCGAGGGAAGAAGTCCGCCGTCTGTATGCAGGCGTGGTGCGCTCTGTCGCACTCTACGGATCTCCTGTGTGGGCCGACATACTCTCACGTAGACCGCGTCGGGCGGCGAAGCTTAACGCTACGCAACGCATTATTGCGATTAGAGTAGCCCGAGGATACAGGACGATTTCGTACGAGGCGGCCACACTCTTAGCGCGGTTCCCACCTCTGGACATCCTGGCGGATATGGACGCAGAGATCTTTCATAAGATCCGCATCCTCCGCCAAACCGATGATCCAGAAGAGACGGTCGAAGAGCTTCGAAAAGAAGCCAGAAGGCGGGCAATGGAGCGTTGGCGAGAAAGGTTAATGGAACCTCGCAATACTCGCCAGCGCGCGGTTAGTGCGATTCTGCCCAGCTTAACGGCTTGGCTGAAGAACAGTGGACGGGTGACCTACCATTTAACGCAGATACTCACCGGACATGGCTGCTTCGGGGAGTATCTGCACAGGATAGGCAGGGAAAAGTCGGCGCAATGCCATCATTGTGGAGCGGCCGAGGATTCCCCGCAGCACACGCTCGAACACTGCCCTGCTTGGGAGTCGGAGCGACGGATCCTCGTCCAAAACATCGGACAAGACCTTTCCCCGGCGGCCGTAGTAGCGGCGATGACGAGAAGCCGGGAAGCGTGGCACAGTGTCCTTTCCTTTTGCGACACAGTAATGCTCGCAAAGGAAGATGCTGAGCGAGCCAGGGAACGCGCAGATCCCGCTCGTCGGAGAAGCCGTAGAGGCAGACGAAGGTAGCTGGTCCGTTGTGGCCGCCGCGCTGGAGGGCACTGGTGCGTTCTTTTAGAGATCCCAGAGTCCTTCACAAGCGCTGAGGACGGGAGTCGATGTGGTTTTAGTGGGTATTCCGGCAGCCCGTCGGCGAGTCCCACATACCCGCCCGTTACGCGGCGGGATGCATAAATGCATTTCCCATCGTTAAAAAAAAAAAAAAAAAAGGCATATGGTGTACTGGTGATAGGTCTCTGATGCCGGAAACCGTCAAGGTAGGTATCGTAGCCGACAAACAGTAGTCTGCAAACATTACCTTATTACGGTTTAAAGGACGCTGTAGCTAGAGCAATTAAAGGGGTAACGAGACTTGTATCTTCTGTCTTGGCGACGAACGCAGCAGTGTGGTGCAGTGTATATAATCCTAACTAGCCCCACATTGTTACGGGCAGGCGTATCACTTACCATCAGGTGAATGCTTTTACTCGTATCATCGAATAAATAAAACTTTTCATACGTCGGTTGATAAATATTGTTATTACTTTAATACAAGTCGGTATGATAATTAAACCATTAAACGTTACATCCTTTTCTTGTTACTTCGCGATATAAATTTAATTTTTACATATATCTCTAAAAATGAATGGTCAATATGCTAAGTGCTGTGGGTAGTATAAACAAACCTTCGCCCTGAAATAAAAAAAAATGGTTTGATATAGATCAAAAATTTTTGCCTTCTATTTTATTTATGTTCACGCATTTCCGATTTTAATCATCATCTATCGAATTAATTTTTACTAGTGGTAGGTCTCTGTTGTTGGAGATAGTGTAGAGTAGGCTCCACCGCAGCACCCATTGCAGCCGACAAGAAGTACTGTGTTATGTGAATCTCAACGTGTTAACGGTCAGGCGTCGAGTGCAATGCGGTGCTGCATATAAGATCTTAACTACCACCACGTGGTTACGGACATATCACTTACCATCAAGTGAACGTGTTGCTCGTCTCCTCGCTCTTAATTGATTAAAAAATAAAACATTCACTTTTTAGAATCAGAAAGCAATGTTGGAACGGCTACAACAGATACAATCGGGAGGACTCCCCAACGGCCTCTCATTCAAAGACGTGCTCGTCCAATTCGCCAACATGCAGCAGGCGAATCCCAACCTCATGCCCACCAGGCCAATGGAGACGATGACTACCAGGCCGGAACACCACGTCCGACCCGAAGGCAGGCGGAGAGCGGAAAGGGCGCACGACGACTCTCACGCCAACAAACCGGTGGAGAGGCGCGCGTCACCCAGCCCGAGACTTCCACCGCCGCCACCTTATCCGGAAATATCACTGTTACCGGTCACAACGAGTCAGGAAACGTCTCATACGCAAAACTCTCTGCTTCACGGAATATTGACTAAGGTATATTTTTTTTTCGTTTGCAACATTGTTTATGTGATTTTAATCAGTTAGCTACATTTAGTCAGTATTATTTAGCGACATTAGGTGGCTTCACAGTGGGCGGGAATGTTGCGCCCGAGTTGAGGGGCAGTATATTTATTGTAATGTCTTAATAAATAAATAATTCATTATTGTCTATGAGTTTAAGGGATGGACATAACCAACCATGTATCGCATTCAGCTTTTATCTATACTTTATACCTGTTACAATTTTACTTTATAATTATTATTTTTTTAATTAAAATTTGGTAAGCTATGCAATTGTAAATTCATCACAAAACTTTCTAATTTACTAATCATAACGCATATCCAGCTAAAATAATTGCTAGTGTTGATTTTATTATTTAAGTTGGATACGTCGACTGCTGGGTCCATGTCCATCCCCGTTTCATTTGTGTCACAGAGCGTTGCAAACTTTTGAATTAGCTTGAATGGGTGTTGCCAACGTTCCAGCAGGCGTCCCCTGCGTCTCAGAGTTTCTCCCCGACGTTGGCTAAACTGCTTACGTCGCCGGAAAGGAAACAGAGCGCGCCAGCGTTGCCAACTTTCGGTCAGGCCAAGGTACCACCTTAATGTGTACGAAATAAGACCTTAATTGGTGTGCTGATTGGCCTCGATCATTCCAAATTCAAAATTTAGTTTTTAAGACGAATATATTTATATACACTGCTTTGTAAACTGTTACAAGCTCTCTCTCTACCGCTCACCGTGATTGAAGTGATTGAATATGTACGACGGGGTGAGACGGTGTTAGGAATGAGCTTCGAACGTTCGCACCGCTCGGATTTCGACCGGCGCGTGCGCAATGTTCAGAACGGTTCAGCCGTTTACAAAGCAAGACCAAATTACGTTTGAGCCGATATCCTGTTTGTGAAGGAAAATGAATATGGCAATGCTCATTACTAGTGATAATGCCACTTCATATTTTGTAACATACATATAAAAGGTTGAAATATACCAAAAAAAAAAAAAAAAATGCATTGTTTCGTTCACCGGGAGCCAGAAAATTATATTTTAAATTAAAATAAACTACTCAATACTCTTACCGAAGCTGTAGTACAAATTTTGTACTAGGATAATTTTTTAAACGATAGTTCCAAGACTAAGTTGGTATTGTATTTAGTGATATAATTTCGTTGTGTGTGTATTTGTGTGTGTGTGTGTGTTTGCATGCGCTTTAGTGTTGCCTCTCCTTTCGCCCGTACATTTGCACGTCCGTGCATGTGCGTTCATGTTAGTACGTACGCATCACACGAGGCTTACCTTCTCGCACGCTTCTATTTTATTTCTATTTTTCATTTAATAACGTTAACTTATACATTTTCCGTACGTTAAAAGCTTTTCTCTCGTTTCTATAAAAATATTATAATTCACATTAGCCTTGGAACTACATTAACATTGATAAAAATGGCAATAGTTTTCAACGATTATCATTTTAAAGAATTATTTCCTTAAAATACATATATTTAATTAATAATAGTATTTAAGAAGGATGATTGATAACACTATATATAATAAGGGGTTTAGATGCATCCGCATTTTCAGAATTGTGGTGAGATTACAATAACTCCTGTGCAGCCTACTCCTCCGCCGCCGGAACCTCAACCTGAGAAGACGGAGGAAGTGGTGCAGTTGGTCAGTAGCTTTATGTTTGTTAATGTGTAGTACTACTTACATTTATTTTAAGTATTTGTTTACATATTATGTGACATCTGGGGATGAGGAAGGAGCGAATGGATTAATGTCAGTCTCCGGCGTGTTGTGAAAGGCGACATAGGAGGAATTAACTGTAACGTGACTTGTGACCGTTACCAGCAAAACGATCTCTAACCAGCATGGAAGTGTCATGAGCATGACAAATGTCGTTGCTCTCAATATTAAATTATAAGAATTCATAAACAGATCTCTTAATATTCCCACTGCTGCCTTCCGTCACAAGGAGAGAATTGAACCTATTAATCCATCCTGCTGACCATGTACCGTTTGGCGAATGTCATATCCGCGAATGCTGTCGAGCTTAATATATTTTCCTCTACTACAAAGTCAAGTTGTGTTGATCAACCCTTTGTTCTGCTTCGAATCGTAAAGCAGCGCGTGCGACCGCCTCACAAACTAAACTATGGCAATAAAGATGAAAATTGAACATTAAGCAAGAAACTAATGTATTTCAAGGACGACGAAGAAAGCCCGGCTTCGGAGTGTTCTGGTGGCGCATCCCCGGCAGGCTCGGGCTCCGGGCGGCTGGTGATCGACGAGGGCGGCGATGGCGGCGCGGAGACGGCCTCGGCGCCGCTGTGCCAGGGCTGCCGGCGGCGCGACGCGCAGTTCGTGTGCGCCGGATGTGCCAACCAGTGGTACTGCAGCCGCGACTGTCAGGTACTCTAAACCTTTTTCTACAGTTAAGTTTATTTGTTTTGCACAATCAATGCTACTGCAGATGCACAATCAATGGTCGGGCACAGAAAATCCTATTACAACTGAATAGTTTTAAATACTTTATTCCCTACCCAAATACCATTGATCTTTTCTTTACCAATAAATTTTAAACTAGTGAAAGTAATAGTTTTATAAGACTTACCATTTAGTCACAACACTGAATGTATCAATGGTGTTGTGTAAACATCCCTACCAGCGCCACATTGCTAAGTTCGTAATATCAAAAAAATTATTCTGTCCAAATATCTTTCCAGGTTGCAGCTTGGGACGAGCATTCCGAAATGTGCTCCGGCTGAGACAGACAAAACAACGTTACAAGTGTCTGATGGCAGTTATTGTATCAACTAAAGATGTTAATCATGTGTGATGAAGTGTCTCAACAAGTATCATTTGCCTTATATACTGTAATTAGTTAAGATGTACATCTGTGTGAAAAGGAACGGTCTGCATATTATTTTTGGACAATGCGACAAAAGACAAAGACAACTGGCTAAAACAAAAGCTTAAGGTGACAACGGTATGTAATTATTGTATAATATAAATACCTTGGATGTATCCAGGCACAAAGTATAAGGGTGTTCGTGGGTTACGACGGTTTAAAGTTTAAGCGAGGGCTCAAGCCGGTTAAGGTACTGCTTTATTAGCTGTAATAATATTCAAACAATTTACGCTATTTATTGCCGACTGAAAGCAGCTGGTGACTGTTGACACCAAAACATTTCAACCATCAGTGATGACCTGAATTACTTTGATGATGATGACTGCAAACTTTATTTTATATTTTTTCTACTAGACATGTGACTGTGTGTACTTCATTCGTTCATTTAGAAAAGAAAGTTCTCGATTATGATTGCACCCGTACATTGTTGTATTACTGTTCAATGGCTGCTGTCACTAGTGAAATCATCGGATTAAATATCATTATCCAAGTTCTTCAAACGCGATTCCTCTAGTCAGCCATACCTTCATGTCAATAACCTGAATCTATATGGCGTTAAAATATTTATTCATCCAGTAATGAATGTTTTTATCAGATACCAATGACAGCACCTATTTCTGTCTCCGTAGATTACTATTCTTTTCTTCCTCTTATATGACTATTAAAATTTGCCTCCAGTGTCAGTGATAAACTCAATGCTGGATTGAAACCTAAATCGACCGGCTGCGCTGGTATTTTTGTCACACGTTATATTAACTACTTGCAATTATGTCTAATGTTGGAGGAGGACTGTATGTGCTGTCCATCCTTCAAATATCATAATTGTCTGCCGTACCTCAATTTTCAATTTTCAAAGATTCCAGGTTCGACTCGGAGACAGAGTATTCTTGACGAGTACGCTACGCTGTTTTTCTAACACAAAACACATAAAAATCAGTGTTTCCGCTGCTTTGCAAAATACATCTATATCTTAGAATTTAGTTTGCGAATAAGTTCAGTTTCCATGGCAACTAAGACATTCTAATAAAATTGTTTTATCCAACCAAAGCGTTGATAAATAATACCATTATTGGGTTTTAAATCACAGCTCTCTGATGTTAGAGGTCATGACCTGGTTAGATACCGCCGCAGCTGCTATTTTTGCCGTCAAACACTAACGTGCTAAGATAAGCGTGTCCCAGTTTAAAGGACGTATTTATTAAAATTTGCTAAGGTAATGATACTTACATCTTATATTCCAAGAAGTCGAGGACAAATGTGGTGTTGTGTATAACATTGTAAACAGCGCCATCTTATGGGCTGAGGTGACATTTACCAAACAGGTCCATTAAAATTATGGCTTTTTAGAGAAAAAGGCGAAGTGAGTTGTTACTCCGCCTATCGTTATAAATATATGGTATATTATCAATATTAAAAGTAATATTTAAAAAATATATATGTATAATAAAATTATAGATAAGATTTATTATTCTGTTACAAATCGGATTGACACTTTATTAATATATATATTTACAACGAAGCTTTTGGATTCTTTGTACCGAAATGGGATGATTTAGCGCATTAACTATCTTTTAGGGTGGGTCCTATTGATCTCTGTTTTCTTCCTATATTAGACGCTGTCCTAAATCAATTGTAGTAATTTAAAAAAATAACCGCTTTTAGCTTATAAACAAACTGTCATGAAATGTTTATACAAAAGTATGATATGAAATTAAAAAAAAAAATTCTTTAATGTTCCTTTACATAGAGTTAGAATTGTACACTGCCTATTATTTTTTGTTTGTAATTTTTTTTTATAAACATTTCCCGTTTATCGATACAAAATTATGCATAGACCATAGCCAATGTTTTATCTTTTCACGAAGCGACGGGGTGAGACATTCACCTGATGGTAAGTGATACATCTGCCCATAGCAACGTGGCGCTGGTTAGGGTGATATACACAGCACCACATTATACTCGTCGTCTGAGACATAAGACATTGAGTCTTGTTACCCCAGTAATTACACTAGCTACAGCGCCCTTCAAACTAACAGTAATGCTCGCATACTACTGTTTAGCGTTGGAAATTACGCTGCGAAGGTGCCTAACCAGAAGGTCTCCGGCAAGAGAGACCTACCAGTACCATCAATTTGATTTACTACTATACTCATTATCAAGTATCTATCTATCTAACACCTTGCTCGTTTCTTTGATTTTTCGAGAAATAAATCATACATCTTGCACTTGAAATGCAACTACATTTTTTTGACATAGAGTAACCAGCTTCTGCTCTTCTCTTTGAGATGGGTGTATCCTTATTATCCCAGTCATTACCAGCCACAGCCTTGAGGGCTGCATTCAATGTATTAGAGAAACCTGGTATTATTTACCTTTTGTATATAACTTTGTATATAGATTTACAATCCCAATTGTCTATGTATTACGATCCCCCAAATGAACCCTTTCGGACGACGGCCCCCGATACTCAGCGGTACTTGAGTCTATGCCATACAGAAGGCTGTGCTGACCGTAAGGTCCAATCGTTGTGGAGATCTTAGGGGGAGGCTTATGTCCATCATATGATGATGATGATAGATTTACAAAGGCAATTAAATCTTTACATTTATTGGAATTCTTCTGATTGAATATCGGTTTCCGGTTACCGTTTAGGTCATCTATGTTCAGCAAAACGGTCCGCCGTGCTTAGATGATTTACCCCTTTTGATGTTCATTATTTTAAAAAAAATTTAGGGCCCAATGTAATATTGGGTTGTTCGGAAAGTCATTTCGTTTTTTTTGGGGAACATGAAAGACAATATCAGTATGTAAGGTATATAATAATAAATATACAAGTATGAAAGGCAATATCAGCTCTCAAGACATATAATGGTTATGCGGCTTAAGTGTGAAGTTGGTTTCGAAAAAACGTAATTAAGTCCTCTGACGGGAAAAAACGAATTGACTTTCCGAACAACCTATTTTAAAAAAACGCAAAATTCTCTATTTTTTTTGTGCCCTGCTACTCTATGATTAACATATTTGTAGCAAATATGAAAAAAGTGAGTAAAACTGGTTTAGGTTCACCACCAGAGTATTTATTACTAACGCTAATCATTACTATTTTGTTTTGAAGGGCTCTGTAGCCCGTTAAAGTACAGGTAGCGACACTTAACATCTGTCTTAAACCGAAAAAGAGCAGCTACAGTGTATGTCATCTTAACTAGTTTTTTATATGCGGACGTATCATTTGAAGATCGCACCGCTCATCTCATCGAATAAAAAACAATTTAAATTAAATATGAGTCTTGGTATGAAACGTATCGTGGCCGTTTGAAGAGAATTTATTCCTATTATTTATATGTAAGCTCAATTCGTTTCAAACGGCTCCGTCTGCTTGTCGCGCCTGAACTTGTGTAGAAAGCTTCAGTTAGATATTAGATCAGCTGTAAGTATGTGAGATAAACTAGCATAATGTAAAATATATAAATACATATATAATACAACGTTAAGACCGGATGTGGATGTGAACAGATTTTTTTTTCTGATAATACAATCAGTATATTTACTCAGCCACGATAACATTTATTTATTGATAAATCGCTATCGAAATATGATGAACATTAACCAGTTTAAATTAATTTTTTAAAACAATTTTTAAACTGGCCACACCGTTAACATTATTATAATTTGTTAATGTATTTCATTAAATATATCTATTATTTACCGTTCCGATCGAACATTAATTTTATTTAATTATAATATTATTCCTTTCGAATAATAAAGTAATTTTCCTGTTAATTTAATATTGGCAACACTAGTCGTGGTATGGTATAAAAACTTTTCGAATATACATAAACGTTATTTGTCTTTTGTACATAAAAATCTTAATATTGAGAGAAGATAGTAAAAAATTTTTTCCAAAATTAAATATAGATTAACAAAATTTAGGAGATGGATGATTAGATTATTTATTTATGTAATAAAATGTAATGTATACTAATTAGATAAATATCAAAATGTGTATATTTTTAAAAATAACGGCATAGAGCACTAGGAAATCTATTTCCTTCTTATCCTTTATATTATATAAATTTACATCTCTTCAAAGCGTGCAAATCTAATCGGAGATGGTATGGCGTTGGAGAGAGGGAAGTTTATATATACTTGAGGAATATTTACTAAATTCCACATTCACTTCGAACAATAATTTCAGTTCCACTATTAGCATACAACATTGTTACCTCTCGTTACGTGGTTGAGTAAAAAAAAAAGAATTAAAAATATTTTATATATATATACGAGCATTAATGATAACATTATTTATTTTTTACATACATAAAACTACAATAAGTATTAAAGGAGCGTTCTATTTTCTACACGTGCCGTGCCAAATATACTAAAAAAAAAGATTTTTTTACCCGCTACCACATTGGGCGTTTTACAGGCGGCAATACTTAATCAGTGTTGCCATACGAAATGAAAATATTTTTATAAAGTGAGATATAGTGACGCTTTGTTGTTTCGGTCTCTCGCTTGTTACCTATCTACTACTTTCGTTTAATTATACGCTATAATTATTAAACAAATAAAAATCTCCTTCGTATAATGTCTTTGCTTTTTTAAAGGCATTTATTTTTTATAATCTAATTACTAAGTGAATATAAAACGGACCGAAACGGCTGTTGTGTCAGTATTTCGGCATCGATGCACAGTTTTCACTACAAGCTGTATATTTGTCTCTGAAACGCTAGTCAAGTGTTTTGTTACCTATATAACTGTTTATGTATTTTGTAACTTATATGATGTTATATAAGTATGTAATAAATCAGTACTGTCTTTGAACTTTTTCTTCTTTTATTCCCATCAGTTCTCTTTTACAGATAAGAGCTACGATTCATGGAGATGTGACATCTTAAAGGTATAAAAGAAAATTTACAAATCTATTCTCTTTCGTAATAGTCGGTCTCTGTTAAGGGGACACCGGTGCGTTTAGGAGATCTCGTAGCCCCTCTTGATGCACTTAGGGAGACCACCGATAGGGTTTTAGTGGGTAGAAGGCCCACGTAACCTTGTTTCCCCCCAAGAAGCAAGGTTTCTTTTAAAATGATTTGTCCTGCCATAAAAAAAATGTTAGATCTCTGTTGCCAGATATCGTCTAAGTCAATACCATCGCAGCGCCTATTTCTGCCGAGAAACTGTAGTGTGATCCAGATTGAAGGGCGCTGTCAAATCACTAAAGTAACGAAACGAACGTATCTCAAGGCGACTCGCACATTGTGGTGTTAAGTATTTCATCTTAATTAGCGGCCCGATATAAACATATCACTTACCATCAGGTGAACATCCCGCTTCGTCGAATAAAAACATTACCGTGGCCCAGTTTAAAAATTGGTGATAGAAACCAATGTATGAATCGGCGTATGTTCTATCACTTCGATCTTCGTAGTCCGAAGTCCAGCAGTGATAGCTTATCGGATGGTAATAATAAAATAACTGGACTATCGAAACAGCTACTATGAACTTGACCCTAATTGTCAAGATTATATGGTGAAGCGGTTTTAGTCAGAATAATGGTACAAGGTGACATTTTGACTTTATGGGGGTGGTAGACAATCAGGCGGGTAGAACGACTTTCTCCATTGAAACTGCTTTATAAAAGTGATTACTGAGGAAGTTTTAGTGAGTAGAAACACCGTTTTTGTCCAGGTTTCTCTCGCACAAACAGGGTATATTTTAAAGATCAGGGCCATCATTAAAAAAAATTAAGGTAATTATTCTAAATATGTAATAACTACTTAACAAAGATATTTCTTTCGTTTAACATAATATTTATGGCGATATCGGAAGGTGGTAGCCCCTATGAATACTTTGTATAGTTATTCAGCTCAGATATGACTGGCGAGCTATATGCGGGAGAATTTATTTTCACTTATTAATGTACTGTAACGTTGTTAAGGAAAACGTCATGGTTGAAGAATATCAGGGAATCTACTGTCATATCTATGGCGTCTGAATTGTTCCGCCGAACCAGAGACAGGACTATACCACGCTGATCGCAAACCCTCACTAGTTGGAGAGACACTAAGAAGAAGAATAACTCGCATATGAACCCCTACAATCGTGGAGATCTTTGAGGGAGATCTATGTCCGGGGACTGATGATGATAACCCGAACTTTTACTTCACATTAATTTGACAATCAGAATTGGAATTATATGTGCTATGTTACAAATATAATATTATATTTAACTAGTTTCATTATCAAAAGAAGACCGTTGCACTTTTTATTATCAATGAGAACCCGTTTAAATATGTATATATAAATTTTCAATGTTTCCAAACAAACATGAGAATTGCACCATCATGGCACGGCATACCAATCAGTTAAAAACATAGCTAAGGATCGGGTTAATTTTTGCAATCTGAACGCCAAACTTTAGCTCGAGAGCATCGCACGATGATGATGGCTATTGACTCAATGACGTGTAATCATTCAACATATCTGAGGCCGATGTAAGGGGTCCCACACAATAATTCACGGGCAACCTCGCCTGCTCGTGGTGCACCCTGCTAATCATCGAGTCCCTGGCTCCCACCAACCCGCTTTCGACCAGCGTGGAGGGATAGAGCCTTAATCCCCCCATGTGAGCTGCTACAAATGATGGCCCCTGGTGTTCAGCGGTACCGGACGCCATGCCGACTGTATGTAGACATATTTGGGGGACACCTATCTCCAGCAGTGGACGTCTATCGGCTCATGATGAGAGCCGTCTCCAACTTTATCCGTCATTCTTTCGTATAAGTCGTTTCACCATCCCGCCCTATCTCCGGCGACCAAAAGTGATTATCACCTCAGGCCGTGGATCCGGGTCCACGAGCCCAGTGTCAGATGAGCTGTAAGAGCCGCTGTGGCTTGCAGCCCGATCTACATCAAGAATATAGTGATTATCACGATCATTGCGTTTTTCACAAATAATCTTAGACAGTTTGGCGTTAATAGACAGTTTTATCTATTCCTTTGACTATTTTAGTGCGTGCCAACAGACCGTGTATACATCTATGATAATGTAAGTCTAGTTGATAACGTCCATATTAAGGGCACGATTTGGATTATCAGTCACTGACCTCTTTTTTTCAACAATTTATAGTACGTTCCGGCTTGGTGATAAAACATTTGATGAAAATTTAAACAGTTTAGCGATATTTCAAATTTGTTACATAATTCAAATACCATCATATGATATAGTTTTATTTTTTAACATTTTTAAAAATTTTTGAAATAAAATTCACCGTTATGCATCTACATTGTTGGATTTCATTTAATACAGATGACTGTATTTTTTATATTAACACGCTTTTTTCCCAGTAGGGGTAGGCAGAGGTGAATAAACACCCACTTTTCGTCAGATGTGGTCAGATTAGGTCCCATGTAACAGGGGGCGAGCCTGTTGCCACTTAATTAGGGCCACCACATGCACACACAAAGATGATGTCAGTATGCGGGTTTTCTCACGATGTATTCTTTCACCGTTTGTATCTTGCTGTTGTAACTAAAGTTCACAAATGTACATAACTTAAATATTATGTCATCGGTACATGTCGAGATTCGAACCCACGACCTTCGGAATGAAAGCCGCACGCTCTAACCATTACGCCATGACAATTACCTATTATGGCCCTTAGGCTTAAGGGACAGATCTACAAGTTTGTCATTATACCTGTCGTATTGTATAAAGTCGAGTGTTGGGCCACCAAGGATTCGGAAGACAGGATTTTATATGTGGCCGAGACGATAATGTTAAGATGGATGTGTGGTGTGACAAGGATGGGTAAAATTAAGAATGAATAAGAGGAAGTCTGAAAGTAGATCCACTGACAGAGAAATTGAGGAGAAAGAGGTCAGTGTGATAGAGGAATGTTATGCGGAGAGATGACATATATCAACGAAAGTGTGGATGGATTGTGTGAAAGATAGATATGTGTAAGAGTGTGAATTCAGATATGACGGCTGATAGAGGGATATGGAAGAGAAGTACATACTGTGCCGACTCCACATAGCTGGGAAAAGGGCAGGAGGAAGGAAGGACAATTAACCTACAATTTTTTTTTTCTGTAAGCTTAAAAAATAATAGTATCCTATATTAAGTTAAAGTATGTGTGTATTGGCAAAAGTTTATTACAATAAAAGAACAAAACCGATACAAAAATATATAAAATGTTATTAATTCATAACATTTAACATTTTATCATCTGCAATGCTTTTTATTCTATTAACAATTGTGCCAACTTCTGCCATAGCTCCCACACCAGTATCACCACATATCAGTTGTTTTTTGATAGGAGCTATTTCCTCATGACCCCATTCCTTCAGTATTTGTATGTGTTTGGATGTAATGGGATGCTCCCACATTCTGGTGTTCATAGCAGGACAGAATAAGAGTGGTTTATGTATATCCCAAGCACGAGTGGTGCATGTTAGGAGATTATCACAGAGTCCCTTAAAATTAATTGATCATAAATAGAAATATGAGAGGATGAATTCTAATGACTCTATTTCTACATCTATTCAATTAAAATATTAACTGCTTCTGAGGCACATGAATTAAGGAATTAATATAAAAGAATTTAATGCTGTTAGAGGTTTCCAAAACCCGCTATATTTACTAACACTGTCATATTAAAAATTTATTGCCACAATACCATTGCTATTTTAAATGTATGTAATAAATATGACCATCAAAGTATATTAGGCAAACATACATGATCAGCTCTATCCATCAGCCACCTCAGTTTCACCACAATTAAGGTCAAGGGTTAATCCAGAAAAGAATATTTATTTTACTTAGTATCTAACCCTACTAACCTACCAGTAACATGAAAAATATTAATATTCTACCTGTGCCATTTTTGCCAAAGTGTTAGCGTCTAATGGTGCAATCACCATCATATCTGCCCATTTACCAAGATCGATATGGACTACAGGATCACCCCGCTGCTTCCAGGTCTTCCACTCAACAGCATCATCATAGACATTAACACATGAAGGTATGTCTGAACATTTGAAGAAATGTTTTGCATGCTCTGTTACTACAATGGAGATCTATTTACATAATTTAAAAAAAATCGTGCTTAAAACTAAATCCCTTTCATCTTTTCAGAATAAAATACAGGTAAACATAACCTCAAATAAGTATTCTTGTTTTTCGTTTAGTTCCAGCAAAGAGTTTAATAAAATTGGTAATTTCAAAGCAGCGACACTTCCAGTGGCAGCTATCAGTAATTTATATTTATTTTTCTCCATATTTATTTATGTTAAACATAAAATATAATGAAATGACATTTGAATGAAGACTTGTATTCGTTCTAAAACACAATGAGAGGCTTTTTATTTGTAAATCATAAAAATTATTATGATTCACCTAAGAATTACTAGAAAATATTAACGTTTAAAATTTACTTAAGTTCTTCACAATAAATGTTCAAATAACTTGTTTAAATAAAAATAATTATTCAGTTAAACAAATAAAATGTTTGTAATAAGGACACGATTATATTTTAGAACGAGGTTTTATTTTATAGCAACATTAATTATCTTTGTCAATCAGACACGAGCTAGCTTAATAAAAATAAACTCATACATACATGTACTATAAAAATATTCCAAAATTGTCAGTTGATCATGTACCGTGTTAGTGGTGGGTGCGTCAGTTTGTTTAGTAAATTTTCGTTTTAAATTACGTAGATAAAGTTTTAACTCGTTATGTTATCACTATTACATTGTCCAATGTAGTATAATAATAGATTAGAAATGTGATTTTGTTGTGCTGTCATAAAAATCAAATTATAACGTTATGGATGGAAACTCGAAGTATTACGAGGGCTGCGGTCAGGAAGGGCCCATTCGTTGCATATTTTTGTGTGAATTCCATCATACGGCGGGGCCCAGGATTACTTGCCAAGTGCCGGAAAACTATATTTCTAAAGATATTTTTGACACTGTTAGCCACTATATTATACCTAAAGTGCAGTTACAGAGATGCACTTTGACCGTGTAAGTTATAACTTTAATTTCAATAACTCCGATTCGTTCACGTTCGTTTTGGCAATATAAACATTCGTTAGGCCTTATCGGTCAATTTTATCAAAAATAGTGTTGTTTACAAATATTATTATCCATTTATGATAAATAAAAGAATGGTGTTTAGTTTCAAATAGTATAACACTAAATTGCATTTATACTATTCGCATGTAAACAACCCACTTTATGTTTGAACTACTGAGACCTAGTACTTTATATCTTAAGCAGAGTCAAGGCTAATCTTTCGCGCTAGACAATTATGAGATGTTGGATGTTGTAAGTCCTCGAAAGTTGATTTTCCTGGAAGCTGAAGCGTTTTTGTGATCGAACCAGCGCATCTTCGGAACAACACTTTTTTTCTTTTCTTCAATCTACTCAACGTTTAGTTGAAAAAAATCTTTTCTATCGAAATCAATAAAAAAAAAGATGCTTTTGTCACCAGAACCCTCCTCGGCTCTAAAATTCTCGGGTTCCCCGTGAGAATAGACAACAAGAAGTATGCAAGGAACGCTTTTTATTTCAATCTCTGTTTCGTTTGCGACGCCTGGGCCAGGACCGTGCACCTGGAGCCGCTGGTTAAAAAACTAACCGAATACCTGGTACGTGCTGCTTTATTGGTTTTTACTCTTCACGTTCAGCTCATTCATGTCCACGGAACGTAGGCCGCATCAAAAGGGGTGCTGTGGGTTATGATGCTAAATGTTCTTTTATTCGAACTAACGAGACGGGCGAGATCCTTATCTGATAGTAAGTTATACGCCTGCTCGTAGATTGCGACGATAGTTAAGATGATGTATACAACACTATAAAGTTGTACAAACTTTGACACAATATCTGAAGTCCGTTTGATGGCAAATATAGGAGCTGTGGTGGTACCTACCTAGATAGTCGCGCGCACCAAAGACCAGGAAATTATCACTACATACAAAACGACATAAGTAATTTCATTACATCGAACCTAAGTGTCTTCTATATTGCGGTCCTTGACAGTCTCTGGTCTTCCACAAAGGAGTATGGTGAAGACATCATTAAGGATTTGTAGGTAGAAAGGTAAATGTGGTAAAGAACCATCAGAAATGAAGAGGTTGGAGAAGTAATGTCACCGCCACAACCTTAAGGGTTGCTAGACTATAATGCCAATGCGCAGGGTATGTTGCTTGATGAACTGAGGTCCGATGGGACATGGGTTAGGTCTTAAGGCGGTGTTAGACGGGAAGATCCAAGCCCAACCTAAGTGGAACGACGATCTGGTGAACCTGGCGGGATGAGGGCAGCGAAGGTTAGATTGGAGTGAAGATCTTTGGTGGAGGTGGAGGATGTGTTCAGTTGTAGGAATATCGGCTGATGACAGCATAATGTTATAGATGTATTTTTTTTATTTTGTGTATTATATGTTAATATAATATACCCCTACTTTATGAACTGTATCATACCTCTCCAGCTGTCCATGGAATTGGAAACGGAGTGGCTATCCAAACAGTCCATGTCCGGCGACGCGAAGGATCTCGGCTGCCTGATGAGGCAGGTCATGCAGGATATAAATAGCCGGAGAATGTGCACACTAACCGGTGAGTTGTTTTTTTTATAACATGGATAAGTTAGGAATTAGGATAGGTGGGCACCTCCAATAGTGATTTTCTGCGCAGTCAGTTTTATCTGATCGTAGTCACTGTTAACTGATTTTTTTTTATTTCATTAAGCGACGAAACGAGCGGCACGTTCATAACAACGTAGCGCTAGTTAGGATATTATACACTGCACCACATTGCGCTCGTTGCCTTGTGACATAAGATCTCATGTTTCGTTTCCTTAGTAATTACACTAGCTACAGCGCTTCAAACCGGATGTTTGCGCGGAACTGTGATATCCATCAGCAGTATAACGACATTTGTTTCCTTACAACGCTGTAGTAGTTTCTAGCAGTGTATTTATTGCTAATGTGAATGTGCCTTTATAATCTATTGTTCTAAAGTCAGTTGAGCCTAAAATTATTTGTAACTTATAACATTATGAGTATAATACAATATCACACGGGAAAAAGTGGCTTGAGTTACGTAATAATAAGTGTTATATTCAATTGATAGATAAACAATAATGGCGGCGTTCGTTATTTGCATAATTTATGATCTAACACCCGCGATAAATTATCCTGTTTAATGGCAACGGGACAAGTTGTGTATTTAAATTGTGTTGCCATATATGAAAATGTGTTTCATCATCGGTTGCGATGGGCGGTGATGTGGTGGAACGATAAACTTGTTTTTTTTTTTTTTTGATCAACGATGCAACAGTACGGGCAGAACTTGTACAACCGCCCGTTACAAAGACTCTTAGATGTAAGATGTCATGTATCATTACTTCTGTAATTTCACTAGCTGCGGCGCCCTTCGAACGGGATCACGGTAATTTATGCAAACAAGTAAAATATAAAAAAAGTGATATTAGTTTTCTCTATTCAAACATTTGAGGATTTTCAAGGGTTGTATGTAAGATGGGTATCATCATCGTCAATAGTAGACGTCCACCCCCAGACAGGCCTCCCGAGCTGATGGTAGTTCTAGATTACCGGAGACCGTTTAGGTACCTACCAATGCTGCTCCTAATTCTGCCGCCAAACTGTAGTGTGCAAATATTATTGTGTTCCGGTTTGAAGGTTGTTGCCACTTACGTCTTATAATAACGAGCACAGTGGTGCTGTGTTATATCACAGGCCTAACGAGGAAGTCTCATACGTCTCTTTTCGTAAAATTAAAAAAAAAAACAACAGATTAAATAGAAACAATATAATTCTATATAGCATACTACGCTACAATGTATAATGATGTGTACATTTATAATCGGAACAAGAATAATTATTGAAATTAACTTGTTTAAATAAATTTCCAATATACCACTCGTAATGGCCGATGATTCGCTTATTTGTTTATTAGTAATTAGTTTATACAAATACCATCTGTCCCCCATCCGCTTCGCTCGCCGTAATATACAAATACACTTGAAATTTGTCTGAAATATTCCTTGAGAGCAACCGCAACCGCAGATGGCTTTCTATACCAACCGTTACTATAGCAACCGTATAAATAATACCAAATGAAAATGTTTACAAAAGTTAATCAGAAATGAAGTGATGAAGAATCTATGAAACTATTAGAATAAAATAGTCTATAACCATTTACAAATCATTCCGGGTCGAATGGTCATGTGCCCGTGTCGATACTTTCACTTGTTTTCACGTGATTGACGAACAAATAAAACTATTTTTGTTATATAAATATATATATATATATATAGAATTGTTCATATTAAGAACAACCGCATTTTTACGACGTGGTATATATTAATTTAATTTATTAAAAAAAAAAAACACGAATATCCCGCCATTATGTAGGATACAGATAATAAAGATTTTTTAATGAGCAAAATAGTTCTTCATTTATGCCAGTTACAAATTAATATTCTGAATAAACAAAAAAATATTCTTAAGTATATTTCGAATTTGATTTTTTTTTTTTAATATTAGATGGTTTTTAAAAAAATAAATGAAAGCGGGATACTTTACTCCTGTGAGTCTTCCGATACAAGAGAGCGCCAGCGTTGTCTCTTCTTTTTTTCTTATTGTCAGTTTCGTAAAAGGAGTTTTTTTACATGGGCTTGTCAACCTGCCTCTCAACCCCCATATTGCCACACAAGCCCTACTTTGTTCAGCTAGCCCATCGGGCTTTGCCGGCTAGCTTAGCTTAGCTGTACTATCGACCCTTCCTCCATCCGCCACCCGGAGGACGCTCCCCATACGCCGTGTGGGCCAGCGCGGGTTGAAATAAATACATTTTTATTTTTAAATGTTTTAAATATCTTCATATATTTATGACTAAATGTATAGTAGTACATTTTTTTTGTATTTATTTCAAGTCAATCTTTGCTGGCGGAATTTTTGTGAAGCGAAAAAGAGACAGCTATAAATATATTCATACAGTCTAAGCTGTGAGAGAACGAGATCAAGAAAAGTCTCGCTGTCATTGGTCTCACCTTTGTGGTATGGTTCGCAGTGCGCCCACTACTCCATCGTCATACACGGGACCATAAACATAAAAACCGGATGTCGGAAAAATGTAAAATTTTTTTTTATATAATCTAACAATTTCTCTTTCTTAAAATGTTACATTTATACATATCTCTCTCTCGCTCTCTTTCATTTTATTTATTTCAATAAATAAACTATTGACGAATCGTCCTTTCTCTCTCTTTTTTCTTTTTTTCTTCCACATTCTCACCACCTGTCTCTATTTCTGTTTACGACCTGCACAGTGTAATCACCTCGTTCCAAACAAAATAACCACAATAAAGTATCAATTCTACCGCATGTGAACTCGCACCACTGCTCGAAGCTTGAGTTGGTCCTGCTCTACGGCATCCTTCCAACGATATCTGGGCGGCGGACAATCGAAGTTCCGAGAAACGCTTTTTGACCCTACGACACTATCGTATCCCATCCTTACTAAGGGGCCCATTTAGCGAAGTGTTTAGATTTTGGCTTTCCCTATGATGATCAGTTCGCCAACCAGCCTCTCGATTTCAATATTGCGTCGGGCTCGCCGCCTACCGTCCTATCTCTGGGTCGGGCCAAAGATCCTACACATGATAGTGAATTTTTTTTCTATTTATGTAAATAAATAAAAAAAAATACTGTGTTATAATAAATGATTAATCATTTATTATACCACATAGTAAAAGAAATTTAAGATGATTAAAACTTCAGGCGTCTATAAAACGATACTAAATTAAATGCGCGTGCGACTGTATTAGTTTTATGACATACGTTTTATGGTGGACCGGAAGTGAACTCTTGTTTTTACGTAAATACTAACAGAACTTGGGTGGGATCCTTGCCACGAGTGACGTCACTAATGATGTTCACATAAAGGTGATGAATACGACCGCACATTGTTATTTGCTCGAAGGTATTTGAGATATAAAATGTTAAATCTCATTACTCTAGTAACTTCACTAGCTAGAAGCTTTGGTGGTAGAAATAGGAGCTGTGGTGGTACCTATTTATATGGTCTCCGACACCATAGACCTACCATCAAAAGTACCGTGGGTTTTGTAAATGATTTACACAAACTAATCTATCTACCAAGTCGCACTTCGCCAGTGTTGTAGCTAAATGGTTCTCTCCGTACAAGGTAGTAGTTTGTGTCCCAGCCGTGGGAATAATAAGCGGTCATTTTATTATAGTAAAAGCAAGATTCATCGGTAGGAGGATGTTCTCGATGCTATTGAGCCTGAAGAGTTTACCGCAATATAGTTTTTTTTTTTGGTCAGTAAGATGGAATCCATGAATACCACTCCGTCTGCCAAGCGTATCACTATTATTCGTTCAATCTGACTGCATGTAGATAATTAAAAAAATTATAGTTGCAAGTGATAAATTATGTAGTAGTTCTACTGCTGGAGGCTGTTTAAGTACCACCGCGGCACCTAATTCAGTACTGTGAAAAAATTACTGTGTTGCAGTAGGACAATGTAGTTAGTGAAATTACTGAGGTAGCGAAACTTAACATCTGTCTCTGTGATGAGCAGTGAAGTGCAAATCATATGTAATTAATTGTTAATATAAATTAAGATGGTAACACAGGATCGCCTGGTGTTGACATCTTTGGAGAAAGGATTAAGTCCAGCAGTGGGCGTCTTATCGATGACGATTAATATGGAGTATAGTCTATATAGATAAACGGTTCGCTTTACGGCGGCGAGGGGAAAGCGGATATTTATGAGCTCGCGTCGATCTTCTCATAGCGCTGTCCACATCCAGTTGCCGTTTGCGGTAATACCTGATAACTACCTTACTGTTAATTGAATAGGAGCGATAATCGGCTGTCCATCGATCAAGCCACACCGCCCACTCGGCGATAGCATAGAGAGCGACGCCGACGCTGTACATATTCAATCTCGTTGTTTTCTATTCAAATATTCCGATGCTTGTTTATAAATAGATAACAGGGTTGGTTGACCGCGTGAATTGTTTTTTTTTTTTATTTACTACTATTCAACGGTATGAATAAGACGTTCAACTGATGGTCACTATCCATCCAATTTTCTTTACAATACCCTCACTACTCGATATGTAAGGGTTTTGAATTAGCTTCCACCTAATATCCGGGCAGCTCGCAACAATCCAAAAAGGATCTCATTCACGATTATGTTTTAAAATCTCAAATTGATTACGGTAGGAATTTTTTTATCACCATGGCAACATCTATTATAATAATACAGAATATTCGTTTTCTTGTTCCATTCCTTTGAATACATAAAATGTCTCCACGTTGGACAAGTAAGTCGAATCGACACGAGCTTCCAGCAATTATGTTAAACAGTATCCAGCCTCCCTCCACCCCATCGCCACCACCACCAAAACAACCACCTACGCAGTACATTTATATAAATTTGTTTTCTATATAGTATTTTTCTAATCTGTGGTGGACTTACACATAGCTTCAAGAAATCACATGACGTTATCATCATCATCATCAGCAGCCGATGGACATCCACTGCTCAACATAGACCTCCCCCAAAGATCTCGACATCGATCGATCTGATCCTAAGGTTCTACTTACAAAAAGTCTTCACAATATTCAGAAGTATCACAAGGCTCAGTCGACTGGAGTACAGTAATTTTTTTTTTCCATTCAGCACAAATCGGAGATCAATAACCTTCAGGGACAAGCTGTTCAGGATTGAGGTTTGCAGTTCTACCGGTTTTGTGTTGCGGTACTTTTTGGGCTTTATTGTTATTACCAAGCGATATTTTTTTTTTTTATTAATTTTGTATACATTCGTGAAATCTTTTACTGTTACAGCTCCAAATGAGTTTACGTATTAATTTAATTATGTACCTGGTATGGTCTGAAAGAGGTGTAAGGGTTTCCGCACAACAACTCATGGGATCCAAATCAACCTCACCTGCTCGCGGTGCAGCCTGTTAATCAACAAACCAGGCTCTGGCTCCCACCAACCCGTATTGGGCCAGCGTGGTGGGAATTGACCCAAATCGTCCTATATAAATTCCCTATCCTTTAGGGAGATTTTTGGGAGAGTCCTATGTCCAGAAGTGGATGTCTATCTGCTGATAATGATGATGAGGGTCTGAAAAAAACATCATACTAATGGAACATAGGTCACCAAAGAATCATCTACAATCAGGTGCACGTTTCCTCAGGAGCGCACGTCGAACGCTCCCGTCGTTTCATCGGCCATTTAATGATCTGTTTTGCCGACCGTACATATATTGATACCAAACAGCTATATTCAGCCGGTAACGAACCAGACACCATTATCAGGTCGCCACTGATAGTGTTATCGGCGGGCCGACGAGATTTACTTCGGAGCATGTTAATTATATACTTATCAGCTTTAACTTTATAATGAAACATAACAACGTTATGTTACTGTGTTATCGTTATTTGTTATATATAAGGTTGGCAAATATCTCCCTTCCGCCTTTTTGTCTTTTGAATTTCGCGGCTATGTACAAAGCGCTACAGAGCTCGTATCTGGCAATACTATACATAATTTGAAAGGTCTTGACATAACCTACAAAACGACGCTATACATAATTAGTTTGGATATTGCGTTCAACAGTTATAGACGTGTAAACATGGAGTTCACTAACGCCGAAATTCGCGCTATTTTAAAGTTTTCCTTCGTTAAAGGCAAATCCGCTAGAGAAACGTTCCGTGAGATTAATGGTGTTTTGGGGGATGGTACTCTATCACTTCGAACCGCGGAGGAATGGTTTCGACGATTCAGAGCTGGTGAAAACGACACCATGGATAAGCCAGCCGGCGGAAGACCTGTGACGACAAATACCGATCAAATCATGGACTACATCGAGTTAGACCGGCATGTGGCATCTCGTGACATCGCCCAGGAGATGGGAGTTAGTCACCAAACCATTTTAAACCATCTGCAGAAGGCTGGATACAAAAAAAAAAGCTTGATGTTTGGGTGCCGCATGATTTGACGCAAAAACCTTCTGGACCGAATTAACGCTTGCGATATGCTGCTGAAACGGAACGAACTCGACCCATTCTTGAAGCGGATGGTGACTGGCGACGAAAATGGATCACATACGACAATATCAAGCGAAAACGGTCGTGGTCGAAGGCCGGTGAATTGTCCCAAACAGTGGCCAAGCCGGGATTGACGGCCAGGAAGGTTTAGCTGTGTGTTTGGTGGGATTGGAAGGGAATCATCCACTATGAGCTGCTCCCATATGGCCAGACGCTTAATTCTACCATCTACTGCGAACAACTGGACCGCTTGAAGCAGGCGATCGACCAGAAGCGTCCAGAATTGGCCAACAGGAAGGGTGTAGTGTTCCACCAGGACAACGCCAGACCACACACTTCGTTGATGACTCGTCAGAAGCTACGGGAGCTCGGATGGGAGGTTTTATCGCAGCCACCATATAGCCCCGACATAGCGCCAAGTGATTACCACCTGTTCCTGTCCATGGTGAACGCCCTTGGTGGTGTAAAGTTGAACTCAAAAGAGGCTTGTGAAAAGTGGCTGTCCGAGTTCTTCGCAAATAAGGAGGGGGCTTCTACGAGGAGGTATTATGAAGTTTCCGTCTAGATGGAAACAGATTATCGACCAAAACGGCGCATATTTGAACTAAATCCGATCACTGTAACACTTTTATAAAGCATTGAATAAAGAGCAAAAAAGCGGAAGGGAGATATTTGCCAAACTAATAATATATGCAATTAGTAACGAAGCGACGAGATGAGCGAGACTGTTCACCCGATAGTAAGTGATACGCCTGCCCATAACAATAATGCGCTGGTTAGTGTGGTATACACTGCACTACATTGCGCTCGCCACCTTGAGACATATGTAGTTCCATTACTCCAGTAATTCGACTGGCTACAGCAACCTTCAATCCGGACCATATTACTGTTGGCGGCAGAAATAGGAGCTTCTGTGGTATCTATCTGGACGATCTCCGGCAACAGAGACCTACCACCAGGAAACACCGTACCACATATTTCAGTTACTGCAGTAATATCTACAGCACCTTAGTTACTTAATATTTATGAAATATTAACATGTTTATATGTGTCTTAATAAATTAATTGTTATATATAATTGACAGTTGGAACCACCACCACCCACCTGACTGTGGTGAGGGTGAACAGCGACCCAGCGCCGGTTAAGGACCACCAGGTGCCGGTGTTCCTCTACAGCCGGCAGTCTTTCGTCGCCGACCAGTGGGACCTCACCACTAATCAGGTAAGCTTGTAACATTTTTATAGCGTTATTCCGATCCGAAAGGGGGTGTAGCGAGTGTAATTACTGGGGTAACGATACCTAAACATATCAATGATACTAACCATGAGGTAATTGACTGGAGTTACCAGTTCTCATTTAAAGAAGCGAGACATGGGCAATGACAAAAGATGAGAATGTTGAGGTGGATGTGCGGAGTAATGAGACTCCACAAGATCCGCGATGAGTACATGTTAACCTCGCGTACTCCGACGCGATATCGCCGACAAACTGCAGGAAAACTGGCTGCGATGGTATGGGCATGTCAAGAGGTGACCACCTGAATACATAAGCAAGAAAACACCTCCTCCACCTCAACATACCCGGCAAACGGAGAAGGGGATGACCGAAGGGATAGCCGAGTGATCGAAGAATATAAAGAGCTAAGTTGGCTGAAAGAAGTAAGAAAGCAGACCCTGTCATAAGACGGGACCAAAGCTAAGAAGAAGTAAGAAGATAAACAATAAACATTCCTTAACATATTACCGCTTAAAGTTAGTCGGGTTCCGTCGGTCGCCATGACGTACTTTAGCTTGTTTACCATTTGGCCCGTTGTGTACAAGACCGCGATGAACTATATCTATTGTCTAGATTATTATCGGCGCATTGTCTAGATTTCACAACCTCACAAATAGTGTTCGGCGACGGAACAGTTGTGACAATAAGCTCCACTACACCGCTTCGTGATATAAATACATCGGCCGGAGGACGTTAATCCGTTTTTATGCAAGCATACGAGCTGAATACTGTCTTTAAAGTGCTTATAATAAACACTAAAAAATCTTTTATTTTTCGACGAAATTGTCTAGACTTTTCACTCATTGTAAATGATACGCCTCATGACTTACGATGATATATACAGCATAGAGTTGTGCTCGTTGGTTAAGACAAATGCCGAGTCTTATTACTTCAGTAGTTATGCTACCCACAGCGCCCTTCAAACCGTAATATATTAATGTATTCACATTGTTTGACGGATGGAATAGACGCTGTGGTGGTCCAAAGTCCAGTACCAGCCAGAGATTCTTTTAGATATTTTCAAGTGATATTAATAAAGAGAATCAGATATTTATATCATCGTCATCAGCTGATAGACGTCCACTGCTGAACATAGGCCTTCCCCAAAGATCTCCACATGGATCAGTCCCACATTGCTCGCATCCAGTGGGTTCCCGCGATTCTCACTAGATCTTCCGCCCACCTTGTGGGAAGCCGCCCAACACTACGCCTGTACGTGGGCGCCTCTCGAGGACTTTACTTACCTGCATGATATACCATATCCCAATGAAATCAGGATTTATCTCACAAAAAATTAACAAAAAAATATCTCCTTTAAAACTTGGGTAAAATAGTTATTTTCCCAACTACTGAAGCTGGCAACATTATATTTATTAATTAGGTGCATTTAAAATTTAAATTGATAACAGAACAAAATCTTATGGCTAACCAATATTAATATGCATACCATAAATTTACTGGTGGTGGGCCTCTGCTGCCGAAGACATGCTGTGCAAATATTACTGTGGTCCGGTTTGAAGGGCGCTGTAGTGTATAACTGGGGTAACAAGTCTCAACGCAACCAGCGCAATTTGGTGCTGCATGTAACGTCCTAACCAGCGCTACATTGCTATGGGCGTATCACTCACTATCAGGTGAACGTCCCGCTCGTCTCGTAGTAGAATAAAACTATGCTGTGTAATTGAATCTTCATGGCTATATAATTATATTATATTATATATAACGAACTCTCCCCCTCTCGCTTTTGATTGAAACATCCCCCCAATTCCCTTTGGGGAAGGAATTTTTTAACTCCATTCTTAGCTGACCTCCAAACGACGGAAGCAATATCTTTACCAAACTTTGAGTGTTCACGTCTAATAGTTTCAGAGATCTCGTGATGAGTCAATGAATATCTATGTACTAAATTTTATATATGTATATAATGAAGATTGGTTTTCTCCGTCGATCACGTAAAAACAAGTGAACGTATCGGCACGGAAACATGAACGTTCGATGTGGAATGACTAAGATCTTAGATCACTCATCGTTTTATTTCTAATTAACATTTGTAAGCATTTTGATTTGGTATTATTTATGCGGTTGCTATGGTAACGGTTGGTATAGCAACAGATTACCGATCCGGGTTGTTTTCAAGGAATATTCCTGACAAATTTCAAGGTTAATTTAATGACAAAGCCAAAAGCGGGTGGGGAACAGCCATATTTACATGATGATGATATATCAACATCATCTGTTAGACGTCCACTGCTGGACATAGGCCTCCCCTAAAGATCTCCACATACAGTCAGCATGGCTTCCGGTATTGCTGGGCACTAAAGGTATGTACGGGTTCATATGGGGTACATGGCCCGTTTCCCACCATGCTGGCTCAATGCGGATTGGTGGGAGCCAGACCCTCGTTTGTTGATTAGCAGCACCACGAGAAGGTGAGGACGGCTTGGGTATCGTGAGTTGTTGTGCGGAACCCTATACTCCCCACATATATTATATATAGATTTATACAAATTGCGTCTAATTCCTTTAAACTATTACTAGCTCTAATGCAAGTCTAGATTTCTATTTATATATATATATATATATATATATTTCCAATCACGCCCATTAAACGTGCTTCACGCACCGTCGTCATATCCACCGCTCGTCTATTTTCATACCTTGTAACAAATATATAAATTTCACTGCGTCATATACACGGAGTACTATTTCAGTGATTCATCACCTCTGAACTGGTTAAGGACCATTTTTTTTTTATTCAATCAAGCGACGAGACCAGGAGGACGTTCACCTGATGGTAAGTGACAGTGTCCATAACAACGTGCCGCTAGTTAGGATGCACATTGCACCACATTGCGCTCGCCGTCTTGATACATGTTTAGTGTCATTACTCCAGTAATTTGACTAGCTACAACTACCTTCAATCCGGATGATATACATCATCATCAACCGATAAACGTCCACCGCTGGATATAGTCCTCTCCAAAGATTCCCACATCGATCGGATAACGATTAATAAAGAGGTTTTGGGCCATTTCCCACCATGCTGGTCCAATGCGAGTTGGCGGGAGCCAGGGCCTTCTCTGTTGATTACCAGGGTGCACCACGATCAGGTGAGGTTGGTTTGGATCACGTGAGTTTTTGTACGGAAACCTTTACACCCCTACACTTCAGCAAAATTTGCTAGTCGCTGCAGGACGTGAAGTCCCGTCACCATAGTATTTACACTGGCTACAACGTCCTTCGAAGCGGAACACAGTAATGTTTGCATTACTGCTTGTCGGCTAAATTGAGGCTACAATGGTACTTAGACGGTGTCCGACAACAGAGATTTTCCATCAGTAAATTTTTTATTACAGGACTTAAATACTGCCGCCAAAGGGTTGTTTGCAAACGTCATTGTGTTCCGATTTGAAGGGCGTTTTAGCTAGTTAAATCATCGGAGTAAGGATATTTAACGCCTTATGTCTCAATGCGACGAGCTCAATAGTAGAGATCGAGTAGTAGAGTAAGCGATCTCGAACAACTTACAGGACTCTCTAGCCAACTTCATCTGCTCGCGGTGCACCCTGCTAATCAACAGACGAAGCTCTGGCTCCCGTCTACCAACATTGGGCCAGCGTGGTGGGGAATGGTCCAAATCCCCCATATGAACCCCTACATACGGCAGCCCCTACTGCCCTGCGATACTGGAGGCCAAACTGACTGTATGTGGAGAAGTTTGTGGGATGATAATGTCCAGCAGTAGACGTCGGTCGGCTGATGATGATGATGTCATCCCAACTAGCATTACGTTGTTACAATTAAAAAATTCTAACGGATTGGACTTGTATATAGTCGTACAGCTTACCACTAGGTGTCAACGTCCTGCATTGAAAAATAAACAGGTATAAACAAATCGAATCCCGAGCCGTCCACTGAGATCTGGCGGCGATCCAACATCCATTGCGTCGATGGCGCTAGCTACTTAATTACCAACGGTGATAATGACTCTACGCAATTATTACCGCAGCGAATATACCTTCACTGGCGGTGAGTCCCCGTCTAGAAAATAACCACCGCATCACCATGCTGTCAAACAGCACCTTGCAAATATTGCTGTGTTCCGGTTTGAAGTGCGCTGGGGCGAGTGATATTTCTGAGGTAACGAAACTCAATCTTATGCCTTAAGGCGATGAGCATAAATTGTTGATGTGTATGAAATACTAACTAGCGCCTCGTAGTCCGGACGTATCACTTAACATTAGGTGAAAGTGAAGCTCAACTAGTCGCTTGTTAGAATTACACACATCCGTCCACTGCTGGTACTAGAGATCGTCCACGTTAGTAGGGGTCATATGTGGAGATTCGGGCTAATTACCACCACGCTAGCCCAATGCGGGTTGGTGGAAGCCAGGGTTTCGTTTGATTAGCAGGGTGCACCAGGAACAGGTGATTTTAGCTTGGTTCCCATGAGTCGTTGTGCGAGACCCCTTACACCCCCAATACCATTCTGCACATTTGTATTTTTTGAAAGTTTGATGCTGGAATATCCTCCAACATGAAAAATACTAGATGGTTATAATTTTATTCACACCCTTTTTCACAATTATCACTGAAATACATAAAAATTATATTGAAATAATATCAATAGCATCGATCCTCGCGCTTCTGTAGCCAAAGTACGAATGACTCGTGACAGGCCGTATGCAAAACATTCAGACGTTTCTTTAGTGTTGCCATATTCAAAATGTTGCCAAAATAAAATTAAAGAACATAGTGCTACCAACATTAAATACAATAAATTGTATATTTTTTTTTGATAACACTAGTACACTTTGATGTTTGGAGAATATTACGTATTCTGTGTGAAGTTTTTAGACATAGATGTAGGTTTATTTCAGCTCTTACTGCGTTCGTCTTAGGTTATAGACCTCATCTCCTTTATCATACGCCTGCTGATCTTTTGCTGCTTGCGTGTTCGCAATATGTTGATTACTTATTAATGTTGAAATATCAACGCTTTCGGACATCTTTAAAAATCTCTGTCTCTTTGTCACCAAGTCGACGTGATTAGCGAGACATTCACCGGGTTAGGATGATATACACTACTCCACACTGTCCTCGACACTAATAGATTTAAATGTAATGTTTCGTTACCTCGATATTTTCACTAGCAACAACGCCCTTCAGCATCACATTATACACTAATATTCGGCGGCAGAAATAGGAGCTGCGGTGGTACCTACCACCACCAATATTACCATTCATCATCGTCATCATCATCAGCCGATAGACATAGGCCTTGTCTAAACATCTCCTTGTTAGAGTTCATAAACGGGAATTTGGCTGCGGGTTGGTGAGTGCCCAGAGCCTAGTCTATTATTCAGCCAAGTGGTGCAGATGAGGTTGACTTGGGCTCCATAAAATCTTGGACGGAAACCCTTACATCCCTTTACCGTTAGTTTCATAAATGGTAGAGTGGTGGTTGTATTCTCGAGCTACCACCCTCACATATTAAATCTACCGCCACAATAGATCGGATCGTATTACTCTGGCTTATCATTTCAACCTTCTCGTTATCTATTAACATCAGACAAAATTAAGGTCAAATGTGTTAGCCCATAGTAAATTAAAAAAAAATCAATATTAATATATCCGCGTATTATTAACTTATCAGTTGATTTATCTCAAATAATTGCTTACTGATATTGTGTACGGACTTGAAAATATATTGCGTCAGTCATACATATATAAAGCTCTATTGGGAATCGAACTTTTTTTTTTGTTTCCGGGGGAAGGCAGGGTTATATGAGATTCTTACTCACTAAAACCCCCTTGGTGGTCTGCATCAGTGCATTCGGAGAGGCCTCGGGATCTCTTATAGAACGCACCGGTGCCCGGTTAACATGTCTCTGAGGAGGAGTCTAACCCTGTAGGCTCCCACCCTCAAGGCCCGCGAAACTCCTAGACCCCTTTTAGTCTGCCCGAGACTACAGGGCTGTGGGCATCGAACCTGCGCTCCATCGGGATCGCAAATTTCTTATTGTAGTATATCACAAAGGTTTTTCTATCAAGCGACAATACGAGCTAAGAATTCATCATAACAAAATGGCAGTTGGGATTATATCCACTGCACACTATTCTATTTTATTATTCCAGTAATTTAACTAGCTACAGCGTCCTTCAAACCGACACATAGCATCGCTTTCACACTAATATCTAGTGTCGGAAATGAGGGATGCTGTGGTGGGTTATGATATTTTTTTTTATTTGCCGAAACGACGATAAGCTAGAAGACGTTACTCTGATGGTAAGTAAGAAAATGGCGCCAGTTAGGATTACATACACTGCACTCAGTAGAGTGCTGTACTGTGTTAACTCTCATTACTCCATCAATATCACTGGCTACGGCGTCTTTCAAACCGGAATACGGTAATGTTTGCTCATTACTGTTTAGCGGTAGAAATAGGCCATACGGTGGTACCTATCTAGACGGTCTCCGGCAACAGAGACCTATCACCAGTATTTTATGGGTTTAGTCCTATTTCATAATTTTGGAAAGGAAAGTTGAGGGTCGGAGTAGATCCTATGTATCCATCTTCATACAGACTTCGGTCTTCATACAGACGCCGGTTATTTAGAAAGTTAAAGCATACTAGAACTTAGTAAGTTTACTGCCCGAGGCCGTCTTGTCAGTCAACCTTGGCTAAATTCTAATATAAATATTTTAATATATTCATAACTTGAAGCAACTATTTACGAAATCGACGCCTAAGCATTTCTATAGCAATTAGTTGCCATGGTGACGGTAGTTAGAGATTTCTGCTCTCTTATATATTATATTTAATATGATATTTTTGATAATTTATTAACATGGAAAATTGAAAAACGCTTTATCAATAGCTGGTATTGTTTTCGTCGATATTTATCCTTTATAGGTATATCGGCTCTATCTCATGGTAACCTAGGCGGTCTTCGGCTATTGAAGACCTATGACCAGTAAATAATAATCTTGACGAAGCTGATATTCCATCTTCATCAGTTTTCGGGGATACATCACATCGAATGACTACCACTGGAACAGCGTGGTGACCATGACAGAGATAGACGCTGCGGTGGTACCTATCTTGGTCACCGGCAACAGAGACGTACCACCAGTACTTTGCATGAATACAGTACCATATTTATTAAGAAAATCTGTTTTGTATATAATACATGTAAAAAGATTTTTTTTTTAAAAAAAAATGCTGGACACACCTTAAGAGACCAGAAGTATAGATATGATTAGTAGTTGAAATGTTCGCGGAGTGAGCGCGGCGGGCCTTGGGGCCGGCGCCGGTGTTTACTCGCCAGCGCGCAGTCAGTTACTGGTAATTGCTTGGAGCAATTCATAGAAGGTAACTTCATCTACATATATAGCACTGCTTTCTCACAAACGGAAAGTAACGCTCATGAAAGTGGAGGAAGCGAGAGAGGTGGGCCAGGATCGTAGCAAGTAGAGAGGTGGTCTCTGCCTACCCCACTGGGAACGAGGCGTGATATATAATATATTATGAAGGAAAGTAGTAGTCATGGTCACCATGTGTCCAAGTGGTAATCGTTCGACGTGATGTATCCCTGAAAACTGATGAAGATGGAAACTATCAACTTCCTCACGATCATTATCTACCGGTAATAGGTCTCTATTGACAGAAACCGCTTACGTTACCATCTCTATTCTCTAATGATGATGAACGTTTGGTAGAGTTTACTGTTTACGGCTGAACTGATACTGGACTCGTGGATCCGGGTCCACGGCCTGTTGCTAGGTTACCATGAAACGGAGCCGATATATCTGTAAAGGATAAATAACAGGAACTATACTGATGCTGGTCAAGTTGTTTACACAGCACCAATATAGCAGGCATCACTATCAACCATTGGTTAGTTGCTTGGTAACCTTCATGGTCACCAGCGACGGTGACATAACTTTAGTTTTATCTGTACTGGTGGTAGGTCTCTGTCGGTAGGTAGGTACCGCTGCTGCTTCTATTCCCGCCACCAAAACTGTAGACACAAATATTACAGTGTTCCGGTTTAAAGGGCGATGTACCTAGTGAAATTACTGGGCCAACGAGGCCTAACATGTCTCAATGTCTTGTTGTGTTTTTCGTCCTCACTAGCCTCGCGTAGTTATGGCCAGGCATAGCATTTACCGTGAGGTAAACACATCTCGCTCATAATCTCGCTTTGTCGAAATAAAATAAATATTAAATCGCTACCTCCTATGCCTTGTACCAACTGTATCCGTATATAGAACTATTAGCATGAATTAAATTATCTCCACTAGTGGCCACAGAGGCTTACGGCCGAGTCGCGTGCTTTGTCCGCAGGTCGTCGTTATGGTGACCTCTGTAAAGGCCAGCGATCACAATTTTACCAGCTCCTGTGCGAGCTGGACGGTCACCACCTGGTGGTGATACTTGTCGTAGCTTTAAGGCATAGCATGTTAAGTGTCCACACTAGCAACTAGTGGTGTTGGTACTTTAATTGGTGGTACATGTAGTCGTCCAGGTCTAAGGAGGTGGGGAGAAGAGGTTGTGGTTTTTGTGCCCACCTAAACACCTTGGTAGTCATCTTCTACAGAACACAGAGATAGCGTGTCCAGGGAGTGCTGCAGCCTTTTCCAGCAGCCTCTGCTACGACAAACACGAGACCACCTCATGCTCGTCATCCACCAGGACACGCTTAGGAGCAATGAGGGTTCCTTCAAAGGTCGCCTTTCATGATAGTCAGACCTTAGATTTGAATGTATACCCCATCTGCTTGATGGATGGTCAAGGTTACGTGATGATATTTGGTCCTCCAAACTCCATAGCGGTAGTCCATTATGGAACAAAGCTGTAACCTCATCAACATTATACTACCATGGTCCATTCCCAGTGATCGCAGGGTCTGAAGCACCACGTCCAGATGAGAGAAGATGGTGATCCTCTTGATAAAGGGACCTGCCACAACCACACTCACGTGTCGTGATCATTTTCATTATCGATACTTATTTTTATTGGCACGGTGGGTAGATAAAGATATTGTTTTTTTTTTTTTTCGCATTCCGATAAAGGTGACGATACCCTGATGGCTGAATTATTTGAAATTTTTATAGCTTAAGAGTATTTTATACAAGTCCATGGATACGAGGAGATGGAGCTGATGAAATATTAAAGCTCATCACACCATAAAGAGCCCATTCAGCAGCACGCATACCACATACACTGGTGATGTCTTTTTTGTCGCAGACCATCTAGGAAGGTATCACCGCAGCGCCTATTGCAGCCTACAAACAGTGCTGTACGAACATTATTATGTTCCGGTTTGAAGGACGCTGTAGCTAGTGAAATCACTTAGATAACGAGACTTAATATCTTGTCTCAAGATGACGTGCGCAATGTGGTGTAATGTATATAGTTCTCATTAGAGCTACGTTGCTATGCGCAGGCGTATCACTTAACATCAAGTGAACGTCTCACTTTACTACCACCTCGGACAAGAAGCTGGTACTGAACTCGATATTAAGTAACAACGGGATCGTAAGATGCTGGAGTCAATACTTGTGGTGTGGGGTATACACGAGCACGTGCTGTTACGGCGACGACAAATGCTAGTGTAGCCGGAATTGACCCCAGAACATTTGAACGATTTATTCCTAGTACATCAATCACTGAGCCACGAGGCCACGTAACAGTTTTATTTGCATCGCGCGCCTCGGCGATAAGGTCGTCAATTGAGATCATCACTATCATAACGCGACCAATTTAAATTGACGCGTGTCGAGTTGATGCGACGTCGTCTGTTGTGTATATTTCATTCGGTCGGTTTATATGATATGGCAACAAGTTAACAGCTATATTTAACGTCTTCCGGGGTTGAGTAATACTTGGTTTTTAACATACGCGTGTTAATTTTTTTCTTTACTGTCGTATGAGATTTTTATTCTCCAGCAAGAATGTATTTTCTGTTTTTTGTTTTATGAATGTCCATTTTCTGGTACGTAGGCTAATAGACTGTTTACTTAAGACCTGAGAGACCTAACTACATTGCCCTAAGTATACCAATTGATAGATTCATTAAGGGGTGTAATAGGTTCCTGCCAACTAGTTATGCCCGCGGTGCACCTTGCTAAACAGAGAGGGAGGCTTTTATCCCCAGGCGTGGGTCTTATCCAGCTCAGAAGGATATCCATTAAAATGTGTCTAGCCTTTTCGACGATAAACCTGGATCGACGGCCAAGACGTTCACTTGATGTTAAGTGATGCCTGTTCACAACATCGAGGCGCTAGTGAATCTTATACAGAGCACCAAGTTGTTCTCGCGCATTAGATATTGAGTCTCGTTACTCCAGTAATTACACTAGCTACAGCGCCCTTCAAACCGGAACAGAGTAATGTTTGCACACTACTGTTCGTCGGCTGCAATGGGAGCTGTTGTGGCACCGAGCTATACGGTCTACCACTACCACCAGCGCATATACATGTTCACATTAGAGAGCTACTTACTATTACTGTACGGTCGTTTCCTATTTTTTTTTATCATCACTTTAAGAAGACAGTTCCCATAATTTTCCCACCACTGGGATACGAGGCACTAAGGTCAAGAGCATGGGTTGACATTAGGATACTGTATTTGGAACATATCGTTATCCGTCCGCATATGAACCGGATGGTCCAGCTTAGCTGGGAGCGAACCCGCGGCCATACGAGTCGCTTAGCGTACGACCGCCTTACCTTACCAATATACTCGTACAACTTATGTACAGATTATGTATAATGTTCCAGTGTATAATCTATATTCGCTGAACTATATTGTGTATAATGATGTAGTGTATAATCTATATTCGCTGAACTATATTGTGTATAATGATGTGTAGAATGATAATGTATAGAATGATAACTGGAGTGAAACGGATGGACAAAGTGAGGAACAGTGTGATAAGGAAGCGGTGCGGCGTGGTTGAAGATGTAGTGACAAGGATAGAGAAAGGGATGCTTAGATGGTTCGGCCATGTCGAAAGAATGGATGAAAGAAGATTAACGAAAGAAATATACAAGGTAAGAATGATCGGAAAAATCGGTGCAGGCCGACCTAGGCGGACATATTCCGATCAAATCGGAGATGTCCTAAAGAAAGGCCGGATCAAAAGCACACGCAACCGATGAGCGTGCATGAAGACGCTCATGAAAGTGGAGGAAGCGAGAGAGGTGCGCCAGGATCGTAGCAGGTGGAGAGAGGTGGTCTCTGCCTACCCCGCTGGGAACGAGGCGTGATATATATGTATGTATAATGATGTAGTGTATAATCTATATTCTCAATACTGTTGTGTATAATGAGGTAGTGTATAATCTATATTAGCTCTACTATATTGTATATAATGTAGTGTATAAATTATATTCGCTATACAATTTTGTGTATAATGATGTAGTGTATAATCTATATTCGCTATACAATTTTGTGTATAATGATGTAGTGTATAATCTATATTCTCAATACTGTTGTGTATAATGAGGTAGTGTATAATCTATATTCGCTCTACTATATTGTATATAATGTAGTGTATAAATTATATTCGCTATACAATTTTGTGTATAATGATGTAGTATATAATCTATATTCTCAATACTGTTGTGCATAATGAGGTTGTGTATAATCTATATTCGCTCTACTATATTGTATATAATGTAGTGTATAAATTATATTCGCTATACAATTTTGTGTATAATGATGTAGTGTATAATCTATATTCGCTGTACTATATTGTATATAATGTAGTGTATAAATTATATTCGCTTTATACAATTTTGTGTATAATGATGTAGTGTATAATCTATATTCGCTCTACTATATTGTATATATAATGTAGTGTATAAATTATATTCGCTCTACTATATTGTATATAATGTAGTGTATAATCTATATTAGCTCTACTATATTGTATATAATGTAGTGTATAAATTATATTCGCTCTACTATATTGTATATAATGTAGTGTATAAATTATATTCGCTATACAATTTTGTGTATAATGATGTAGTGTATAATTTATATTCGCTGTACTATATTGTGTATAATGATGTAGTGTATAATTTATATTCGCTCTACTATATTGTATATAATGTAGTGTATAAATTATATTCATATACAATTTTGTGTGTATAATGAGGTAGTGTATAATCTATATTAGCTCTACTATATTGTATATAATGTAGTGTATAAATTATATTCGCTATACAATTTTGTGTATAATGATGTAGTGTATAATCTATATTCGCTCTACTATATTGTATATAATGTAGTGTATAAATTATATTCGCTATACAATTTTGTGTATAATGATGTAGTGTATAATCTATATTCGCTCTACTATATTGTATATAATGTAGTGTATAAATTATATTCGCTATACAAGTTTGTGTATAATGATGTAGTGTATAATTTATATTCGCTGTACTATATTGTGTATAATGATGTAGTGTATAATATATATTCGCTGTAATATGTTATGTATAATTCGTATTATTATAAATAATCGTCTTGTTTTTGTACATAATGTGTACGCGACTGGATTGTTGAGCGCCATACAGCGGCACGTGTAGAGACGCGGCCTCGAGTCACAGGCGGTAGCGGGGTGTTGGATTTACACGGGTATAACGGGTTCGTTCTTACAATTGGAACGGGTTTCTATACGAGCAATTAAAAAAAAAATCAAAATGGCTACGGGTTATGTATCATATGCAACTTCGATATTTTTTTTTTATTGTAGTATGTGTTTGTTCGTCATTCGTCATAAGTATAAACATTTAAGTAATATTAAGTAATTTTTTTTATTTACTCCCAGTATGTAATCTTTACTGGTGGTGGGTCTCTACTGCCGGAGACGTTCTAAATAAATACCACTATAGCTCTATAGTTGTGCTGAAAAACAGTAGTGTGCAAACATTACTGTGTTCCGGTTTAAAGGACGCTGTAGCTAGTGTAATTAATTATTATGTGGCTCCGAGACTATTCAGACATCCAATGTCTGAAGACGACGAGCGCAATGCAGTGTAGTGTACATCATCTGAACTAGCGCCACGTTGCTTTGGGCCTATAGAGTGATGGCCAGGCATATCACTTACTATCAGGTGAAGGGTTTTCTTTGTTCGCCAATCACGTGAAAACAAGTGAACGCGACACGGGAACATGATCATTCGACGCGGAATGATCTATAGATGCCTCTGGGCTATTCATTATTTGAATATCATAGATCCTCCATCATTATATTACCTTAATACTACTAACCATTATATACTTATATTTCTTTAGTTGCCATAGTAACGGTTGCTATACAAAACCATTTGCTGTCTAATTCTATAATACGGCTAATTTAAAAAAATACATATAAATTAAAAGCTAAGGCTGACAATAAAATGTTTATTTAGACGTACCCAAACCACTTAAAATATTTACACAACGAATTCTACAACTACCTTACAATGTAAGTATTGGCCGCAATGATCTCATGTGTATATCCGAATTGTACATCTACCTTCATCTAATCTGTAGTGTATATTTTAGTCTGTAAGCTTAACTTATCGAATCGTTTACGGGGAGCCGTTATTAGCATTAGTAGCCCACTCTATATTTCCCACTGCTGGGAATCTGGGAACTTCATTTACAAGAGCTCGTTACGATATTTTGTTTCAAGCTGCAGTTGGTTGGGAAACCGAGGCCTCCAGTTATTATCAATACACAGTAATATATTTTTAATCACCTTTATAGTTTACTGGTGGTAAGTACCATCGCAGTTCTGCTGTCAAATAGCAGTGTGCGAATTTGTGTTCCGGTTTGAAGGGT
This sequence comes from Troides helena, assembly GCA_029286815.1. Taxonomy (NCBI): domain Eukaryota; kingdom Metazoa; phylum Arthropoda; class Insecta; order Lepidoptera; family Papilionidae; genus Troides; species Troides helena. Next base: position 10,876,692 of record JAGSMV010000013.1, on the reverse strand, counting down.
GTTGTGTAGATAGCAAAATTACTGTGTTAACGAAACTCAACATCTGACGACTCGGACGACGAGCGCAATGTGGTGCAGTGTATAACATCTTAACTAGCGACACATTGTTATGGGCAAGCGTATCACCATCACCATCAGGTGATCGCTTTATAGAATTAAAAAAAAAAAACACAGTGCCTTGTTTCTATACGAGGGTTGACGTGGTGCTTTGGTGGTGGTAGTATATTAAGCTACCACTCACTTCCACTGAACATTCTGGTTGTGGTTTCACCATCACCGTCCTTAATACCATCATACGAGTGATTATATAATCAATAAATAGTTAAGTTACATTCACGCTTCAGCTTATGACTTACGGCGGTGTTTATGTTATCATCAGTTTTATTTGTAAACCTGTTCTTACATATATGTTTCTCTTTTAAGTAGTGTATATATCTGAATATTAATGTACGTAAGATTTAGGCGGAAGTGGTGAGAAGGTCACGAAGCCCAAGGTCCGGAAGCACGCACCCCTTCTAAACCTTGAAGTTGTTGTTGTTGTTGCATTTAATTAACACTGCATAATTATTTGTTTCTATTGAGGTATACTATTTCATTCGACAACAGCAACGGGACCTTCACCCGACGTAGTGTGTCGATCACGTTCACAACAACACGGCGCCGTTTAGGATGTATACACTGCACCACATTGCGCACGACGTATACACAACCTGTTTAATGTCCCGTTAATTTAATAATTTCATTAGCAAAATCAAATGCCGGTTTGAAGGGCGCTGTAGCTATTGAAATTACTGAGGTAACGAGACTTGACATGTGTCTCTGCGACTAGCACAATTCGATGCAGTGTATACATCCTAACGAACGCCTTCAAACCAGTACATATTTTGTTACCACTGCAGCTACTACCCCCGCCGTCAAACCGTACTGTGTAAATATTACTATGCTCCGGTTTGAAGGGCTAAGCGAGTGAAATTACTGGTGTAACAAGATTTAACGTGGCGTAGTGTATATTTCCTAACTAGCGCCTTAAAACCGGTACATTTAGCACCGCAGCTCCTGTCTCCATCGTCAATATGTTCCAGTTCGAAGGGCGCTGTAGCTAATGAAATTACTTTGTTTACGTACACAGTTACGAGCGCAATGTGGTGCAGTGTGTACATCCCAACCAGACGTCCGTATGAATTACCATCAGTTGGACTTCGCTAGCTCCTGACGTCCACTCACCAGCGCATTCCGGTCTGTCGCAGATCCTGCCGTACATCGACGGCTTCAACCACGTGTCCAAGATCGCCGCGCTGAGCGACGTGGAGGTGAGCCTGGTGCGCGCCTGCGTGCAGAACCTGGTCTACTACGGCGTGGTCACGCTCGTGCCGATATTCCAGTACTGCGCGGTGAGTACGTACCGCCGCACTCCTGGTGCCGCACCACCACATACTCCAATCAACGAACACTACTCTGGCTAATTCCGGTTCGAAAGGCGTCGAATCAAGATCTAACGTCTTATTGCAGTCACTTGTAGTCCCGGGTTCGATCCCGAGGTGTGACTGGTATGTCCTGCCTCATAACTTCATCATACGTCTTCCTGATTCCCAGCATCAGTTCAGCTGCTGACCACTTCCGGCAATCAACCACCCCTCGCCTATACGTGGTCTCCAACCCGGGATCTTCAATTCCCACTGGACCTCCTAAGGAGGCGTTCACCTAATCATAGTCACCGCATTACGCTCGCCATTTCAATATGTTGTCTCAACCCCAGTAATACCACCAGCTACAGCGCCCTTCAAACCGGGACATGGTCATATTTCCACACTACTATTTGTCCGCGGCAATAAGAGCTGCAGTGGTAATAAAATGTCCCGTACCGCATTACGCTCATCTTAACATGTTCAGCATTTTTGTAATTTCACTAGCCACAACGCCCTTCAAACCGGAAGTAATGTCGCATACTACTGTCCGATAGCACGAATAGGAGCAATGGTGACTTATCAACATCCTGCCGTTGATATAAAGAATATATCAAGACTTTGGTAATGGTGGACTATACATAATGTTCGTTTCTAGGTGTACAGCGTGACGCCCAAGTTGCGGCAGCTAACCCGCTGCGCCGGCCTACAGCGGCAGTGCGTTGAGTTCTGTGCCCGTACGCGTAAGTACTTCATAACTCACTCGTATACAGATATTATGTTCAACTTGTATATGTGTGCGTGCGTGTGTGCGTGTGTGTGTGCGTGTGCCATTGTTGTTTTCAAAACGAAGTGAAGCTTACAATTGTATAGTCGGGCATTTTTTTTTTAATTATAAAGATTTCTATATTTATTGAGTTTAACGGCATCGGATTTCTCCATACAGCCTATTTCTCGTAATGAATTCATAGTAAAGAACCCGCCACTAACTTTTTTTTTTATGTTTTTTGGATTTAACGGCATCGGTTTTCTCTATACAGCCTATTTCTTGTTATGACTTCATTGTAAAGAGCCCGCTAGTAATTTCTTTTTTTTTTATAATTTATGAGTTTAATGTCTTCAGATTTCTCCATACAGCCTATTTCTTTTTATAAATTCATTGTAAAGAGCCCGTCACTAATTTCTTTTTTTTTTTTATAACTATTAAGTTTATCGACTTGATTTCTCCATACAGCCTATTCTCCGCTATCAATGATCTCATTCCATTGACTCGGCGTGAATGGAATCATTGCCATAAAGTTTTTTTTTTTATTATTGTTTTTGTGACATAAATAATGAGATAACCTAATATTATTATAAGCGTTTTTTTTTTTTGAACTATATCATTGCTTTATACAAGTAGTACTTTCCTTATAGTTTAAAGTGGGGACAAGATAAAAAGACGAGACTATATATCAACATGGCGATAGTTGAGATGATGAATTTATTTTCCCCTTTTTTTTTATTTTCTTTTTTCTTCTCCACTTATACTATTATCAGACTCCACCGTTCCTCTCATTCGATATACTCTCATCTTTCCTATGCTGTTTTAGAATATGATCTACATATAAATATATCTACTTTTAAAAACAAAAAAGACAGTAAAAATATCATTCGAGGGAAAAAAATATTGAGATTTAAACTGAAACACATCCTACTCGAAATACAGGATGTGAAGGCTCGTTGCTCCAGTATTTTTACTGGCTACAGAGCACTTTAAACTGGAATACAGTATTATTAGCACACTAGCGTTTGGTCTAGACCGATGGTCTCCGGGTAAAGAGACCTACCACCAGTAACGAACAGATTGAGAAATCTGACTGAATATCAAAGGAAATCTCTTTCAAGTTGTTCTTGATTCAAGTACAGCTTTAACTGTACACCGGGCGAAATTGTAGCGCGCCAGTTGCCGAAGGTGAACGACCTGTTCCGTATGTACGCGGGCATGACGCACGGCAGCACGGTGCGCGACCTGTGCCGCCGGCTGCGCCCCCAGGAGCTAGCTATCAACGAGAGGAAACTGGTGCTGTTCGGCGTGCTGGAGGGCCTGATACGCAGGGTGTACAAGGTAACCGTTCTCGTACAGCAGCCCGTAGACATTTTTCAGATTTATACACAATGACGTTTAAAATATCTTTTCAATTTTTTTTTATACAAAACAGCGATTAAACGGAATAATCATTGCTCTGTGAATAAGTGGAACCGAACCGCGATAATTAAGTGCTGGTTAGAATGTTTACACAACAGCATATTAGTCGCACCGGCTTTTGATGGAGTTAATTAGTTACAGTACACTTCAAACTGGAACAAAATATTTACAACACATTTCTCTTTCTTTTCTTTCTTTTTTTTGCAACTCACTTTCTTTTACTAAAATTTATTATTTTTCATCATCATCAGTCGATAGACGTCCACTGCTGGACATAGGCTTCCCCAAAAGATATCCACATAGATAAGCCCTACACTGCCGCATTCAGCGGCCACCTGCAATCTTCGTTTGTAGAGATTCACATTGGCCGGCCCAATGCGCCCCATGCGCCCCAAGCACCGGTGGGAGTCAGCGCCTCGTTTGTGGACTAGCAGGGAGCTGGTGAGGATGGCTTGGGCCCCGTGAGTTGTTATACGGGACCCGTTGCACCGCCACTGCTTATGTTTTTAGTAATTTAAAATTGTATTGTGTATATATTCATGACCAATTTATTAAACTTCAACATATTTAAATAAATTACAGTCGGCTAAAAACAATACATCATTTTTTTAATATGGCAACAACTCGGAGAAAGTTCTTGAACAGCAATTCGTTTGCGCAGTATCCGATAACAATGAACAACGACGACGCGACGTCAGTGAGGTCGGACCACAATCAGAACATGGTCCGGACCTACAGCGGCCTGGTCTGTATGGACGAGCTGTGTTGCCAAGCCGGCCTCTCCGCCAGCCAGTTGGAGGAGCAATTGGAGAGAGACAGCAATGTCGTGTTCATCGTCAAGTGACTTACGTTGTGGATCGTTATGTTGTGCACACTCGCTGTTGTCTGTTGCTTTTATGTTATTTGCAAAACTTTAATTTACCCCAATGTTTTTTAAAGATAATGTGGATATTTTAAATAACATCATGGCAACACTAAAGTGTCGTTAAAACAAAGATATCCGGAGAAAATCAACGAAACACGAACTGATTATAAAGAAATATTTTTAATATTGTTCTATGTGTTATTCTATGATTATATTATCTAATGCAAAGAAATGATAGTGCGATGATAAATTCAATAAATAAATAATATTTGCGTTAAAGTTAAGAGAAATAATGCAAAATGAAGCATAATAAACATTTCAATTCGAATAACGTGTGAACCTGTCACAGTCGCTGTCGCGCGCCATCTTGTTTTTTAAATAATGAAATAATATAAAAAAATCATGTTTAAAGCGCCAAAAATAGCTTTTAATTGCAATCGCGATGTTGTGTGCGCTTTTTTTAATTTAATGACAACTCTTTAGGTATATTACAATTTTAAATGAAATTTTATATAGATTATAATTATTGTAGAAAATAACTGATTATCACTTCATTGAAGTTAAACTCTTTCTATCCCTTTACATACTTTTATAATGCAATTTTCTCTTACTTTTCCTACAGGCTCAATTATAATCTGTGACGTTTTGAAACATTCTCTCTTAATACAAAAGGCAAAGAACTCGGTAACTATACGGCCAATAACATTTTTCACCGAGTAAATGACACGCATGTCCATAACAGTGTAGTTCGCATAATGAATCAAGTCCCATTACCGTATAGTTAATTATAATTAATATTTAATAATTTGAAAATATTACACTGTCGCCATTTAAGGTCTACGATCTATAGTTAATGTACACAGACTGCTCAATTTTTATAATAGTACAATATTTTATAGGCATCGGATAAAAAAAAATATATATTTCTTAGAATTTTTATTAGTTCTTTTTCGAGTCTTTATCGCGTAATATACACGAGTTATTTCTCATAAATATTTTTTAATTATTCTAATGGTGCTGAATTGTTAAAAAAAAAAAAACATTTATGTACACGCTATGTTGTCTAAGTCGTTAAACGCCCCACCGAATTCTATACACACGCATATATATATATATATATATATTGTTAAATAAAGAATAACATATAAAACGAGTCGTTACTAATTAATTATTCATAGTTATATAAATATTAATATTTTAATGGAATTTGTAATTAATTATTCATTTACGATTAAAATGACATTGTTGAGGGAGACGACGAAGATATATAGTTCATTAAAATCATATAGGCGATATATTATACATGTGCATATATTATTTAAATGAAGAAAATTACAAAATGGAGTCCAAGCTAATTGTCAAGTCAAATGTTATACAATAAATATAATTGTACTTTTTGTTATACATGTATGTTTGTTTGTTTGTATACAAATAATTTCATATTTATCAAATAACTACATTTGTGAGTACAATATTTCAAAATAAAGGACAACGCTTTTTTATTTTTATTTATATTCCTCGAGGCGTGTGATTTACATTTTAACAATAAACAAAAACCGACGGGACGTTCATTTGATAGCGAGTGGCCTGCTCACAATGTGGTGCTAGTTATAGTGATATATATACACAGCACCGTATTGTGATCGTCACTTTGAGCCATGAGATAGTCTCTTTTGCTCAGTAATCTCATACCAGCGCCTTCCAAACCAGAACTATATACCGCATCACCGCCTTTCTATTTAAAAATAAATGCACATTGCTCGGCTAATGCTGCTGCGGTGGTACCTACCTGGTCTACCGCCAGTCATTTTGTAACTGAGTTTTTTTTTATGTCAATGTACATATAGTTGTTGGCTTTTACACTCATTATCAGAGACTGAAGTAATTAATTTTTTAATGCAATTACTAGTCATAACGCAAACTAAATTACAAAACAATCGACGTTACTTTCTAGTCTTGTATATCTGTTGTCCACACCTTGTGAAGTAGTTCATTTATCTAAATAAAAAAAAATCAAGCCATCATGGCAACACTGGAGTAATTATAGACGTTTAGAAATAATCACATAAAATTTTTCGTTGTGTACAGTGATATTAAATTATTGAGATACGATTCAACTTAAAGTAATTTTTAATATTTTCTGAAAATTAAACATTTTTTTTGTTTTTAAAAAAATTTCGATGTTTAAAAAAAAACCACCATTTTTATTTGTTATTTAAGGGCTTTAAGCCTTTAATTGCTTTGCCGCCTTAAATATGTATATGTTTTCTGTAGGAGAAGACATTGTTAATACAGATAACATAATCTCATTAATTTGACAATTTTAGCCCCAGCAGTGGGAATACGTAAAGGTTCGTTTATAATCATATTTAATTTTATATAAACGTTAATACAATTTCTATATAATACATTTAATATCACTGTGCAATATTATACCTTTCGGCGCCATTGATATTTTAATTGATATAAACAATTGTAATAGTTAAGAGATTAAATTTTTTTACAATAATTATAATATAATGAATAATTTATACAATTAATTTGTTGCTATGTTTTTACATGTATATGTTATTAGGTATTTAAGCGATTTAGTTAATATATAATTTCTTAATCGTTTCTAGTTTTATTTCTTACCTACAACATGTGAACAAACATGGCCTCGCTTGCCTACAATCATGGCTTTATTAAAGACGGGTTTAGTTCTTAGAACTCCCTCTGTTAGTTCTTTTGCTTCCTATTCCTCAATCTCTATAAGCGTTGAATGTGACCATTGAAAGGAGTTTTCTACGAAGCGACGAGAAGAGCGGGACATTCACCTATAAATAACATGCTTCTCCATAACAAGGTTATTTTATTATGAAGTTTGCGCCCCAAGTTTCATTGACAACTATTGCAGGTTTATAGCACTCGGGGCTCGCTGATCTGGCGTCCGCGGGACAAAATAACAAAAAAAAAAAGAAAATTAAACAAACACAAAAACCAAAACACGCAGAAGTAAATATATACATATATATGCAAATAAACTTGTATATAAAAGGGGGAGGAGAATGGTTAGATTATATTGGATGCGGAAGGATTGATGATGTGGATAGTGCTGTAGGGGGACAGATAAGGGGGTGTAAATTAATATATACATAGATAAATATACTCATAACTACGTGGCCCTAGTTAGAATGTTATACACAGTACTAGATTGTACTCGTCGCCTTGGAGATAAGATCTTGAGTCTCCTTACCTCAGTAATTACACTAGCTACAAAGCTCCCTTCAAACCGGAACACAGTAATGTTTGCACACTGTTTGTCGGTTGCAATAGCCGCTGCCGTGTACTACCTAGATGTTAACTGACAAAAGAGCCCAGTGAAGTTTCCGGAGTCAATCAGGGTTATAAACGATTTGCGCCCGGAGAGTTGCTTGACTGAAACCCGGGCGTCTCCAGTATGCGTATGGCGGGACAAGCGGTGGTGGTTTTAGTGGGTATGGGGGTCACGCACAACATCTCAGTGGCCCCGAGCCCCACATAACCCGGCGTCCCCCCCTTTGAAAAGGACGCTGGGTATGCGGTAACAGCATTTCCACCACCGATATCAAAAAAAAAAAAGGGTTATAAACGATCCTTTAGAAAGTAACCTTCAGTACATTAAAAAAAAACCTCATCATAGTCCTTCAGAACTTTTCCTGAGGCAATGAAAAAAAGTACTTTAGAAAGTTCCAGCTGTTGTATAGAGAACACCAACATAGTTGTGACTGTTTTGTGTTGGAAGGTCTCTGTTGCTGGAGACTGTTTAGGTCGTCACCACCGCAGCGTCCATAGCAGCCGACAAAAAGCCATAAAAGTAGTGTGTAAATATTCGCGGGTTCCGGTTTGCAGGGCGTTGCAGCTGGTTCATTTACTAATATAATGAGACAACTTTTGTGACTAAAAGCAACGAGCGTGATGTAGTGCAGTGCTCATCATCCAAGATAAACATGGATAAATCCAATGGTATATTTGTCGATGTTGTAATTGGTGAACGTTCGACAAGTTGGAATGAGGTCATTGACTATAAGGGCTCCTGAAGTACAGCGCGCCGGATCGAGGCCGCGCGGTACCTTCGCGTGAGACTGCATTTTTTCATCAGGTTTCGAAGCAGCGGCGACCGTTACTCGGCGCCAGGGTAACGGTGCGGCTGCGCTGCTATTCATTTATTAGAGCTCCCGGGTTTCATTCTTATTACAGCGTGACGCTCCGAACCGGAACCGGAACGTGCTTCGTGCGCCATTCGTTATGATGTGCTGTTACCACACTCGCCTGCTGCTGGACCACCATCACTAGATGACGGTTGTGATCACAAATCCTCCGGCGTTATTAAAATTCCAACTGCAAGTTTACTGATTACTAATATTTTTTCTTTATTCAATGAAGCGATCAGATGCAAAATGATGCGCTTGATCATAACGTGGCGCTAATTAGGATGGTATACACTGCACCACATTGCGCTCGTCACCTGAGAAATAATGTAAACATAGTACATATAGTAATATTTATGTAAGTTACTAATTACTGGTGGTAGGTCTCTGTTTCCGGAGACTGTCTAGGTAGTTACCACCGCAGCGCCAACATTACTGTGTTCCGGTTTGAGAGGCGTTTAAGTTAGTGTAATCACTGGGGTAACGAAACGTAATGTAGTACTATGTATATCACCCTAATTAATGTGACGTTTTTAAGGGTACCACTTAAAATCAAGTGAACTTCGTCGCTTAATTGAATTAAAAAAAAAAGTTGTTCGTGCTTCGTGTTTCATTACAATTAAAATAATAAACAATAGTTAACCATAGCAATGGTATATTTCAAAAGTAAATTCAGGAATGGATGACCAGCGGTTACCAACAGGCGACGGTTGCGACACACCACATCGCACGACGTGGCCCTTCCTGACGGAGCTGCGGCTGACGGATTTAGATTCATGTGGGTCACACGGTAACGACCTCAGTTAACGGTTAACTAACAAAATTTAACGTTGATAAATACCATCGCAAAATGACTGGAACATAGTAAGGTTTAGATTTAGACTATCCAAACGCATATATATGGGTGTAACGGTTCCGCACTAAACTCACGGGATCCGATCCATCCTCATCAGCTCGTGGTGCTGCTAATAAACAAACGAGGCTCTGGCTCCCAGCGACCGGCATCAGGCGTGCGTGGTGTCGGCGTTGGGACAAATGATGGACCCTTAGTGCCAGGGTATGCGGACAGCGCAGGATCGATCGATGTGGGGAGCAGACCTGTATCCAGCAGTGGACGTCCATCGGCTGTTGATATATCATGATCATACAATGACACTTGGAAGACGCTCATTGCTGAACACACGACTTCTTAAAATGCCATCTTTAGAATCGGCGACCATTAAAGCAATCAATAAATAAATTTCATTACTGATGGTTGATCTATATTGCCGAAGAACATTTAGGCAAGTACCACTGCAGCGCCTGTCGCAGCCGACAAACTGTAATATGCAGACATTACTATGTTCCTGTTTGAAGGGCGTTGTAGCTAATGAACTTACTGGAGAAACGAGACTCAACATATATCTCAAGCCGGCGAGCAATGTGTTATAAGTACCATTTAACGCGCCACGTTGTCATGTATTTACCATCACATGAACGTTCCGCTCGTCTCGTAGAATAATAATAAAAAACATCTAGTCGGTATTGCTGGGAATATTTTATATTAGACTTTGTTCAGCAGTGGACAACAATATGTTGATGATAATAATAAATTCATGAATAATTGATTAGTAAGGGCGCCCACTCGCGGAGATTGCTGGAAGCAAGTTGACGATGCAGTTAATGCTGATAAGAGTTTTGTTTAATATTTTGTACGAGGGTTTTTAAACCCTGCTTATATTTCTTCTATTCTACAAATGTGTCTATGGTAAGTAGATGCGTTGCTCATAACCTGGCAGTAATTAGGATGGAACGTTATACAGGGTGTCTGGTGGCAGATTTATGTTTTCAAATTTAAATAAAAAATAATATGTTTGACATATAATTTTACTAAAAGTATTAAAAGATATAGTACAAATGCGGATTTCATTTTTAAAGATAATGTCTTCCATCCTGTTGCACACGCACACACACACACTGTTCGAAATGGAGCCTCGTATTCCGTGCCACACGCTGCAGTAAACTTGGTTCAATAGCGCTGATTTCTCGCCGAATATTTTCTTTTAAGTCCACAACAATTCGCGGATTGTTGGCGTAAACTCTCTCTTTGAGGTAGCCCCACAAAAAAAATCCATTGGAGTTAGGTCGGGTGACCTCGGTGGCCACAGGATGTCCCCAAAGCGACTAATCAGTTTTGAGGGAGATTTCTTCGCAACAAATCCATCGAAGCTCTGGCCGTGTGTACGGTCGCACCTGTACCGCATCCTGTTGAAACCACGTGTGTGATGAGAATGATGAATGAGCTCGCAGGTTCGGCAAAAAGAAATTCGAAATCATGAGCCGATAATTCTCACCATTGACATTCGTCGCTTGGCCCCGTGCTATTTCAAAAAAAAAAATTATCCGATTATCCCATTCGTGGATAAAGCGCACCAAACAGTTACCCTTGGGCAATGTAATGGTTTTTGGTGCTTCAGTCGAGGATTGCGAGTTCTTAGAGCCCAGTAACGGCAATATTGCTTGTTTACGTGTCCGTTTAAATGAAAATGAGCCTCGTCGCTCCAAAAAATGGAATTCACAGTGCGAAAACGCTCCAACATGGTTTCACAAAAAAATTTGCGTGACGCAAAGTAATTTTTTTTCAATTCTTGAATTATTTGAATTTTAAAAGGATGAAACCCAGTCCCAGTGAAGCTGCCCTTTTCCGTATCGAAAGTCGTGCATTTTCACGTAAACTGCGTTCAACCAGTTCAATGTTTTCGGGGGTCCTTGACGATCGACTAGGTCCTGGCCGTGGTGTGTTCATAGCCGAAGCAGTTGCGCGGAACCTCTCCACCCACGAACGAATTAAATTCACACTCGGCCCATCGCCTATCCGTCGAATATTGAAATGTGAACAAAACTGTCGGCGAGCGAGTACGTAAGAATCGTTACTCTTGAAAAATGCTTCAATAGCGAACGCGCGATGCTCACCGACCACTGCGACATCGTGACTAAGAAATCCGCACGATCGGTGATTCTAATGACATCACCTTCTCCCACACTGTTTATAACTTATTGAGATATTCGTTTTTTAAAATATAAATCTGCCGCCAGACACCCTTTACCACATCGAGCTCGTCTTTTTGAGAGTGTGGATGAAAAACTCAAGTGTACAGTAATATAAAATCTATAGGGTGTAAGGTTTTTTTTTTATTATTTATTATATCCAATTATCCCTGATATTATTATTCAGGGCTTTACATTATCTTATTATTTACAACATTTTCATACAACATTTACATTTATAACATCTACACTATTACAGGCTATATACATTTTTTCTAACAGACCGATTTTTTTTTTTTTTTTATACATTATATCTCAGATAGCATAAGTATTATGCTATCTAATTATATGGTATTCACAAAATACACAGAATATTATTGTGCACATGTGCATAAAGTGACAGTTACTTATCCTTATTTCTATTATTTACTATCTTACATATATTTATGCAATAATTTAAACTTACTTTTAAATAATTTATTTTTTACTATTTCCGGCTGTTAGGGGTGTAAGGTTACCGCACGATAATTCATTGGACCCAGCTAATCTCACCTGCTCGTGGTGTGCGGCAGCGCGGCACCGCTTAGTCTCGGAGGGTAAAGAGAGCGATGAACTGCAGTACCGACTCTTCTCCCTCCGCGACTTTACCATGGCTGCGAAGGGCAGTACAAGCCCTCCCTCGCACTCTTTCAACAAACATTCGAGATAAGCTAATTGAGCTGAGGTGGAGTAGTGACATCTGGCCGGCTTTATGCATTCAGCACGGGTAACTGAGCCACGGCTACTGAGCCCCACCGCCAGAACAAACAAGACGGGAACCAGTTCAAGTGCTGGCAACATAGACCTACCAGCAGTAATTTTATTGCGATTGAGATTGCTTTAATGGTCGGCGATTCGAAAGAAGGCACTTTAAGAAAAAGAAAACCCATGTTCAGTAATGAGCTACTTCTAGGTGATATTGTAACACTATAATTTATCATCATCATCATCAGCCGATAGACGATCGATTTTACTATACAGTTGGGCTTTACATCTACACTATCAATAAGAGGAGCTTTTGTGCTATATGTGATGTGGTCTCTGCCTACCCCACTGGAAACGAGGCGTGATATATATGTATGTATGTATGTATGTGATGTGGACTACCATCCTAATTACAGCCATGTTATGAGCAACGCATCCACTTACTATCTATATTTTTGTAGAATAGAAGAAATATAAGTAGATTTTATAAACTCCTCTCCAGACTATTAAAAAAAAACAATTAATATATTGTAATAAACTGTAAGGTTCCGTGAGTTTACGGCAGGAACGGTGCAGGGCTCTTGCAGCGTGGCGCGCTAAGCTCTCGGAGCAGAGGGATGCGCGCAAACGCGTTGTGGGGGCGATCCTGGCGGTCTTCGATGCGTGGATGCAGCGACGCGGTGGAAGGCCGCGGTTTCGTTCCGAACGGTGATCCCGTGACCTCGCCAAACGCCGAAGGTGACCACCGAGGGGGTTTTAGTGGGTAAAAATCTCCACATAACTCTGACTTCCCGTCAGAAGGCAGAGTATCTTTTCGACGATTTCCCCTCCGAAACCAAAAAAAAAGGGGTTCCGTGAGTTTGTTTGAATAACCTATGCAACGGACTATTCAAATAGTAATACCTAATTACTTTATAATGTAAACATGTGAAATGAAGTTTACTTGTTTATGCCCGATAAATATATTGATAATAATCGATATAACAATTAACAAATCGATTACGTTTGCGTCTAAATGTAATCTATTAATGAAGTTTCATGCGGTTACATTTCATTGAACAACGCATAACGCAGTTATTTGTATGCGGAAAGCTAATCTATGCTGATTCCATTAAATAATAAATATACATCATCATCATCATCAGCCGATAGACGTCCACAGTTGGACATAGGTGTACGCCAAAGACCTCCACATCGATCGGTCCCGCGTTGCTCGCATCCAGTGGGCTCCCGCGATTCCCACCAGATCGTCGCATTAGCATGTCGCACTTCGCACGGCACCACGTTCTCGTTACCACAATAATTTCTCTAGTTATAGCGCCTGTCAAACCGGAACAAAACACACAACAATAAAGTTTGCGTACTAGTTTGTCGGGTGCTATAGGCTCTGCGGTGGTGCCTAGACGGTCTCCGGCAACAGAGATTTACCACTAGTAATAATTTACTTGTTATATGTTAAACTTGTTAACTCGTGGACACCTCGCTTCAGGTTCACAAGCCCGGAGTATGATGGAGCTGTATCTTCAATAAGATTAATATCTTACACAAGCTGGAAGAGATAAGAGAGGAAGAAGTGGAGATGGGCTATGGAAGTAAGATGTTAAGTAATTACCTTAGTAATTTCATCATCATAGTAATGTTTACTACCTAGACGAACGGTTTTAGCGAGGGTGTGCTACCACTAGTATGTGTTTTATCGTCTTTACATGAGGTAGCAGCGAAATTGATGAAATATCGGAAAGTGTATTTGTTCCCCACGGGGTTGTGTACAGGGGTGCGCGCCCCCGTGACAGCGATGGGTTTGTTTATATAATCTGTGGTATTGTTCGATCTGTTGTATATACCTCGTGGATACATTATCGTATGTTCGCTAAATATTTCGGTAAACTGCAGCCAGGTTGTGCTGGTCCACGACGGCCTTTGATCGCTGATCAGCATGGTGCCGATTATTGTGTGCGCAAACATCACGCAATAAATTTCTATCGACTGATGAGCTCATGGTTACATGTTCGTGCTGCAAACCAGTAACATGGCAACACTGTCCGCCTAATCGAATAGCGTTATAGCTGGTGATATTAATGAAGTAACAAAATCTTGTAACTACCTTTTTAAAGCTTATTGCGTTGTATATCATAGGGTAGTATTTTTTATTCAACAAATCGACGAGGGGGACATTCTCATTATAAGTAATACGCCCATATCAACGTCGTGCTAGTTAGGATGGTGTACACTACACCTTGTTGTGTTCCTCGCCTATCACATAAGATGTTGTCTTGTTATCTCTGTAATTACACTAGCTACAGCTCCTTTCAAACCGGAACACGGGTCGATTTGCAGAGTAGTGTTTGTCGGCAGAAATAAGAGCAGCGGTGTTAGCTAGACCAGGCATCAGCAGCCATTTGAAACGGAAGAGTCCAAAATAACAATTTACAAAAACTCAAAGTTTTTCATGACAAATGTAAATAGTGTCATAAATAAAGTTTTTTTTTCAATAAATTTATCTATTGATTTATATACAAGTGGTGTCTTTTCATAACGTATTATATATATTTACGGAATTATTAAATAATTACTTATTATTTATTTATAAGTTAAACAGTTAAACATTTACCAACAACATTAACTTGTACTTCAATAACAAATAATCGAGTAAATTCAACACGGGCGTAGCGCGTGCGAGTGCCTGATAGGTGGAAATGGTGCCTCATCATCATCATCATCAGCCGACAGACGACCACTGCTGTACATGGGTTTCCCTCAAAGATTTTAATCAATCCAGAGTTTTAATTATTTTTTATTTTGTGTATGGAACTAAAGAGAACGCACACTGCTTACGAGTTGATGGCCCCCGCTAAGAGATCTTCGAACTGCGAACCGCGTATACCAGTCATCCATCAGTTGTAAAGAATAAAACGAACAAAACAGTTTATGTTTAAGTTTTATTGCATCACCGAATACTGCATCTAACGCCAGCGCGCGGTCCATCACCATCACCAGGCGGCTGGTCTCGCGCGCGGCACATCACAAAATTACCATACAGCGAAACGATCAACTATAAACGTAAAACCCCGCCAACTATCAATTACTCTGTTTTCACGGCCTTGCCATATAACATTCTCTATCACCACCAGACGTCCCACAGCTGGACTTGCTTCATCATGACCTAGTAGAAAAATTCCGTACACCGTATTCCATCAGTAACGATCAGCATCTGAACAGTGTTCGGCGACATTTCATTCGACCGTAAATCGATACAGACTATATATGACCATATAATCAGAATCAATGACAAAAATATTTTTTTTTCTTCTTTACTGAATAAGACTCGAATTCAATTTCACATTGTGAGTGCTGATGCACTTTCACCCAGAATACTCGCTAATGTCTTGAAAACCGGAATACTTCAATGATGTTATGTCGGTAGATTTATAACATGGGGTTAGTAGTTTATCTATCTGTAGTGATGTAGTCCCGGAATCGAACCAAGGATTTCTGTTACTAGGTAAGCGGTTAGTAACTGCGCCATGAGTTCAAAAGCTGAGTGTAGTCAGTCCTCAGTGAATTTATATAATCATTTAAATCTCATGTCTGTAATGAAATTTTGAGGTTATGTTTGTAGTTTATATTATTTATAAAATCGTTTTTCTTTTAGTATCGTATCGATAATTGGCGGAGAATCTCATTGACCTTTACAAAGTATAACTTTAATCAAACCAGAATCATATTTGGCAGGAATATATATTCAAATGATGATTACCAATAGAATGTATCGCGCACAATCCATCAACCAACCGCAGCCGAATTCATGTTCATCATCATCATTGGTGTTCAACTCTCATTAAAAAGAAATTTTAAAAGTTTTTATATAAAAAAAATTTTAGACTAATGTGCGAATGGAGCACCTCTAATTTCGCACATAAAGCTCGGTACACACTGGACCAGCGTCCTGAACGTATACCATTAAAAGGCACGCGGTAATATCGCACTAGTGTGATAAACTCTAAAATTCACTAGACCAGTGTTTACTCAGCTTTACGCTAAGTGGTAATGAAATATATTACTTTCCCTTTGCTTAAAATAATTCCTTAATTTACAAAAAAAAACAAACTACTAACACTACGCAAGTAGGTATGCAATCTATGACCTAACCCAAGTGTCTTGAGTGAATACAATTTTAATATTAAAAAAAAATACATAATACAATATTTACATACAGACGTAAAAAACCGTCGACGTCTGGGGGCCTGTCAAAGTATATTTACAAATAAAACATCAAAATCCAGGCAAAGAAATTTGACGAAAAATATTTTTTAAATAATTACAAATAGAATAAAGAAAACTATTTTACTACGTATTAAAAAAAAATCAGATAAATTCACTTCAAAACAAAACTTAACACAAATGGAATTGAGAAACTACAAATATTTGTCATGTTATATATGCGGGTTGAAAAGAGATATGACCCTGTGGCGAATGTTGCCAGGTGTGAAAATAAAAATTACAAAACGGTAGTATATTTGAACTATCACAATATTCGCACGGTACAAAATGCTACATTTCTAAATGCGATCGCGACCGCTTCCGCACAACGCCATATTGATAATGGGAACAACGGATACAGCGCGGTGCGACAGCGGCGAACTGGGCCACTTCGGCCCGGTACAAAAAATTTAGTAAATACGTTTATATAAGGACACCATTAAATACTATCCGCATGCTTATATAGATTTAATAATCATTTTTCAATAATCACTAGAAAAGTTGTGTTCCAAATGTGCGACCAAAAGGCCGTGCAACTAGCGCGACTACGGGCCTCCGCACTGTGTTGCCAGTTTATAAATAACTCTCGATGCAAAAGCGAGCGTATCAAAAATCGATAAAAAACATTGTGCCGCGAGTTTTGATTCAATCGTTGCTAAAAAAAAATTTTTTGTATAAAAAAAAATTGTATATTTTCCTTAGAAAAATATCGGGAGTCGGAATGAATAATGGGAGTATTAAACGATCACATCATACTTTATATAAATTACAGCGTCTCTTCAATTGTGTTGTTGAAAACATCTATAAAAAATATCAACTCGTCCCTGTTGCCATATATAAAATAAAAACTACCAAATCGTAAATACGATTACCTAAGCTACACAGCAAGGAACGACATACGGACCGGACAGTTAGTGTTAAGAGATTTCTGTAGGCGAATAAAAAAGGCGGGAAAAGTTTATATATATATAGTCAAATTAGTGTTAGTGCGCAGTAGCCGAGTCAGGCAAGAGAGATAGAGAGAGAGAGAGAGAGAGAGAGGTAGAGGGAGAGGCGATGGAGCAAAGTCAAACGACCGTCTCGCTCTGCTTGTCAAACATCGCTCTCGTATACTTGGATATGACCTCGTACGTGGACTTAAACAGCTCGCACCTCTCGTCCAGCTCGCGGTCGGTGGGCGCCACCTTGTAGGCGGAGGGGCGGTGCCTGCGCGTCGCGGGCTGCTCGGCGACGTCGTCCTCGATGTTGTATATCGATATGGACTGCTTCTTGTGCACCATGTCGAGGTCTTTGCGGCGCTTCTTACCGTCGGCAGCTGGGAAAAGGCCGCTCGCGTTGATCGACATGACCGCCCTCCGCACCGGGTTGTGCTCCGGCGCGGGGCCGGCCTCCGTCTCGTATCATACATCCAGCTCCTCCAAGCCCTTGGAGAGGCGGTGCGAGTTGATGCGGCGGCGGTGCGACCTGCGCACGGCGTCCGCGCGCCTGTACGGCTCGCTGCGCAGCCCGTGCAGGATGTCCTCGAGCGCGCCGTTGTACACTTCGTCCTGGTGCAGCAGCTTCTTCTCCCCGACGCTCTGAGATTTCGTTTTTAGCTCGTTGATAACAGCCTCCTATATTATAAAAAATATCGTGAGTATTCTTACATAAACACCTCAAGTGTTACCAGATTTGAAATCAATAAATAATAAGCAAAAGTTGCTTCTGCAATTGATTCGTTCACGTTTGTAGCAACTTGATGATATAAAATAATTAATTTTTGTTAAACTTTTTTTACTTAAATATAAGTACAATAGCATTTCTAATCTGTGGTTATATTTAGAAGTACTTGCTACAGGTTAACTACATACATCAAATTATACAATGCTCTAATTAAATACAACTAAGCAACAACAAATTTTATGAAAGCGTGTAATTACTATATAACAATTATTATTATTATTAACAATAGCTGAATAATACATTATTATACCAAATTCGTATAAACCTTTAAAAAAATCTACTTCACCTCATCGAACATATCTGTTTTTGTGAAACTACATCTTTTTAAAAGTACTGACGACCGACTCTTTTATACTGAAGGAGACCATATGGGCCTTGGTTTAATTTTTTTTTATTAAATGAAGCGATTGTCCAAACGAACTAGTTAGGATAATATACACAGCAACACATAATGTTTGTCGCCTTGATGTAAAGTCTCGTTATACACTTACTTCAACGGCCTTTAAACCGGAACGCAGTAATGTTTGTACACTACTGTTTGGCTGATGCGGTGGTATCTACCTTGACGGTCTCCGGCAATAGAGACCTGCCACCAATTCCTTTTGGATACAGGATATCTTTTGAAGACACCAAAACAAATTGTAACAGGAGACTGATGATTGTCATCTGGATTACACGAATTTAGTTTCACGATCAATATTGGAGGGTAATTAAAAAAAGTATAATTAGTAAGAAGCTACAACAGGAAGTTAAAGGTGTACAAACAGCGAATACCCCTGATGAGGTGGCATGCGGAGTGCAGCGTGAAGCGAGGAGTCATACGCATGCGCAGTACGTACAGATTAAAACAGTTAAGCGTACAATCATCCATATGAGAAATGTTCCATTATAGACAGCGGTCTGCAACCTTTTTTTGGGGCGCTGATCATAATCAACCGACATGAGTACTGAATAGATACTGTAGATCAGAGAGAAATTAATAAATGAGTGGAACTGGTGGATGTGCTGTGTATGACAATTTTGTACCTTCCTATCTACAATGGTCACCTCTTGGCAATAATGATTACATGAAACATATAATTTTTTTTTATATTCCACATAACTGAAAGACAAAAGTTAAAAAAATATCATAAATCTTCACATATTATTGTCTAGTTAATATGATTTTTAACATATTTTATTTTTACTACATGAATTATATAAATATTTGACTAATGCTTGTATATAATACACAATTATCTATTTAATCTATATTAATATATACGGATACATATTTACATATACAATTTAAAAGATTTATGCTAGTTTGTTGGATAGGAAACTTTTATATTATTTTCATCTGTATAACATACTATATTTTATGATTACATTAATAAAGGAAAAAAGAGATATTTTTTTTAGCTGCGTATTTCGTTGGGAACTGAACTCACAGCATTGGCTTCTGTAGTCCTTAGCGAAACGTCTTCCTATATTTATGATAATTTTCTCCTATTAATAACCTATTTTACAAGCTAATACATAATTTTTGTTTTTAAAAAAAGTACCACGTTCCCCGTATGATGTGTCTAGTATGATACGTGAATTATTTAAGTAAGTTATCTATCCATGTCCAGCCATAAACCGGAAGAAAGGCTGTCAAGTAATTAGTGAAATTGTCTGTTCACTAATTACTTGACAGCGGAAATGGGCACTAAGACTGTACCATATTACGAATTTAATAATCCGTAATCTCTGAATAGTTAAACTGCAGTCTTAAAAGTATTCCTGTTCCTGCGGTCAATATAACATCCACCCCGGATCCCGAAAGAACAGCTTCACTACTTTCGTGACTTGAAATGTGAATTTGTGATAAAATGATCAGCTAGTTTATTAAAAAAATAAAAAGACCAGTGCTTCCTTTCAAAATTGTTAAAACAGACACAGTGTTAATTACAGTGATTAGTGTATTAGGGGACCGGAAAGTAATGTCGTTTTCTTACGCTAAATACAAACACATACATTTTTAACGAGTCTTTATTTTTAATCAATGATGTATTCCCCATCATTGTCAATAACCTTTTGCCATCTAGTGAGTAAATTTTCAATCCCTGATCGATAAAAAATTAATTGGTTTTTCGGCAAAATATCTAGAGATGGCATTTTGGATATCATCCAAATTTGCAAATGTTTTGCCACTTAAAAGTGTTGCAGCGCTCGGAATAAGTGGAAATCCGATGGTGCAACATCGGGCGAATATGGTGGATGAGGCAGCACCTCCCACCCCAATTCATTAATTTTTCTAGAGTTCGCCTTGCGCAGTGCGGTCTTGCATTGTCATGTTGGAGAATGACGCCTTTTCGGTTGACAATCGCTGGCCACTTTTCAATTAAAGATTGATTGACTCGCTGCAATTGTTCGCTGTAGAGGTCTGCAGTAACAGTTTCTCCAGGTTTCAGTAATTCAAAATGAACAATGCCGCGAATACTCCACCAAACACACAAAAGCGCTTTTTGGGGTGTAAACCTGGCTTAGCAGTACTCGAGGGATTTCATTTGGAGAGAGCCACTGCCTTTGCGTTTTGGGTTATCATACAGGACCCATTTCTCATTTCCTGTGATCAAGCGATCTTAAAACGCTTCTGTGTTGTGTCGTTGAAGCAATAAGTTGCATGTGATTGATCGGTTAGCCTTATTCTGTTCGGACAGATTATGCGGGACCCAAACACCTGCTCTGCTTACTTTTCCAATCTGCTTCAAATGTTCTTGGATGGTCGACCAAGGTTTGTTGAGACTGTTTGACAATTCCTCGATCGTCTGACACGGATTTGCTTCCACTTCCGCCCTTAACACGTCGTTGTCTAACGCTGATGGTCTTCCTGATCGATACGAGTCGGAAAGATCAAAATTACCCGATTTGAACTTGGAAAACCACCTTTGGCATTTACGAATGTCCAGTGCATTTGGATAAACATCGCAAATGTTTTGGTAGCAACTGTTGCGTTATTTCCCTTGCGAAACTCAAAGAGCATGCAATGCCGGATGTGTACCTCTTCTGGTATTTGGCTGGCCATTTTACCCAAAATTACAAAAAAAATTGTAATTCAATTGTCTATAAGTAAAGAAATCACTATAACCTCACAATGTCTTTGGTACGCCTCTGAACAAAACAATGAGCTGACAAATGACAATCAAGTATTGGCATGCGCAGAAACGACATTACTTTCCGGTCCCCTATTACATATAGGTGCCGGAAGTGACTCCACTAACGACGCCGACGGTAGGGTAATTCACCATGCTGTAAGGCGTGTGGTTTAAAAAGCTACTTTCGTTCACCCGACACTCCTCCACGTACATACCCACACTGCAAACCGACAAACCGACAACAGTCTATTTACTAAACTTATATACATATTAGTTAATAAACTAATATTTGTATTAAGCTAATAATATAATTAGAGAAATTAATATATAAGGTTGTCAAATATCTCCCTTCCGCTTTTTGCTCTTTATTCAATGCTTTATAAAAGTTTTACAGTGATCGGATTTAGTTCAAATATGCGCCGTTTTGTTCGATAATCTGTTTCCATCTAGACGGCAACTTCATAATACCTCCTCGTAGAAGCCCCCTCCTTATTTGCGAAGAACTCGGACAGCCACTTTTCACAAGCCTCTTTTGAGTTCAACTTTACACCACCAAGGGCGTTCACCATGGACAGGAACAGGTGGTAATCACTTGGCGCTATGTCCGGGCTATATGGTGGATGCGATAAAACCTCCCATCCGAGCTCCCGTAGCTTCTGACGAGTCATCAACGAAGTGTGTGGTCTGGCGTTGTCCTGGTGGAACACTACACCCTTCCTGTTGGCCAATTCTGGACGCTTCTGGTCGATCGCCTGCTTCAAGCGGTCCAGTTGTTCGCAGTAGATGGTAGAATTAAGCGTCTGGCCATATGGGAGCAGCTCATAGTGGATGATTCCCTTCCAATCCCACCAAACACACAGCAAAACCTTCCTGGCCGTCAATCCCGGCTTGGCCACTGTTTGGGACGATTCACCGGCCTTCGACCACGACCGTTTTCGCTTAATATTATCGTATGTGATCCATTTTTCGTCGCCAGTCACCATCCGCTTCAAGAATGGGTCGAGTTCGTTCCGTTTCAGCAGCATATCGCAGGCGTTGATTCGGTCCAGAAGGTTTTGCGTCAAATCATGCGGCACACAAACATTAAGCTTTTTGTATCCAGCCTTCTGCAGATGGTTTAAAATGGTTTGGTGACTAACTCCCATCTCCTGGGCGATGTCACGAGATGCCACATGCCGGTCTAACTCGATGTAGTCCATGATTTGATCGGTATTTGTCGTCACAGGTCTTCCGCCGGCTGGCTTATCCATGGTGTCGTTTTCACCGGTTCTGAATCGTCGAAACCATTCCTCCGCGGTTCGAAGTGATAGAGTACCATCCCCCAAAACACCATTAATCTCACGGAACGTTTCTCTAGCGGATTTGCCTTTAACGAAGGAAAACTTTAAAATAGCGCGAATTTCGGTGTTAGTGAACTCAATGTTTACACGTCTATAACTGTTGAATGCAATATCCAAACTAATTATACATAGCGTCGTTTTTAGGTTATGTCAAGACCTTTCAAATCATGTATAGTATTGCCAGATACGAGCTCTGTAGCGCTTTGTACATAGCCGCGAAATTCAAAAGACAAAAAGGCGGAAGGGAGATATTTGAAAACCTAATATATATATATATATATAAAGTCGATTAGTTTTTTTTTAAATTACTAATAATAGCAAAATCGAAAGAAAAATATATAGAAAAAGATAATCTTCGTTCTATTTTATTTTTTAAAGAATTTGAATAATTTTAAGGATACTTTAACTAAAGGTTAGTTGAAGAAAAATGAGTACTTTATAAACAAAATAGTGTTCTGCGTTAAAAAACCACTCACTCAATTGTTAATAGATACGTCGCCGTTTTTAATGGTAACTGGCAGGACGTGTGCCGGGTTTGTCAGTTAGTCATACACAAATAGAATATAACTAGGTCCCTCTCACACCGGCGCACCACGCATGTTAGTACGGTAGTCACACGCACGCACACACACACACGCAAGGTATCAGGCCCGCCCCCCCTCGGTTTGCTATCGAACACCATCGACTTACTCCTAGTCGCGTTAGTGTCCTAGACGCTAGTATTTGCTCTAGACAGGGTCTAGACTGTGCCTCAACTGAGACAAGTGTTGCTGCAATAGGCCAGCGCTGACTGCCGCGTAGTTAAACTTCTGCGAGAATTAATATTCTGCTGTTACCATCACCGACGCTACAATAATGTTACAGGCGAACATGGCAACGCTGACTTACAAGATACAAATAAAAAAATAAACTTTGAATACGAGACTTTTTCAGTGTTGCCACGTCGATAAGAATAAATATCATTAAAAGCCATCACCATGTTAAAATCGTTCACAAAATGTCAAACCATAAATATTAATGAATTACGACGAAATATAAAAAAATTAAAATTATGTATAAGACAACACCGGCACTCTCTGTCTACTGAAAACATTCGGGCTAGGCTTACATCGACGCGGGGGGTGCTCGGGCCGCTGCGGGCGTCATGGCGGCTCCTTGAATTCAATATTCTTTTATAAAACAATAAAACATTTCTACTCCATAGCGGTCACACGGAAAGTTGACCAAGAGCTGATGATGTAATGACCGATGTGTGAGTTATAAATAAAAATATAAAGCGATGTGTACTACTATTGATAAACTATAAGCAAATTAATGATAGATCGAATATTAATAAAAAGTATTCGAAGTGAAGTGGTATAAGGGCTCCCGCACCCCACAACTCGCGGTACCCATTCCAACCTCACCTGCGCGTGGTGCACGCTGCTAATCTGAGGAGGAGAGCTCTCGAGGCTCTGGCTCCCGTCAATCCGCATTGGGTCGGCGTGGTGGGAAATGGCCCAAATCTCCCCATATGAACCCTTACATACAACAGACCTTAGCGCAAAGCGGTGTCGGAGGCCATGCCGATTGTATGTGAAGATCTTTGGGGGAGGCCTATGTCGAGCAGTGGACGTCTATCGGCTGATGATAATGATAATGTTGATGATGATTCAAAGCGACACGATGTTCAACTGATGGTAATAATGACATCGCTAGTCATCTCGAGACGTATGACGTTAGGTCTAGTTACCTCAGTAATTTTACTAACAACAACTCCCCTTATATCGCAATGTCTGCAAAGAACTGTTTGTAGGCGGAACCGCTACTGAATAAAGTAAGGGTAGGTAGTATTAAGGTAGGACACCTTTCAATAGAGCCCAAACTATACGAATGACTAGCAACATTAGACATTTGACTGCATCCGGAGCACAGTGGTTAACTCTTTGCTTAGTGACACGGAAGTAGTAAAACTGAATGTCTGAACTATAACATCATTGCTGAGTTCCAGCTGTCAGCACATGAGCGACAAAATATCCTGAACGAGCATGACTTGATGTCTATGGTCTCGTTTTCATTATAAACTATGACAAGCAATGATTTTGCAGTCAAACCACTACGACGATACCGAAAGCTGTTTTAATGAAAATATAATATCAATGTATAAGTAATCAGCCCACCGAACGTCAATCAATGTAAGCCTGGCCTTGACAGTAACAATTATACACAATTCAAATTATACCTTGAAGTGATTCGTGTCAATGTAAAACATTATGCGGTAGTTTGATCAATTTCAATGTCGCTGTGCGCATGCGCAAGATCTTGAATGGTAAGCCGGAAATGGAGACTGAGACTTGTTATGTACGCAATCAGACCACCATGTTCTAGGATAGTTCGAAGGTTTAAATTTTACTTTCATTACTCCTTACTTATCGTACATCAACATATAAAATATTAATGTTTGAAACTAACCCCGAAGCATAAACGTTTCCCAAGTTTTTACTGATGTCCTTTTTTTTTCAATTAAAAAGATTAGCTTTTAACCTCAATCCCACGTGGTGTTAAATAAAAATATGGTCTGTGATTGTTAAGGGCACTAACCTAATAACAGGCTACTCTGTTTTTTAACACACCCGCGATATATGGCAAGCTGTTCCATTATTATGATGTTCTTATCAAAGAGGAGGACCAAAATTTCCTGAACTGCCTACCAAGCGATAGAGCACAAAATACACGTGTTTTTTGTTGAGTTTGGCGTACACTGAACTGCTCACAGCATTAAATCTGGCATACGGCAGAGGACAAGTGTAACTCTGATGTCCCAATAAGAAAGAAGTTAAATGATATAATAGATATGAACACAATCATACTTCAAGGTATAATAAAACTTATAAAAAAAAAATGTATAGCACCGAATTCCAACATTGATATACAATTGACAGTAGCTCAATTCAAATTATCAAACAAATGTTTGTCAAACATTAAATCAATTTTGTCTGGAAGATATCCTTTTTGATTTTTCATTGTTTGGTACATAAAGTGATTTCAAATGAACATATGTTGGATGTTCGGCGACATATCAAAGTAATTAATGAATTATGCACTCAAATAACTACTGAATAATCCGCAGACTCCATTCACCACTGAAGCGATGCAAAGAGCTTTGGAAGCAAAAAAATAAATAAATTAATCAATGATTCTCAATGGTATTTTTACAATGATATTTGAAGTTTCACACTGGTTAAAAGAAAATTAATATAATTATTTACAGTTTAAAAAACCATTAACCAGTATAACAGAAATTAATTATGTAAATATTCTAAGTGTACTATATTTTCGGTTAGTAGATGGAGACGTGTATTGTTCTTTGTTTCTATTTTTTTTTTTAATTTAACGAAGCAACGAAAAGGACGAAACGTTCACCTGATGTTAAGTGATACGCCTTGCCCATTACAATGTGGTGCTAACATGTTGTACACCAGACCACGCTGTGCTAGTCGCCTTGAGACGTAGATATCGAGTCTCGTTACCCCAGTAACCACCATTTACAGCGCCCTTCCTATCGGAACACAGTAATGCTTGCACACTAGTCTGGCGGCAAAAAAATAGGCTATGGTGACATCAGTAAAAGTTTGCAATTGATAGATAAAAAGCAGAAAATGCCCTCATTAATATTATATTTTTAAATAGTCATAACTAAGATGACCAATTCAATCGATGGACGTCCACAGCTGGACAAAGTAAATATTTAGTTTGATAGAGCGACAGGACGAACAAACACTTCACCAAGTGATGTGGTAACGTATGGGCAATATAACAGTGTAGTAACAGTTAGGACGATATACACTACACCACATTTCACTAGCTACAACGTTTTAAAAATCGTTATTTAAATTGAAATATAAAATCATTATGATATTTTTGAGAAAAATTAAATAAAAAAAAATTGTTATCCTATCACACCATTTCATGTAATTATATAATTACTAGTAACATGTCTGTCAATGTTTTCGATGTGCAGTGGCAAGTGATTGTGTACGTTATTGTGTGGGGCGTGAGGTCGTGGTCGGTGCGCACCTGTTGCTTCTTCTGCGCGACTTTGGCCTTGTTGGGATCCGCGTTGTCTGCTTGTTGCGCAGCCTGCTCCAGTCTGCGACGCTGCTCGTTTTCAGCATCAGCTTGCTGAGTTGTCAATTGTAAAAATAAATTTATATAAACATATATTAAATTCCAAAGGTATTTATATAATGGGAGTGGATTTTATGTATATACAAATGGTATTAGTTTGTTTGTCGATGGTTATGATTTTATATATAATATTTCTGGGGCTTGGCTTTCGAGAAAATGAGAATATTGACAAATAATTGAAATTATTTTTCAAACATCTTGGCATGCATTAAACTGCGTGAAAATAACAACAATGAATAGTTCATCGCCACGATACAAAAGATCGCATGTTTCCTTACTGCAGTAATATCACTAGATAAAGCGCCCCTTAAATCAAAACAGTAATATCTGCACACTGTATAATAGTATGAATGATGTTCGTGTACCTTAAACGCCCTCGTGAAGCGTACGAGCAGTGAGAAGAAAGCGTTCGCGTCGCAGCTGCGCGGCGCCTCGCCGAAGTACTCCACGCACGAAGCGAACGAGTCCTGTAAGGAACAGTGTTTTTTTTTTAATTGGTTGAAGTTCAATTAAGTGATACTTTTAGCCAAGAAATGTCAATCTTTTAGTTATCACCTACCACACCAAAGGCTGGCTAATAGAGAATGCCAACAGGCATTAAGCCCGCTTTCTGTATGTCTCGCTGTAAGGTTTAAAATAAAGAGAAAAAACAACTTTGGTATATGGCAGAAGATATCTCCGCAATGGACGGTGTGTTCACGTTAGATATAAACACTCGTTTTAGAGTAAATTTATTAATAAGGAGACTCTATGACCTCTTTTCAAAATCCAATACATATCCTGCGATCAAGAACAAGTACAATGTCAGTAGTTAATATTATTATTTTTTCTATTTTATTTTATATTATTTAATATATTCTTTTATTATTTCTATTATTTATAAAAGTTGCACTTTTTTGTTTTGATAATAGGTTGATGCAGCCTACAAAACGCAATATATTTTTACACTTATATATAATTATAATATTTATTATAAATACAGAGACAAAGTGCTAAAACTAATCGGAATAATTTAACAACAACCAAAATATAATATAAATTAATAACATTTGTTTTCAATTAATATAAAAAAAAAATAATGTACTCGTTTTTAACAAAACAAAGCATACATATTTTCCACCGCATATAAAAATATAGTACGATAGTATTTAGAACTAGGTATCGACTAGTTGCTTGTGGTTTGTGTGCTAGATTATTTTTTTTTACTGAGAATCCTTCTGCGTGAGATGGGCCTTTAGTAGTTGTACCATTACATTTTTAATTAATTATTTTCATATCATTTTCGTCTTGCTTCCATCTTATCTACCATACTTCTTTTCTGTATCATTCTGCATCCTATTTCCTTCTTTCATACCTCTCGCAAGTGATGACTGTCGCCATTTTTTCTTCTTTTACATCCTGTAAAAAACCTGATATACATGAAGCATTTTTTCATCAGTTATTTTTATTTCTTGTTCTTAACACACTCCCTTATTTAGTTTTATATTTCTTATTATTTTCTCTTGTTAGCTAGAACATTGCAAAATTTACATAACTCAATTCTCTACTAATGTATTGTTATGTTACCTGCGCGTGCTTGGTCTCCGCGCGCAGACGGCGCAGCTTGTCACTAGCATTGGCGATGAAGTCGCGCAGCACGTGCGCGTGCGCATGTGAGTGAGCGCGCGAGTCCGCCTCGCGCCGCGCCGCCTCCATGCCCCGCTCCAGCTCGCACACGTCCGCGCTCACGTTCTCCAACGACACTGCGAGCGTATACTCAATGATTTTTTTTTTACTCTACGAGGCGACGTAACGTGTGCACCGTTCGCCTAATGGTAATTTATACGTCTGCCCAAAACAACGTGGATCTAGTTAGAATGTTATACACCAGACCACACTGTGCTAGTCGCCTTGAGTCGCAGATATCGAGTCTCGTTACCCCAGTAATTTCACCATTGATAGTCCCCTTCAAACAGGAACCCAATAATGCTTGCACACTACTCTTTGGCGGCAGAAACATCAGGCTGCGATGACATCAGTAAAAGTTTGTTATTGATAGATAAAACGTAGAAAATGCTCTTATTAATATTAAATTTTTACATAGTCATAGTCAACATCACCAACTAAATAGATGGACGTCCACAGCTGCACAAAGTAAATATTTCTCCGGCAACAGAGACCTCATGACATCGTGTAGTGCAATAAATCAAATGTTTATAAACTCTATTACTTTAGATTGATTAAATTTTTATTCGAGATCCTGAATTTTCTACAGAGTGAACTTTTTACTTGTCTTGACGTTTTATATATAATAAAAAAATATATATAATTAAATAGAAAATTTAAAATAACAATAACCTTGCGCAGCTTTATCAATGTACAGTAGTTCTGTGTCGAAGTTCAGCAACTCAGGGAAGTTCTGTCGTATGGTCGCGACGATATAGTGCAGCAGCGAGACTCGCTTATCTGTTGATTTGGTATCCACAAGCGTGTCCAATGACTGAAGCTTGAACCCGTACGCTGGCCCGCGCTTGCTACTGTTCAGATAGTTACCGAACGCGAGGATAATTTCCAGAACGTTCCTCAACTTCTGCGATGATTTCACTGAGGATGAGCCCGATATAATGGCGTGTATTTGAGGCGTTATCAGGTGTATATTGTCGAAGAAATTCCCCATGTAGCTCATGATTGACAGCTTAGCGGATATCCTCTCCACTTTGGTCAGCTGCATGAGGAACTTGTCTTCTTCTGTGAGTTGATTGACGTTCTTCTTTTCCGCGACATACTCCTTGTACGCTTTCTGCTCAGCTTCTGTGGGCACCATCCTCTGTAGTATCTCTACGCTCTCCAATGGCAGCTGTTTGAGATCCAGGTTATTGATTGCCGCAATAACTTTTTCAACGGGAGTGTCCAGTTTTCTTCTCGATATCGCTGCGAAGTACATTATTTTAATATACAATGAGTTAACACATGACTACAATTCAATATGATTTTAAGTGACAATGAGACCCCGATGATGGTGAAACGCTGAAATGCTGGTATGGCGTCTGATTTACAGTATCAAGGTGATAGCAAGCTAGAAAGGTTCGGAAATACTACGCTTAATCCAGATTTGTAAATAGGGATCGCAGTCGATATAGGGACCTTCGTGTTACAAGTAAACCAGCTACTGGGCTACCGGTTGGCCAAACTTTTATACTAATAAAAGTTGGTATTTGTTTTCTCTGTTGTAATATGTACTGTATTATATTTTAAATTAATATATACCAATATTTCTTAATCTAGTGTGTTCCAGTAGTGAAACGGTATCGGGCTTGCGGAACCGCTTGCTGGGGAATGATGCGAGTGCGTCTGGCTCGCAGAGCGCGTGCGACGCGCCCGTGCCGCCCAACCGGAAGCGCTGCTCAAACTCCACAAAGTTGATGCGCCGCCGAGGTCTCTCCTCATCCAGCTCGTTAAATATTGTGCCGCGAACCTGAAGGATTATCGATAAGTAACTTATTATTTCACAATTAAATTATTATCCAACCACATAACAGTTCGGACATATTCCTATCTAAGATTAAAAGTAATATAAATCTCACACGACAAACTCTCTCTACTTCCCTGCAGTTTTATCATCATTATCAGCAGCAGATAGACCACTGCTGAACATAGGCCTTCCCCAAAGATCTCTACATGTAATCGACATGACTTCCAGTACCGCCGGGCACTTGAAGCCGTCATTTGTAAGCGTTCATAGGGAAGGACGTCGCCCATTTCCCACCATTCTTGGCCTATGCGGGTTGGTGGCAGCCAGAAACTCGTTTATTGATTACCAGTGTGCACCACGAGCAGATGAGATTGGCGTGAATCCCGTGAGTTGTTGTGCGGGACCACTTACCTGTCCTACAGTTTACTGAACCAAAAATAGTGTCCTTTAATGTTTCTACTACATTCACACGAAGAGAGTGAATGATTTTTATTCAACATGTTATCCAATTGTAGGTTGGCGGAAAGTACATGTCCACCACCAATTCTGTTTTCATACGATATTACATTCAGTAGTACAAACGTTCGTACGGATTCATGGCACCGTAGTAAGTTATCTATCGATATATATCGATTTCTTTTACTAGGAAAAAGAATGCAATGGAGTTGGTCTACTCTTTGAAAGGAATAGCCTTATCAAAAGTTGATGAAATTCGAGACTTGGGAGTCATAATACATAGGGAACTAAAATTTAACAGCCATGTTAACAAAGTAGTAGAGAGAATCATCTAAAATGTTGGGGTTCCTAAAACTGTAGACTATAATTTATTTTCTCATTTTGATGTTTTTAAGTCCAAACTATGGTCAAAGCTATGTACACTTATAATAGGCATACACATATATAATATTGTACACTATACCTAGAACGTAAGATAGTATATAATATGTTATGCTGTTGGTGTATCAATAAATAAATAAAGTTACTATATCAATTTCCTTATTTCAACATAATATTTAAACAACTCACTTGGTTTGGTTTCAGCGCGATCCAATTTAGTGTGGGTAATTTATACTTGGTCTCCACTTTTCTCTTGATGGTCATTGCGTCGGTGTGTTGTGGAGGCGCCATTAGGCCGGGAGCAGGTGGGGCGGGTGGTGCCGGTGGTGCGGGAGGCACAGCCGGCGGGGCGGGCGGCGCTGGTGGCGGCGGCGGCGGGGGTAACGGTGCGGGTGGCGCGGGCGGTGGCGGCGTTGGCGAAGGTGCGCGGGGGTTGAGGTCACCGTTCGGGAGTGGGGGAGGTGGTGACGGCGAGTGACCGTTCGTCGTGCCGTTGCACAGTGCGTGCGATATAGCGCCCACTGTTGAATAAATAATTTGTATATGTTTTCTGCATTACCACTACACTGTAATGTATAGATACGCCGCGCACGAGTACATTTTTAATAGCATTTAATATATATAGTTTTTTTTTTATTTTTTTTATATTGGCACGCCTTTTTCCCAGTAGAGGTAGGCAGAGGTGAATAACGTTTCGCCAGATGTGGTCAGATTAGGTCCCATGTAACAGGGGCGAGCCTGTTGCCACTTTATTGGGACCACCACACACACCCACACAAAGATGATATCAGTGTGCGGGTTTACTCACGATGTTTTCCTTCACCGTTTTTGTATCTCGCTGTTGTAACTAAAGTTCACAAAATGTACATAACTTAAATATTAAGTCATTGGTACATGCCGAGGTTTGAACCCGCGACCTTCGGAATGAAAGCCGCACGCTCTAACCATTAGGCCAGCGAGCTACCACTATTAATATATATAATAAAATGTAAATCGTTTTGCAATTTGTTACGTAAGTCGATCGTATTATATGCCAAGTCAGATCACGTTCATTCAACTTACTGGAAGCGCCACGCGGCAAGGATTTGGTGAGGGTTTCCAACTCTTGAACTTTGGACTCCAGCATGGATTGCCTGTTGCGGGAGTCCAGCTGTGCTCGCCTCAAAGTCGATACCTACAGCGTTACCATGTTTTGTGTATAGACAAATGACATTAAAAATATAAAGTATTTTTCATATAATTTATCATCATCATTATTTTACTTTTTAATTCCTACTGTGTCGAATATAGGTCTTCCCAAAAAGAAACGTTGTTTGACGATAGAGTTGACATGCACAGTATACTGGTAATTATAATATTAAAAATATACTGTCTTATTCCAAGAATTACCTCTTTGGTCTCAAGAAAATATTACACAAACACGTAACCACTAAGAATCTCATGTCACAAACAAGGACAGAATATAATATAGAGTGCAATCCTGCTTCTCTCGTACACTCGAACTCTCATACTAAGTGTAGAAGTTAAGTCAATTAATTCTAACTAGTATTTTATATAGAAATTGACTTAGCATGTATAATGTTGGTCAACGCACCTCCTCTACGACCTGTCTCCTCGCCTCCGCCAGCTGGTCTCTCTCCTGGCGCACCTGTGCGAGCTCCGCTTCTAGGCTACCCAGCTTAGCGATCGCGTCTCTCTCCAACGCCGCCAACCGCTCGTGAGCCTGCAAACGGTAACGTAAACATAACGTTAATACAAGGATTAGTAATGTTTATAAGCAATTACTAGGTAGGATAGATAGGTGCGGTGTTGGTGAGGAAAATGCCTTTGTATATGTACCCACCTCACGAGACCCAAGCCAACCTCACCTGCTCGTGGTGCACACTACTAATCAATAAACGAGGTCCTGGCTTCCGCCAACCCGCATTGAGCCAATGTGGTTTGAAATAACCCATGTCCTCCCATATGAACCCCTACAGAGAACGACTCCTGGTGCCTCGCGATGCGGTCAGCGCAAGACCGACCGATTTGGGGGTCTATGGGGGAGGCCTATGTTCAGCAGCGAATATCTATCAGATGATGATGTGACACATTTACTTAGCGCTTGCCTAGTAACACTCTGACTCTTTGATAAGATTCCAGAGTCACATATTGTACAATGTGAATGCTGATAAGGTTTTATCGAATTATTCTACCTAGCTAACACCCCCATATTTTAAATATGTCGCTATAACAGCATCGTTGTGTTCGGGTGGAGTAAAAAAATTGCTCTGGTACTAACTCTCACAAGGTTCAATTCTTGGAGATAACATAACTATCGAAACGCTTTCTTGTACATCCTCAATCTCACCAGAGCAGTACAAACAAACGTTGCTTTCTCTAATTGCAAAAACAAACGATAAAATAATGTATGTCACTAACATGTCCAAGTTCGTCCTCCAGCTCGTTGACCTTCTCCAACGCCGCGGTCTTGGTCTCGCTGTCTTCCATCAGAGCCGCCACATCGAACACGTTGTCAAGGTACGCAGATATTTGAACCTGAAATTGCATCGACAATCTTTGAATGTAATAATTGATTCGTCAGAATTATCTCAGCCGTCTTTCAGTGATGACAACGAACTGCATAGACGTTGTACCGTACCTGCAGGTCCTCGCTTTCGCAGAAACGCAGCCTCTCCAGGTAGTCGTCCAGCTTGAGCGCTGTGAACTCGTACTGCAGGTGCACCCGGAAGTTCATGTCCTCAACGCTGTGGACGATTATGTTCACGAATTGCATGCACGCCACCTGAAAATCATATATCATACTTTAGCGGTTAACGTTTGAATTTAATAAATGGTTGTTATTATTTTGCCGACATTAATATACAAAACGTGTAAGAAGTGAAAAAGTTAGATTTTTTGCTTCAAGAAGCCTCTCGCCTTTAGACAGAAATATTATAAGCCCCTACCCCAGGTATTTTGCTAGCTACAGCGCCCTTCAAATCAGAACATAGTAATGTTACCACACTACTGTTTTGCGGAATTATGGCTAAGATCTTTCTATAACAATCTGGCTAAAAAAAATAGGTTCAACTAATTGGAAGATCAAATGCTACAGAGAACAGAGAAAATGCTGAAATAGCGTATTAAGCGTTATTTTTATTTATTGTGTGTAGTGTAGTATGTCAGAAAAACTCACCATAAACTCGATATGAAACGAGTCGTAGTTCATGAAGTACTCCATGAGGGTGTGGAACCGCCGCGGCTCCCCGACCACCTCTTTGAAATTGTCGAACGCGCCAAGTATGATCTGGTGGCCGCCCTTCACTAGGCAAATGGCGGCCAAGAGTTCCAGCACCAGCGCTTTGGTGCGCAACGATTGGTGCACGAGCGACAGCGCGATGCTGTTGATAGCTTCTCGATGTTGGATCACCATGTTGAAGCCATACTGTTGAATGTCACATTAATAAGCAGTTATGATGATGAAGATAAGAGTAATGGCTCGTTACCACTTGAATTAAGATCTTAAATCTATTACTCCAAACTATTTTATCAACCTTTCAAAATCTTTCCAAGTCTTCGCTGTGAAGCATCACTGGTGGTAGGTGTCTATTGCCGGAGCCCGTCTAGGTAAGTACTACAGCAGCGCTAATACTGCCAAACACTAGTGTGCGAATATTATTGTGGTCCGGTTTGAAGGGCGCTGTAGCTCGTGTAATTACTGTGTTAACGAGACTGAACATCTTATCTCAGGGATCACTTACACCTTTGACGACCGCAATTTGATAAAATATATATCATCCTATTCACACACACACACACACACACACCACACATCATATATCACATTTTGTTTTTGCAGTCTGTCGCGAGTGCGCTTGGACTCACAAGACAGGCAGGGGTAAACTTAATTTTAATCTTAATAACATGGCACTAGAGGGCTTGACAGTAATCTAATAAACAAATCTCCTAATGTTCCCACTACTGAGATTTGCTAAGTCTTCCCTCATAAAGAGGATTAGCATAGTGGGGATTACCAACAGTAACATAGAGTGAGTAAAACGTTCGTTGACCAACACACCTTGTTGTTCATAATGGCGCGCATGCACATGATGCAGACGTGTATGTCGTCAGTGGAGGCGCCCATGTTGAGGCGCGCGGCGTGCCGGCTGCGCCTGCGCACCGCCGCCGGGCTCGCGCCGCCCTCCGGCTCGCCGTCAGCGGAGCGCGCGCGCCGCCGCCACGCGCTGCCGAGCGTGCCGCCCGCGTCCGTCGGCGCGCTGCACTCCGATGTTGTTGTGTTCGCTTATCATACACATAATAATCACATTAGTCTAACGTCTATCATCTGATGTCTTTCTAATACAGACCAATCTCAATTTGTTGGGTATCTAAGGTCTTATATCTGGTCTTTACCAGAGAGTAGGTCTCTGTCGCCGGTGACCATCTAGATATGTACCACCCAGCCTTATAGTCTCGGGCTATTAAGAATAGGAGTAAGGAAGGGAATACCTTGTATGACAGGCAGGGGCCAGTCATACAAGACGACTAAAAGCACCTTCGGGTTCTCGGGTCCTCGGTGCGAGCCATCAGAACTCAATAAGCGATTCTTGGAAGGACGGCAAATGCATGGTGGTCTTGTATTTGCCGTCCGTGGGGTGTCTTTGTCAGAGTGCGGGAAAGCACCAGTGCGTTATGTACGAGATCACGGAGCCCCATCTAATGCACCTAGGGGTTTTAGTGGTTACAAGCCCCCACATAACTTTGTCTTCCTCAAAGAAGCAAGGTATCTTTTAAGAAGATTTCCCTAACGATAGGAAAAAAGATATGTACCAACGCAGATCCTAATACAGCCGACAAACAACAGTGTTAAAACATTAGTATCACTGAAGGGCGATGTAGCTAGTGAAGATACTGGTGCAACGAGCTTTAACATTTTATCTCAAAACGGCAAGTGCAGTGAGTATTATCCTAACTAACGCCTTATCGTTGTAGGCAGGCGTGTTATACCATCAGGTAAACGGCTCGCAAGTCCCGTAACAGCGTAGAATTAAAAAAAAACTATAACAGAGTAAAAGCTCTTTACTAGTTTCGTTTTCTCTCATAAGTTAGAAAGTAAGTCTCAATGACTTCCTCTTTGTATCTCGAGAAGAATAGATTCATGTGGAAGTATCGCTGACGCTGAATACTTAATGAGAAGGCTTATGTTGAGCTGTGGACGACGATAGCCTGTAATGATGATGATGGTGATGGTGATAACTAGAATATTATTACTAGCTAAATCCACGCTGTAGCATGTAGTATATAAAAACTGTTGTCGTTATAAATGGTTACAAGTAGCGATCCTGAATCAGAGTACGAGGTTCACGTTGTCCGTTGAAGAGACACACTCACATACGTCAGCATAACTGTACGGTTTCACAGGTACCTTGATTAATGCCGTCGCTGGACTGACTGCGAGCGAGCGCTATCCGCTGCTCGTGTCGCATCATACTGAGCCGGAAGCTCAGGTAGTCGATCAGCACGTCCAGGCCCTGGTTCTGCTCGTTCAAAAACTCGCGCACCCATCTAAATATAGCAAACAGTTTTATTACATATATGTGATACAAATGCCATTCCAATAGATTTTTTTAAACTAAGTTGGATATGAAAGGCTAGCTGTTATCCGCCCGCTTTGGTGATTGTAACTACCCTTACTTTCTTTAGGGAGAGATTTTCGTAAAATTTTTAGCTGACTTGTACTCGGTAAAAGGAGTATCCCAACCAAATTTCATGAGTCTAGGGCCTTATGGTTCCAGAGATATCGTGATCAGTCTCTAAATAGGTGGAATTAGCTAATACATATATGTATGGATTATCTGCGCATTTGAAACTCCAATTCTTGAAAAACCTTATTAGTTATTTATGAACTCATCATCAGCCGATAGACATCCACTACTGGATATAGGTCTCCCCCAAAGATCTTCATATCGATCGGTCCTACGCTGTTCGCATCCAGCGGCTTTCTGCGATCTTCGTTTGGAGGGGTTCATTTGGATGATTTGGGGCATTTCCTACCATGCTAGTCCAATGCGGACTGATGGAAGCCAAAGCCTCATTTGTTAATTAGCAGAGTGCACCACAAGCAGGTGAGATTGCCATAGGTCCCGTATGTTGTTGTGCGAGATCCCTTACCCCTTCAAAAAATATCATGAATGAAAAAGGTGACTAAAAATTAGGACTAAGCTTTAAGATGATATTAGGCTAGAAATGTATGTAACAGGTGAGTTTACATATTGCATTAATACTAACTCAATATGATTGGTCCGCAATGATATCTCCAGGTCTCTGAGAACTTGTGTTGATGTGGAGTCGCCGACCATTTTTCTTTTCTGTAATGAAATATTTTATCATGAAAAACAAAATTTTACTAAACGCAACATTCATCAAAATTCATGGTACAAATTAGTGATGGTATCAAAATTAGGAAATTTATAAAAGCACACATTAATATGGTTCAACCAATTTTTTTCCACTTAAACTCAAATCAATGGTTATGGCGCCAAGTCAGATATAACTGCCGCGTCGGACCCATACTTCGATCATAACGATCCGATGTCGAAAACATCATACACCTGTCTTCAAGTATTAATAACCAACAGTTATTCAGTGATTCGTTAAACTTTAACTGAACTAATTCTTATGTTATGGGGTTTTTAACTAACGCCGTATACTTCTAAAACAGAACATTAACGCTTCGTCAAAGAAAATTATTTTTTTTTATTTATATAATCACGCCTTTTTTCCCAGTAGGGGTAGGCAGAGGCGAATAAACACACACTTTTCGCCAGATGTGGTCAGATTAGGTCCCATGTAACAGGGGGTTAGCCTGTTGCCTCTTTAGTGGGGCCACCATACACAAACACACACACACACAAAGATGATTTCAATGTGCGGGTTTCCTCACGATGTTTTTCTTAACCGTTTGTATCTCGCTGCTGTAACTAAAGTTCACAAATGTATATAACTTAAATATTAATGTCATCGGTACATGCCGAGATTCGAACCCGCGACCTTCGGAATGAAGGCCGCACGCTCTAACCATTGGGTCAACGAGCTACTCAATACTCAAAGAAGTAGTACTCAAAGAAAATATATCATATATATTTATTATTCAAACCAAAGATTGGGAGAAGAAAAAGTCATGGTTGAGGAATATTAGAGTTTGGACTGTCATATCTGGGGCGTCCGAATTGTTCCGCCGAAGCAGAGACAGAAAGGCTGGACCACGATGATCGCCAACGTTCACCAGTTAGAGAGGCGTTTTAAGAAGAACATTATCCAAAAGTGGACGTTTACCGTACCGTTTGATGATGATGATGATGATGGAACATTTCCTTTTTTACTCGTAAATGATACGCTGATCCATTCCAACGTGGCGCTAGTTAGCATGTAATAGGGGGACCGGAAAGTAATGTCGTTTCTGCGCATGCCAATACTTGATTGTCATTTGTCAGCTCATTGTTTTGTTCAGAGGCGTACCAAAGACATTGTGAGGTTATAGTGATTTCTTTACTTATAGACAATTGAATTACAATTTTTTTTTGTAATTTTGGGTAAAATGGCCAGCTAAATACCAGAAGAGGTACACATCCGGCATTGCATGCTCTTTGAGTTTCGCAAGGGAAATAACGCAACAGTTGCTACCAAAACATTTGCGATGTTTATCCAAATGCACTGGACATTCGTAAATGCCAAAGGTGGTTTTCCAAGTTCAAATCGGGTAATTTTGATCTTTCCGACTCGTATCGATCAGGAAGACCATCAGCGTTAGACAACGACGTGTTAAGGGCGGAAGTGGAAGCAAATCCGTGTCAGACGATCGAGGAATTGTCAAACAGTCTCAACAAACCTTGGTCGACCATCCAAGAACATTTGAAGCAGATTGGAAAAGTAAGCAGAGCAGGTGTTTGGGTCCCGCATAATCTGTCCGAACAGAATAAGGCTAACCGATCAATCACATGCAACTTATTGCTTCAACGACACAACACAGAAGCGTTTTTGATCGCTTGATCACAGGAGATGAGAAATGGGTCCTGTATGATAACCCAAAACGCAAAAGGCAGTGGCTCTCTCCAAATGAAATCCCTCGGAGTACTGCTAAGCCAGGTTTACACCCCAAAAAGCGCTTTTGTGTGTTTGGTGGAGTATTCGCGGCATTGTTCATTTTGAATTACTGAAACCTGGAGAAACTGTTACTGCAGACCTCTACAGCGAACAATTGCAGCGAGTCAATCAATCTTTAATTGAAAAGTGGCCAGCGATTGTCAACCGAAAAGGCGTCATTCTCCAACATGACAATGCAAGACCGCACTGCGCAAGGCGAACTCTAGAAAAATTAATGAATTGGGGTGGGAGGTGCTGCCTCATCCACCATATTCGCCCGATGTTGCACCATCGGATTTCCACTTATTCCGAGCGCTGCAACACTTTTAAGTGGCAAAACATTTGCAAATTTGGATGATATCCAAAATGCCATCTCTAGATATTTTGCCGAAAACCAATTAATTTTTATCGATCAGGGATTGAAAATTTACTCACTAGATGGCAAAAGGTTATTGACAATGATGGGGAATACATCATTGATTAAAAATAAAGACTCGTTAAAAATGTATGTGTTTGTATTTAGCGTAAGAAAACGACATTACTTTCCGGTCCCCCTAATACATTGTACCAAATTATGCTTGTTACCTTGAGAAATAAGATGTTAAGCCTTGATATCCCAGAAATTACACTAGCTACAACGCCCTTTAAACAGGTACACAGCTATTTCTCGGCAGAAGTGAGCGCTGCTGTGGTAGCTACCTAAACGGTCTCCGACGATAAAGGTTGCCACCAGTTTGACTTTCATGTAGTAATTAGAGCGGAATAATAACACAGCTGTGTATTCAGGAGGCATGTCGTCATACTTTCGTCGGCTGCAGGCAGCCTAGGTCACGACTGAGCGCTGGACGAGAAACGTAGGCCTCCCTGTCGGCGTGCAGTCCGATGGACACGCCGCGCCCTTCCCTTATACGTACGGGGCCCTTATACGTATTCCTGACCGTGCTGCTACAATAACCACACCCATCACGTACCCGGTGTGGTGGAAGTTTCCAAAATGTTCATTACATGTAAACCTATCTGCTCCCCCCCCCCATGCCCAAATATGCTAACGATAATACAGAATCAGATTTGAAATTTGGTAGAAATATGGCGGTCCTTTCCCGTTACTAACACCCCCTCAAGCTTTTTTGGTGGTAACATTTCATAAAATCCTTTCTTGGCTGATTAGAAACGGCAAAAGGAAAATTTGGAAGGCCAAATTTTAAGTCCTTAGGACTTATGGTTTTACTTCTGGTAGGTCTCTGTTGTCAAAGACCGGTTAGATAGGTACCATCGCAGTGCTACTCCTGCTATCAAACAGTACTGTGCAGATATTACTTTGTTCGGGTATAAAGGGCGCTGTAGCTAGTGTCATTTCTGGGGTAACGAGGCTCAAAATCTTATATCATCCCAATTAGCGCTACTTTGTTATGGGCGGGCGAATCACTTACCATCAGGTGAATGTCCCGCTCGTCTCATCGCTTAATTAGATAAAAAGAGGATATAGTCATGAGTTTCTATATAGGTAGCTTGCTGGCCTAATGGTTAGAGCGTGCGGCTTTCATTTCGAAGGTCGCGGGTTCGAACCTCGGCATGCACCAATGACATTAATATTTAAGTTATATACATTTGTGAACTTTAGTTACAGCAGCGAGATACAAACGGTGAAGGAAAACATCGCGAGGAAACCCGCACACTGACATCATCTTTGTGTGTGTGCGTGTGGTGGCCCCAATAAACTGGCGACAAGCTCGCCTCGCCCCCTGTTACATGGGTCCTAATCTGTACACATCTGGCGAAAAGTGGTGTTTATTCACCTCTGCCTACCCCTACTGGGAAAAAGGCGTGATAAAATAAAAAAAAAAAATCTATATAGGCCGAAATCTCATATATTATTTATAGATTAGACATTTAAAAACTTAGATATGATGAAACGAATGTCTGAATTGATTTTAGTAACCCTGAATCCTCTTTTTTTTGTTTGCAGGCTCCGTGGAGTCCGTTGTCCTTGGATATAATAATAATCATATGTTATCTAGTTTACTTATTATCAGCTTCTAGCTATAAAGGTTGTGTTTTGATTAGTAATGCGTTACAATATTAATTTGACTTTGTTTTTAGACAAAAAAATAAATTACAGTAACATGAACTACATACGCACATACATATATATCTATATATTACGGCTCGTTCCCAGTGAGGTAAGCAGAGACCACCTCCCTCCACATGTACTACAACCCTACAACTCAGTACAGTAGTTGAAATGATAACTGCACCGCCCATAGCACCGCAGGTCTGCAGAAGTACATTAACAAAATGTAGAGTGAAGAGCTTTTCTATTTTTATTCATCATCATAGCAACTGATGGACGTCCAATGCTGGACATGGATCACTTGTATGTACTCCAAAAGACACGGTCTCTTATGTCATCTTAATATAATAACAGCAATAAAATTTTGTAATAGTGATTACAGTAGGAAATGGTACGTATAGCGCAGTTATCAAGTTGGAAACTATGAATCGGTTGAGAATTCTGGTGAATATCTTGATGGATTATTATTTCACCATCATCAACCGATAGACGTCCACTGCTGGAAATAGACCTCCCGCGAAGATCTCCATATACCGTCAGCATGGCCTCCGGTACCGCTGAGCATTATAGGCTGTCGTATGTAGGGGTTCATATTTAAGGTGGTGAAAAATAAAATGTATGTGTAACAGCTCCGCAAAACGCTTGTGATTGTACTGGACAGCAAATTAAGCAAGACACGTCGTGTGAGTCAGAGGCAATTGTGATACAAGGAGAGCGCGGGCGCGACCTTTCGGGCGCGGCACCATTACACCAAGAACCTCACGCCTTTTAAAGGAACTGCTAAGTTGCCCCTCATCGAATGTTATCTCAGGGTACGAGGATTGACCAAGGCTCGAAGATCTTTTGCGCGTCTAAGATTTTTTTGCTGATAAGACTTAAATAATAGGTTGTTCGGAAAGTCATTTCGTTTTTTCCCGTCAGAGGACTTAATTACGTTTTTTCGAAACCAACTTCACACTTAAGCCGCATAACCATTATATGTTTTGAGAGCTGATATTTATTGCCTTTCATACTTATGTATTTATTATTATATACCTTACATACTGATATTGTCTTTCATGTTCCCCAAAAAAAACGAAATGACTTTCCGAACAACCCAATATATACCATAGGTGCTTTGTAAGAAAGTTATGAAAATGTGACACAGTTTAAAAGTTTTTTTTATATATGTTATACAGGAAAAAAATCACAATAAAAATTTAAACCAATATATATATGTCGTGAATTTTATTTTTTTTTTATTTATCTTTACCTCCTTACACACACTGTAGGTAGAGCCCTCGAGATAATAGCGACTGTTCCGTATGGTGAGCGGGGCGCTAGTGGATGGAAATAACAAGTTGTCACCCCAACTCATCCGCCCCCGAGCTTTCTCACTGAAAAGCTTGATAAGGCTTTAAAGGACAAGCCGATTCTGAAAACATTGACGGAACCCGCTCACCACTCCAATTATTTTTCAACTCTTGAGAAAAGCTAGGTAACTATTCCTGTTTGAAAGGATATGTATCTGGTGTATATATAATGGTCTGACAAAACCTCAAGTAGTGTGATGAGTGCGACATGACATCCTTGAGCGAAACGCTTGTCTTATAGTAAAACCGGGTTCGATTCCAGGCTGTGAATTTTGGACTTTATGAAACGAAAAAGTGTAACGAATAAAACATTAGAATAGAGAGATCTTTATAGGGTTCAGCCTGATGCTCCATTTGATATCCTTATCCTTCCTTGTTTCTATGCCATGTTCATATCTGTTTCCGTGCATGAACTCTGTATACTATGGAAACTAGCTGTATTGAATCAGTTTGTTACTAAAGTTTTACTTCAATTGCTTCACATTTATCTCTCTTTTTCTCTTTCGTTCCTTCCTACTGCAGTCAAACGAAATATTAGTTTGGCAAATATCTCCCTTCCGCTTTTTTGCCCTTTATTCAATGCTTTATAAAAAGTGTTACAGTGATCATAATACCTCCCTCGTAGAAGCCCCCCTCCTTATTTGCGAAGAACTCGGACAGCCACTTTTCACAAGCCTCTTTTGAGTTCAACTTTACACCACCAAGGGCGTTCACCATGGACAGGAACAGGTGGTAATCACTTGGCGCTATGTCCGGGCTATATGGTGGATGCGATAAAACCTCCCATCCGAGCTCCCGTAGCTTCTGACGAGTCATCAACGAAGTGTGTGGTCTGGCGTTGTCCTGGTGGAACACTACACCCTTCCTGTTGGCCAATTCTGGACGCTTCTGGTCGATCGCCTGCTTCAAGCGGTCCAGTTGTTCGCAGTAGATGGTAGAATTAAGCGTCTGGCCATATGGGAGCAGCTCATAGTGGATGATTCCCTGCCAATCCGACCAAACACACAGCAAAACCTTCCTGGCCGTCAATCCCGGCTTGGCCACTGTTTGGGACGTTTCACCGGCCTTCGACTACGACCGTTTTCGCTTGATATGGTCGTATGTGATCCATTTTTCGTCGCCAGTCACCATCCGCTTCAAGAATGAGTCGAGTTCGTTCCGTTTCAGCAGCATATCGCAGGCGTTGATTCGGTCCAGAAGGTTTTGCGTCAAATCATGCGGCACCCAAACATCAAGCTTTTTGTATCCAGCCTTCTGCAGATGGTTTAAAATGGTTTGGTGACTAACTCCCATCTCCTGGGCGATGTCACGAGATGCCACATGCCGGTCTAACTCGATGTAGTCCATGATTTGATCGGTATTTGTCGTCACAGGTCTTCCGCCGGCTGGCTTATGCATGGTGTCGTTTTCACCGGCTCTGAATCGTCGAAACCATTCCTCCGCGGTTCGAAGTGATAGAGTACCATCCCCCAAAACACCATTAATCTCACGGAACGTTTCTCTAGCGGATTTGCCTTTAACGAAGGAAAACTTTAAAATAGCGCGAATTTCGGGGTTAGTGAACTCAATGTTTACACGTCTATAACTGTTGAACGCAATATCCAAACTAATTATGCATAGCGTCGTTTTGTAGGTTATGTCAAGACCTTTCAAATTATGTATAGTATTGCCAGATACGAGCTCTGTAGCGCTTTGTACATAGCCGCGAAATTCAAAAGACAAAAAGGCGGAAGGGAGATATTTGCCAACCTTATATGTTTGATTCTCGTTCTCTCTATCTCTGTTTACCACTTCCATAGTGTAATCGTTACTGGTGGGAGATCTCCATAAAGTTCGTCTGCAGTTCTTATTTATTAATTTATTTATTATTATTTATAACATATTTATTATTTATAACAGTAGTTTGCAAACAGTAG
This sequence comes from Troides helena, assembly GCA_029286815.1. Lineage (NCBI taxonomy): Eukaryota > Metazoa > Arthropoda > Insecta > Lepidoptera > Papilionidae > Troides > Troides helena. The sequence continues at coordinate 10,831,937 of JAGSMV010000013.1, read as the reverse complement.
TGTGCAAACATTATCATGTTCCAGTCTGGAGGGCTCCGTAACTAATTAAATTACTGCGGTAACGAACAGTGTGTTTTTTTTTAAATCATTACCGTTTGACCTCGTTTCTAGCTGATGTTAAATAGTGATATGGTGTGTGGTGTTAAAGAGCATTAAGCTAGTGACAGCCTATTCACTCTTTTCTTGAAGACACTTACCTACGTCGTATTTGGATAGGAACACCGACGCCAGCAAGTTGTTCCACTCCTTTGATGTTCTTATGAAGAACGAGGAGTTGAACCTAATTGTTAGCACACTGGTGGACATTTTAGTGCTGTGTGTATCATCCTAACTAGCACCACCAAATTAACCGGAAAATAAAGTTTCCCTTTTTTTTGTTTCATTAAGCGATGAAACGCGCGAGACTGTGGCGATGACCTGATGGTAAGTGATAGGCCTACCTATAACAACGTGGCGCTAGTTAGAATGTTCTACACTGCACCACATTGATCTCGTCGTCTTGGGACATAAGATATTGATATCGTTATCCCAGTAATTACACTAGCTACAGCACTCTTCAAACCGGAACTCAAAATTGTTGAACAGTGGGTTGTGACGGAAAAAATAGGCACTGCGGTCTCCGGAAACAAAGATCTATCACCAGTAAACCCTTCTTCCGCTTGTTAAATCACGAATTGTTTTTTCTTTTCTTTGGTAAATATCGATGTATAGCCATCACTGCGGTAACGTGTGTCTCAGTGCGTATTCACTGGGCTGGAAGTATCAGGTGTGTCTTCCAGTGGGCCATGAGCAGACTCTCAATAGATGCGTGATGTAATCCTCCCCCCATGTCCCCGGTGGCTCAGCAATGAATTGTGCGGTGAGTCACAAGTGAGTGACTCCGTAGTGGCTTATAAGGCCTTTATGCATTATAATGTTAACCTTTTATTCTTGTACACATTAATCATTGTGAGAAGCTCTGATGCTGATGCAGAGGTCGGCAACTAATTTAAATGACCCAGGAAAATAGTTCAGGGTTAACTGTAATCTATTATCATCAGCCGATAACCGTCCACTGCTGATCATAGGCCTCCCCCAAAGATCTCCAGATCGATTCCGGTCTCCGCGACTCTCACCAGATCGTTGGCCCACCTTGTGAGAGGCCGCCTCTCAACACTACGTCTACAGGAAACTCGGTCAGTTTACCGGTAATCTATTATACAATTATAACGTTATAGATAAATGATGGTATTGGCTGGTAATCGGTTTCCGGTGCCGGGGACCGTCTAGGTCCACTATCCACATAGGGTACCACCTCTGCAGCACCAATTTCTGCCACCGACAAGTAGTGTGAAAACATTACTGTGACGAGTGTTGTAGTTAGTGTACTCTCTCATTTTTTTTTGTCACGGATCCTAAATTAGATAGTGTAGTATAACGATATCTTACCTTTGTTGTAAGTTTTCTCTCTTCTTTCATTATTCAACTGGTTGTATTTCCGTTCTTGTATTTAGTAAATAGTTTAATGTAAATGTAGTCATCGTTGTCATTTTCATTTAAATATTTTTACTTTTTTTGTTGTCACTAATACCAGCTGAAAATCAGCTGAGCATTTAGCTGAGCTGGATGCCATTTCGGTGTGTGTTAAATTTTTATGTGCTGAATGTTTTTTTTTTTCTTAATTACTGGGGTGACGACTCAACATCGTGTTTCAGGCGACGAGCGCAACATGGTGCTGTGTACATCAACCTGACTAGCGTCACGTTGTTATGGGAGGCTATCACTTGCTATCGATAGGAAGTTCCGTCGGTTATTTTAATAAATAAAAGGAGCTCACATCACCGTCCATGTCCTCTGTCACTTAACACCATGTTAAATTTCATTCGAGTGTACATTAATGAAAAATCAGGAAATGTTTAAAATGGACATAGCAGCGACATGACCGTAACAACATAAACAACAGAAGACCGTTTGAAACGCGTCAGTAACAACAGAGTTGATGCTGAACGATGTACGACAGGGCCTTTAAGTCATGTACACGGATAAAACTGTTAAGTCTCGAACAAAGTTATAGCACATTGTCTAAGCATAGCATCCGATAGCTTAGTGTGAGAGCACGGGTCTACTTGCATTAATATAAATATCTTACTATTAATAATTCCTAGTTTTTGTTTAGGTGGACCTATTACACAATTACTGGAGTAACACATGTTAACAACTTAATACCTCTGCTTGTGTAATGGCTATATTGCTACACCTACTGATGGGATGGTCTCTGCTGTCGGAGACCGTCTAGGTAGGTATATCTACCTGGTGATATCCCACCAGTTACTGTTTCTGCCGACAAACAACACTGTGCAAAAGTTACTGTGTTCTGGTTTTGAAGGTCGCTGTTGCTGGTAAAGTTATTCGGATTTTTTATATTTTATAACTTAAACATTGGTAGAGCTACGTGTGGTGGAGTATGATTGGATTTCTTTTTAGTTCTGTGAAAAAAGTATAATAATTATTCAGATCAATTATCTATCTATATATGTATGTATATATATATACACACATTTATGTAGAGAATAAATTTGTATGACCTATACTCTGCTAAAGGAATATTCCTACCAAATAGCGTTTAATAAAGTCTGTTTAAATATAGGTTTAAATGGTGATAGTTACTCCGAAACCGCCTGACTAGCAACCATTCTCATATTAGATATTCCAGCTGTCATTATATAAGAGACTCCTTCACCTTTTTCAGCTTCGTTCTTACTTACCCTTAAGTGAAATTCAGATCGACACTTAAGGAGATATATCGCATAAAACCAGCGAAACGATCGATTATATAGAATTCAATTCCCAGTCTTCAACTATTCTTATTTTTTATATCATTTGAAGGTCGTGTCTCTTAACCTAGTAGTTTTACTAGATCACCTCAATCGGCTCACAGTTACAATTGAAAACTATTGTTTAGCGGAAGTAATAGGAGCCGAGGCGATATCTACGCAATCAGTTATCGCTGACAAAAATCTACCACCAGCAACGGGTCTCGTTACATTGTACTTTCTCAAATAGTTGCTTTATCTTTTAAAAATTAAAAATGTACCAATTGCAGACGTCGGTGATACACAAACAAACAAACAAACAAACAAACCACACGGTATGCAAACAAACAAACAAACAAACGAATGTATTGTAAACGAGCGTGTCGTGTTGATCTATAGGCCATTGTTCGACTAGCGGCACCGCGTGTACCTCCGCGGGCGCGGGCTATGGTGGGCCTGTTGTCGAGAGACCACACCACACAAACACACCAGATGTATATATACACATGTTATATTTACGTATTATTTATACTAGCCGTTCCCCGCCCGCTTTCTGCTGTATCACCGCCGCAACTGCCTTTGGGAAGGAGTTTTGTAAAATCCATTCAAAGCTGGCCTCTAAATGGCAAGAGCAATATCTCCATCAAACTACTTTCGGAGATCTGATGATGAGTCAATAAATCTCTGGTTGTCTCCTATATTTTAACACAGCATTATTAAGTATTATAACATAAGTAAGTTAAACATTGAAGTTGCTTATAACTTGACAAATTAAGTGTGTAGGCACAACACAGTTTCGTCATGCCGTCGGCGTGCAGGCATCGGAGGGGATTTGGCGAGTTTCGCAAACGTTCGCGGGCTGCTAATTCGCTGATTATTTCGATGGTCATTTTTACTCAATCTCACGTTATATATTTTTTTTAATATACTCATTCCCCTGCGTATGGCGGGTCAGGGCCTTTATTAGCACTTTGAAGCTTACATGTATCACTTATCATTCTAATCCTTATTTCTAGTTACTACATTCTCTCCTTTCATCCATCTTCTCTATCATACCTATTCTTATCTTTCTTTCTTTTTATTCTCCTCCTGTTTTCTCTCATACTCCATTCCATTTCCTTCTTTCATACCGCTCGCTAAGTGAAGACTTCGTCGCCTCGTCCGTTTCTATAAACATTCTCATTCCTGTAAATAATCATCCTTTTCTTATTTAAAGTCTTTTTGTTGACATTTCTACAGTTTATATTATATATATTATACAGTTTTTAAATTTTTTCGTTCATTTTTATTTTTATTTTGGGCTTTAGTTTACTTTATTTTTGTTTAATGTCTCCTCTACTACTTTCCTGCAAAATGTCAGGAAAATCTGGCGACTTTCGTCCTCACTCATCAGAGAGGCAACCGCTCCTGTATCTAAACTTTTTCCTATTTGGATTGCAAGGTCCGCTCTTTCCCGCCCGAATAAGGGACAGGAGAGCAGGATGTGCACCACGGTATGGTCCACCTCCGGGTCACAGGGGCACGCGGGACTCTCCTTGAGCTTGAACCTGTGGAGGTACTCGGAGAATCCCCCGTGCCCGGTGAACATCTGGACCAAGACTGTGTCGAGCTCGATCTGGCGAAGTACGCGATACGCTGACTTGACGCTCGGGAAGAACATCCTCGTTGTTGAAGCCGTCGTACCTTGCACATACCTCCTGTTCCATTCGTCGAGCGTCTCCAGCCTTAGCTGACGCTTGACGAATGAAACGGGGCAATCTTCGTACTCTGGTCTTCTTTTGCTCTTCAGGGCCGCTTCCTTGGCCAGGTGGTCCGCCCGGCGGGCCACGTTCTTCACGTGCGTGTTGAACGTGAGCCTATCGTCAATTGTCAGGCCGAGTATCCGAACTTCACGAGTTCGACAAAGGGGCTCTCCGCCCATATTCAATATTGGGTTGTCGTACTTCAGTTTGTTGGTGAGCACCATCACATTGGTTTTGTGTGGTGTAAACCTCAACTTATTTAGGACTCCCCAATCGTGAATATCGGCGAGCACCGCATTTGCCTTCCTCGTGATGTCCCCGGTCTTTTGCCCGGAGAAGATCAGCACGACGTCGTCTGCGAACGCCTGGCAGTGTGTTCCGCTCTTGACCACCATCTCCAGAAGTGGATTTAGGAGGAGGGTCCAGAATGTTGGGCCGCCCACGGACCCCTGCACGCACCCCTTGGTGGTATCCCTGGCACACTCCGCCCCCGCGTACCTGACGGACACCTTGCGATCGCTAAAATAGCTATCGACAAGGCGCCGCAGGTCGACGGGGCAGCGAGTCTCGGCCAGTCTGCACCGTATAGCAGGCCACCAGGCGTTGTCGAAGGCTCCCTCTATGTCCAATGATACCAGCACAACGATCTCCTTCTCCTTCAAGCGAGAGCGTATGTGGTGGATCAGGTCATACAGGGAGTCTTCGGTACACCTTTGCGGCATGAAGCCGTATTGGTGGCTACTGATACACGGTGCAGTGTACCACCGTATCCTCCGGACCATCATCATTTCTAGGACCTTGCCCATGACGGGCAAGAGTCCGATGGGCCGGTAAGATTTCGGGTGCGTGTAGTCGTCCTTACCGGGCTTCCGCAGCACCACAACCGCTGCCTCCTTCCATCTCGTGGGGAAGTGGGCAAGAGCGAGACACCGGTTGGAGAGCGCGAGAAACAGTTCGGCATCCACGTAGCGCAAGACATGATATACACTGTACCACATTGTGCTCGTCGCCATGAGACAAGATGTGGTCGCGTTACCCCAGTAATTTCACTAGCTACAGCGCCATTCAGGTCTGCCACCAGAATCTGTATCTCTCAAATATTTCGGACTGATTAATATTGTTTATGTATACTTTCTCGTGTTACTGGTGGTGCAGTGACGAGCAACCCGATCCACCTGGTGAGCTGCAGCTCTGCTCTCACGATTGACGCGATCGATTCTCATAAATATTGTGAATTCGATGCTCGGCCTACTAGAGTGGAAACTTCACATTAAGCCCATATTTGGAAATTTCTAGTGATGAGAATGGAGGAAATGTTTATAAACATTTTGAAAACCTCCGTAGATACCAGGTACACGTATGTCCCGGGTCCGATTTCCGTAACCAAAGCATTTGGTTGAAGGCATAGTTTTTTTAGAACCATACTGTAATGTAATGTCTCTTATAATATCACATCTGTAGGAACAGCCCATCGTACATATGTGATAACGACGAGGAGCAAACGTTTACTCATTTCCTGAGGGAATGCCCAATTCACGGAAAATTAAAGTATGATATTGGGCAGGAGATAGGGTCTAACATAGAGACAGAATATAGGAGCTAATCTATGTAACTATACATATATATATGTAGCAAAAGAATGTTAGACAAATCGTCCAGTGTTTATTCTCTTAAGAACAAAGGCTGGTGCGCTCCTGATTAAAGACATTCAAATATAGAAACTTGATCAGATTCGGTTCAGGTCTTGTTTCGAGATATTTTTTACTAATGAAAGATAGAACCTGATGGTATGTGATACTCCTGTCCACAACAATGTAACTTATTTCACGTATATTTAACGTATCATATACCATAGCCGGTTTCGGTTCGGTTTTTTCATCATCATATGTAAATATGCTGCACTCACCCTATGACTCCTCGATGCCTTGGGGTCGAGGTACGTGCGGAGCTTGTTTAGGTAATGCGCCGGAGAGTCCTTTGCCTGCACCATGTCCTGGTCGCAGATGATCTCCCATTTTTTCTCCAAGTCATAATTTCGCAGTAGTTTCGCCTTATCCGGCGGCAGGTCCATCGACGCCTGTAAAGAAAAGAAATATTTTTTATGTCTGTACTTGACATCGATTTTATTCTACGAAGCAACGAGACGAGTAGGATGTACACCTTATGGTAAGTGATACCCCTGTCTAAAACAAGGTGGGACTACTTGAAATTATATACACTGTTCCGTATTGTGTTCGTCCCCTTCAGACATAACATATTTGGTCCTGTTACCACAAAAATTTCACTACCTAAAACGCACATCAAACCGGAACACACTAATGTTGGCACACTACTGTTTGGCAGCAGAAATAGGTGCAGCAGTGGTACCTACGTACATGGTCACCAGCAAAAGAGACCTTTTTTGTTTGTTTTGGGGGGAAATCTTCGTAAAATACTCAGCTTCTGGGAAGAAGTCAGGGGTACGCAAAATTCTTCCTCACTAGAAGCTCTCGGTGGTCTGCATCAGTGCATTCGGAGAGGCTCCGGGATCTCTTATAGAAAGCACCGGTGCCTCCTTACATTTTGTGTTAACACGTGTCTGAGGAGAAGCCAAACCCTCCTAGGCACCATCGCTGAGCCATACGCTGTCCCAAACAGATTCGCTTGTTGAGCGATAATGGCTCCCACCCTAAAGGCCCACAAAACTCTTAGACCCTTTTAGCCGCCTTCTACGGCAGGCAGGGCTTACCTTAGTCGTATTCTTACTAGCCCGAGACTACAGGGCTGAGCAACAGAGACCTACCACCAGTTAACATTTACATTTTTACCTATCATCATGTGAAATGAAAGTGAAATCCCATTGTAAATATTTTTTTATTCTTTTGTTGTGGGGGGAGAGATGGCTTTTATCCCTTAGGGATACGTCAGTCCCATTGTAAATAAATGATATTGATATTAACATGACCTAATGAATGGAAGCTGTAGCACAGTAACATAGTTATCATATCGATCTTGACTTCAACTGGTAAAAAAAGCAGCTAAATTAGCGCTACGTTCAGACAAAGATCGCAAGCAAACAATGGGTGGGGCGGTCGAGTGTCGTTTTTTGCGTCTACCCACTTAGTTAACATGCATATCTAAACGAGGATCGACACCGGACCAGTTCCCGACGACGGGCCCGCTGACCCGCTAACGGTACACCAAACCAATGTGCCCGGTGGTATCATTGTGCCCTGCTATTAAGCTAAAGTTCTTGTCGTCAGGATATTTGGACATTCAAACGCTTTCACACACATGTATATATAAGACCATAAAATAATGATAAATAATTTTAGAAATTAAACTGTTAGTGGTTAATCTTTGATTCAATATCGATAAAAAAAAATTTTTTCTTCACGGATGCGACGATACCAGTGGGAGGTTCCTGATGGTTAGTAAAGCGCCTGCCTATACTAACGTGGCGCTAGTTAAGATGTTATACATTGCATCACACTTATTTTTTAAAGCGACGAACACGTCGCTTTAAAAAATAAGATGTCGAGTCTCTTTAACTCAGTAATTACTAGCTATAACTCCTTTCAAATCGGATCACAGCAACGTTTGCGCACTACTGTTTGGCGGTAGAGATAGTTGATACCTACCCACTCAGGCCGTGGATCCGGGTCCACGAGCCCAGTGTCAGATGAGCTGTAAGAGCCGCTGTAGCTTGCAGCCCTGTCTACAACAAGAATATAGTACCTACCTAAACGATCTCCGGCAATAGAGACGTACCGCCGGTAGATATGTCATACAATGTTTTTTTTTTTTTATAACAGCTGGTAAGTGATTCACTGCCGCCCACGGTCACCAGCGACGCCAGTGCGTTGCCTACCCTTCAGGTAAGAATATGCTCTTTTCTTGAATAACCCAATGTCGCAGTTGTTGGGGAAGACTGTTTGCAACAGAAGCCGTTGCAGTTATATCTCGAAGAGGAGCTAGGGGAGAAAAGGTCGACCCCCATTCAGCCGCAGATTCTAACGACAACGTCATGAGAAAACCAGCAAATGTCGTGGACACGTTATATCCGCAAAGTCGTACTTAGCTTTGTGAGGTCAGATTCTTCATTCATTCATTCTTTTTTTAATTTCTTAATATGACGAGACGATTAGGACGTTTACGTGATAGTAAGGACGATGCTTACTCATAACAATAATGTTAGTTATGATGATAATCACTGCAGGATTATGTGTACTTGGATTTGAGGAATGTCACGGTGTCGCTTAGCGACGAACTATCTGGATACAAGAAACTTATAAAAGATGTGAGACATACTACGCTATATGTATATACGTATATATTCTTGGGATTGATATAACTGTTCGTACTCGGGTTCACCGAAGCATTGTCCAGCGGAAGTCGCTGGCACGCGTCCAAAGGACACCGTGAGGATAACGTCCTTGAAAACATACCGGCGCTAATATATCCGAGGGCACATGTATATCATTTTAACTAGCGACACGTTGGTAAAGGTAAGGTATCATTCACCATCAGGTGAACACCTCGCCCATAGAATAATAGAAATAAGATTTCTATAATATAATACACATAGTTAACAAGTTTTGTTAACGTGAACTGTATTCGACGGGTCCTGATGGGCGGGTGTTGGTGTGGATATTCACTCAGTTGAACATGAACTGAGCTGCCGAAAATGAACGTGGGCAACAGCAACGCGCACATTAACATAGATCAGCCTAGATCGCTAGATCAATTATGACGCTGCGTTGGATCCCACGCGTTCGGCTGTTCGGTGTGTGGTACAAGTAACTAGAAGAACTAATATCAGGAATAAAAAATAACATAAATATCCCACTTTATATTCCCACTGCTGAAACTCTTAAAATAAGAGGATCAAGCACTATTTTATATAACAATTATATATAATAATCTTTTCTTCTATGTTCCTCATCATCATCAGCCGATAGATGTCCACAGCTGAACATAGAACTCCCTTGTAGATATCCACATACAGTCCAGCATGGGCTCTGGTACCGCTGGGCACTAGAGACTGTCGTATGTAGGGGTTCCTACTGAGGATTCGATCCGTTTCCTACCACGATGGCTCAATGCGGGTTGGTGGAGGCCAGAGCGACGTTTGTTCATTAGCAGGATGCACCACGAGTAGGTAAGGTTGGCTTGGGTGCTCTATGTTGTTGTGCGGGACCACTTACACCCCCCTTTTTCTATGTTATATCTGCACGATAAGTAGCAATGTTATGTCTATGTTAATATTAATATAAAAAAGGTTGTTGCAATAATTAAATCCTGCTTTCGGAGCATATCCGACACATTACAAACCTAAGGCTTTGGTTAGAGATTGGAGCTTTATTATAGCACGATTAGAAAGAGAGAGACAGAGGGAAAGATCTTTTTTAATTTGTGATTATTAATAAACAATAGAAATACGAATGAATTTACTATAATTAATTATTATCCAATAAAGTGAGATTTTTTCTTTTAAATGGGGCAGTAGTTCGTGAAAGATTGGAAATCTAAACCAATTGCTGTTTCCAGGCAAGTTAAGTTATTTACATTTAAATCGCTTAAGGATCAACAATGTTTCGGATAGAGCATCAATTGGTTATCGATGAAGATAAAAGTGATTATCGGATACTGGAGTGGTCGTATTGTGGTGAAGATCGTATTAAAGCAAATGTAGCAAGTAGATGTGTTATGTCTCAAGGCGACGGGTACACAGCGATGATGTGGATGTCATCCTAACTAGTGCCAGTTGAGTGTCGTTCTTCTCGTAGGTATCACCGCTTAGTTTTGACAAAGCGGTGATACCATAAATTTTGAATAAGCGGTGATAAGTTTCATTTTCATTAAAAAGATAACATTCCGGGTTCAGGTCCGTATTCTATACAAATTACTAAGTATGCAAAATTTATATAAAGTCATAAACCAATTGTTAGTAAATCCTCGATTGAGGAGGCATATGATCAGCAGTGGACAATAATTATGATGATCATGAATTCTTAGTAAGCTTATAACTTGATCCACGCAATGAGCGTTACGTAAAAAACTGTTCATGACGGAGGTGAACGAACTGCGCGTACGCAGAGTGCAAATATTGAATTTGAAACTTGACTTCCCATTGACTGGTAACCGTTTACACCCAATTGGACAAGTTACCAAGAGCTGAGTAAGTAACTAAAGACGCATTTTTCACATAAACACACCATTCACACGATGTTTTGACTATATTTAAAACCACAGTTTCGGTAAGGTTTTCTCGATTGTCCAACGACAGTTTGACACCTTCAATGATGATGATGATGGTGGTGTTAAATGACAATGAAGCCGAAGATGGTGAAACGGATTTTCCAAGGCTACTCTGCATCTCCTATGTGAACAACAGAAACAGTAACGGTGTTGTGACAGGAGACAATATAAGATCGATAATATTATCGTATAGAGAGCCTTTGTATACTAGAAAGGATTTTAAAAAAAATATATTACGAAGCGACGAGATAAGTCAGATATTCATCTAATGCTAAGTGATGTGTCCGCCCACAACAAAGTGGTGTTAGTTGGGATGATATACGCTGCAGCATATTCTTCGATTCGCTTTGATATATAAAATGTTATGTTCCGTTATCTCAGTAATTATTACTACTACTACTTAACTCTCCTTAAACCGGAACGCGGTAATGTTTGCACGTTATTGTTTGGCAGCAGATATAGAAGCCGCAGTGGTTTCATTCGAGTTAGACTATCTTCGGCAATAGCACCTACCACCAGCAAGCTTGAAATCTAACCAGGAACTACCCTGCTTATATATTTTATGGGAAGCGGTTAACCGCTGTGCCCTGAAAACAGTAAAAAATCAACTTCTTTAATATGCGTTACTACAATAATTAATAACGGCGTTTTAACGTGCACAATATATTACCGCGTATATCATTCTAACTATTGTCACGTTGTTACAGCGTGTATCACTTACCATCACAATTAAAACAATAGTACAGAACGAAAGAAATCCTTTACTAGTTTCGTTTCCTGTCAGAAAGTAAGTTTGAATGATTTCCTCTTCGTATCTCTAGGAGTGATGCATGTGATACGATGTGACACAAACTTCCGCTCTATTACAAGGAATCACCAGTTCCTGGTAGTAATAATGTGTAAATACTGATAACGCATCTATCAATGCTCTAGCAATAGTCTTTGAGAATACGTAGTGCGTTATCTATTTATATATTGTTTCTTAGTTGGTTTCTTAACGTCACAAGCAATATCATCATCATCACTATCGTCAGCAGATAGGCGCCCACTGCCGGACATTGGCCTCCCCCAAAGATCTCCACATCGATTGCTCTCGAGTTGCTTGTATCCAGTGGGTTCCTGCAATTCTCACCAGATCGTCGGTACACCTTGTGGGAGGCCTCCCATCACTGAGCTGAGTCTGTTGATTAGCAAGGGTGCACCACGAGCAGGTGAGGTTGGCTTGGGTCTCGGGACCCTTTACCTTTCTACAAAATGTTGATTGCTTACTTCTAATAGCTTCGAAGATCTAGTGATGAGGTAACGAATTTCAAAATATCTCCTATGTATCTTACTGAATGGAAATAGCCGCAGGATGATTTATGATCATTAAAATAAATTGTATTTCTACTATACATATTGATTAGGTTTAAAAATACTTAATGAATATCACAAATATTCACTAGGTTCTGTTATTACTGGAGTAACGAGTCTCAATATCTCACGTCTCAAGGCGACGAGCGCAATGTGGTGTAGTGTATACGATTCTAATGAGCGCCACGTTTTTATGAGCAGGCGTGTCACTTACCATCAGGTGAACGTCCCGCTCGTCTGATCGCTTAATAGAACAAAAAAATTGGATAACGGTAGAACAGAAGTCGCCCGCCTACGGCCGGTGCGCGCGGTTATAATGGTGCTGTCGCGAACGCTCCACGATGTGATGCATTGCCGATACACAATGGTGACAGTGCGAACCCGAAACAGCCAATTAGAAAGTGGCGATGGTAATTATTCACGGAATGTTGCCACCTCATTGATGATAACGGTCGCGTAACTCTCACGAGTAACGTCGGCCGCGGTCATCGCTAACACGGCTGACACGCTATGGATCCATGGTTCCGTACATAGTCAGTACGGCATTATACTTAGTTGAATGTACAGATAATGTGTATAATATTAAGATACTGCCAAAAGAAACTTGTTGAATATTTTTCTTCCGACTTAGCGACGAGATGAGGAAGACATTCGAGTGATGAGCTTGCATGACACTCCAACCAGCGCAATGTGCGCATGTCGCAAGGACATGAGGTTTTAAATCAAATTACCCCAGTAATTTTCTTTGCTACAGTGCCCAGAGGGATGTAAGTGGTCCCGCATAACAACTCACGGGTCCCCAGCCAACCTCACCTGCTCGTAGTGCATCCTGCTAATCAACAAACGAGGTACTGACGCTCACCAACCCGCATAAGGCCAGCATGGTGGATTATGGCCCAAATCCCCCATATGAATCAAACATGGAGATATTTGGAAGAGGCCTATGTTCAGCAATGGACGTCTATCGGTTGATGACGATGATGGCAGTGCTCTTAGAACGCTGAGTTTGCACATTACTGTTCGTCAGCTACATCACGAGCAGTTCTGGTCGGTCTTTGTTACCAGAGACCTAGTACCAGTAAAGACATTGAAAAAAAAATTATGTAAAAATATAAATATACCTTCAGTAATAGAAACTATTTAAGAATAATGTTTGTCTATAATAAAATGTTACTATTATCCAGTAAGTACTATATTTTTTTTTATGAATAAACCAAAACAAAATCAAATGTGAAAACGAGGGCAAGTTAAACTAACAAAGTTAACTTTCCCCCCACGCATGGCTAATAGAGGGGAACAATGAGGTAAGGTCTGATGGTAAACGTGATAGCGCACCCGCAGGGGTCACCAGTGACCCGCGGCTTTCTTCGTTACTAGCGGGGGGGTCACAGGGTCAAAACACAAGACCTTTATACGGCGTATTAATATTATACTCGTATGTGGATTTGTAGAGTCTAATTTTTTAGTTACACGAGACGATCAAGACGTTAACACAATAAACAACAACTCTCCCATAAAAATGTGGCCCTGGTTAGGGTGATATGACACACTGCGGCACATTGTGATCATCGTTTGGAAAAAAAATTTCACGTTACTCCAATTTCACTAGCTAGAGCGCCCTTCAAACTGGAACTCTGCGATATCTAGATATGTAGACTTTCCGGCAACAGAGGCCATCAGTAACTTTAAAGTCTAAGTTTAAAAGATACATAAATGTAATGATACATTATGTTCTTGTCATGCCTCTACATGTCTGATGGTAGGTTGTTAATACTGAAAATTATCTAGCCTTTAAATTATATATTACCTCAGTAATTTAGCTAATATTACTAGTAAGAAAATTAATAATAATATTAACGGAACATTGTCGTGACTGCTAAGTTGAATATGGGACAAAACAAATAACTCAACGTCACAAGTTACGTTGCAGCGGTACGTAACAATATAAAACAAAGACCGGAAGAGGATGGGGCACCGCGGGGTGACCAATTGCACTTACACAAATATCAATTCACCTTTGTACTCACGGCAGTGAAACCTCAGTTCAAATCGACGTGCAAAGAAAGTATACTTAGACCTGTTCTGTAGTCTCGGGCTAGTAGGAACAGGACTATGGTAAGCCCTGCCTATCGTAGAATACGACTAAAAGAGGTTCTCTTGTTTGTGGGCATTGATGACATAGACAATATAGGTGAGATCGCTCATGTCCTACCATCGCGATCGTACCGAGATGGGTTACGGCTCTCTCTGGTACGTAGTTAAGAGCTAGCGCAGTGAGGTACCGGTGCTTTCCTTAGGAGATCCTAGGTCTCCCCGTAAAGCACTGACGATGCTCACCGAGGGGTTAATAGTGAGTAAAATTTCCACGTAAACTTCTCTTCATCGCAGAAAATATGTATCAATTGAAGGTTTGCTTTACGATAGAAAAAAAGGTTTACCTAGACGGTCTGCGACAACAGACCTTTTTTTTATTCCTGGGCGGAAGACACCGTTATGTGGGGTGTCTACTCACTAAAACCCTATCGGTGCATTAGGAGGAGCTCCGGGATCATCAAAAACATCCCACGGAAGAGCAAAACTCTCCTTAGCACCTACGCTGCGCTACGATAAATAAAAGACCACCATGCATTTGCCGTCCTCCTAAGGCATGCGTAATGAGCTTTGAGGGCCTCCACCCTCCCTGCCAACCCTCAAGGTTCACGAACCCGAGTACCCTTTTAGTCGCCTTGTACGACAGTCGGACAACACCTTAGTCCTATTCCTGACAGCCCGAGACTACGGACTGGACAATAGAGGCCTATCACCAGTAAAATATAAGTAATTACATAAAAGCTATTTGAGAAATTTAATACTGTTGAAGTCCATTAAGTTGTTTATATGCAATAAATATAAACAAAAGTAAGATGTGATAAATTATTAAAGTTTACATAATTGTTTAATGTTTTCTAAACGGATGTAAACAGAGAGGCAATGAAATACAAAATTAGAAGCGCCATAAAAATAATAGTCGTAACCGCAGCGCAGCAAGATATGCGGCTGGAGGGTTTTATTTATAGCGACGTTTGTATCGATGCATTCGTTTACCCCAATTATTGTAAATTTTTTTTAAACTTTATAACATAACTAATGCATAACATTAATAATATTAGTTAAACCAATAGTAATTATTAGAATTTGTATATTAATTACACTTACATTATAGTTTACAATAAAGAATATCTTCATTTGATGACTTTCCATTTATAAAAGTTATGATAAGTTAGCTCTAAGTTTTGGCGGTCAGGATGAGGGGTTCCAGTCGCCTACTAAATGATCCTAAGGAGAAAAATGTGTAGAACGTGGTGTACGGTTATTGAAGTACTCACGAGGAAAGCATAATGCAAACCCCGGGACGGGCTATCTCAGCATAGCGTTAGCGAGGCCCCGGTTGTGTTCAGAACGGTGATCCCGTGACCTCACCAAACGCCGAAGGTGACCACCGAGGGGATTTTAGTGGGTAAAAATCTCCTCATAACTCTGACTTCCCCCCGGAAGACAGAGTATCTGTTCCCTCCTAAGAGTTCTGTGACGATTTTTAGAATAGTTCAATTCAGTATACTGCAGTACCTTCCTGCGTCTTCCAACACCACAGTTCCTTTTATTTTTTCACTCTATATAGTCTACCTACAAGCAGTTCCCCTTCCACTTCGCTGGTCGTAACACCCCCGCAACTTCTTCTGGTGAAAGAATCTTCTAAACTCCAAACTCAGCTGACCTATTCGCGGCAAAAGTGATGTTCCTACCAAAATTCAAATCTCTAGGCCTACCTTGGTAGAAATCTCATATATTTATGTACATACATATAAGTAAATATATATATATATATATGATTGTGTGTGTGTATGTATACATATAGGTTATTGGATATGACAATTTTTTTTACTAAACTTTAGTGTTAAAGTGGAAGGTTATCAATGGAGTCGTATACATTACGACCGCACACCCATTCTAAGAAACAACATCGCACAGCAACGACCACCATTCAATCTTCGGAGCGGATCGTAAATGCATCGTTGGACCTCGTAAACTCACGCATTAGGAAGTGAATACTGTTAGAGAGGAGTGGGAACAGCCGCGCGCGGCATGAGATGGATTGTCATTTTGGAAGACCTACTTGGACTTTATTGATTTCATCATCATCATCATCAATCGATAATCGTCGACCGCTGGCGACAGGCTTATTCCTCTCATTTATCTATCATCAGTCGATAAGATCTCCACATACTTAGCATGGCTTCCGGTACTGATGGGGCTGTCGTATGAAAGAGTTCCTAAGAGAGGATTTGTGCCATTTCCCTCCACGCTGGCCCTATACGGGACACTGGGAGCCAGAGCCTCGTTTTTCGATTAGCAGGGTGCACCGTGAGCAGGTGAGGTAGACTTGAGTACCGTGAGTTGTAGTTCGGGATCCCTTACACCCTAAAACTTAAACGAGACCTACCGCCAGTAAATTAATTATATTTATTACTTTCTTTCCTCCTGCTCTTTTCCCTGCTATGTGGGGTCGGCACAGTATGTACTTCTATTCCACATCCGTCTATCAGCCGTCTTATCTGAATTCACACTCTTCTTACCCATGTCATATTTCACACAATTCATCCACACTTTCTTAGGTCTTCCACTACCCTTATGACCATCCACGTTCATTCTCATTACTATATTAATTATATTTATTACTATTTTAAAAAGAAACATTAGTATACAGTACATCTTTAATATCTGTATTTAGTACACTTATTACACTATACATAGTTATCATTAATAGTATCGTTAAAATTTTGTTACGTGCGTTAAATTTATTACTCCGGTCCTCTCTATACTACGGTGGTGTTACAGAATATACTTTAACACGTACACATTAAGGGTTACTTTTGTGATTTCCATATAATAGTTCTATTTAAGGTCCGGATAAATATAAACCTTATTTCCGCCTCACGCAACTGTGATCTCGAACTTCTGGTGAGCGCCGAAAGCTTTAAATAATTCATTACCAAAGTTCCGACGTTTCTTATTAACACAAGTAAATGAATTTATCACTATTTTTTGAGTGACGTGCTGATATATATTTATTTAAGACTATCAGCCGAGATTACAATGTAAAATGGAAATAACTCTAAATATCATCTCCATATGCGTTAGGTTTCTGATGCTGGAGACCGTATAGGTACCACCGCAGAGTCTTTTGCAGCCGGCAAAGAATAGTGTGCAACCATTACTTAGTTCCGGTTTGAAGGGCACTGTAGCAACGACTCGGGTAACGACACTCAACATCTCTCAAGGAGACAAGCGCAACGTGGTGCAATGTATACCACGCTAATTAGCGCACTGTTGTTATGAGCTGGTGTATCAGTTACCACCAGGTGTAGGTCCTGCTCGTTTAGTCGCTTTAGTAGTCTTCTGGATTTTCAACCTTCTGTAATCGTGTATTATTCGCAGATTTCCATTAATTTGAAGTGGAAACACGAGGACTGGGGACAGCTGCTGAACTCACCATCAACACATGTAACCATTGTGTATTACACCACCGCCGAATGATTGATTGACCGCCGTGTTCATTACAATTCACGCCGCGTATGGGATGTCACATCGTTGTTTCATCGCCGTGACTCATTGACGTGCACGCCGTCGCGGGTTCCAATACTGTGTCCTTAACACTCTGATATTGATCCTTTCAAATAATTTTCGATTTTAGCTACGATTGTTTACTGGTGGTAAGATTCAAGGTAGGTACCTACGCAGCGATTTTTTTTTCATACAATTAAGCGACGATACGAGTGGGACGTTCGCCTGATAGAAAGCGACACGCCCGTCTATATCAACGTGATGCTAGTTACGATGCTCTATATTGTATTTGAACATAAGATGTTGTGTCGTTACCCCAGTAAATACACTAGCTACAACGCCCTCCAAACCGAACCATTGTAAGTAATATTTGCAAACTACTGTTTGGCGGTAATGAGTAAATATTGTGGTAACGAGACTCGGTATATTATGTCTCAAGACGGCGAGCAGAATGTGGTGCAGTGTATAACATTCTAATTAGTATCACGTTGTTATGGGCGGGCGTAAACTTACCATCAGGTGAACTTCCCGTAACAAAGAATTATAACTTCCATTTCATTAGCTACAACGCCCATCGAACCGGAGCACAGTAATATTTGCACACTGCTGCTTGTCGGCTGCAACAGGAGCTAGGTAGGCACCTACCATATGGTCTCCGGAAACAGACACTACCACCGGTTATACATATGGTACATTAGCACAGTACATCTAGCTACTGATGCTTCACGGAAGTGTCCGCGATGGTTATTGATGGTTTCCTGCAAGAGACTCGCAAAGTTAATCATCTAGATAAATTACTTTGATTTATTGCTTAATAGTATTCCTGCAAAGGTGTAAATTTTCTTGTAAAGGAACAATCAATCTTGATCCTTACGGATGTTATGCATTCATTATTTTCTCCAAGTCTAACACTTTTCACTTCACTATTTTTTTTTTATATTTGTGAAAGCGATCAGACGAGCGGGGTCATTCACCTAATGGTAAGTGATACGCCCGCCCATAACAACCTGGTGCTAGTTAGAGTGATATACACAGCAGCCAGCCATATTTCGCTAATCGGCTTCAAACATAAAATGTTAGATCTCGTTAGCCCAGTAATTATTCTTGCTACAACGCACTACAATCCGGAACACAGTCATGTTTGCACACTACTGTTCAGTGGCGGAAATAGGCGCTGCGGTGGTACCTATCCAGTAGTGAAGAGAGTTACCACCAGTTACAGAGCTTATGAGTTATACAGTACTGTTTGTATACTACTCTTTGATAGAAATACGAGGTGCGGTGGTATCTAGACGGTATATGTCAACAGAGACTGCTAAGTTTGGGAGGCATAAGTTAGTATTTATATCATAGTATCTGGTATATATTTAAATTAAAAAAATCACAATGAATATTTTAACCACGACAAACATCAGAGCGTTATCAGAAAATTTACACTGCATTTGTACGTTATCAGCGCTGACCGTGAACCGGGCGCATGTGATAAGGGAACTAAAGCTCACGTCTGTTCATCAACTGATTTTGTACATCGTACGAGTTATATGTATGATGAAAATGGGTATGGTTTGTTCGTTAAACACGTGAAAACAAGTGAACGAATCGACACGGGACATGAGCATTCGACGCGGCATTATTTGTAGATAGATAGTTGGCTCTAGGCTATTTATTATTTGAATTTCGTATAACCTACATCCTAGCCGTGGCTCGGTCACCCATAGTGGAGCTAAAAGGAACCTACACGGACTGCCTGAAGTGGCTGGACTCGGAGAGCTCTGTGAGCTCACCTCGGATGTGGGTTGGTGGGGGGTACCGCCGGAGGTAGTACTTTGAAGAAAAGTAGTGTCAGTATTGCGTCCCGCCACGGCTCTATAACGGTTGGCGGCGGAACTCGAGACCAGATCCGTTTCCGGCTTCATGGCTTCCGAGTGACAGATTCGTGGGATCCATTACCCAGGTGGCTAAAAGAGGCCGAGAGGAGTGTATGCTCCAGCGTGCTTTTACAGAAGTGGAAAGGGGGGATTCTTCCCACTGGGGTGAGGTTGCTTGGTGTAGCCGGCCTGGCGGGGCCGTGGAAGTGTGCGAAAGCGTTCCCGCAGCCTTGCCCTAAAGCGACGAATGTGGAACATCGTGGAGGTCTTAATATCAAGTCCGACATAAGCTGTCTTTGTCCCAGCGAGGGCAGGTAAGCGAAGGCGTTTCCCCTGCGTAAAATAATAAAAAAAAGGTACTATTCGGTACCAAGACGCAATTTATGGCTCAAGGCGACGAATATATACTGCTGTGTATATCATCCTAACCGACACTTTGTTATGGGCAGGCATATCACTTACCATCAGGTCAACATCCTTGCTCGTCGCATTACTTCGTTAAATATTAGGGGACCGGAAAGTAATGTCGTTTTCTTACGCTAAATACAAACACATACATTTTAACGAGTCTTTATTTTTAATCAATGATGTATTCCCCATCATTGTCAATAACCTTTGCCATCTAGTGAGTAAATTTTCAATCCCTGATCGATAAAATTAATTGGTTTTTTCGGCAAAATATTTAGAGATGGCATTTTGGATATCATCCAAATTTGCAAATGTTTTGCCACTTAAAAGTGTTGCAGCGCTCGGAATAAGTGGAAATCCGATGGTGCAACATCGGGCGAATATGGTGGATGAGGCAGCACCTCCCACCCCAATTCATTAATTTTTTCTAGAGTTCGCCTTGCGCAGTGCGGTCTTGCATTGTCATGTTGGAGAATGACGCCTTTTCGGTTGACAATCGCTGGCCACTTTTCAATTAAAGATTGATTGACTCGCTGCAATTGTTCGCTGTAGAGGTCTGCAGTAACAGTTTCTCCAGGTTTCAGTAATTCAAAATGAACAATGCCGCGAATACTCCACCAAACACACAAAAACGCTTTTTGGGGTGTAAACCTGGCTTAGCAGTACTCCGAGGGATTTCATTTGGAGAGAGCCACTGCCTTTTGCGTTTTGGGTTATCATACAGGACCCATTTCTCATCTCCTGTGATCAAGCGATCAAAAACGCTTCTGTGTTGTGTCGTTGAAGCAATAAGTTGCATGTGATTGATCGGTTAGCCTTATTCTGTTCGGACAGATTATGCGGGACCCAAACACCTGCTCTGCTTACTTTTCCAATCTGCTTCAAATGTTCTTGGATGGTCGACGAAGGTTTGTTGAGACTGTTTGACAATTCCTCGATCGTCTGACACGGATTTGCTTCCACTTCCGCCCTTAACACGTCGTTGTCTAACGCTGATGGTCTTCCTGATCGATACGAGTCGGAAAGATCAAAATTACCCGATTTGAACTTGGAAAACCACCTTTGGCATTTACGAATGTCCAGTGCGTTTGGATAAACATCGCAAATGTTTTGGTAGCAACTGTTGCGTTATTTCCTTGCGAAACTCAAAGAGCATGCAATGCCGGATGTGTACCTCTTCTAGTATTTGGCTGGCCATTTTACCCAAAATTACAAAAAAAATTGTAATTCAATTGTCTATAAGTAAAGAAATCACTATAACCTCACAATGTCTTTGGTACGCCTCTGAACAAAACAATGAGCTGACAAATGACAATCAAGTATTGGCATGCGCAGAAACGACATTACTTTCCGGTCCCCTATTAGAAAAAATAGACATATAGAATGGACACGATAACGGGTTATATATTATAACGTATACCTTTAATAGTAACGAATATACATACATATACACATATATATATATGGGAGCACAAATAACCCCCACGTGAGTCACCCGCCGCTTAACGTACACAATCTCAGGGTACGAGAATAGCCCGCGACCTTCGGCTGAGTCAACGGGCCGATACGTAACGATAAAGGGACTCTCACTGGCAACACCGTAACTACCAGCTCCAGGACTATTCGAAGATATTAATCAATAGCACAAATAATATTAAATAAGAAACATATTACAAATTATTATAATAATAAAGTGCTATGCGGTGCTGTGTATATCATCCAGGATATCTTAACATGTGATCGTCTTACTCGTTTCATCCCTTTGTAGTGTAAATAAAGTATTTTTTTTTAGTTAACGAAGCGACGAGACGAGTGAGATATTCACCTGATAGTAAGTGATACGCCTGCCTATAACAATATCGCGCTAGTCAAGACGATATAAACTGTACCACTTCGCGCTCGTCCTTATTAACACATACGGCATTAAGTTTCGTTACACCCAGTAGTTACACTAGCCGCGACGTCTTTCAAACCGGAACACAGTAGTGTTTGTCGGCTGCAATTGCAGCTGCGACCTACCATCATTAATAACAAAAAAAAAAAACAATCTCTTTTCGACTTGACCACTTCTAAACCGCAGGTCGACCATCAAGGTTATATTTCAGTTTAAGACCTGACCAGTTAAGAAATCTCGGCTAGGTGAGAAAACGGTGCCGCGAAAACGTGTTCCGACGATTAATGTGTTTTTTTTCCTTATCTAATTATACGGTGAGTCAGTCAGCGCCGGTCTGATATAAAAACAAGCGGAACCTTGACCTTCACCCACAATCAGCGTTTAAATTTAACCACAACTAGAGTAAACAACCAGTTAAAATTCCATTGTTATAAATGTACATACATACATACAATGTACATACCGACTCGTATGACTAGCCGATGACTGAATCACGTTAGATCTTCACCAAGTTCACTGGTGGTCTAAGTACATATCACCGTAAAGCCTTTTTCATAAAAAATACTACCGTTCTCCGGTTTGAAGGGCGTTGTGGCTAGTTTAATTAATGGGGTAACGAAACCAAATATCTGACGTCACAAGGCGATTAGCGCAATGTAGTGCTGTGTGTACCATAATAACTAGTGCCACGCAGTCATGGGCGGGCTTATCACTTACCATCAGGTGAATGTCCCGTTTGTCTCGTCGCTTCGTAGATAAAAAAAAAGATCTATTCAAGTATTCATGATGTGACTGTTCAGTGTTTACTAGTGGTAGGTCTCTGTTGCCGGGGACCGTATAGATGGGTACCACGGCAGCGCCTATTTCTGCCGCCAAACTGTAGTGTGTAAACATTACTATGTTTCGGTTTGAAGGGCGTTGGAGCTAGTTTAATTAATGGGGTAACGAGACCAAATATCTGACGTCACAAGGCGATTAGCGCAATGTAGTGCTGTGTGTACCGTCCTAACTAGTGCCACGCAGTCATGGGCGGGCTTAGCACTTACCTTCAGGTGAATGTCCCGCTCGTCTCGTCGCTTCGTAAATAAAAAAAAAGATCTATTCAAGTAATAGCGACCAACTGTATGTGACTTATGCACTGACTCACTTAGCCTTTCATGTGCACTAGGTACGCACGTAATATTTACTAGTATTTTATGCTTTTACGTCAACGTACAGACCTCAGACTGGTGTATGAGGTCACATCCACCGTCTGCCCTTAATGGGCAAAGATAAGGAATTAGTGTGCAAGTAGTAAAACCGCACACGTTAAACCTGACCGAGGATATATAACCATGATGTCACCGCACCAGCAATTAAAGTTTACGATCGCGTGCGTGTTCCGACAGTGAAATTATATGAGGTTTTTTTTTTTGTCTCTTGCAAATCGCGTGACAGACAGACAAACACGCAGCGGGTTAATCTTGAATCCCATGTAGTTACCAACATTATAACTATTCTATTAATTGATATGTAAATAAAGGATTATCAATATTATCACCGTATTCACTATTGGGCTAGTGTTTCTTTCAAATGGTGAACCAATACAACATGAAGTTGAACCGGTGCGTCATGGAGACGAACCAATAGGATATGAGGACGAACTATTGCGACATGGAGACGAACCAATAGGATATGAGGACGAACTATTGCGACATGGAGACGAGCCAATAGGATATGAGACGAACCAATAGGATATGAGGACGAACTATTGCGACATGGAGACGAGCCAATAAGAAAAGAGGAACAAACCAGTACGACATGGGGAGCTTCAAGAAAGGAGTCTACCACTTGCTCAAAAGCTGTCAATGATCACATTCCCTTAGGTGAACTCTTCGGTAGTTTGCTCATATGACTTATGAGAAAATAATATTACATATGCAATCATGCTTATGCATTAGCCACATAGAGTACTAGCTAAAAACCGGATTAGTTATCTCTATCTGGCCACCAATCTGATGATGACGAATGCCATCAGCCGACAGACGCACACAGTCTCTCTCAAAGATCACCACGTCGTTTGATGGCTTTATTCATGAAACTTCCAAGTACCGTATTATCTTTACGACCTTAATCTTTCATACACAATTTATTGAATACAGTATATATGTAGTACTTTTAATTTTTTTTATTATTGCTATTTATTTATGCTATCGTCATCGTCATCAGCCGATATACGTCCACAGCTGGACGTAGGATATATCCTATACATGTACTGTACTGGTTGTAGGTCTCTTGCTGGAGACTAAGTACCACCGCAAATCCTATTTCAGCCACTAAACAGCACAGCAGATATTACTATATTCCAGTTTGAAAGGACCTGTAGCTAATGAAATTACTGGGGTAACCCAACTTAACATATGTCTTTAGGATATGAGCACTAAGTAGTGCTTCGTGTATCATCCTAATTAGCCCCACACCACGGACAGTAGTTTCATCGAGTTGTTGAAAGAGACGATAAGGGTGCGACGGCAGTGTTGTGTAAACAAACTACAGTGATTAATTTCAAGGAATTATCTAAGAATAATGCAATATCCGAGGCGATGGTAAACAGCAACAGTTCCAATTAGCTGAAGCCACTGTCCAAGTTATTCGCAGAGTGCGAGGGTCGGCGGCGCCACGCGACGCCAGCGAAGCTGACTCATCATCGCAATCTTAAAATAACCCGTCACTAACACTTGCTGGTCCGTATGTATAACAGACATTGATTAGTTAATATCATGGTATACCATGTGACAGTACTTCACCATGGAGTAATGCAATGACTTTATTATTTAACTGCCTATATATTTAGATAGTTAAATCAATGCGTGTTTTATATGCCTTATATGAATAAGGCACAGAACGTTATTTATCATGTAATAAATAACGTTCTGATAACGAAGGAGCAGTGCGGGAAGACCTCCTGCACAAAGCAGGTAGCGTAGGATGAATCGGTCTATTGATATTTGAGGGATGCCTATATTCAGTAGTGGACTTCTATCGGCTCACGCTGTTATTATGTCTATATAACAGCAGACGTTCATCGGTTGAGATGATAACAATGATGATATAACGTTTAATTTTTTCTCGGATCCTATTTAATGTAGAATATCTCTGTCCTGGTGAGAGAAGATCTACAGTCCCAGTAGTATGAACGTTATGTGGGATGTTTATTATTATTATATCAAAATATGTTTAGCTGCTCGTAGTTGATGCGAACCACGGAGGAGTGGACTTGCTGAATGCTGTCTTCAAGACAAAAGAGAATAAGCTGTTCCTAAGTAATAACATTTACCAGCGCAGACCACAGCACCACGTAACATTTTTAAGTTCTAACCCCTAATAAAAAAACAACATATACACACAGAGGTACAGTAAGGGTGTTATAGCTACGATCTCTGATAACAAAGTGCACGAACGAGAAGAGAAGAGATCAAAAGTATTATTGCGCCCGTCAGTCCGCGTTGGATCAGCGTGGTGGGAAACGGCCCAAATCCCCACTACGAAACCCCTACATACGACAACCCCTAGTACCGAAGGCCATGGTGACTGTACGTAGAGATCTTTGTGGCCGTCTAGCAGTGGACGCTATCGGCTGACGGTGATGATGATGATTGCGTTAGGATATTGACATAAAAGTTTAACAATTAAGTAATTTTTAAATCACTAAACATTTAAACAAATGATATTCGTCAATGTAAGTTTTAGTACTTAGATTTAGAAGTACTATAAATGTCTAGACGACTCAAAATATTTTCAGTATTTCTCCACTTTTCTTTGAAGAATGTCCTGATTTTCGTAATAAAAAGTGATGCCAAGTTTTTCTATATTTTTTATGTTTTTGTATGTAGGTAACTTTAATTCTGTATAGTTGTTAAGCGCGGTTGCGATAGATCACTTAAGTTAGCCCGAAGCGGAGCCGGTCATGCCGTGCTCTTATAGATCACTTATCAATAAACATGGGCGGCAGCCGGTTTATTAGATTATAGTCAAGTTTAAAACTTGATGCATAAATTCACCAGCAGCGAAATTTAAGTTCCATGGGATTTATGTATTAATTCCTTCTGCCTATATTATCTTCTTTATAGTGCTAGAAATCTATATATATAACAGTTTTCTATCCATTACATATAGACTTAAAACGACGCTTCTGGCAAGGTAGTAATAATATCCGAATCACCAGGATCAGTAATAGTCAGTGTGTATACTCTGTAGTATTTATCACAGGCAGGTCCCCACTCAATATTATTCCCCCTGTAGTGATGCACTCCAGTTTTTGCCAAAAGAGCGTAATATTCAATCTCGAATTTTGTACGACTATGACCAGCTTGACATCCTCCTGACGCAGTGTCTTCAATGTTTTATAACCTAGGCAGTATTTGCCAGATGTAGAGACTCATCGCGATATATCTGAAACTATAAGGCCTAGAGGCTTGAAATTTGGTAGAAATATATGTAGAAATATATGTAGAAATATATGCAGACTCTGTGGTCTAGACCACAGAGTCTGCATATAGAGACCCTATAGAGAGACCCTTGGTTAGTAAGCGTTAGAGTTGGGATGATGGTAGAGAACCTTCTCGAACCTGCCATGCTAGGTCACCAATGATTTAAATCTGAATACGTACATAGTACAATTGCCTCGGGTATTGCAATATTTTTAGAAAATTCTTTGAAATTAATCGCTGTAGTTTACACAATGGTAATATGACTGACCATCGGGTTGGTCCACCCATTTAAAGTAGCACTGCGAGCGATGGAGAGAGATTTGCTTAGCATTTCTCTAGGGGTCAAAATCCGGAACGAAGAAATTCGTCAGAGAACAAAATTTGTCGACTTAGCTCTCAAAATCTGCAAGCTGAAATGGCAGTGGCGGCCAATGGGGGAGGAAAGTCTTGAAGTGGAGGCCACGTACAGGTTGCAGAAGTGTATAACGCTCTCCCACCAGATGGACCGACGAAATCGGCAGAGCAGTCGGAAGTGGGAGAACGCGAGAAGCTGAGGATCACATTTGGTGGAAGACATTGGGGAAGGCCTATAACCAGCAGTGGATAAGCAAAGGCTGACAATGATAATGGATTTTATACAAAAAATTTAGCATCTTCGGCTTCAGTTTAAGTGATTCATCACACAAAAATGAGCATCTTAACATAATGCGAATATTATTTTTTTTTGCCAAGACAAAACTCTTAAGACGACTCTATTATATTCTAAGAGCTTGACCACTACTGGTCACATATATCCATGTAGTAAATAATATATATATTCTGTAATTGCTAGCATTAAACATGAACATAGTTTGTAGGTTTGGAAGCTAATAGCAGACATTATTTGTGATGAATAGCTATAGCAAAGCTATTTAGAGAGATCGTCGATTTGATGAGCGAGTGCTGGTAAATTATGTAGATGGTACAACCAACATCGAGCCACGCCGTAGATTACATATAGCAGGATCGCACGGCAATGCGGGCGGGCTCCGTGGAACCGATTTGACCTCACATCGGAGGTATGTAACTGGAAGAGGACCTGTGAATACACACTAGTGTTCTAGACGAGATAAATATTTGTTTTAAATAATTTTTTTAGTACTTAGTACATTAAAATTCATATTTGTTTATGTTTTGTCATAAGCTGGTGGATATTTATTTCATTCGTAACTTTTCATACTTTCAGTTAAATCACGAAATGGTCCTTCCAAACGATCCTAAGTTGAATGATGGCTGGACATGGTCTTCGTCCATTATGATAATATTTGCGAGCTATTGTAACAAAATGTCAGAGGCCAGAGACAGCTTAAGTATTTACCACCGCAGCGCCTATTTCTGCCGTTAAACTCTTTCTCTAGGGTCGTCCCCTAATGTCTAAGGATCGGGGTCAGTGCTAGGATTACTGTCTGGAGCTGACGATCTGCTTCCACCGGTTCCTGTCAAGCCAAACATTATTTATCTCTAGTTTAAAAGACATTGTAGCTAGTGAAATTATTTTAACAACGAGACTTAACATCTAATCTCAGGGCAACGAGCACAAAGTGATGCAGTGTATTAAATTCTAACGAACGCCTCGTTGTTATGGGCAGGCGTATCAATTACATATCAGATAATCGTCTCGCTTGTCTTGTCGCTAAGTCGATACTAAAATGGTCCCGTAACTACTTCAAACTCTTAGAATGATCATCAAGAAGGTTAAAATATCCACATATAACCACGTATCCTTGACTTGAAGAATACAATATCAATCACCTAAAAAATTCGCGTAATCTCACACGTTATTAAGATACATGTATATATATTAGCTGTTCTCCACCCGTTTTGCTGGCTGTAACATAGATTTGAAATTATCAGAAATATTCTCAGCCCGATCACAACCGGTCGCCCCTTCGGGACCCTTCTTTTTGTTAACACCCTTGCAACTCCCATTGTGGAAAGAATTTTGTCAAATCCATTCTTATGTGACCTCTAAAAGGTAAAAGCAAAATTTCTACGAAAATTGAGTGTTTACGTCTAATATTATACTTTCGGATCGTGATGAATCAATAAATCTCTGGATTTATATTATATATATAGAGATCCGATCGATTATTGAGAAAGGCATGTGTCCAGCTGTGGACGTCTATCGGCTGATGACGATTTATATATACATACATATAAATATTCATTAATTATTAGGTTATCCTTTCAAAATATATACATTATGCAATTATATCAAAAATCTCGCAAATATAATGATCGACTAATTGTATCCAGCGGAGATAAAAAAATTCCAAACTCGCCATGTCTAATACTTGGTGTACACGCGACGTTGTTGGAATTGCATTTGGTCACGGCATTTTACGTATTAGTTACAAGTAACACCATTCAGTCTAGCTATTTATTACTAACTATATATTGGACGGTGTAAAACTCTACGCCTGATGACAAATGAGGAACGTATTATCACCTCTTAAACACATCATCATCATATTAGCTTATTGAGCTGAATTTAACACATCTAAAACGGAGTGCGGGTGCCTGCACCACAACTCACTGGACCCAATGAACCCATACGAACCCCTCCAAACGTGATCTTTAGGGGAGGCCTATGTACAACAGTGGACGTCCATCGGCTGATGATGATAAACACATGTAATATTTATCATTTTTTTTTTTTATTAAACAAAGCAACGAGACCGTCGAGACGTTTACCTGATGGTGAGTGATACATCTACCCACAATAATGAGGTATTATTTAGGGTGACATACACTATACAAACCACATCATGCTAGTCGCTTTGAACACACAAAATATACAGTAATTTTATTAGCTACAACGCCCATCGTACAGGAACACAGCGATTGAAATAGGAGCTGCGGTAGTACCTACCTAGATTGTCTCCGGCAACAGAGATACATCTTTTTAACCTCCGATTGGATTGGATATGCTTGTGAGAGGTCTATGTTCAGCAGTGGGCGTCTGTCGCCTAATGATGATGAATTTCCTCCGATTTAAAACGATATCTCTAATATTATTGTGTGACAAAACAAAAGCGACCAGTCAAGACCGCGACGTACGGCGGCAGACAACAATAGCCTTGAGGAGAGGATGTCCGTTATGAGTTGACGGCGAGGTTTGTTTTTTGGGTGTCGCAAGGCATGCAAATTGGGGGTCCCCAGTTGGATAAACAGTACTTTAAATGCTTACAATAGCGTTGGTCTGCAATTCCGAATTTAGCTTCATACATTACAATTAAAATTCAAACAAAAAAATTTACACCTTTTTCTTTTTCAAGAAAACAACGAGATGAGCCAAACGTACATCTAATGGTAAGTGATACACCTACCCATAAGACTAATCACCGCCACGTCTATTTGTACCAACAAACAGTAGTGTGGAAACATTACTTTGTTCCGGTTCAAAGGGCGTCATAACCAGTGAAGATACCGGGGTTAAGAGACGTATCTATCTAGCGCCGCATTGTTACTGGCAGGCGTATCACTTATCAACAGGTGGACGCCTCGCTTGCCTTATCACTTAGTCTTTCTTAACAACCGGATAACGCCCGCTGCTGGGCATATGCCTCCCTCGAGGATCATCATTGAGAGAGAAGTGGACCTAAGCACCACCAGGCTGGTCCTGTGCGGGTTGGTGTGTGGTCAGAGTCTAGTTTGTTGTATAGCAGGGTGCACCGCTTGCAGGTGAAGTTATGGGCTCCGTAAGATGTTGGGCGGAACCCCTAACGCCCCCATATCACTTAGTATGTATATATATATTGATACAGTAAGCTATTATTATCAAGTAGTTTGTTAACGCAATTTGATATTTACTGACAATTAGTAATAAAAACTGCATGCGTTCCAGTTAACACGGTTGCTCAATAACGGTAGTATGCCTACTGACGATGCAATAGCGCGGCCACCGTGGCCGGAAGCGCGGGAGACATGCGGGCGGGTCGCCGGTTCGACGCCCGTGTCTATTGTTACTTGCGCTTTGTTTATTTCCTAATGTTTACACATATCTATCTATACCTCTGGGGATCGAAAGGCGCAACCACCAAAATACATTTTATCAGTATAGCACAAAAAAAAATTGCATAATATCTTAACATAGGACTCATACGTTACTTGCTACAAAGCAATATTCTTTTTATTTCGTATGAAGGACTACAAAAAAAAATTTTTTTAAAGCGCTATTAAAAGCGAAATGTGGGTGTTTATTCACCTCTGTCTACCCCTACTGGGAAAAAGGCGTGACAATATAAAAAAAATAAAAAGCAAGCGTTTGATTCTTTTCGCGAATTTCCCAACTGTAAATATATCTAATGGCGCTTATGGCCTTTTGGCACAGAGGTATCGTTGTTGGTAAAATTTTGCATTAATAATTAACAGTATTGTATCAATCGCCTAATTACTTTCGATACTAGATCAATAACTAGACCAAAATTTGAACCGGTGACCTTTGACGAGGTCAGGCCTCGATGACCTGTGTAATGGACCTCTTTTGCAATCTCTACTTCTTTTATTCTACGAAACGATAAGATGATTGAGACTTTCACCTGATGGTAAGTAATTCGCCTGCCCAAAACAAGGTAACGCTAGTTAGGATGATATACACTGCACCAGATTGTGCTCGTCGCGTCGAGTGTTAAATCCTTAACCGGTTTTATTTCAGTAGCTACAACTCCAGTAATACAGTAATTTTTGCATAGTATTTTTTGGTAGTCACAAGAGTAATAAGAGCTGTGGTACCTATCTAGATAGTCTAAAGCAATAGAGACCTATCAGCAGTATTCCTCTATTAATTTCTAACAGTTCATCTACTTGGATGTTCGCACAATGCGCGTGCGCATCCGCACAGTATCCCCGTCCTGTTTCAATAAGTAGGTTATAAAACAATTGAACCGTAATGGCCCCGCACCAATTTGACGCTATTGTAGTGATATAGTCTCGACCAGCGGTTCTCAAACACTAAAGTATCCAGGAGTCACAAATACACTACCCACAAATATTAAAGAATAAAAAAAAAAACATGTTTTTATGTGATTTTCAATAAATTGTAACTCAGAGAAATATAATCGTACAGCAAACAAAAACCAACAAACTGTGGCTCCAAGTGTCGAGGTTTTTAGATCTGGCTACGAAGACACTAAGAAAAAATATTAAATGGCATTAATTTCCTAAGAAAGCTTCTTAGCGGAATGATGAAAAGAATTTTTTTGAAGCCCATAGATATTTTTTAAAACGAGCATCATCATCATCAGCACGGGGTTCTCACGATAATGCCGCGCGAAACCGGCGACTATTTACGTCGCCTTATACGTCAGGCATGGTTTTCCTTAGCTTCATTCTTACTAGCTTGAGATTAGGGGTCTGCCGGCAGCGAAGACTTGGCCCGACGAGACTAAGGACTTCTATAATGAAACCTTGCTTAATTCTTATAAGTGGTGAAATCAGCCAGCTATATATTTGACTGAGCTTTATGCCAATGCAGACTTGAATGAAAGCGAGTCAATCATGAGAAAGTTCACGAAGATCTAACGAAGCAGAAATTCCAAGCCGTATAAGGAGCAGCGTACCGCATTTTTATCCTCGCGGTGTACAGTCGCAAGCGAATTTAAAAAATGAAGACATGCCACGACTCGGAGTTTTACAATATCATCATGACCAGCCAATAGACGTTCGCTGTTGGACATAGAAGGGTATAACGGGTCCTGAACCAGAACTCACGTGACCCAAGCAAAACTCACCTACTCGTGGTGCACCCTGCTAATCAACAAACGTGGCTCTGGACCCCGTCAACTCGCATTGGGCAGCGTGGTGGGGAACGGCCCAAAACCCCCTATATGAACCCCTACATACAGCAGTCCTTGGTGCCCAGCGGTACCGGAGGCCGTGCCGACTGTATGTGGAAATCTATGGAGAGGCCTATCTAGCAGTGGACGTCTATCGGCTGATGATGATGCTGGACGTAGTATAGTTAGCATACATATTTTACAGTATATACTATAATATTATAATTCAAAAGGTCATTGTTGTGCTGAATGTGTCTCGTATATCAAGTATACAAAGCCAGTCCAACAGTATTTTACCAAGGTATAAATCAGTGGTAGATGTCTGTTGCCGGACTCCGTTAGGGTAGGTATCACCACAATCCCTATTTCTCCTGACAAACTGTAGCGCGCAAACCCTGGGGGAAACCGTGGAGAGATCGCGGTGTATGTTCCGGCGGGCCCTTACAGAAGTGAAAAGGAAGAGTTTTTCCCTCTCGAAGTGGGGTTGCATGGTGTAACCGGCGCTGCCCGGGTGGCGGAGGTGTGCGTAAGCGTTTCCGTGGCTTTGCCATAAAGCGACGAAGGTGGAACATCGTGGGGGTTTCAGTCGATCCAACTCCGACATAACCTGTCTTTGCACCGGTGAGGGTAACTATGCGAAGGCATTTCCTCACGTAAAAAAGGAAGCTACCACCGCAGGACGATTTCAAATTATATATTTGTATCAAGTAATAACTTAACAGAAACATTGGAATGTCAATTTTATCCGGTGCTTATGTATTTGTACACAAGTTAGCTAACGCGCGGTGATTGCTTATAAATAATTCAAAACGGATTACTTCGCGCTCGACATAACTACGGCGCTGACACACCCACTCATAAATTCTGAGAAGTCTTGAGAGTCTTCCACCCACTCATAAGTCTTGAGAGTCTTCCCGCTCAAAGAAGAAGAATCCGAAAACAATTGTACTACAGCCAGGGTTACCTTAGTTCTATTTTTAATACACAACTAAACACTTATTGTTTAAACACACTTAGCGCTGTGCTTATAAAATAAAACTGTTATTAAAATGTGTCTAAATTTTTTTTAACGAGCTGAACGTTTTTCTTTTTACCTAATGGTATGTATAAGTTATAAACCTGCCCATAAGACCGTGGCGCTGGTTAGGATGATATAGGCAGTACCACATTGCGCTCATCGTCTGAGACAAGATGTTAGTCTCGTTAACACAGTAATTACACTAGCTACAACGCCGTTCAAACCGGGACACAGTAATATTTGTTTGGCGGCAGAAATTAGCGCTGCGGTGGTACCCACGTAGATGGTCTCCGGCAACAGAGATCTAATACCAGTTCTGCGTCACAGCCGAGACTTAGAAAGGTTTTAAAAAGTTAATAAAGATATCTCGTTAACCCAGTAATTTTATTTGCTATCACGCTACAGTAACATCATAATGTTTGCACACCACTGGTCTGGCAGCAGGAGTAGTAGTTGCGGTGGTACTTATATAGACATAGACGACATAGAGGATCGCAGGCAATAGGAATCTACTACACAATAGTATTGTTTATGGATTAAAATTTTCATAACAGTTAAGACATCAAGCGAAATAAAATTTTAGTCTTCAAAAATAAAAAAACCTACTCCAAATGCTGTGTTTTTTTACTTTAAGGCCGCAAGCACAATGCCTCTCGCTCAAGCAAGCGTACAGCTGAATGTCGGTAGGAGACATGAGCCGAGGAATATGAGATACTTCGGTAACTTTAACGTACACTTCACGGAACCCGTCGGGTACTTTTACTTTTTTTTATTCGAGACCGGAATCTTAAGTACGCGGAGGAGATGTGACTGAAAATTGTATTCATGATGTGCCTATTCAGTCTTTGCTGGTAGGTCTCTTTTGCCGGAGACCGTCTAGGTGGGTACCATCGCAGCGCCTACTTCTGCCGCCAAACAGTAGTGTGCGAATATTACTGTGTTCTGGTTTGGAGGGCGATGTAGCTGGGCTAACTGGACTTAACATCTTATGTCTCTGCGAGGAGCACGATCTGGTGCTGTGTATATCATCTTAACTAGCGCCAAGTTGTTATGTGCAGGCGTATCACTTACAATCAGGTGAACTTCTCGCTCGTCTCATAATGTAAACGCATAAACACGCTGTTACCGTTTGTGGAGTCGGAGAGTGCGGTACATTATTACTTTATTTATCTCCGTATATTTAAGTGTATTCGTGATTTTAATAAAACATGTCCCCATATAACGGACGGATCAAAAAACCAACACTCATGTACATCATTGTAATTTATGTAAACTTTTTTTTATGTAAGCATTGTAGTGTAACCTTTTGTTCTTATCAACGATACGTGCATTTCGAAACAGAGTAGGTTTTTGTTATGCTTATAACAACAACATGATGTTTTTAAAGTATTAAATACAAGGGGGAGTGTAACAGATCCCGCACAACTCACGGAACACTAGCCAACCCTTCACCTGCTCGTGATGCACCCTGCTAATCAACAAACGAGGCTCTGGCTCCCACCAATCCGCATTGGGCCAGCGTGGTGGGAAACGGCCCAAGTGCCCATATGAACCCCTACAAACGACGACCCCTGGTTCCCGGCGATGCGGCCAGCGCAGCACCGATCGATGTGGCGATCTTTGGGCAAGGCCATGTTCAGCAGTGGACGTTTATCGGCTGATGATGATATATTCACGAAACACTTTAGGAAAGTAGTATTTAATAAACAAAAATATACTATGACAGGAAGAGTTCAGCAATTCCTGCACTCATGACAATGTGGAGCCATTTAATATATTCATACAACACCACATTGTTCATAAACCTATTGGAGTAATGATTTTAATTACCCAAGTTTATTTGATTGTTATCATTTAATTATTTAAACTACAATAAAACGAATGAATAAATACATCGACTTATTAATATAATCAAATACAATACTGTTGTGCTACTTTCGAAGACTGCAATGTGTTACCTCGTCTCCACACTGAAGTGTATAAACATTGTTTTGTACGATTACGTACGATACTAGATAAAAGATTTGATAATGTTGATCTTAGACCAGGAGCTGAGACCTATTGACAAATCTATACTGGAATGATAATATCAACATACTGCCACTGGATGGATACCACACTGGATGTATGTGTCATCGTAAACAAATGTAACACTACAGTTGTTTACGACGATCGTTTCACCATTTTCGAAATTTTCGTGTATCGATGACTAAATTTCAAGTGTATTGGATATACAGAGGGGAACAGTTTTAACGTCCAATGGGGATATAATGAATAAAAGTTAACCATACTTGTTCATCATCATCAGTCGATAAACGTCGACGGTTGGACATCAACGTATAATATACATGTGAGCACGATCAATTATATATATATGTGTGTGTGTATATAACTTATAACTTAAATGTCCCTTTTATACGCAATAGTACTTTTAATTTAAACTTAGGTTTCTATGGCCGTAACCACCACTAGACGTTTATCAATCAGCTGATAATGATGGCGGTGAAAATAATACGTCAATAATTTCAATTAAAATTCGTTTATCAACTTATGAGAGTCGGAATATTCTGAATGTATAGACTGCCTACTCACTTAACAACGAGTGAAGTGTTAGCACAACGTGGATAGTGAAAGACCGATTAGGAACTACGACGCTATATACTAACGCGTTAAACCTAGAGCTAAAGAAACAATCAAATATATTATTTTATGTTGATAACACTACTTCATTAATTATAAATTGGCAACATTTTGAATATGGCAACACTGAACAAACGTCCGGCCTGTCTCGTGTCATTCGTGCATTGGCTACAGAAGCGCGAGGACCGTTGGTATTAAATTATTTCAATACAATTGTTGTGTTTCAGTGTTTAATTGTTTATAAGTTGTGGATAAAATCATAACTATCTATTATTTTGTTCAAATTGCTATTTGCTACTAGCAGTAGCTTTCTGTTCCCGGAAACGTCTAGGTAGGTACCATCGCAGCCGACGAGCGGCAGTGTGCAAACAATCCCGTGTTCCGGTTTAAAGAGCGCTGTAGCTAGGGTAATTACTGCGATAATGCGTCTTAACACCTTATGTTTGAAGACGACCAGCACAATGTGGTGCATTATATACCATCCTAAGTAACGCCATGTTGTTATGGGCAGGCGAATGATTTACCATCAAGTGAACATCTCAGTCATCTCGTCGCTTCATTAAATAAGAAAAATAGAGGATAATTACAATATTGGTATCGGAAAGCTTTGCTAGATTTAAGTGGCAGTGGACAGGGTACATTGCCCAAAGGATCGAAGGTCTGCGCGGTGCTGAAGGAAGACGTAGTGCTGGGAGGCTCCTCTCTATAAAGTGAACCTACGATTTGGTTAAGTTAACTGGATGCGGGCAGCGCAGTAATGATCGGTATGGAAGTCTTTGGGACGGACCTATGTCCAACGATCATCTATCGGTTAATGATAATGATAATGGTGATGATGATGAAACATATAACACATCTCTATTTTTTAATGAAACATAACATTTGTATGTAGGTGGATAAGTCCGAACATATACGTAGCGGAGCGTAAATGAAAAACCAGCATTGCGAATGAACAGACCCTCCTGCCATATAATCAAGATTGTCCATGCCCGTGCATTCATTACGGAGGTTGTACGTTAAAACGAGTGTAGCTTTCATACCGTTGCTTAGTTCGTTTTGATTTTATGTACGGATAGAGTTTCTGTATGTATATATATATAAATGATTAACATTTTGATTTTTTATATTCTAACAATCGCACAACTCACAGCACCCAAGCTAAGTTCCCCTGCTCGCGGTCCACCCTGCTAATCAACAAACGAGGCTGTGGCTCCCAACAATTCGTATTGGGCCAACGTGGTGGGTAATGGCCTAAATTCCTCCGTATGAACCTCTACAAGGAACGATCTTTAGTGCTTGACGATACCGAAAGCCGTGGTGACTGTGGTAAAAGTCGCAGGAAGACACTGGATACGGGCAGCGTAGAACCGATCGATGTAAGATCTTCGGGGGAGGCCTATGTCCAGCAGTGGATGTCTGTCGGCTGATGATGGTGATTGTAAAAATCCTTGTGAAACAATTTTTTTTATAAATTTGTTAGAACCAACACAGTTGAATTCTTACTTTCCTCAACAACTTCATCACAAGCCGACACAACAACTTAAAGTGTGACTAATCACAATGTAAATATCTTAACTTTAGTAGACACTAAAATAATTATTTATTATTATAGTATTTTCTTTTTTATCCTTTAAAGCTATTATAGTTAAATTTGCAAGGTATTTGTATCGGAGAGCGCGGGTTCGATCCCCAAGCTGGAGCTTCCGGTGAAGGAAACATTAAGCGTAAAATCTACTTGTTCCAAGAATGACAGCTGATTTGGGCACGTGACTGCTCTTGACCAGCGGGGTGGGTAAGTGACCTTGGCTTTCTCCTTACGAGAGAAAGTGAATACCAGCGGTGGGAACACCAAATGGGCTCTTATTATTACTACTTTATTATAAAATATTATTAAAAGAGTTAAACACGCTTTTAAGGTTTCATCCATTTTTAAACTTGGTAGAAATAAATTGAATTTCCGGTTGAACTTTCAATCATTAAATAATACATATATATCACGCCTCGTTCCCAGTAGAGTAGGCAGAGACCAGCTCTCTATTAAATAATATTATATATGAATATATTTGTAGTTTTTATAAAAAAAAAAAAACTGTCTTAAGTATAGTAGCACTTCAAATAATGACTAGATTACAATACTTCCTTAAATGTCATAATTTTTACTCTCCGTAATGAAAATCTGTTAAAGGCAATAGCCGTAATTGAATTTGGCATAAATCCCTCTACAACGAGCAATTAGAGTCCACATAAAAACCAGTGACCACCCACGATCCCTAAATACCTTTCACTTTTATGTCGCTCAGCAACAATTGATTCCTACAGTCTGTCTGCGGTGATGCGTCCCAAGTCATACAATTAAAGCGATTACAGTTTAACCTATGTGTATATATATATGTACACAAATATATACATACATAGATTATAAACTATCGTTTCGTCGTATCAATATGTTTAATTCGTATCGAAATTTGTATGATATTATAACAAAAAAAAGCGAGAAGAAGAGAAAGACGTTCACCTAATGGTAAGCGTTATGCCTGCCCATAACAACGTGGCGCTAGTTAAAATGATATACACTATCACTAGCTACATTGCCCTTCAGTAACTTGGTAATATTTTCACACTGTTTGGCAGCACTGTAGAAAAGGTGCTGCGGTGGTACCTACCTAAACAGTCGATGTCGACTAAACCAACCAATACAAAAATTATACCATGTCTAGTCCGTTTTCCTTTGTTTTAACGACAAAGCAACAAGGCCTGCGAAAAATGCACCTAATGATATTGAAGGTCTTTGTAGCTTTTGAACTACTGGAGTAGATTTAACATTTTATGTCTTAAGAGGATGAGCAGTTTATTGGAGTATTCTATCTAGGTTCAAATTGTTATAGGCTCGTCTCGCAACTTTGTCGATAAAACGTCTAGATTGTGAAACGCTCTAATTTATAAAAAGCCTATTCATTATTTTATTAAACACTCTTTTCTTATACTTTTTTCTTGTAGGAAATTTCACATCGGTAATCATTTGGCAGTAGAGGCAATTGTAGAGTTATGCCTAACTCTTACCAGCTAAAACCCCACAGTGTACCACTTTTGGCAGAAACCATAGGAGCGCTTTCACAACGCACAACGGTGGTTCTGTCTGCGATAGACCTTGAGGAGGCATGGGGTGGTGTTTCACCTTCGGCACAATTAGATGAAAATTTCAATTGATATATAACCGTCGAATATCACCGTCGCGCTGAACTGATACAATAAATTAATGATGTCGTCTAAAACTTAACCCGTGACATCTCATGTTTTACACTATCGCCGGCGTAGTAAAGAAAGCCCCCCCTGGAGTCATTGCCCTGTGGAGTGGGCGCGCCAGCTGAAAACCGAGCTTTCAGAGCTGACTACACCGACGCCTCTACTCCTATGTTTTTTTTTTTTATTACGCCGGGTAGCTATTTAAAAAAGCCTGTTGTCTCTCGTCCGTAATGGGAGATTGACTTTTGTTGCAACGGTCGACTAACTGCGCTGTAGGTTAACGTAATAGTGAAATATAACTTCTCTGTAACAAGTCTACTTTTATTGTTGTAGGTCTTGCAGGAGCCGGTATAAGTAGAGTAGAAGAATATAGTATACAAGGAATTATTTTACTGAAACGCTTTGTGTCTTTGTCTTAAGGTAACAAACAATATATTGCAGTGTATATTGAACTGTGTAAATGTAACTACGATTCTTGAGATGGATGTGCGGTGTGATAAAGAAGGATAACATTAAGAATGACTGTATTAGAGGAAGTCTTCAAGTTGCTGCAGAGACAGAAAAATTGAGGAGCAAGCGGTTAGCGTGCTGCGGGCATGTGCGGAGGGATGAAGGACATATAACAAAGAAATTAATGAGAATAAACGTGGATGGTTATAAGGGTAGAGGAACACATACGACGCGTGGATAGATTGTATGAAAAATGATATGGGTAAGAAGAGTGTGAATTCAGATATGACTGCTGATAAAGGATATGGAAGAGAAGTACATACTGTGCCGACCCCACATAGCTGGGAAAAGGACAGGAGTAAGAATTGTGTAAAAAAACTTAATGGTGGTAGGCGTCTGTCCCTAGAGACCGTCTAGATAGGTAGGAACGTCAAGCAGTTGTGTGTAAACATTAATGAGTTCCGGTTTTAAAGACGCCGTACCTAGCGAACTATTGCGGTAACGGGACCTAACATTTTATATTTCAAGACGAGCTCAGGTGTATAACATCCTTACTTGCCGGGTGTTGTTATGAGTAGGCGTATAACTTACCATCAAGTGAATGCGTCGATCGTAACTTCATCATATAAAAAAAAACTGTTGAGCTTTTTTTTTAATTAATTGCTCGTTTTACTAAAATATATACTTGCTTAATAACATATCTCAAGCGAGCAAATGTTACTGTGTTACATGTTACACTGAGTTATTGATGTTAGACAGCAAACGTTACCGGAAGTACGGTCTTCTAGGAATATTTCCACGTTAAAGCTGTTCAATGTTGTATTTACACCATAAGCTGTAATTAGGTAGGCGAGGAGTGAAAGGGTCGCGTGAGGGCCCATTGGGCGTTACCCTGGGCCATCATAACGGTTAGATGGCGCATATGAGCACTCTCGAACCATCATTAATAACCGGGAGGCACGCCATTGGGAGTGACTCCCCGAGGTTATGATAGCAAAACTAAAATAGTTCTTTAAAGGCGCAAGTAAATATTAAATTATTTATATAGTTTACAGTTAAATGTAAATATCATAACAAAACAAGTTTTTTTATGGTGGACTCTACAATATTTTTGACGAAGCAGTCGATATATTTAGCTGATGGTAAATGATGCGCTCGCCCGTGATAACACCTCCTTAGTAAGGATGTTATACACTCCACCACACTATGCACCTCGCTTTGAGACATAAGGTGATAATTCTCTTTACACCCAGTAATTAAACTAGCTACAACTTCCTTCAAACCGGAAGACAGTAATGTTTGCACACTAGTTTCGGTAGAAAAAGGTTACCAATAATACATAATGTAAAAAGTAACTTAACGTAGAAATTAGAAGAAATATTAGTAATGTGAGAAAAAATGTAAATGGAGTTTAAATAGAAAAAAAAGTTTTCCGCCATGAAAACTCTACCTCTGGTGATGAAGTTAGCAATTGCTGATGTAAAGAGAGACTGTTAATATAGTCGAAGTCACAATTATTAACTATACCGTCATGTAGTGTTCATGATCATATTATTCTTGATAGTGTATCATACCTGAAACAAAGAAATGTAATTAATTAATATCTGGGAGTAAAAATAAAAAAAAAATTAAACGCTCCTCGCTGAGACATAAGATTTACTGGTACCTTGGTAACCAGTGGTAACCGTGTTCTGGTTTTCAAAGGCGCTGTAGCTATTTAAATTACTGGGTTATCGATACTACATCTGTCTCAAAGCGATGAGCGTAAAGTAGGGCAGTGTATGTCATCCTAACTAACGTTAATGTCATGGATATGCTGTATCAATTACCATCAGGTGAACATCCCGCTGTGGAACTAAAGTCACCGACATAGCCCAAAAGATTGCTAGGCTTAGTGCGCATCGCACATTGCTCGAAAAACTGACAGCCGATGGGACAGTAAGGGTCTTAACTGGAGGTGAAGTACCCGTAGACGTAGTACCGGAAGTCACTACATAAGCTGGACCGATGATCTGGTTAAAGTTGTAGGAAGCCGCTACATTCGGGCAGCGCAGAAACAATTGGTGTGGAGAATTTTGAGAGAGGCCTATGTCCACCAGTGAGGACGTCTATCGGCTGATGATGAACATCGCTATCGTCTCGTCGTTTTGTAGAAAAAAAAATGTTAAATCTCATTACCACAGTAAGTTCACTAGCTACAGCAGCCTTCAGTAACCAGCAACAGAGACCTATCATGTTTCTTCGTGCCTGTGTAAATGTCTGATGCCTTCGTAACCTCAGGCTGCAGCCGCTGCCGAACAAAGGGTGGAGAATGGCGATAAATCAAATACACCACCGGCGAGTGCACGGCGCCATTAGTAAACAAACAAAGGAATAGAACCACCGGCACAATAAATTCGCGTTCAGCGAGCAACTGGGTCAGTGGCGCCCCCAAATGGCAAAGACGGTTGGGGTAACCAGATTTTTAGTACTTAAGCGGACATGGACTTAACCGAATGATGTGAGAAATACGAGGAAAAATAAATCACATATTATTCTCTTTCTATTTTCTCATCTCTCTTCAATTGTATATAAAGTACTAATCATCGAGTTACCTGATAGTTGTACTAGGTAAGATAATAACACTGTACCACATAGCGCTTATATTCTCTAGACAAGTTATTAATTCTCATTACCTCAGTAACTTTATCAGCTACTAATGCCCTTCAAACCGGAAGATAATAAATATTTGCATACTGCTGTGTGGCCGGCAGAGACTTACCACAATCTACCTACTGCCGGTAGGTCTCCATTGCTCCACTGAAAGCTCTTATTTCCGCCGCCAAAAAGCATTGTGCAAACATTACTATGTTCCGGTTTAAACGGCGTTGTAACTAGTGGATTTGCTTAATATTATGACGAGCACAATGTGATGCAGTGTATATCACATTACTTATCATCAAATGAATGGCTCCACTCGATGCGTCGATTTGTCTAATAAAAAAATACTGTCAGTTTGAGACATGATAGGGTAAGTCTGTTACCGCAGTAATTTCCCTAACCAGCGTCCTTCTAACAAGTGTTTGCCACAGTACTGTTAGACTACGGATATAGGTATCTGCGAATTATATCAAAACTAAGATATTTCCTTATGAAATATTTATTGACTGGAGCTCAGTAATAAAGCGGCACCACCCGAGTCGATCCACAGCAATAATCGCGTTACACAACACCGCGAAATCAGTGAATACCATTAGCGATACTTTTTTTTTGGTTACTCTGCACTCTTAAGCCTCTTTGTACTCGCCGCGCGCTAACGTCTTATATCGGCACGTAACTGTACATACTTAAGTTGGAAAGTACCGAAAAAAAAAAATGGCCGACTTAATTGCTATTAAAGAAATCCGTATAACAACCACTTATACTATTAACATCTCTTTAACATAAACTGATAATATTATTATTTTTTAAACATATAACTGTTTCACGTTATTTATTTAAACACGCCATACTAACGCAACTAAATGTATAGAGTACGGGCGCAGGGCTGACTAAGGCCTGGGAAACCTAGGGCCCGTAGTTTTAGGGCCCGAAAATTAGAACCAAAAAACCGTGTATGTCATGACTGAAAACTAGGTCCATAATTATATTGTTGCCTAGAGCCCGTTTTAACCTTAGTCCGCATTTAGAACGGCGTTATGTGAAAGAAACAATAATAGGTTCAGGGTATGGGATGTTCTAAGGAGGAGAAGTGTATTTATTTCCGGTGTGTCAAAGCGTCTTGAGATATTCAATCCATGAATTGTTTTTAAGCAAACAGTTTTTCCTGTTATTTTCATCCCATATATAAAATCAGCCGAGTAGAAGGTAGAACGGCAGACACATTTCCGGTGACCGTAACTGAAGCACCGTGCTTGCACATGGAACTGTGCCGGCACACATAACCAATCGGTTTATTAAAGCAACGCGCAATTAAACCCAAGAGCTGAGCCGAGCAGCAACGATAAGCCCGGGACCCCGGCGACCCAGCGCCGCGTCTGACGACACAATTACAATGTCTCAAGGTTCATTTACACTGGCTTCTTGTATCACAAATCCAATTTTATGTAGGTAAAAGTTGGTCACTGCGAACTCGGTGATTATCAATAATCATTAATGTAATCTTCAAGGAATCTTCAGGTTTAATATACAACCTAAAAGAATTGATTCATAATATGGCTGAGTAATTTTAGACTTTCTTTTGTGAAGTACTACACTAGTAAGTTGTTAAGCAAAGTATTTTTTTTTATTGAAGTTATTAACGTTAACACTCGTTCACTTTGTGAGCGTCAAAATCTACCACCAGCCATTCGCCAAAATGGTTGGGACCTAATAAGAATAAGCGCAATAAGATCGGTAGGTGTATTCTTCTTATCTGGCGTAATATATACATATATATATATATATATATATATATATGCAAAAGACATGTTGGCAGACGGCAGAGGTCTTGGTGTTAGAAACAAAGGACTTTGCCGGAATCACATCCGCCGAGAAACCTTTCCACCTCATGCAAGACTCGATTGTTTTCAGAGTTGACCAGCTA
Organism: Troides helena; assembly: GCA_029286815.1. NCBI lineage: Eukaryota > Metazoa > Arthropoda > Insecta > Lepidoptera > Papilionidae > Troides > Troides helena. The sequence continues at coordinate 10,787,839 of JAGSMV010000013.1, read as the reverse complement.
ACCTTCAGGCATGAAGAGGCACAGTAGGAAGGAAATATACATATATGTAAAAAAAATTTGATTTATTTGTTCGTCAATCACGTGAAAACAGGTGAACGTATCCGCACGGGAACGTGTCCATTCGATGCGGAATGATTACTTTATTTATTTAATTAAAACTGTTTATAAACTTTATCATTTGGTATTTATTGTTTATGTGGTTGCTAAGCTAAGGATGGTTGCTATTGTAATAAGTGAGAGCGATCTGAAAAACAGGATTTGTAAGATTCTTGTGGAGCATGAAGTAGATTTCTGCTGCTATATGCCTGTGCCTTATATCTGAGGAGGTAGTGCTCACCTCTATTTATCTTTTCTCTTTACGATGTTATGCTATATTTATCTCCTATAGTCGGCTACTCCCAGAGCACAGTGGACACTGGAGTCAGTGGACGACGAATACGATTTGAAGAGATCATATTGTCATGGAGGACAACACTCCAGTAACTCTGACCACAAATTTTAGATTTCTTTATAAAATTGAATATGTGTACAATCATTATTTAATCTTATACAAAAAGACAGTGTTTGTATAATTAAAATACGTTTTTCTTATATCAAAAGTTTCCTCAGTCAAGTCACTTCAATGTAGATTCTGTAGCAAAGTTTTTTCGTATCATAAACCTACCTCTTGAAGACTACAGCGAGTGGAGGAACGTGGTCAAGAGTACCCACCTAAACATGCATTGAACTAAAGAAACCATGAGATATTGATATTTAATAATAACGCAGAAAGTAATAGTTTCTCTATTCTGTTATTTAAGACTTAGGTACGAAAACTTTTTTTTCTGACAAAATCTAGTTAAATGTTATTTGTCAGTTTTTCTTTAAGCAAATATATAATTGTTATAGGAGGGGAACAGCATTACTATATTTTAAGTAAGTAGATAGAGTGAAGTCTATAGATCTAAAAATAAAACAAATATACGAGTGGTATATTTAAAAAAAAAACGCTCTCATAACCCAACCCCGTCTACATATGAATACAGTGTTTATTATTAGAAGTTCATTGGAACAAAGATAATAATAAAGAAAAACATCCCGTCCCGCTCGCACACTTGCATTGTACGGTGCATGTATGTCTTAAAAATATGAATGCGCCGGCGCCGCTGCGTTTGTATTGCGGATATGTTGATAAGCGGTGGCGGGTGTATTTTTCTTATACCCATTTTTTTCCGAGGAAACGAAAGTAAGAGCGAGTGACGTTCAAATTATACGTTATACACCTGCCCATAACAATCTGCTAGTTGTAATGATATAGACAGCCTCATATTGTGCTCGTTGATATAGGATGTTAACATTAATTCCGTTAATTCACTAGTTAAAGAGCCTTTCAAACCGGTACACAATAATGTTTCTACACTACTGTTTGGCGGCAGAAATAGAAGATGCGATGTTACCGATCTAGATGGTTCCCCGGCGATAGATATTTACCACGACGAAGGTAACATATATTGTAGTGTTTGGGGGGTTGCTTTATACATCCACCTAGCTAACCCGCCCTACTAGCTAGAATCCCCATATTATCAATTTACCCAATAAACAAATATTTATTATTTCCGGCTGTCATTATATAAATTTGAGAGTGTATTCTTTGAAAACATACTTAACTATCAACGGCCTTGTTGTCATTTAAAATAATATGAAAAAAAAAATTATGTACTATCAGAGTGTTGTTTTAGCGGTCTTGTGAATGAGGTGATTGTTTTCGGAGTGAACCTGGCAACACAGACGCGCACGCACTGGCGCACGCGCAGCGGCGTGGCGCCCGCTTCCTTCCTGCGTTCAGAGAATCAAAGTCCCGCTACGCTTTGATCGGAACTAAATATACTGTTCAAACAGTTCAAAACGGAAGTAGTCTTGTAGACGTTCTTACAAACAACGGTCGTATCTTTGTTTTATTAACGATACTTACGAATGAGCTACTATTAGTTTAATAAAAACTCGTTCTACTGAATAAACCTTGGAAAATATTATCATCGTCAGCCGATAGACGTCCACTGCTGGACATAGGCCTTACCCAAAGATATCTACGTCGATCGGTTCCGCGTTGCTTGCATCCAGTGGGTTACCATGATTCTCCCCAGATTGTCGGTCCGCCTTGTGAGGGGCCTCCCAACACTACGTCTACCGGTGGTACGCGGACGCCACTCGAGGACCTTACTGCCCCTTCGGCCGTCGGTAGTTCGAGCAATTTGCCCTGCCCACTGCCACATAAGTTTAGCAAACTTTTGGGCTATGTCGGTGACCTTAGTTCTTCTGCGGATCTCCACATTTCTCATTCGATCGAGCAAAGAAATTCCGATTATAGCCGTCTCCTTGCCCTTTGGGTAACTTTGAGCCTTTTTATAAGGCCGGTAGTAAGGAGCTACGTCTCGGATCATTATGTCAACACTGGCAACACGCCACGCAAGTCTTTTGTCTTCAGATACTTTAGGGAGTATACACAACACAAAAAAGCCACTGCAAATAATAAAATGCTGCGATAGCACGGGACAAGCAATCAAACCGGCCTACAGATGAACATGAAATACGAAATCAGAGACAATGAGCCGGACGTTTTGCAAACACAGTGATTCATGTGTAACGTCCGTTGATATATTTTTTTATGTTTATAGAAACTGTATCAGTACACGACCAGCAAGACCTCTTAACCTGGGTGACCTTTAACACATATTCCTCTCAAACATAAAAAAACATGGATGCTGTACATGTAGTAAATATATACTCGTATATACATATAAGAGATATCATTTCATTAACTCATCACGAGATCTCTGAAACTATTAGATATAAACACTTAAAATTTGGTAGATATATTGATTCAGCAATATATAGAGCTATGCTAAGAATACATTTTGTAAATTTCCATTCCCAAACGGAATTGCGGGGGTGTTAATAACGGAAGGAGTCCGAGAGGCAGCGGGCAACTCCTGGGCAGGATTATTCCTGACAAATATAGAGTCTACATTACAAATCTAACTACATTTCGGCTAGCAAAGCAGACAGGGAACAGCTAGTAAATTATAACATGTTATTATTCTCCCGATGGTTGGTCCCATTGTCCGATCGATGTCTATTAGTGGACATAGACTGGAAAGACCATGATGATCTAGATGCGGACAGACCAATCGGTGTGATCAGACTAATTTCTGTTACCAATTATTCATAGTAATTTATTATACTATATGAAACTACAATAAAGGTTTTCCTTTAAAGGTATTTTATTTTATCCTGGATTACCTCATTTAGAATAATTCCAGTGCATATTACATCATGTTTGATTGTGCGCAATGGGAAGCCCGGTGTGAAATCCATACTAATGTTAAAATAACAAAGTTCTATGTTGGTACAACGCTGCCTACCGAAAGACCATGTCGCGGTGAATATTCAGTTTAGCGGAGCAGCATCCTGATTAGAGGCAATCAGCCACGTGTTGCGAAGTAGCAGATTAGTGGGACAACGTCGCGTGATTGGCACTCGCATGCCAGAGACTAGATGTGGTTATCCCAGCTAACGAAATAATTTAAATGTTACTACCTTTAAATTTGCAAAATTTAATACAAATACTCAGAAAGTATGGCTTCATATGATAAATCGGATTTTTTTTTGTTTTCAGACTGACGACGTTCAATGATGGTAAATGATACGTCCATCTATCAATAATGGTGCAATTATGAGGATATTCACACTGGACTTCAGACATGAGATGACGAGTATCCTTACCGCAGTGATTTAACCTAGTACTTTTTAAAAACTCCCACCAACCCGCATTGAGTCAGAGTTGTAGAAAATAGCCTAAATCCTCTATAAACCTCTACAACTGACAGTTGTGGGAAGCCGCTGGATGTAAACAGCGCATGACCGATCGATGTGGAGATTTTTGGTGGAGGTCTATGTCTAGCAGTGAACGTCTATTGGCTTATGATGATGACTCTTTAAGAACAGAATACCAAAATTAAAGTAATTTCTACTCGTAGCATAGTTAAAATAGTATAGGAAATAAAATAAAATATAACGTATATATTACTTGTAGTAGGTCTCTGTTGCCGGAGACCGTCTAGGTAGATACCCACCGCAGGTTCTATTTCTGCCGTAGAACTTCTTCGTATTCCCCTATAACTATTGAAGAACGGACAACAGTTCTGTAAATCAGCTGCGTGACGCATTTTATGCTGGGATAATAGTGCGCAAGTTAAAAGGGGGGTTGATAGAGGATGGCGTCCCCTTACTGCAGGCTGAAGAAACCTAATATGCCTCAAAGCAACGAGCACAATTTGATGCAGTATGTATCATTCTAACTCAGCGTTGTTATGGGCAGGCCGATTACTAAACGTCAGGTGAACGTATTGCTGGTGTCGATGCTTCGTCGAGTAAAAAAATTTAACAAAGGGGAGTCAAACTACTCAATCATTAAGAAGCTGTTCGAGTTTTGGTTCAAGTTATTTCAAGTCATATCGCTGAGAAAACTGTCATCCTAACCAAATACGACAAAGAGGACACATCCTTACTTTCCCGTAGAAGTTGTCACCGCAGTCAGTTTTCCCCGTCAACTAGCGCAACCGGGCCAGCGTGACAGATCCACATTGTCCCTCGCACGATAATGATTGATCCACGTGACTCACATCACCAGCAGCACCGTCACGCCACAAATCCCATCCACAATGGTTCGGAGAGCTAATACTGTTGCAATCACTCATAGACAATGAGTTCTATTCCACAACGCAGCGGTAATAATGGTGCGTTAGTTTCAACGGGTACGAATATGCGAAAAAATTTCTAACAAAAATACCTGCCGAAATTTTCAGCATTGTTCCAACCACAGCGACAGGATATATCTGGCCGTTGCTTTCAGAAAGTTATTTCGGTTCGTCTCATGGAAAACTACTGTACAAATACTGCCGGAGATCATCAAGGTAGGTGCCAATTTATCTGGGAGTTTCGGTTTGAAGGGCGTTATAGCGAGTGTAATTACAGGGTTAACGAGACTCAACATCTCCCAGGCGACAAGCGCAATAAGATACTATATATACCCTGTAGTAGCCTACTATACCTACCTATACCTTAACCAGCATTACGTTGCATGTCCATAAAGCAGGCGTATCAAGGACCTTTAGGTAAACATCTCGTTCGTTTCATCACATAATAAAAAAAAAAACACTTCTAAACATTCCCACCAAAGGCATTCAAGGTCGTTCTCTCACAAAGAGAGTCAATTCCATTGATCCACTATGTCGGCGTAGCGATAGGTGTAAGCTATCGCCATATACACGATAGCTGTTCCTGAACCGAGCTGGTTTCCTTCACCGCAACACTACAGATTAGACTAGCTATTTCCTCATTTAGATAATTTTGCAAAACAAATTTCATAACAGCTACTCTGAGTACATTCTAGATATCTGAATTACATCATCACACTGAAACTTGGTACGGTTTTTATTATCATTAAAACAATTTATGATATATATATATGTATGTATGTACAATTTATGTTTACGCTTTACTGCTTGTTGAACCGGCAATTGGTAGACCACGTCTACAAAGATCGTACTAATCTAGGTGCAGGAACACACTAGAATTTAGATCATATATTGGCAAGCGGATGACTCATATCAGCTGATGTAACAATCCAGGGAATATTTCAAGGAATCGTTACTCTAAGACCTGTCGCACTGAAAATAATTTTGAGAGGACCATCTTCAACAGTAGACATCAATAGACTGAAGAGATGAAGAGTACTATTATTATTCGTTTAACTATTTCTATCGCCTCTCATGTAATGCTTTCTTCTACGACATCCTGCAAAAGGCTAAATAGCTCACTGAACTAATAGTCAGAGCGTGCAGCCTTCATTACGTAGGTCGCGGGTTCGTATCTCGGCATGGGCCGATGACTTTAATATTTAAGTTAAGTACATTTGTGAACTTTAGTAAAATAAGCGAAATACAAACGATGAAGGAAAACATCGCGAGGAAGTGTGTGTGAAGTCACCAATCCGCATTAGGCATTAGGCCAGTATGGTGGCTATGGCTCACCACCCTCGTATTGTGGGTAGGCCTTTAATCCCAACAGTGAGAATGTTAGTTGGCTGTTGAAATCCGGCAAAGGACATCTGCATCCCCTGTCATAACAAATCTAGAGTATATTACGATGCAGTATCATTAGTCACCGTTATCATAGACTATTTGAACATGAACCGCTATGAAATCTATAAAGCAAACATCTTTATAACAATAGCCGCCCATCCACGGCATCGCGTTAAGACAATGGTGACTAAGTGTATGCACTGCCTAACAATGATACCTTATAAACATACACCATTTGATATATGAATCACGTTAATTTATAAATTATTACCCATGAAATGACTCTGGTAGCAACCCCACGCTGGCTCCCACGGTTTATGGGGAGCGTCCTCCAGGTGGAAAATGATGCAAGGGTCGGTGGTACTAAGCTAAACTAACCGGCTATGATTATAAATATATCACACGACTGTCACTTAAAGGTAAAATAATTAAAGAAAAATAACGAAGACGTTCACTAGAAAAGATCTTGGCTTAAAATCTATGCTAATAGCGTATTAAAGTTACACCTTGGCTACGTTAAACAAGTATGTAGACAATAAGTACATAGGAGATATCCACCTCATACTCATCACGATATCTCTGGAACCATAAGGCCTACACTTGAAATTGGGTATGAATATTCTTTTTACAGAGTGTAATCAGCTAAGAACAGATTATATGGAATGTTACCCCCTTTACCTAGGTTGCGGGGGTGTGACGGCCAGCACATCCGGCGGGGATCAACTAGTTATAATAACATAGAGCAATCCCATTGTTGATTCACTCTAACGGTGATTAAGGTTTAATTCTTTATGGTAATCAATTGAAATATCTCGTTAATCACTTCCATTATCCATTGATTATTCACTATTTTATTATTCTTGAAAAAAAAAATTATTACAAGCCTAAATAAAACAATACAACCATAGCGTCTTGTTTTAACAGGTTATTCAACCTCTTCATGTAATCCCGATTTTCTTTAAGAACAGCTTTAAAAAACGGTCCTACATCTGATAAAATATTTTACCTCATTTATCCAACTCTTGGAAAATTATTTTACTCCAACCACTAGTAATTTTTTGTGGAAGTGTTCTATATGAGATCTGTAAGACAATAAGATAGTTATAATAGGCTCATCTGTAACGGTTAGTCTATCGCTTTATTACGGTCTTACCTGATGGTTAAGCGGTAATTCTTTGATTGATAAAGCGCACTAGTCTAGTAGTAGCCTTTTTACTCTTTTATAGATTCCCTCATCATACCTCACACCAGTTCTATTTATGATAGATAAGAGCAAGTAAAGAAAAAAGAGATCTACTCTGCCACGCAGTCAGGCCATGCGTCAGATGCGTTTATAGAACTATCGATACGGCACCTTTCAGATTGTTTTTTTTTATACTACCTCAAATTTTTCAGACTAGAAAATGTTAAAATTCCGGCTCATACTACAAAAGTAGAGCTCAAAAATATATTGACAACACAAAGTTTACTACTATTTCTATTACATTAATTACTATCCAATACCAAGATTAGTATTTCTACTAGTCTACTCCATGTTTGCGAGGGTACATACGAGGGGATTCGAGCGATTTCCCATCACGTTAGCCTAATGCGAATTAGTAGTAACGAGAGCTTCGTTTGTTGATTAGCAGGATGTACCCCGAGCAGGTGCTTGGTTAAAAGTTTAGTTTTAAATAATTACTTTCCTTTCCTCCTTCCTTCTTCCTCAATGAGAGCAATAAAATAGTTAATCCATTACTATGTTCTGAACAGAATCCACTAGGTCACTGTTCTGTAGAACAGTGAATATTCATGAACAAAATAAACTATTCTTTATGTATTTGTTTTTAGTTAATCTAATGTGTTTTTTAAAACACTATAATATAAATTAATAATAACTAAAAAAATTTAAATGCAACATTGAGCTTTGATGAAAGCTTATATCTTTATATTGAACTTTGACAAGTTTCAATTTTAATGTACAATATAACTGGTTTTACTGGTATACTCTCCGTTGCCGGAGACCTTTTAAGTACCACCGCAGCAGTAATTGGAGCCGACAAACATTACTGTGCAAACATTACTACGTTCCGATTTGAAGGGCGATGTAGCTAAAGAAATTACTGGGGTTACGAGAATCAACATCTTATGTTCAGTTTATAACATCCTAACTGGCGCCACGTTATTATACGCAGTCGTATCACTTACTATTAGGTGAACTTTCCGCTCGTCTCATCGCTTCGTAGAAAAAAAATGTGACTGTAGACATTTGTTGAACACTTGCGCTGAGTGCGGATTAATGATCGACTTTCCGGTCGGCCCCGACGAAAGTGGAGTACAGTGTACATTCGGTACTCGGCATAACGTCCCTCGTCTCCTTATAAGGCTGCGAGGACCCGTTCGTGTATCACTGACCATATACGAGGTGCTGCAAAAAAGCGACGACCTTCGCGCACTTTCATAAACAGCGTGCTTTTGTGCAGGTTGGGAGCTAAATTAACTGTAAATATTTTTTTTATTCAAACGAATCGAAAACACTAGCAAGATAATCACCTTATGGTATGTACAACGGTCGACAAATAATACACCACCATCTGACCTTCACCTAGAAATGTTGTCTCCTTACTCCAGTAATTTCACTAACTACTGCGACCTTCAAACCGGAACACGATAATATTTGCAAACTAGTCTGTTACGGTAGAAATAAAGCCTGCAGTGGTAATGGTCCTCTTCTTTTCAAAAAGCAAAATTGTGAATATGACAACATGTTTTATATTTTCGCTGTTAAATATTTTAAATTATCATCCGAAAGACGTCCACTGCTGGACATTGCCTCTCCCAAAGACCTCCACATCGATCGGTCGTGTTCTGCCCGAGTCCATCTGCTTCGCGCGACCTTACAGTCACCATGATATCTGGTACCGCCGAGCACCTGGTGCCGTCGTTTGTAGGAATTTATACCTGTTGACCCAATGCGGATTGGTGGGAGCCAGAGCCTCGTTTGTTGATTAGCAGACTGCGCCACGAGCACATGAGGTTGGCTTGGATCCCGTGAGTTATTGTACGGGACCGCTTACACCCCAAGTTTTAAATTCACCACATTATTCATATGAAAATATAGTATTTTTGTGATTTTGTTTAAAATGGCGCTCGATCGTTTTCCAAATCGCGAGTTGAATATATATGATGTAAAAAAAAGCACGCATACGCATTATGAATGCAAAAGATAACAGTCGTGTTTGTTCGCTGGAAACCATTTCAGCTTCGTGATGTTACTGAACACCGAACAGCTGTCACAAAAGTAATATGAATATTAATATTTGTGGGACGGTACATATGAGATATCTCATCATCACCATCATCAGCCGTCAGACGTCCACCTTGAGATGTACACAGGTTTGTCCTAATGTATACGTCATATAATTTTGATTAAAGTTGACCATCTGCCTGGCACCACAGAGGTCCGTGGTACACTTCCACGTCGCAAGAGTTTTTATTCCAGGAGCTCATAAGACGGATACAGCGATAACTTGATGGTAAGTGATTATCATACACATAATAAAGTAACTCTAGTTAAGATGATTCCACTGCTATGTGCTCTAGTAATTGCTTCAGCTACAGCGCTCTTCAAACCGGACCACACTAATGTTTGCACACTACTGTTTGGCGGCAGAAATAAGAGCTATGGTGGCACCTAACTAGGCGATCTCTGATAACTGAGACCTATAAGTAAAGCGGAGGACTGATCAGTGGGAAGTTCACTTGTAACCCTGCCCGCTACTACCATTATATTGTAAACCTGCAGAAACATTGTTCCGGATGTAAACAAATTAGAGCCGGAGTATTTATTTACAATATCCTTGTCTATATGTATATATATATATATATATACCAGTCGTTTCCTATTCGCTTTGTTGGACCCAAACACCCTCACATCTTCCTTTGGGGAATCCATTACTGGCTGACCTCTAATTGACTGAAGCAATATATGGATATCTCATATATATATATATATATATATGTATGTATGTATGTATATATATATATATAAATTAGTTCATAATGTGTTAAAAATATTAAATATCGCCATTTTCTTATCAACGAATAAAACAATATAACCGATGCAACATACACAGTACGGTATCTGTATGAATCATTATTTGTAATGAACAATGGTTTATTGTTTTTTTTTTTTAATTATTGACACAACTGCTTCATAAAATAAAGACATTGAAAATTACGTCTCCACAGCCTTATCATCTATAGATAGTTATTTACCAGCAGGGGCAGGAGTAGCACAGGATCGAAATGTCTGATTTATATAAATAAAATATGTGTTTAAGAGCTCTCGGATATAAATTGTGCCTTAGTGTGTCGCAGCCCTTAAAGGTCTCGGCTGGCGAGCACATGTGCCGGTGACGTCACCGGCGGCCGTCAGTCAGCTGGTTATATGGCAGCCGCATTATCCGTAGCTGTCGGTGCTTAATGCTGATTGATATATACGAATGCAAGCTTGAGCTGTTTAAATATCAATCGTTAGAACTTTAGGTAGCAATGAACAGTAATCTTTAGGAGAGGACCAAACGAAATAGTCGTAGTGTCAAAGTCTTGTAGCGACGTGATAAAGGGTCGATGAACTTATTACGCATTGTTCATTGACACTAAGTAATATCAGCTGACCTTCTCAAGTTACAAAAATAAACTGTGTTTGTTATGTGTTAATTATAAGGAAAAAATCTCTCACCTAAACGTCTAATACCGTTAATATTTTTACCGAATATAACCAGCGGCAAACAAAAAACCGAAGCCAATGCAAAATGAGACTATATTTATACTATATATAAACCGCCGTGTACCTGCTACATAACAGACGAGGCTCTGACCACCCACCTACCCGCACTGGGCCAGTGTGGTGGGCTAAGACCCGATTCCTCTCAATGAACTCTACGATGTGGAGATCCTCGAGGGAGGCCTATGTCCGGCAGTGGACGTTTATTTGGCTTATGATTATGATATAATATATAATATATATAATATGGTAAATTTTATTTTTTATTATTGCTTGCTTTAATAATCTAATAAATATTTTTTCTTATAAAATGCGTCCATATTATGTATAGAAAAATGAGTAAGGACTAATATATATACATTTACTTAAACATAATTTTAAATATTCCAGTCATACCTGCATTTTATATACAAAACAATCCACATTATCAGCCAATAGACGTCTACAGCTGGACATAGGCCTCCCCCAAAGATCTCTACATCGATCGGTGCCGCGTTGCTTGTATCCATTGTGTTCCCGCGATCCTCACCAGATCGTCGGTCCACGTTGTGGGAGGCCTCCCAACATTACGGTCGACCAATACAATATTTTATTACCTTTAATGAGTTTTCCAATGGCGCCTTTTGCGATTTGTTTTACTGCAACCTTGGTTACTATTTAAAACCTTGATTTGTTGAATTACATCAAAGCTGTTTCCTCCTTCTCTTCCCTTACCTATTTTGCTGTTAACTAAGTCATGTTCAAGCTGTTTTTTTTTGACCGCAGTCCTAATCCCGTGCCGAGAACAGAGCGCTGTGAAGACGGCTGGTTGACGCGTCATTAAGAGCATATCAGGACAAGCACGACCTTCAGTCATACAGTACACGAAAGAGAAGAGTGTGGTGTGTTGAAGAAGATGTTACTGCATGAACATCTTAACTAGCATTTATTTATTATTATTATATAACACTAAAATCAGGTAAGAACACCATGAAACGCATGAAGAAAACTAGCCGAGTTATATTATATAAAAAAGGTTAAAGTAGTAAAAAAACTCTAGAACTGTCTAAGACATTTGCGGATAGGTTAAAAAGACTGTGACATTTGTTTACAAAAAACAAATTGACACGAATATGCCGCAGAGCATGAAAAGTCGCGGGGGCGGACGGTAACTGCCCGTAACCAGCGGCTGCCACTTTCACCATGAGCTCCGGAGGGGAATAAGGCATTGCATAACAACTATCGGAATGACTAATGCCTTTGACATTCGACTCTATACAGTTTATCCATATCGCATGTTATAGAGGAAACTTTCGATTCCGTGCATTGTTAGAAAGTTTTATTTAAATAGGTTATAGTGTATGACAACGAGCGATGAAGAGAGCTATGCTTGGCATTTCTCTAAGGGACAAAGTCTGGAACGAAGTAATTCGTCGGAGAACTAAAGTACTCGACGTAGTTCTTAAAATCTACAAGCTGAAGTGGCATAGGGTCGACCATGTCTGTCGTGTCAGTGGCGGCCGATGAGGGGTATAACTCTTGGAGTAGAAGCTGTGCACGGGTCGCAGAAGCGTAGGACGCCCTCCCTCCGCATGGACCGATGACATCATCAGAGCAGTCGGAAGTGGGAGGACACGAAAAGCTAAGGATCGCATTTGGTGGAAGACATTGGTTAAGGCCTATATCCATCAGAGGATAAACAAAGGTTGATAATGATGATGTAAGACCACGGTCCTATCTTATGTCAATTAGTGATGAGTAAAATTGTTCTTCGCCTTGCTTTTACGTAAGATCAAGACAGAAGGAACAAGATCTAGACCAAACCCAAGGGAGACCTAATATGCAAGGCCGTGATCAAAAGTAGAAGATTAAACGAAAAAAAATTCCAATGAAATGATAAGTTTAAATATTTATCACAACTTGAACATATGCTTTTCTTCAGGAAACAACGTATACACTAAAAGACTGAATATGCAAGGTCTAGACCGCTACTAAGATTGTCTAAGTCTTGGTATTGTTCTTATATCGCTTATCACCAATTTCAATTGATGATGAGGCCTGATACGGTAGAATATTCTATGATCTGTGATATGTTGTTCAATAAGTTTACCATTCGCAATGATGGACATCTCCACTGCCTTATTTATTATCTTAACTCCAAAATGGTGAATAAAAAGCTATGGATATTTTTTTTATACAATTAAACAACGAGACGAGCTAGACACGTTCACCTGATGGTAAGCGATACGCCTACCTATAACAACATCGTCCAGTTAGGATGATATATACAGCACTAAATTGCGCTCGTCGCCCGAGACGTTAGGTCTCGTAATGAACATAATCATCATCATTATCGACTGACAGACGTCCACTGCTGGACATAGATCGTCGTCGCTTTGTGGGAGGCTTGCCACCACTGCCTCTTCCGGTACGCGGTCGCCATTCGAGGACCTTGTGTGTTTATGTGTGTATTGTGGTACTGCCCGTCGTTACAAACACGCGATACAATACTGATCAAATGAATAAAACCAAAACCAAATAACGTGACCCGTCACAAATCACTATTAACAAATTGAATAACAATCACGAGCCAAAAATCGAATCCGTTACAAAGTGTATTAACAAGCAATCAAAGGGGGCCCTAAACACGAGGCGCGGGCTCGGGGTCGGGGTCGGGGTCCCGCTCTAATCGCGCCCGAGTCACATGCGCGCGGGTCAGTGGCCCCTCTCCTACGCACGGAGCCGGCGTGTGCGAGAAAAGTTTAACTGGCGGACCGATTACTGACGCAGGGAAACAGGCAGCCTACGTCCATACCATAGTGAATACACTGGTTCTCATCCGATCACCGAATTTAGCCAACGCCGGGCGCGGTCAGGTGACCTAAGGCACACCGCGTGACGTTGGCTTAACAGGCTGTGGAACCGGATCCACGAGCCCAGTATCAGATGAGCTGTAAGAGTCAATATTACTTTCAAGCGCTTAACATCTCCAGAAAACAGAAGGGAAAGAGGTTGAAGCCTCTAACTTGAAAATGTCTAAAGTAGTATTTACTGGAGGTAGGTCTCTCAACAGAGAGAAACAGCCCAAACTTTCTAGGTAGATACCACCGCAGCTTCTATCGCAGCCGACGAACAGGACTCTGCAAAGTATTGTGTTCCGCTTTGAAATGCGTTTTAGTTAGTAAAATTACTGGCGGTAACGAGTTTTAGCATCCGATGTCTCAGGCGTTGAGTACAATGTGGTGCAGTGTCTATCATTCTAACTAGCGCCACATTGACATGAGCAGGCGTATCACTCACCATCAGGTAAACGACCTGCTCGTCTCTTCGCATCATTCAATAAAAAAAAAGAATGTTGTCATATTTCATATAACAAACAGTTAAAACTAACCCAATTGTTTTTTTTTTCCATTGAACAAAGCGATGACAAGTGTAGGCCGCTCACCAGGTGCCTGCACCAGATATACACTGCACCTCATTAAGCTCGGCGTTTTAAAACATAGGTTGTTCGGTCTCATTACCTCAGTAATTTCACCGTCTACAACGCCCTTTAAACCGGAACACAATGATGTTAGCCCAGTACTGTTTGTCGGCTGCAATAAACGCTGCGGTGGCACCTACCTGAACGGACTCGGGTAATAGACCTTTCACTAGCGAAATATAGTTAACATAGTCATGTATTTTTTATTTATATATATACAATCTTTATTTGATAACTTATGTATATATTACATAAATATATTATTATAATTGTAAACACAAAAGATATTTAATAGAGTTTATTTGAGTAAGGTTGAAGTAGCACTGTCTGAATATCTCCCATCGCGGCGGGCCCTTCTCACCGACACGCAGTAATATTTCATTAATCAGTTAGATTATTAACGGTACGTAATATTACAGATATTTTAAACTACCGGTTAGTAGCTTAAACACTGTTTTTTTTTGTAATAGTAACATTTGTGTTATTTTAATAAGTGCCTTTGTACCGGCTCCGTAGCGAAGCGGTTAACAGTTTACTTTGTAGACCGCTGATTGGTTTTGAATTGTGATTGGATTTTTTTTTCTAATCTTTACTACTGTTAGCGTTATCATGTAGTAAAATATACAATATTTTGCGTCGATAACAATACTTATGTTAGTTATAAATTAGCAACATTTCGAATATGTCACAGTTGAATAATCGCATGCTTTGTTACAATTTCGTTCTGGGGGCGTATAAAAAAAAAATCGTGTAAACAACATCAATTACAAGTTTTTTATATAACTTTGTTAGAAAGTCAATAGTTAATTTAAATCACTCTCTGTTTTTTTTTAATCGACGATGCAACGAGTCATTCACCGTAAGTAATAAACTTGCGTATGACAACGTGGCGCTAGTTTGATGATATACACGGCACCACATTGCGCTCGTCGCCTGAGATATAAGATGTTACGTCTTGTTACCTTTTTTTATCGTGGAAGAATTTTTAAAAGATACTTCATCTTACTCCCATAAGGGGAAAGACAAGATCACGCGGGGCTTCTACCCACTAAAACACTCGGTAGTCTCCTGCCTCCATACACTCTGACTAAAACATCCTACGGGGGGGCAAAGCCCTCTTTAGAACCCACACTGTGCTACGGCAATTATAGAACACCATGTATTTGCCGTTCTTCCAAGGCTCGCCTATTGAGCTCTGAAGGCCCCCACCCTCAAACCCATCAACCCTTAGACGCTTTTAGTCGTCTTGTATGACAGGCAGGGAATACCTTATCCCTAAATCTTAATATATCGAAACTACAAGGTTGACGTCTCGTTACCTAGCTACAGCGCTCTTCACACAGGAACACAGTATGTTATGGCTGCTATAGGAGCTACGGTGGTACCTGCCTAGATGGTCTCCGGGTACAGAGTACTATCACCAGTACCTATATAAATTTAAATAAAAAAATTCTAGATATTGTCTATAACAACAACCATTTTCCTACTGCAATGTTTTAATATTGTGTAGGGTTTATTCTTCGCTGCCTGGTATATATGATTATGTTTCAAAGAGGAAACATCAAAGAGGTCAAGATGAAAGGAAGCGAACGCAAGTAACGCATCCAGGAGTCATCAACGGCAGATGTTAGCGGAAATCTATCATGGGCGGCAATACAAGTGTTTGCATGTTACGCGTGAAGGGCAAATGTGATTGTAACGATATTTTAAAGGTAATGGCAACTCTATTAGGAGTAGATAATATTGTGCGTTTACGCATACTAAGTATTTTTGTTTTGAATATAAAAAAATACCTACTTCGATATAACATTTGATCTCTTAAGTTTTTTTTATCCAACGTAGCGGGAGACACTAATAAGTGATACGCCTGTCTGTTAGGATGGTATACACTGTACCACATTGTGGTCATTGCCTCCTTAAGACTTAAGATTATAAGTCTCGTAACCCCTGTAATTTCACTATCTACAGTGCCCTTCGAACCACCATCAGCCGATAGACGTTCCACTGCTAGACATAGGCCTCTACCAAAGATCCCCACATCTATCGGTTCTGCGCTGCCTGCATCGCCAGGCATCAGGGGCCGTCATTCAAAGGGGTTCATATGGGGGATTTGGGCCATTTCCCATCACGCTGACCCAATCCCAGTGCAAGTTGGTGGGAGCCAGAGCCTCGTTTGTTGATTAGCAGGGTGCACCACGAGCTGGTGAGGTTACCTTGGGTCCTTCGAATTATTGTTTATTGGTAGAAATAGGCGATTCGGTAGTACCTACCTAGACCTAGACAGAAGGCTTATTTTCTTATATATCATATTATAGTCCGATGCGATTCTCGGTAGTTTACTAGTGGTAGGTATCTTGTGCTGGGTGATCGTCTAGGTACAGCTCTTATTTCTATTGCCAGACAGCGGTGGACAAAAAATACGCATTCTGGTTTGAAAGACGTTCCAGCTAGGAAATTTACGGAAGCAAAGAAATTAAACATCATATGTCTTAAGGCGACGAGCTCAATGTGGTACTGTGTATATTATCTTAACTAGCATTGTTATAGGCAAGCGTGTAACTGACCATCATAGGATCATAACTAACGATTGTAGATTTGGAGTTGTTGGAGGATCTTGTCAAATGCCTGCTGTGTGATGGTCTCTGCCTACCCTATTGGGAACGAGGCGTGATGTATGTACGTATGTGATGGACCACACAGGCCTTCAAGATAACCATGAAAGTGTCTTGTTTACTCAAAGACTTGGAGAGAATTGGAACAGTCTGACAGTGTCAGTGTTTCCGTCTAGGTACGACGTGGGAATTTTAAAAAGAAGAATGAATAGGCTACTACAAGGCTTATGCGCTTTACCAGAGTGACTGATTGTCTACCATAAAATGGAATATTCAAGGGCTGGTCTATATTTATAACAAAAAACAAGACGCGTGCCATCCTGCTCTTCCCTCTCCTGCTTCACAACCTCGCACCTCGAAAGTTATAATTGAATTAAGCAACTGTTTCCGTGAAAACGGAACAATTAATGTGCATATTAACAATGGCCAAGAGCGAGTCGACCTTCGCGCGACCCGCGCCGTCACGGCTGGGGCACCGCCACCGGTATACCTTACCGTTCCCATGGACTCGTTACCGTGTTTAATAGCTGTGGGAATTTCATCTCCGGCTGATTACTTCCTCATTTAAGAAAAAAAATTGAAGGTCGTAAATCCACTTTTCAAGACAAATTCCTTTTCGATTTCATATTTTCACAAGAGCAACATAAATAGATACGCGCATGGCGTCACCATTCTTATATCATGGACATCTCAGTTTGCGAATAACGAGTTTCAGCTCGTCGATCTTGATAAGGTCAGTGAAGGAGTGGATAAACTCGCCGGCGTCAGTGTTCCTGTGGGCGGTTTCAACAGAAGAGTGAATAGGTTATTACTAGGTTAGTGCGCCTTACCACAGACCACGTCGCCACTTAACATACAGGAACATGGTGAAGCACTGGCCTATGTCAAATAAATAAAAATGTTGAAGGTTAACTAGTTATTATTGAGGAAATATTGAGAATTTTTTTTTTATATTGTCATGCCTTTTTCCCAATAGGGGTAGGCAGAGGTGAATAAACCACCCACGTTTCGCCAGATGTGGTCAGATTAGGTCCCATGTAACAGGGGGCGAGCCTGTTGCCACTTTATTGGGACCACCACACACACGCTACACACAAAGATGATATCAGCGTGCGGATTTCCTCACGATGTTTTCCTTCACCGTTTTGTATCTCGCTGTTGTAACTAAAGTTCACAAATGTACATAACTTAAATATTAAGTCATTGGTACATGCCGAGGTTTGAACCCGCGACCTTCGGAATGAAAGCCGCACGCTCTAACCATTAGGCCAGCGAGCTACAATATTGAGAATCCTTTCCATTAATATGCCATTTCACTATTCACAATGATGGACTTCCTGATGCTTAGGCAGGCACTGACGTCTGTGAAGAAACGCCCGTCTCAGAAGGAGGACAGTGGCCGGTCGTGGTCTACGGCGATTGTGGGGTCACTCGGGAGATTGCTGGGGACTGTATAGAACGGACCCCGGGTGAGACTATTACAATATACCGTTGGAGTGGAGATCGTCTCTTATACTTATCCATACGCTAAAAGTGATTACTGGAGAAGTTTTAGAGAGGCCAAAATCTCCACGTAATCCGGACTTCTTTCCAGAAGACAGGGTAGCATCTCTTCAAAAATTTCCTCCTCGATACCAAAAAAGAAGACCAACGTCCGTAGATAATGAGTTGCAAATTACTTATCATCAAAATACAAGCTTCGCCATGTCAGTGCTAATCATCTAGTTAAGTAACCTTCATGCGAGACCACAGCGGTGGCATTTAAATGGCATATTATATAGATGGTCCTTCCGTATTACTAGGATATGCAGCTCGTCGTAACTTATTACCTCGCTTCTTATTATCACATCGCGCAACTTAATTCTCACAAGCATAACTTGAATGTTAAAGTAAATGTTAAGTTGCAAATAACAAACATTTTGCGTGTGATACATTTTTTTGATGAAAAGACCCCAAATATAACCCTTTTAAAAAGAATATACATCTGTTTATTATTTGTTATTTTAACTTCTATATATAGGATCAGGTTTTATGATAGCCTTTATACTTAAACGCTAGCTTAAAAACTGTTTCATTATAATTGTATTATAAATGTTTGTCGTAAGCAAACGTAGCCCAAAACAAAATGCTTAGGGCTGCTAAGGCTGTATGGTTCTATGGAATACTGCTTACCGATAGACCTTGTGTTGGGAGGCTCTCACAAGGTGGGCCGAAGATCCATGGGAATCGCCGGACACGGGCAGTGCAGGAGCGATCGGTCTGAAGTATTGAAGACCTTTGTCCCAGCAGTGGACATCTATCGGCTTATAGTCTTGGCGATGATTATGTTAGCTGGCTTTTTATTAAATAAATAAATTTTTATTCCTTATTCAATCTAGAATAGTCCAGTGACCAGCGTATAAAGGTCTATGGCACTATGAGTCACAGAATACGTTGATTGCTAATTATAAAAAATAAAAGTACACGTGACGCGTACTGTACTATAGCGGGAACAAAGTGACAACCAAAAAAAAGTGTTTAAACCAACGGCACTTCGGTTCAGTTCGGAGTTCAGTGTGAGCAATAAGATCGCGTATCGCCTAACTAGATCTCCTGGGATGTCTACCGCCGTCTAATAACCGGTAACGGTAGACTTTTTTGTCAATAACAATAGCGCTACGTGTGTAGTCGTAGCTTGGCAAGGTTTGCTACACGTTACATATACGTATCAATAATATAAGGTTATCTCATTTACAGACCCGTATATAAAAAAATAAAATAATTGTCTAAATATATAAGTTCCATAAAAATTATTAAAGCATGTAACAGTCGATAGACGTCCACTGCTGGACATAAGCACATCAGCAGCAAATCTCCACATCGATTGGACCAGCGTTGCTCGCGACCAGATCTTCGGTCCACCTTGTGGGGGGCCTCCCAAAACTACGTCTGCCAGTACGTAGCTGTCACTCGAAGATTTTACTTGCTGCCTTACTTAAAACCTTTGCATCATATTAAATAAAGCAAAATAGTTGAGAACTTATGGCCAACTTTTTTTAATTACCACATACTTCATAAGCCGAGCACGACCGACGAGCGTGCATGAAGACGCTTATGAAAGTGGAGGAAGCGAGAGAGGTGTGCCAGGATCGTAGCAGGTGGAGAGAGGTGGTCTCTACCTACCCCGCTGGGAACGAGGCGTGATATATATGTATGTATGTATGTACTTCATAAGAAAAAAATATTCCTAAGCTTTCTTTTATATATTTGCTAAAAAAATAAAAATCATTTTTCTCTTTCTCTCTCTTTCTAACTATGCTGCTATAAAACTCCAGCACCCACTAGTTCAAACCCTATGAACAGAGTAAAAAAAAACTGTGCATGACGGTTATCTGCGAGCTGAAGTGAACGGCATAAGTGCGAGATAAGTTACATTAATTAAGGGTCGCTTGATAGTTCACCTTACCGTATGTCTTATACCTGCCGCTTAACCATAGTGAAATTATTGTGATCACTGGGCTAGGCTTAGTTTCATGTCTCGCAACAACGAGCTCGATGTAGTAACTAGAGCTAACACATTCAACGAAAATTACATTATTTTGGTTAACATGAGCTTTATGGTCATCACGTTGCTTATATGAATAAGAATATGGCCTATGTAAATAGGTCTTGAAATCGATTGTAATGATACCTTAAATTCTTAATAACGTTATACTTATTAATTTCACACTAGTGTGACGTCAACCTAATGGAGGATCGTCGTGAATACAGCGAGGTTCAATCGAGCGACAGTCGACGTCGCACCCGTATTGTCTATAAGTTACTGTAAGGTATCACAGACACATATATATATATATATGTATGTTCTGATTGGCTATGTGTATACACGGAGCGGGTACGATATCCTATCTAGTTACACTAATAAACCACAGCCGCAAATCAGATCAATTGCAACATTAACAAAGGGCTAGTTCACATATGAAATTCTATCATAGATATACACAACATAAATCGATAATATTTTATCACTTGACTTAAATTTGAAGTGATGCTTGGTGTAGAAATTAATTCAAATTTTAAATATTTGATTGGTGTTTAATGTAGTTGGATAAGTAATATACAATAACATTTCAATACTCTTTTAATGGTGTCTAAATCATGGTCACCATTCGATCAGCAATGCAGTAAGACGGATCGATGCACCGGGGACAATGGCGTTGCGCGGTTCAAAGCGGTCGCGGTCCGCCGTCCGCCGCTCGCCGCCCATTACTCCCACAGTTGGTGATTGTTATTGCATTGGCCCACTACACACAAACTAATTCCATTAAACATACAGTATCATTGACATGTATAATATTAAAACTTTATATTAATTAATGCATTTAACCGATAGTTCATTTCTAAAAGCAATTAAGACATCAGTTATAATTGAGCTCTCGGTTAGTATTATTTAGTCGGTCCCGTAACAGGACGCTTACGATGCTAGTATAGCTTACATTTTACTGGACAGCTCAAGGCAGCAGGGGTGACTACTTAGTGTAATCACATTTACAGCTTGAACAAGTTCATCAAGTAGTTAACCATCACACAAAGCGAAGATCTCGTATTTAACAACGAGACTGTTCCAATATGACGTATACGTTGTTAACTTGGCTAGGCGTATATTTGCGCGAATGATTTTACAATAGTTTTACACTACAAGAATAAATGGCAAGGGGTAAAAAAACTACATCATCATCATATATCTTTATAGTTATTTTCCACTAAATCTCTCAACTACTTAAATAGTAGTCTGTATCTAGTTAACCACAAAGCTTCGTCTCTTCCTATCGGATGTCATCTTGAAATTTGTTATTCTTCTCTCTCCTTTTCATTTTATTACTATGAGATTATATATGTATATATGTATGTATGTTATGTGTATATATATATATGTTATGTAGCCGTTTCTTAACGCTGAATACATAAGAAAGTGACGTAAAACAGTTAAGCAAACATTACAATAATACACCACCAAACCAGAAACTGGCTTTTCACGCGTTAAACATTCACTTCACACAAAATGTTCTAAATCACTACACGAACTATATTTTACGAGGAACTGAAGTATAGTAAAAACAAACTAAACAACGGGTAATAAAAAAAAATTAAAAATAGCGTACGTTATATTATCTAAAGTATATTCGCAAATTTTGCTTTAAGTAAAAGTTTTCTTTTTATGTAATTAAGCAAAGAAATGAGCGGCACGTTTATCTGATGATAAGTGATACGCCCCCGCCCATAACAACGTGATGCTAGTTAGAATGGTATGCACTGCATCACATTGTGCTCATCGCCTTGAGACATAAGATGTTTAGTCTCATTACTCAAGTAATTATACTAGCTACAGAGCCCTTCAAACCGGACTACAGTAATGTTTGCACACTACTGTTTGGCGGAAGAAATAAGCGCTGCGGAGGTACCCACCTAGACGACCTCCGGCAAAAGAAAATTGCCAACAAATTACATTCTTTATATACAAATAATACTTATTTTTTTATTCGACAAAGCGATGAGACGATCGAGACGTTCACCTGATGGTAAGTAATACGCTTGCCCATAATCTGACGCTAGATAGGATGATATACACAGCAACATATTGTACTCATCGCTTGGAATATGAGATGGTAAGTGTAATTAGCCCAATAATTTCACTACCTACAGCAACCGTTAAACCGGAACACGATTATGTTTGCACAGTACTGTTTATCAACTACAACAGGCGCTGCGGCGGTACCTACCTAGTCTGTCTGTAGGAACAGAATTCTACCAACAGGTGTCTGTGTGATATATGATAATATAATGGGGAAAAAGGATTAGAACAACTTGCCCGCATCAGCGTATATTATCATCCTAACTAGCGCCACACGGTTATGAGCAAGCGTATCACTTTCCATCGGGTGAACGCCTCGCTCGCCTGATTGCTTCGTCGGATAAAAAAAAGCCATAGATGCACGTGTTAAAATAGCTACATCTTTTTTTTATAGGTTTTTTCGCGACGGGCAGCCCTGCCTGTTCCGCGATCGATCGGACGCGCCGCATTCGAGCCGCATAGGTGTCGAGGAATGCAGCCGGGACCGGTGGGCGCTTTGCGGCCACATGCAGTGTCCAAGCTAACAATCACCAACATCCAGACATTTTCAATTTAATAATAATACTATTGTATAATTATTTTCATACAAAATTCAGCGACGAGACTTCAATTGATGGAGAACATACGACTAGCACACAAGCTTCTCATCATACATCAAGTTTTCTCGAAAGGCTTCGGCGAGTAGAAAACAACTACTATACATATTAAACTTATTTTTTATTCCATGGCAGGACGAAGACGACGTTCACTGAATTTTATTAAAATACTTTTTCACATATTTCTTTTAGTTTTTTAGTTAGTTGCTTGAAACATTGACCCTTTTTGAACGTTGGCTCTCCTTTCCTCCCACCTTTTCAATAGCTCTCGGTCTTTACCTGATGTGATCCAAGCATTTCCTGTGACTTATTTTACTTCATCAACCCACCGTTGTATTGGCCTTCTAAAATTCCAATTTTATCTTCTGGAACCTGTCCACCATACCGACTCTATGGTCCATCTCTTTCCTTTCTTCATCTGAGTAGCATAAGATATGTCCAGATCAATTGCCATTTAAGTGTGAGGGCATGTGTAAGGGCGTCAATGATTTTTGTTATTTACCTAATTGTGTCTCTTATAACTTTGTATATTTTCCTATTTAACACACCTCTTTTCATTTCACTTTGAGTGCGTTTGTTAAGTCTGGGCAACCATAAACTACTTCACGTTCATCTGATAGTAAGTAATACACGTGTCCATAACCAAGTGGTGTTAGTTAAGATGATAAACACCGCATCACATTGTGTTGGAACAACAACTCTGGATTACATGTGTGGGTGTCATAGATAAATAATTGAAATAAAAGAATCGTTGTGTGGTACTCACATCTTATAATTATTGTATTAAATTACTATCTATTAACTATACTATTTAAAACAAAAACTTTTTTTGTAGGTTAGCCTTTCAGTCCAATCGTCACCAACAGACTGTTGGAAAGGAGGCGATCATCGTACCAGTCAGTCTTTCTCCCTCCTTAAACGTAATCTGATTGGTCGATCAATAGCGCCGATATCCGACATTAACGAGTAAGCAAATCAAAAAGTGACATATAAATTTTTCTGTACGTTAAGTAAATATTATTCTAAAATTAGACACTGATAACAATTGTGTTCGTTATATAACGTCGTTAGATGTTGAGTCACGTTACCGCAGTGATCGATTATATATATGATTGAGTATATATGGTGAATATAATTGGTACGGTTACGGATGTCAATTTGGTCACACTAATCGTGTCGTAGTAGTCCCGAGATTAATATTAAAACCTGTGGAGCAACGCGTGGCGCAACATTACAGGAAATTAAAGAGGCCCGATAGCGGGCGCCGGCGCGGTGGCCAGTGGCTCCAGCCACCGCTTATTTCACTGCCTACATAACTACTCCATTATCCGTAACTACAGAATCCTTAAAGTATCAACAAGAATTATTTAAAATAAATTATAAATGTAACCACTTTAAATTGCCAAACAAAGCGCCCTCCTTAACCTCACACGACGTGACCGCCAGAGGGCGCCTTGAAAGGAACTCCTCCAATGTACGTTCAATATATGATCGGAGATCATCAAGAAGGAAGGTGACAGCATCCACACTGATGTCACTGCAATTATGACCACAGCCATTACAGACTGTTTGTAATTGATTAAAATCCTCAGTAAAGAGAGAGAAATGATGAAGGGAATTATTAAAGACATTATATATTGAATGCACCATGATCAGTGTGTATTTGTATGCCAACGTCCAGCAGTGGGCGTTAAAAAGGTTAATGATGATGATGATTAAATCAATTAAAACCTACATTATAGGGTATTAAGTAGGACATACTACCCACATTCAGCAGAAACATTACTGAAGAGGACAGTTAACTACTATTCATCCACCAATCAAAAGCGAGATAACCACTAATATTAATTTGATTATTTTTTTATACATTGAATGAAGGAAACGAGCGTAGACACGTAATAGTAAGTGATCACTCTACTCGTGACGACAATGAGGTGGTGGTTCAGATGTTCACACAGCACAAGATCACTCATTGATTTTAAACGTAAGATGTTAAAGGTCTTTAATAAGGTAATTGCAGCGCCATTTCAATCAAAACATGGTAAAGTATGCACACTACTGTTTAACAATAGAAATATATGTTGCGATGGTTCACCACATTTACCACTTTTTTTATTATCTCGGGGGAAATCTTAAAAGTTACCCTGCTTCTGGGGGGAAGACAAGGTTATGTGGGGATTCTACCAACTGAAATCCCCTCGTCGGTCTCCGTCAGTGCATTAGGAGTGACTCTGGGATGTACGGAACGCCCCGGTGGCCACTTGCACTTTGGCTAAAACATCCCACGGAATGGTGGACATAACTAGACGTCTCCATCACCCATACCACTTTTTATAGCAGATTGCGTATGATTTTGTAGTTTTTAACTGGAAGTAAAATACTCTTAGGTTTTTTTATTCCATGCAAACGATGAGTCCTCGTTCTCGAGTGGCGCCAGCGTACCGGTAGACGTAGTGTTGGCAGGCCTCCAAAGTGGAACGACGAACTGGTGCGAATCACGGGAACTCACTACTACGAGCAAGGCGGGACTGATCAATTTGGAGATCGGGGGAGACCTATGTATAGCAGTGGACGTCTATCAGCTGATGATGATGAAACGATGAAACCAGCCGATGATAAGTAACACTACTGTTCATAACAAACCAACGGTAGTTAAGATGATGACAAACCGGACAATAATGATTACACACTGATTAACAAAAATTGGCGGAGGTACCAACATAGTGGTACAAGTTAGTACCAGATGATGAACTAGTCCAAAATCAACGTACAATAAAATTGTCCTAAAGTGGTTCATTAGAGTCAAGGCCCTATAATGACCCTATTGCGAGGCGACGCATTAGCGGTGGTCGGTGGTCGGTGGTCGGTGACGAGTGTACGGCCGTTCGCAATTGGCTTATTAAACCCGCCGCGACCTTGCCGCGATGACAGTTTTCCTGTTTTCGACCATAACTCCTCGCCGACTGGTCACCGAATATAGACCACCCGCGTAATCGTTTTGAACATATATTAAATTTATATATGTATATTAACAGGGAAATAATATACATCTATATATATTAGGTTGGGGAAAAAGAAATCCATTATTTTTTCGGTAGATGGCCGTAGTGATAAATTTCTCGTAAAGTATCGATCAAACAGTTTCAGATTTATGCTCGTTGGAAAGGTGACATTTCGCAGTAAAAAAATTCTTTTGCTGTTTTTTGTTTGGTGCATTCAATTGTGAGTTACAGGGTGTTAAAAATGGAAGTGAACAAAGAGAAAATTCGGTACATTTTACAGTTTTTCTTTGACAAAGGCTAAAATGCAAGCCAGGCGGCTAAAATTGTGAATGGTGTTTATGGACCCGATACTGTAACAGCCAATTATGTGCAATTTTGGTTTCGTAGATTCCGTTCAGGAATTTTTGATGTTAAAGATGCACCTCGCACAGGTAGACCAGTCGCCGAAAATGTCGATAAAATCGGAGAAATGATCGAAGTTGACCAGCATGTTAGCAGTCGTAACATCGCCCAGGAGCTAAAAATGGACCACAAAACAGTTTTAAGCCATTTACACAAAGCTGGATTCAAAAAGAAGCTCGATGTTTGGGTGCCACACCAATTATCAGAAAAAAACATGATGGATCGAATTTCCATCTGCGAAGCCTTGGCCAAACGGAATGAGATAGACCCATTTCTTAAACGGATGGTGACTGGAGATGAGAAATGGATCACATACGATAACCCTGTGCGAAAACGATCATGGTCAAAGAGCGGTGAAGCACCTCAAACGGTGGCCAAACCAGGACTAACGGCCAGGAAGGTTCTGCTGTGCATTTGGTGGAACTGGAAGGGGATTATTTATTATGAGTTGTTTCCATATGGCCAAGCACTAAATTCTGATCTCTACTGTCAACAACTGGACCGTTTGAAGATAGCAATTGACCAGAAACGGCCAGAATTGGCCAACAGGAGAGGTGTCGTGTTCCACCAGGACAACGCTAGGCCATACACGTCTACAGTGACTCGCCAGAAACTTCGGGTGCTTGGTTGGGAAGTTTTAATGCATCCGCCATACAGTCCGGACCTGGCACCAAGCGATTACCATCTTTTTCTTGCATTACAAAATTTCTTTAGTGATAAAAAATTGGCATCTAGGGAAGATTGTGAAAATCGGCTACTAGAGTTTTTTGCAAATAGAGACCAGGACTTCTACGAGAGAGGCATTATGAAGTTACCTTTAAAATGGCAACAAATCATAGAACAAAACGGTGCATATTTGACCCAAATCGGACAATCCGAAGCATGTTAAATAAAGTCCTGAAGTTCATATAAAAATAGTGAATTTCTTTTTCCCCAACCTATTAGAACAAAACGATGCATATTTGACCCAAATCGGACAATCCGAAGCATATTAAATAAAGTCCTGAAATTCATATAAAAATAATGGATTTCTTTTTCCCCAACCTATTATATAACGAAAATGAGTTTTATTTGTTCGGCAATCACATGAAAACTAGTGAACGTATCGTGAGAACATGAGCATTCTACGCGGAATGATTTGTAGATGGTTATAGGCTATTTATTTGAAGAATATCATAGATCATTCATCATCTTATTACTAATTAACTTTTATGAATATTTCCACTCCGTATTGTTTATGCGGTTGCAGAAGTGTAGGACGCCCTCCCTCCAGATGAACCGACGACATCATCAGAGCAGTCGGAAGTGGGCGGATGCGGGAAGCTGACGATCGCATTTGGTCGAAGATATTAGGGAAGGCTATATTCAGCAGTGAATAAACAAAGTTATGTACGATGATTCGGTTGCTATAGTAACAGTTGCTATAGAAAGTCACTTGCGGTTGCGGTTACTATCAAGGTATATTTATATTATTGCCAGACGAAGGAGTCTTCAAGAGACGAGTGAATAGGCTTTTTCTAGACTAGTGCGCTTTACCACCTAGATTACATCTCGGCTTACCATAACGTCGGATCGTAGTCAAGGACTAGAGTATTCAATATAAAAAAAAGTTCGGGCCCCGTCGACAAAAATGTAATGTAGGTAACAAATGGTTAATACACAGTAATCCCCTCTATAACATACGGTAGTGATACCATTATCAAAAACCAATACATTTCACTTTATGTTGGTAACATTCATCATGATGAGATGCCCTCTTCATACAGATGTTTGGCGATCAGATTGGGAGAACTAATGTTATCCTCAGCTATTCTATTTAACTAATGGTATTTCAGGTAGGTCCACTCCTTTATGTCGTCAATCAATTATTCTGCTGTGTAACAGTTGAACGTTTTCCAGATATTTTGGTAACACCACCACCACCACCATGAGCCGATCGACGTCCACGGCTGGACATAGGCCTCCTCCAAAGATTCCCACATCGATCGGTCCTGTGCCGCCCACATGTGTGCCCAGTGCCAGTTAGTGCGAGCCAGAATCTCGTTTGGTAATTAGCAGTGTGCACCGCGTGCAGGTGAAGCTGGTTTTAAACCCGTGAGTTATTGTGCAGGATCTCTTATACCCCTTTGGTAACACTACCTTCATTAGTTATAAATTGGCAATACTGAATTAACGTCAGAATATTTTACGGACGACGTGTCTCGCGCCATTCGGGCGTCGACTACAGAAAAGTGAGGATCGTTGGTATTAATGTATTTCAATATAATTACAGTATATTATATCTATTTATGTATTTGTTTAAATAAATATATAGTATGTTCTATTATTATATACGTAACTATCTATTATTTATGTAACTGGAGGATATTTTAACAGTGGATTGGTTATCTTATAAGGCTACTGTTAAAGGACGGTGCGTGCTCCGATGTCATGGTCGCATGTGTTGTAATCTGGTCGATGGCACCAGCTAATTTCGCCACATTGTCAATCTACTGAAATAATATTAATCTATGCCGGTTGCCAATATAAAACAGGTACTTCAATAGCATAAATATACATTAATTTTCGATATACAAAGTAGCAGTTGCTATTATGAAAGCGCAACAGAAACACCTGCTAGCGGTGAAATGTATACAGTTTTTAACAAGTCACTAATTTAACGGGTGTTCGTGTAAAATTGCGAACAAGTATTAAATGATCGCGTCGGGCACTTGGAAGTGAGTGTATAAAAAATATAAATAAAATTTTTAAAGCAAACCTGTCTCAGTGTGTTAAATTCGAGCCGCTGTCGGGTTTTTGTCGCATTGCGTACACCGGCTTCAAGTCACACCGCGAAATAGCACCGCCGTGCGGCCGCGGATATGCGCGTAACGTATACCAATAACTAACCATGCAACTTATCATTCATGTGGGAATAACTAAGGAATAAGCTATGAGAAGATAACTCTTTAAATGCCTAATGCCTCTGTTGCCGGAGACATTCTAGGTAGGCACCACCGCAGCGGCTATTTCTACCAACAAATTCAACAGCCAATTTACGTAACCACTGTTGGGATCACAGGCCTACCCCTCTATATGAGGGCGATGGGGCAAAGTCACCACGCGGGCTCAATGCGGATTGGTGACTTCACATACACCTCAGAATAAATTTTAATTCATGTGCAGGTTTCCTCGCGATGTTTTCCTTCGCCGTTTGTATCTCGCTATTGTAACTAAAGTTCACAAATGTACATAGCATAAATATTAAGTCATCGGTACATGCCGAGATTCGAACCCGCGACCTACGGAATGAAAGCCGCACGCTCTAACCATTAGACCAGCGAGCTACTACTAGGCAAAAGGAGTTGTAGCTAGTGAAATTACTGTAGTAAAAAGTGCTCAATGCGACGAGGTGAATGTTGTATAGTGTACATAATCCTAACTAGCGCCACTTTATTATGAGCGGGCGCTTCGCCGGAATTTGTAATTTTTCTTTCATTATTACGATGGACCTTACAAAAAGACTCAGTCGCCCAAACAGCAATAACGCAGTTTCCGAATTTGTGTCCTGATGAGAAAATACGTAGCTTAAGATCAACTACGTGCCTAAAAATATTGCTGAACTTAAGTTAACGGGCAAGGTATTCATTCATACATTGCTCGACAGAGTAACGATCGATAGAGAGGTAAGTTATTCTAGTGGCGGAAGTAAACAGATAGAAACAGTTCAGGAAGACTGTCATCGAGGAACCAAAGTTGCGACAGCGCAGAATTGAACGACAAGGAGATTTTAGCGATTGATAATGATGATGGGGAAATATCTTTACTGCAATTTCCATACTTGATTATGGAATTATTAATTAAAAGCCATTGCTATCTTTGACGCTAGCTTAAACCTCTTAGATACTACTATCTAGTGGTATACATAATTTATTACTCATTCTTTTAGTACACATTATGAAATCTGGACTCTGCTAGTAAAACAACGTGGAGAGGATTTTGAATACTTTATGGAGGCAGAATATGTATACACATATTGCTTCTGCCGTTTAGAGGTCGGCTGAGAATGGAATTTACAAAATTCCTGTCCTAAAGCAAGTTGCAGGGGTGCTGCGGCCAGTAAATCGGGCTGGGAACAGTTAGTTGTATGATAAATAGTTATATAAGTGACAAAATTTTGATCATTATCGATACGATGAAAAAACATCACAAAGATTTCATTGAATTTTATTTACTCAATCTAATCGATACAGTTCATTCTTTAAATCAGTGATTCCCAAAGTGGTCTATATCGACCCCTAGGGGTCTACGACAACCTGCAAGGGGTCTACGTCAGCGAATAACAATTTGGGTGTCTATGAAAGGAAAATGTGGGTCTACGATAGTGGATCTCAACACATTCACTGATAGTACCTATTTACTTACATCATACTATCTTATAATATCAAAACATACATTATTTATAAAAGTACCTATGAAGTAAAAAAAATATTATATATGTTTATAAAATTGTGTAAGTTGTAGGATGTTGGTGTTCGCTTTGTGTGTGTGTGTGTGTGTGTGTGTGTCGCAATACATTTTGAACTTGTACCGAAGCTGAGAGTCGCAGTCGCAGTCTCAGAGCTTCGCTACCTTGCACTGACTTGTTCATCAGGTTCATCGTTCTCACTAAAAATATTGACTTATTGCTTATGTTATTTTATTTATAGTTTATTTTATGTTTATTTAATGTTACGTATATTTTACATAACAGATACAAAATTTTGTCTTGAGTAGTTTTAATTTAAATTCAATTAATAAATGTATAAATTAACATGTGTTTTTACTTTAAGTTTTTAACACTAAACTTCACAACAGTTAGAAATTTACAGGAAATCAATATCAGGTAAGTAGGGGGTCTACCCAACACGGAAAAACATGGCAAGAAAGTTTGGGGAACTCTGCTTTAAATAGTAATATTTTAAAAAATTTATAAACAAAACGTTCAAAAAGTACCAATGTAATAATTTAGTATACATACAAGTAGGCACATTACCATAACAGCGTTTCAAGTTGCGACTTAGATGCGTTTGAGCGATAAAAAAGACTTGCGCAATCGTGCCGCCATTAACTGATTTAATAATTAATTCGTATGTATGAATCATGCGACTAATAAATGCTTCGGAACGTCTTGTTCTACTAATTCACCAGTTAGCTGAATCGTGTAATGTTTATTATTGCAATCGAGTAAAAACATTGTTAATTAGAAATTAGTACATAACACATATACGGAGAGGTGAAGCAATATTGAAATCGAGAGGCTGGTTGGCTAACCGAACACTATAGGGGAAGGCAAAGTCAAAGCCCACAGACTGCTGGATGGGCCACTTGTTAAAGATGGGAGACAATCATACGAGTCAAAAAAGCGCTCTTCGGAAGCCCACCTGGGCGCCGACCCAGCTGGCTCTCGGTCGGCCAAGACCACAACCTAGGCGACCTCCAAGCAGTGAAGAAAACGTTGGCGCTCTTTTGTGTCGGAAGCCAATACTCACTTCAGGTCGCTGCACCAGAGGAATAAATATTTGGAGAGAGATATTTAATCTTTTTTGGTTTCGAAATCCTGGATTGGGAACTAGTTATAAATCAAACTCTTACCAGCTAAAGAAGCTGGGTTTCCAATACCTTTTACTTTAATCAATAGTTTCAAATACAACCATAATCATTTTTTACCCTACAAAGCAATGAGATGAGCAAAGACATTTGCCAATAATTTCACTAGCTACAACTGCTTTCAAACAGTAACACAGTAATGTTTGACTGAGGAAATAAACCATGCGGTGGCCCCTACCTAGTCTCTGGTAACAGACACCTTTTAGCAGTAAAAGTTTATGAGAAGTATCAAAACCTTGCCTTCAAGCGATCTGTTCATCACAGATCAGAATGTTTCTGGTGCATGAAATAATCTAAAGCTTCTAAATATTTTTAAATTAAAATGTTACTCCTAGTTGTTGAAATATTTAATTTAATATTGCATTTATTTTATAAACAGTTGTGTCACATGAACAAGCAATGTATCTTATTTCCATTTACATCCATTTCTTCGAATATATTGGTTCTTTCCATACATTGTAGTGTTGGAGTATAAAGTGAACAATAGACCATTTTAATAATAGCCTCCACACAATGTTATCAGAAGCTTCCATGTTAAGCCATTACTGAGTTAGCCAGGTGTAAACAACATCCATGTTTGTTTATAAAGCAATTGATTTGTCATGTTAAATATTTATAAACTGAGTGGAAACATGTTGTGGAATAATTATTGCAAGTATGTAATTAATATCTGGTGATAATGTTTTGTATATAAATAACATCAGATGATATTAAAATCATCATATTTGAAATCTTATTGAACTTTGTCACATTATATCATTTCTGTATGTTAACATTCATTTTTATTTTCTTATTTGATCAACATGTTTCGAAAACAAATGTACCTCCTTAACATGTACATGCATATATGTAATATGTACATCAAAAAGTAATGTCATTGGTTTCTTTTGGATGTAGTTAATGAAAAACAGAGCAAGAACCGACAGGCCCTCTGCTTCTTTATAAGGATGTAGTTTACACAGAGTAACCAGAAAAAAATATGTAGAGTATCTAACAAGACCTATTTTTGAAAATCAAAAAAGGGATAGATATTTTTAATGGTAGCAAATCCTAAAGTAATGATTTTTTTTATATAAAAGCATCCTAAATTAAGTGTAAGTTAACATCTCCAAATATTAATAACCACTGCTAAAACTTGAAAAATATTCATATACAATGTAACATAGATAACACTTCCTATGTCATAATTTCTGACAAAATAACATCTCACACTGTCCTAATATCATTATGAGTAGATAAGAAACAGGAAATGAAACATTGGATTGTCTTATCAATTAAAAGTGCAGAGGAGGAATAATGCCATAGATTGTCAGGAGGCTGATAATTGTTTGAATAGTGTCGCAATAGGAAAAGGATGTGTGACATCAGAGACAGTTTTAGATTTGTTATAACTTTTTGATGTGATATGTTATTTACAGTTAAATAAACTAACTTTGTAGATAACTTACATTATTTATGTAAGCTTTGATTTACTAAGCTATTGCCATTTTATCATTAAAGACAAAATTTACCAATAAATACTAAGAGGAATAATGATTAAGCACTATATATAACAAAACAATGAACTAATTATTTACCATTAGAAATAGAACCAAATCAATAAAGCCGAAATATTTATATATTCAGAGAATACTTGAGGAAAATAGTAAAACCATATACAATAACATTAGTGAACAATGGTCAGAAGAGCCTAAAAAAATATCAAACTAACAAAACAATTATATTTTGTTCGATGATAAATATCTTATATTTATGATTAATATTTATTTTCAAAGAAAAGACAAAATCTTCATTACATTTGGTTATAATAAACTGATAGGATTTTTGTCCAATAAGAAACAACTTGATTAGTTTTAAACAAGGTACCCATGTGGTTATTAAGGTACTATTGTAGAACATATAAAACTTTAATAAAAAAATCAACAGGCTTGCATTTTTTATAAAAGTTATATTAGGGTTAAAAGAAGAAATTTAAATTATACAATAAATAACATTAATGACTCAATATATAAATGATTGTACTTCCACACCAATGAAGTTATTTTAAAAACAACTATACAGGATAATTGATAACACATGCAGGATATTCAATGCTTATAATGGCTATTCAAAATACAATAATTCTATGGGGATTGTTCTTTGTCATCCCGAAATATTATATTAGTTTTATGACAAACAATACTGACAAAACCATCGCGCTACAAAAAAACAAACTGATTTTTTTTTACAATATAATTATTCAACTTCAATTTCCTTTTACAAAGACTGTCGCTTGAAAACTTATTATGACAATATCGGCAAAACGCTTTTTTTTTAACAAAACTCGTCTAAAATATGTAAATTATATAAAATTATTCATTACGTTCGGAAAGTAAACGATGAGCATAAACAAAAATTGTGATGTTTGTAAACAAAAATGCCGGTGACGATTGTCTACTTACCAGCACTTTGATGAAGCGGTTTTCGAGCTCATCTCGGTCCGGCATAGGAGGTTTCGTACGATTCCTCGTCGACGGTTGCCGTACATGGTTACTCTTGGTAGACGCGACTGGTCCGTCCAGCATTGTCTGTTCCCTCGATGTAATTAGGCCCATTTTACACTGATCACTTAAACAACCACTGAACACGTACTCCATCAGGTCATTTTCTATCACAGAGCATCATTAAATAACGATTTATAATTTAAAAAAATGTCACATTACAAGAGTATGATGCGACTTCGATAAAAATATAAACGAACGGAAAATTTTGTGCGCAAACGAAACAAGACACTACCGCGACTGCTGGTACTGAAGTGAAGTTTGTTAAAACGCCATTTGCTTCATTCAACTGACAGCCCAGCGAATTAATCAGTTCGACATCGTTCCGAAACTGAACTCAATGTTTCAATAATAATTATTGTACTAATAACTATTATAGTAATTTCTTTCTTATTTTTTTGGTTTTATTTATTAATTATTTATGTTAATGTTAATTTATGTTTATTTCTTAGGTCGAGATGCTGAGAGCTGGACAGGGCGTGGTAGCTAGTCAGCTGTACTATCTTTTCAATCTTTGTTGGAGGAGCGGCAAAGTGCCAGATGACTGGTGCAAAGCCGTAATCGTTCCGGTATATAAAAGAAAAGGGTCACATCAAGACTGTAAAAACTATCGTGGCATTAGCTTACTGAGCGTCGTCGGCAAACTGTATCCAAAGATACTGATTAAAAGAGTGATGAATGAAACTGAAGAGAAAATTTGGAATGTACAAGCAGGATTTAGAAGTGGAATGGGATGCATGGACCAGGTCTTTTCCTTACGTACCATAACCGAAAAATGTTTGGCACATAGCGAAAAGGTCTATTGCGCGTTCGTAGATTTGGAAAAAGCCTATGACAGAGTGGTGAGGAATGAATTGTGGTCCATATTGTCTGCTTATGGAGTAAACAGCACGCTGATACGAGCATTGAAATCACTTTATGAGGGTTCTAGTGCTTGTGTCAGGATAAACGGAGCTTACTCAGACTGGTTTAGCATCCAGAAGGGTGTTAGACAGGGATGTGTGGCCTCGCCGTGACTGTTTAACCTATTTTTAGACAATTGCTTGAAAGATTTGAAAGATAGTGATTATGGACTAAGAATGAATGAGTTGACCGTCAAGTGCCTGCTATACGCTGATGATCAAGTTTTATTACCATCATCGGAGAGGGAGTTGCAAGCGATAGTCGACATGGTGCATGGAGCTTTAACAAGCAAAGGAATGAAAGTGAATGTAAGCAAGACGAAAGTAATGGTTTTTGAAAGAGAAGAATGTATGACAAACTGTGACATTATGATTGAGGGACAAAAAGTGGAACAAGTGAAAGAATTTGTAGATCTGGGTTCACAGTTTACGAGAGATGGCAAGTGTGATGATGATATTGAAAGAAGAGTTTTAAAAGTTTCAATGGGGCACTTCATAACTTTATGAATAGCCGGAACGTTTCACAAAGAGCACGACTGGCTGTGCATAGAGGCGTGTTGGTCCCCATACTGCTGTATGGTAGTGAATGTTGGGTATGGCAGAAGAAATATGAAAGTAAGATTAATGCTGTGAAGATGAGAAGCCTGAGAAGTATAACTGGAGTGAAACGGATGGACAAAGTGAGGAACAGTGTGATAAGGAAGCGGTGCGGCGTGGTTGAAGATGTAGTGACAAGGATAGAGAAAGGAATGCTTAGATGGTTCGGCCATGTCGAAAGAATGGATGAAAGAAGATTAACGAAAGAAATATACAAGGTAAGAATGATTGGAAAAATAGGTGCAGGTCGACCTAGGCGGACATATTCCGATCAAATCGGAGATGTCCTAAAGAAAGGCCGGATCAAAAGCACACGCAACAGACGAGCGTGCATGAAGACGCTTATGAAAGTGGAGGAAGCGAGAGAGGTGTGCCAGGATCGTAGCAGGTGGAGAGAGGTGGTCTCTGTCTACCCCACTGGGAACGAGGCGTGATATATATGTATGTATGTATAATTTCTTTTTAATGAAATGTTTTAATTTAATAAAAGCTTTTTTTTTTAGAACATTATATTTGTAAACAATATTTTAATAACTAGTAATTAGTCTATTGGAATAAGTGTTCTCTTATTATTTATCATTATTTTATTGCTAAGCTGCTGCTATTAAAAGTTTTTGTCAATTTTATATTTTTACCTATCACAGACCTTCCCAAATTTTATTTATACCTAATTGGCATACACATGAACTTCTTCCGGCTGATTGATTGACACATGAACTGTTTTGTATTAATTGCAACACAATTCCAATAACCATTGATTTTATATTTTTTTTGTAATTTATATATATAATAATTGTACAGCACTATAAAACCGTGATTGTACAATACAAACACAGATGATCTGATTATTTAGAGGTCATTGAAAACAGTATACCGTTGGCAGGTCTCTTGCTGGAGACCGTCTACGTAGGTGCCACCGCAGTTCCTAATTCCGCCGCTAAACATTACTGTCCGTTTTGAAGGGCGCTGCAACTAATGTAATTACTGGGGTAAAAAAAACTCAACATCTTACGTGTCAGGTATGGTACATCTGTATAGTGTAGTATATATTAGGGGGACCGGAAAGTAATGTCGTTTTCTTACGCTAAATACAAACACATACATTTTTAACGAGTCTTTATTTTTAATCAATGATGTATTCCCCATCATTGTCAATAACCTTTTGCCATCTAGTGAGTAAATTTTCAATCCCTGATCGATAAAAATTAATTGGTTTTTCGGCAAAATATCTAGAGATGGCATTTTGGATATCATCCAAATTTGCAAATGTTTTGCCACTTAAAAAGTGTTGCAGCGCTCGGAATAAGTGGAAATCCGATGGTGCAACATCGGGCGAATATGGTGGATGAGGCAGCACCTCCCACCCCAATTCATTAATTTTTTCTAGAGTTCGCCTTGCGCAGTGCGGTCTTGCATTGTCATGTTGGAGAATGACGCCTTTTCGGTTGACAATCGCTGGCCACTTTTCAATTAAAGATTGATTGACTCGCTGCAATTGTTCGCTGTAGAGGTCTGCAGTAACAGTTTCTCCAGGTTTCAGTAATTCAAAATGAACAATGCCGCGAATACTCCACCAAACACACAAAAGCGCTTTTGGGGTGTAAACCTGGCTTAGCAGTACTCCGAGGGATTTCATTTGGAGAGAGCCACTGCCTTTTGCGTTTTGAGTTATCATACAGGACCCATTTCTCATCTCCTGTGATCAAGCGATCAAAAAACGCTTCTGTGTTGTGTCGTTGAAGCAATAAGTTGCATGTGTTTGATCGGTTAGCCTTATTCTGTTCGGACAGATTATGCGGGACCCAAACACCTGCTCTGCTTACTTTTCCAATCTGCTTCAAATGTTCTTGGATGGTCGACCAAGGTTTGTTGAGACTGTTTGACAATTCCTCGATCGTCTGACACGGATTTGCTTCCACTTCCGCCCTTAACACGTCGTTGTCTAACGCTGATGGTCTTCCTGATCGATACGAGTCGGAAAGATCAAAATTACCCGATTTGAACTTGGAAAACCACCTTTGGCATTTACGAATGTCCAGTGCATTTGGATAAACATCGCAAATGTTTTGGTAGCAACTGTTGCGTTATTTCCCTTGCGAAACTCAAAGAGCATGCAATGCCGGATGTGTACCTCTTCTGGTATTTGGCTGGCCATTTTACCCAAAATTACAAAAAAAAAAATTGTAATTCAATTGTCTATAAGTAAAGAAATCACTATAACCTCACAATGTCTTTGGTACGCCTCTGAACAAAACAATGAGCTGACAAATGACAATCAAGTATTGGCATGCGCAGAAACGACATTACTTTCCGGTCCCCCTATTACCATTCTAACTAGCGCCATGTTGTTACGAGCGGGCGAATCACTAACCACCAGGCTCACCTGGTGTTTAGTGATTCGCCGTCGTGAATGCTCACATTCCGTGGGTCTCGTCGCTCAATTCGATGAAGCGTAGTACGATATTCGTCAGGTGATAAACCTTATCGCAGACTTTCGACTTATCATATTGAGATTCGGAATTAATATTTATAATTTGGTTTTACTAAATGTCGCTTATATTATATATACACAGTAAATTTTAACTTTTTAAGAATGGTATTTATTACTAGGCATAGGAAAAGATGGTTAAGATTCCAAAATGTTATTCCGTTCATAACACTTGTGTTAAAGTAATTATTTAACAAAGCCCAAAGAGTAGTGTAAAAGTTGGCACTACATTAAGGAATTATGGAACAAAATAAAAGATTGTTCTTTATATAATAATTTTATTATTGGCTTTATGTGTACGTACAGAAATACAGCGGTAACGAGATTGTGTTATTGCCCGTAGCCGATTATAGGAATAAAATACATCAATATTCGTGTTAGCACCATTTTTTTTGTATTTTTTTTTTATTTTTTACAAACATACCATAACCTTATACAGCTAATGTGAAATAACGACAAGTTTATGGTCTTTTTAACATTTTTATGTAGTTCAACGAATGCTTAATATTATTAGCTTTATTATTTGATATATTGATCACACAACGTTCTATAACTACGTGAATAAACTTATATTACTCATAGACAAGCAACGTCACAGGCGCCACTCGGTGTCCAGCAGCGAGCTGGTGGGGGCAAGCGACCTTTATACCCCAACACACAAAATAATTTGGTCCGGCTTCAACGCGTAACTAGTTATTAGCTTGTTAATAATTAAAATGAAGTCTCCAGATGAATACAGTCTTTGGTTAGGACAGAGAAGATCGGAAACAATGAACTTAAATTTAAAAAATAATATCACAAGCAATAGACAAAATAATTCCGCACAGGGCATCAGTCAAACAATACGATTATTTTTTTCTAGAAAAGTAATTATTATTTTGTATAAAAAAACCTCCGTACACAACAACAACTACAGATAAATACATTTGATAGCTACATATATTCAAACTTTCTTAAGACAAATAACATATAGTAATCAAAGCAAGCGAGTGTTGCCACGTGCAAAAAAATATAAAAGAAGCGACGTGTTAAGCGTTTATGATGAAATTCGTCCAGACTTGGGACGTCTAAGCTTATGTGTTAGCCCTACGCTACCGTGATGGCAAACGACTAAGTTAGAACCGACAAAGAGTACAATGCACCAAGTACTATGCGAAGAACGTACAGTAGTGTACACCGATTTGTCCGCAACTATATATTTTACACGTACAGTTTTAATACTGTCGAGGCAAATCACGCTCATATAACTACAATAATGCACCTTAACACTAGGTATAATTAAATACATCATCTACGTACCTTGCCTAATGTACTTGGCCATGGCCCAGGGTTCAACTTCGTGTTTTGGCCATGACAAAGCGTTCGGGCTTCATAGGGCGACCAGGCAATAGAGCCTTCGAGTACGAATACATTAATCATTGATCAATTAACACTACAGTTATTATTATTATTACGTGCAATACGTAATGTCGGCTGCCTAGGCGGAAACTTACGATTCTTCATCTACCCGAACGCCTTTTTAGGTTAGATCTTAAGCACTCTTAGATTAATATATACATCCGAAACAAGTGCCAATAGCGTCAAGCAGACTGCTACTCAGCCATTCAAAGTAATTAGATTCCAATGAAAATGTAAAATCCTAAAAAGCTAAGGCACGCTACATGAACCTAAATATTGTTGCCTAACACGTTCCTACATATTATATGATAGTCACATCTACAACTGCCAACACTATCACTATCAGCTTTACAACATAAAAAACAAACTCAAATCTATTCAAAACACTACATAAGAAATGCTTTTAACCTTTGCATAGTAAATTAAACTAACCGTGTGCCACCTGCAGTGATTACTACCCTCCTAACTGCACTCGCTGTATAAAAGTAAAAACAGAGGAACTCACTTTAATTGCAGCGAACCCGCTTTTACAACAACAGCATAAAAACAGTTTAACGCTACTGCGCTAAGTTAACATATGTTAATACTACGTTATATAAAGTATATCCTATTTAATCTCCTACAGAACCACTGTCGTCATTAAAACGAGTCAGTTCCAATTCCAAAATGATTCCTCAAATCGGTTATTTCCTAGAGTTGGGAGAAGTCGCATATGTCCCAACTGTCAATTCCATACAAATCCCAGACACCCATGTATGTAATCTCCACAGAAACGTATTAACCTGTTTACAAATTACTGTCTTTGACCATGAACTATGACGTCATTGTCAAAAAATTGATATGCGGTAGATATTTTTAAAATAATCAGATGTCCGCGAATAAATGAAACGGAAGTTAGATATAATTTTCGTTCTGGGAACCTCATTGCATTTTGTTATGGCAACCCAGTCCAGCGCAAATGTCAGACTGGCAGTTCACCTAACCTGACGTAGTATTTCGCACGCGCTATTTAGTAGAAGGGTAGTAATACAGCACTGCACAGCCCGGGAGTTGCCAGCGCGACGCGTGCAGCTCGATCAGCTGCAGCAGCGTGCGGCGGATAGAGGGGGCTGCGGCCGTGTTGAGAAACGCATCGCGCACCGCTGTCAGCAGCCGCTCCAGGTCGCCGGGCAGCTGCGATTCTAGGTCCCGTCCGATGTACGTCAGCACAAAGAACAGGTTCTCGGTCTGAAACGAGCACGTTCAAATGTTCATTTACCTTAATTATATTTCTAGGAACGATCCAGATATGAGTGACATGGCAATTTTCAGAAGAAGAGTCCGCTTTACCGTCAATGATTACATTGCTGCTCACCAGAGACAAAAAAATACGAAAAAATGGAGATTTATATAAACAGTTGACTAACGTCACTGGGCGATGGCACCGGTTGTCGGATGCAGTCCTCGCAGCACTTGCAGATGAGCGTGAGCAGCACCTGGCCGGGCTGCGCGCTGGCGGTGCGCCGATGGATCGCGCGGCGCCGCAGCTGACAGTACATCTCGAGGAGAAAAGACAGGAACGCCATCAGCCTCGGCCGCCCGCCGCCCACCACCGCACCCAGCAACTGCAGTTAAAATATAATATACCATAATACAAAATATGGAATGTCATACATTCTCATATTTCATTGTCCTACCGTAGCATTGTGCACCTCCAACAACAACCATTTTTGATCTAAATTTTTTTCCAAAATATAGTTTAGGTCTGTTTAGAGAGGTACCACTCACTGCAGCTCCTATTCCTGCAGCTGAATAGTAGTGTGCAAAGATTAATTTGTGCCGGTTTGAAGGGCGCGGTTGAGACTAATATTTTAAGGCAACTAGCACAATTTGCCATCAGCATCCCACACCACCATCAAGTAAGCGTCTTACTCGTCTTCGTCGAATAAAGAAGTACTTGTATGATTGGTTCGTGTGTATACCTTGTCACGGTCGTGGTAGCACTGCTGGCAAGTGTTGAGCAGTGATTCGAGGAACGTCTCTGTGTGCTCGCGCTCCACCACCGCGATGCAGCGGCGCGCGGCGGGCAGAGCGTACCGCGGCGACTCCACCGCGCGCGAAACCAGGTGCCCCACTGCCTCCATCAGCGTACGCGCCGCCACGGAGTTAGGGTCTGACAATCCAAAATAAACCATACATACATTACATAGCAATGTTACATTAAGAAAATTATATGTAATAATAAATTGAAGTCATTTAATTAAATTTATAATTAATATCCCGCACATGCGAGTCACCTTTTAAGCAAACTTTTATTTGTGTCAGGAGACTCCGCTGCTCATTAACAATAATTTATTAATATAACCCCTAATCTACATTAATATAACCCCTAATCTACATTAATCAAATTCAATATATAACATTTATCTATACATATATATATATATAACGATGCATCAATATTGTTGAGGGTGGTGAGAGACGCCAATACAGATGCCAGTAGTCGCGTCTCTGCAGCACTCTGGCGCAGCTCCGAACGCCAGTGACGACACGTGCGCCACGGACGACTGTTGTTTGGGTCGCATGGGAAAGGATCATTACTACGTGTTCGACGAAGTTGCCCATTAGGACGATAATTAACACGTGGGTGATTGCGGCTAATTAAAACCGTAATTATGAATGGTGCGGTAGTATAAGTTCTCCTCTAACCCCGTTTTGTGACAATGAACGCACTAACAAAAGATTACGTCTCTACCTGGCGGACAACAGAGAAACAGAGAGATAAAGCACGTACATGGGAGAGTGCGTACGTTCTTATGCAAATTACCTTACCCAG
This sequence comes from Troides helena, assembly GCA_029286815.1. Classification (NCBI taxonomy): domain Eukaryota; kingdom Metazoa; phylum Arthropoda; class Insecta; order Lepidoptera; family Papilionidae; genus Troides; species Troides helena. The sequence goes on along the minus strand of JAGSMV010000013.1, from coordinate 10,744,898 downwards.
TTAATTAAGTAATAGAAATGAAATAAATTATGCCGCTGATGTCGGTGACTAGGCATTTCAGCTTTGCCTCAGACAATGTTAAAAATGTAGTACAATCCGCGCCGGTCTCGGTGAAAAGAAGAGAGCCATTCGATGCTCTCCGAGCCGGTCTGTGTGCAGGAACACTAACGTCGGCGGGTCTGTCGACGATACGACGAGGCACTAACCTTCCAGTGCCTTATCAATGCACTCCTGAATCTCCGGCAGGAAGTTGCCAAGGTCACCGGCGTCGGCCGCGAGCCCCAGCGCCGCCATGCCGCTCGCGAGCGTGTCCGCCGACGTGAGCGACTTGGAGCGCTTGAGGCCCGGCGTGAACGACTGCGGGCGCACGCTCTTGCCGTTGCCGTTGGTCAGCGAGGACGGCGGCGATTTCTTCTTCTCGCCGAGCTGCTGCGGTTGCAGCTTGAAGTGCACGCGCGGTCCCACCTGAAAATGTGCAATCGACTTGCTTAAGTCATTAGTCACTACCAGAGCTATATACAGTTCTATACATATAAATATCTAAGTTATAGTGAGGCATTATTCTATGTAATGTAATCTATGTTGTTAAAATTATTTATTCAAATATATCGTATTTATTCAAATTACTAGGAAAAGGAAACAAACGAACTTAGATCAAAGTCGATGATCAGTGTAGTGTTGTGTAAAAGTCCTAACTAGTGCCATCATTGTTATGAAACGGAACATCATAAACTGTTCTTGCCAGTTTCATTACTTGGATATCAAAAACATATCACTACACTACATTTGGTCTTTATTGTTCTATCCTTTAATGTACCCAGAAAGTAGCGCTGTAATTGAAATTGAGAAGGGTTCAGTAGAGTTCAAAAGATTGATGCCCAGCTGGGCTAAGCAACTGACCGCAGCGTGCGGCACGCTGCCGCTGGAGGTGCTGTTGAGGAGCGCGTGCGGCGGCAGCACGGGCCGGTAGTGGGGCGGCACCTGCGCGTGCAGCACCGCAGACCGCGAGTGCTGCAGACCCACGCCCGCGTACCCCACGCCCATCGCTGACCTGCGAATATCGTAGCACACCAATCAGAATCTATTCAAATGTGTAAAGCTTCAAGGTGTCTCACTAATTAGGACCGTGCTGAATTCCTTCATATTGAAATTATGTATTAACAATCAATTATTACAAGATAGATGGCGTTAAAGCAAATTCTTCACAATTTTTATTTTCCTTAGCATTTACATATATATATATATGTATTTATGTATCACTGTTGTATTGTCGTCATTTCGTGTGCAAGTTGTCAGTGTAATCACAGGTAACATTACTATTATACCTACGTGAACAACACTTCATGTTCCAGCTGTACTGACCACCTCCTACTACTACTTTCCTCTTACAAGATAGGTAAAACTAATTATCCATCACATTTGCCAAATATTTTTGTTGGATGACAGATAACTATTTTTGACAAAAGCCAGTATAATCGCGTAGATATAGATATATAAGTGTAACGTGCACTGTTACAAAAGATACAATATCGTGGGCGTATCCCATTTGCATTAGTGCGACACCGCCACAGCGGCACACCACCAGCGCCAAGTTTACAAAACAATGTCTCGTCACGCCGCTCACACATTGTCCGTCCACGTTTGGGCTGGGGCTGCTGGGGCTGCGGGGGCTGCGGCCGCGCTGCAATGGTGTCAGCAATCGCATTCAAACGATTGCTGACAATTGCAATTGTATTTAATAGACAGTACTTTCGTAGCAGTGTAATATATTACATCTCTGTACTTGTGGTAGATCTCTGTTGCCGGAGACCGTCCAGCCCTACTCGGTGTACGAAGTAGCACCTATACTGTCGCAGCGCCTGTTTCTGCGGCTAAACAGTAGTGCACAAACATTATCATGTTCCGGTTTAAAGGGCGCTGTAGCGAGTGAAATTACTGCAGGTAACGAAGCAACATTTTACTTCTTACGGCGATGTGTACAATATGGTACTGTGTATATCATTGTAACACTAGTACGTCACGTTTTTATGGGCAAGCGTGAACAGGTCGGTCGTCTCGTCGCTTCGCCCAATGTAAAAATTTCCTCGTATGGATTATTAAGCAGTAGCAGCCGCCCGCCGGCCGGCAGAGCGCGGCCCGGGAATGGGGGCAAGTGGCGGTGTCCTGTCACTGCAGGCTTTGTCATCAACTGCAGTAAACTTATTCGTGTTGTCGTAGATCGTATATGTACTTGTTGAATATTGATTTCGATTCATCAAATCTGTTATAAATATATGTACCTAGCTGCTCTATTCCGCTTTGCTAGTCGTAATATAGAATTAGATTTGAAATATGTCAGAAATATTCCCGCCGCCCCCAGAGCCCTTTTTCGTTATTACCTCCCCGCAACTCCGTTTGGGGAACGAAACTTTTGTAATATCCATTCTTACCTGATGCGTAAACGACAGAAGCAATATCTCTGCCAAATTTTGAGTAATTACGTGTAACAGTTGCGGAGATCTCATAAGACAATGAATCTCTGTATGTATCTATACACAGATATATCTGCTTCTTTAATCTTTCTCAAAAACTTAACGACCTGTATTATAATTCGTTTAGAGATCTCGTAGATCCGTTTTCATGTACGTTTCCACTCGATTTACAAAACAAAAACGATTGTTAGTTCACACGCGGTACAAGCATAACTTTGTAACTTTGGTTTGATTCTTGGAAGAGTGAGATGAATACACTGTGCAAGTGCAAGGTAAACACATGAAAGCGATTGAAATAATTTGAAGCAAAAGTAACGTTTTAGTACAGATATAAATTGTTCAAATATAAAAATAACATTTTACTATGCATTTTTCTAACATCTTGATACACTGTATAAAGTGGTAAGCACGCATAGGAAAACTATACACAAACGCGTTTTATCTCTTTCTCTCACAGTATAAACACTGAAAATGCTGTTGTTTCTTTGTCGTTATATTCTTCATTAAATCAACAAAAACACTGTTTACTTCAAAAGTACGGTTTCCGAAATAGAAAACTATACCATCGTCAGATTTAAAACTTTTGCAAAGGCTTTGGAAGAATCGGTTAGAGGCGCGCTTGAAGTGGCGACGTATAGACACACTTATTACCAGAGTAACCATTTTATAATTGTTAATATACACAATTACACAATCAATAAATCCGTTCAACACTTATCTTACTGATCTGGAAACTCTTGACCTACATTTTGATGTTTTAAACCGGTTGGAAAATGAAATGTAAGTGTATTTGTATGAATTTCTTACTTTACTAAAAATATTATTAATTCGCCAATTAATTATTTCCTACGGCACGTTCGCTTCCTCATTATAATGTTAAATTTCCTGTTGTGAGATCTCTGTTGCAGGAGACAGTAAGTAGGTACCGCCGCAGCTCTTGTTCATCCAAGCAAACAGTAGAGTGCAAACATTTTTGAGGGGCGTTGTAGCTAATGATATTACCGTAACTGGTAACGACACTTAACATCCTGTATCTCAAGGCAGCAAGTACAATGTGGTGCTGTGTATATCATCCTAACCAGCGCTACATTGTTATAGGCAGGGCAGCTATAACAAATTGATGAAAAAATGTAAAATGTGTTTGATTTTTGTGACAATTTTTTTTTTATTATTTTATTTATTACAATCGATCAATCAATCACCAACCCATAGACGTCCACTTCTGGGACATACGCCTTCTCTAAAGATCTTCATATCGATTAATCCTGCGTTGCAGGCGCTCAGTGACTTCACGCAACCATACAATCAGCATTGCCTCTGGTACCGCCGGCCACTAGAAGCTGTTATTCGTAGGGGTTCATATGGGGGGGTTTGGGCTAATTTCCAGCATGCTTGCTCAATGCGGGTTGGTGGAAGCCAGAGCCTCATTTGTCAATTAGCAGAGTGCACCACGAGCAAGTGAGGTTGGCTTGGGCCCCGTGAGCTGTTGTGCAAGACTCCTTAAGCCCCTTTGATTTTTTTAAAAACCTTCTTTCTGCACTCGGAAATGAAATGTAAAAAAATGCAGATTTAATACCAAAAAATCGATCGATGTGGAGATCTTTGGCAGAGCCTATGTTCAGCGGTGGATGTCTATCGGCTGGTAATATAGGGTTGAGCAGAGAACTTAAATGAGGGTCCAGTATCTTGTTAGTGAATATTATATTTGTTACACACAATACAATACCTTTGCTATTCACTTCATCAACGGTTATCGTTTAACATTATGTGATGCAAAGGTCAACTGACATTATTAACAATACAAAATGGATCAACTAAGATTACACAGAACATTTTACATAATTATACACCGCGTTAAAGCATTTTTAAGTGCGAATAGTTAAAACAACAAATTGACGACAGTATGACATCATCAGTGTAGGTAACAAATATGCCTGTGGACTTGGAGTTGAACGACGCGAGCGGTCCGACCTTTTTTAATGATTCAGTCATTTAGGAACTGAAGTCAAGAATGATGATTCATACAGTTTTTTTCATCCAAATAGTAACAAGCAGCTCTCGTAATTTTCTCACCACTTAGCTGTGAAATTGAAATTGGCTATTCAGTAAGAAATTACCAATGGTATTCTAGCAATAATTGCGTAATATACAGCAAAGGTAAAGCGTTATTATTATCATCATCATCAGATTGATTTGGCGGTCAAATAGAGAAAATAACTCCGTCGTCAGCAATTTTTTTCAACTGATAGTAATAAAAGCCTTATGATAGAGTTCTTTAACTCATGAAATTACTGTTTTGCATAATTTTCTAAAGTAAACCACTTACCCCAATAATGCGCACAAGAGATTATCTCCAAACTACAAGAGTTGGTTGGGGGTGTAAGGGGTCCCCCGCATAACAACTCACGGCATCTAACCCATCCTCACCTACTCTTGGTACACCCTGCTAATCATCAAATGAAGATCTGGATCCCACCCACCCGCATTGGGCCAGTATGGTGGGAAATGACCTAAATCCCCTCATATATCCTACAATCGATTAAAGGTCGCGAGAAGCCGCTGCACGCGGGCAGCGCAGTACCGATCAAAGTGGGGATCTTTGCGGGAGGCCTATGTACATGTACACAGCAGTGAACGTTTGTCGTCTCACAATGATGACGACAAGAGTTGAGTTTGGAAGCTGTCTCTCATTGACAGTGTAACAGTGAGCAGTAGAAAATGCCTTTTTAATTTTAGGAAGTGACTCGAGACGAGCGTAACGATCATCTGATAGTAAGTATTACACTCCGCTCACAACAGCGTGGCAATAGTTATGATATAAAATACAGCACCACATGTGTTCCAACAGTGCTTGACGTCCTGAGACATAAGACATTGAGTATCGTTAACCCAGCGATAGTGACTACAAGAGCAGCTAGTGACCAACACCTTTCAAAGCGGAACTGACGCGCTCCAGAGAGAATATTTATATTTGTCGCCAGAAATACAAAAATTGTATCCGGCTACAGAGACCTGCCACCAAAGGTACCCGGCGTGCTGGATAAAAAAAAAAGAGGCAGAAGTATACTTTTAACTTATTTCGTACAAAACGGAAATTTCGTAAATGAAGACCCATTATTTCTTTCGTTAATTGTTAACGAAAGAAATATACAAGGTAAGAATGATTGGAAAAATCGGTGCAGGCCGACCTAGGCGGACATATTACGATCAAACCGGAGATGTCCTAAAGAAAGGCCGGGTCAAAAGCACTCGCAACCGACGAGCGTGCATGAAGACGCTCATGAAAGTGGAGGAAGCGAGAGAGGTGTGCCAGGATCGTAGCAGGTGGAGAGAGGTGGTCACTGCCTACCCCGCTGGGAACGAGGCGTGATATATATGTATGTATGTAAGACCCATTATTTATTTAAAGACCGACGTTGGTTAGAGCCAAGAGTATATTCAAACGAGTATAACATATAAGATCACGCGTAGTTTCTAGTGGCGGAAAGACTGCTGCTCAAGGACTTCGCAGCGCGCAGGAAACTGAACACCGCCCGCTCAGGTTACCGCCGGCGGCGCAACGCCGCTGATTCACCGGCTGCCGGCCGCTGCGGAAACTGCCAGAGATCCAATGGGACTGGGACCAACATGTTGCCGACCAGTGGACATCGAATAATCGAGAATTTATACGAATAGTCAGTGTCACTAGAAAGCGTCTCCTATGTGTGTTACTCAACATTACAAACACTAGGACATTCGAAGCTCAGCCCCTTAGTGTCGGGCTAGTAAGAATAGGACTAAGGTAAGTCCTGCCTGTCGTTGAAGGCGATTAAAAGGGTCTAGGAGTTTCGCGGGCCCTGAGGGTGAGGCCCTTTATCGGTCAACAAGTGAAGCTGCGTAGAACAGAGTATGGCTGTGATGGTGCTTAAGAGGGTAAGAAGACATGTAACACAAAGTGTAGAGGGGCACCGGTGCGTTCTATAAGAGATCCCGGAGCCTCTCCGAATGCACTGATGCAGAACACCGAGGGGATTTTAGTGAGTAAGAATCTCACATAACCCTGACTTCCCCCCAGAAGCAATGCATCTTTCCAAGATCCCCCCTCCCCCAATCAAAAAAAAAGGATATTCGAAGCTGTACCACAAACAATTAGTGTTTACTACTTTAACGTCAGCGCTAATTAAAACAGAGCTCAGTTTAAAAATTCTATGATCGCATATATTTCAGCTTCTTATAGTGTAATTACCGGAATAAAAGGGAATAAAAGAAAAACTAATGAACTTGATCATCACATATCCAATGATCCTCTAAATAGGTCTCTGCGTTAATAGTTGTTAGGTTTATTGCTCTAAAAACTAAACATATAAATGGAGTATTTATTAACTACGTTTATTAAAACAAACTTAGTAAAACATATAAAAATATGTTTGCTGAACTAAACTAGTCCGCGAAGTTTCCATTACAGATGTAAAATATGTTACACGAGGCGCTGGTGGCAAGCTTGAGGTGCAGCAGTGATGGATTAGAATCTGGACACGCACCTGTGGTGATGCTTTAGACATAGCGATACAATCAACGCTCAACTTGCCTATATGAAAAGGCCCTCCATTATTGATATATGTGGACGGGGCACGATTTTAGCACTAAAACCTTTTTTTCGGTGGATATGACACCGCATTAATTAAAAAAAAAGATCCAGAAATTTAAAAAAAAGTGCTTGTTTAATATAATCACTGTTATTAAACAGAGAAAAAAACAGGTTTCAATGTATGATTTATATTATTTAAGTTTCGGTATTAAATATAGTTTTTGTATATACCCACATAATACTTTATTCTGTAGACTGATAGGTAGGTTGTAAAAGTTAGTGTTTTATCACCTACTTATATATATATATCTTATTTACATGCAACTTAACTGTGTGTCAGTTTGTCGCCGATAGCTCATTGGTTTCCTGCGTAACCGCACCAGCCAATGGAGTGAAGTTGGCACGGAATCCAAATAGTCCATATACACTGATACCATGTATGCAATTACCATTGTTAAATTCGATTTCCATAACGATTAAAATTGATAATAAATAGATTGTTAATGTAATTAGAACTGCAGTTAATTCTGTTGACCGCCTCGCTTTTACGTATGTATATATCATATACGTGAGACATCCACACATTCGTTGACTCGTCACGGAAATCTCCGAAAATATTAAGAGTAAACGCTCAAAATTTAGTAGAGCTATTGCTTTTGCTATTTAGAGGTCAGATAAAAATAGATTTTACAAAATTCTTCCCCAAAGGGAGTTGCGTTTGTTTTAAACATATTATGTTAAAATCATTCAGAGTAGCTCGCTGGCCTAATGGTTAGAGTGAGCGGCCTTCATTCCGAAGGTCGCGGGTTGTCGCGGTCGAATCTCGGCATGTACCGACGACATTAATATTTAAGTTATGTACATTTGTGAACTTTAGTTACAGCAGCGAGATACAAACGGTGAAGGAAAACATCGCGAGGAAACCTGCACGTGAATTAGAATTTAGTCTAAGGTGTGCATCAAGTCACCAATCCGCATTGGGCCCACGTGGTTACTATGGCCTACCGTCCTCATATTAAGAGTAGGCCTGTGCCCCAGCAATGGGGATGTAAATTGTCTGTTATGGTTATGTAAGGGATTTTCGGGGGTGTTGCCCCCAGCAATGCTGTCAGAGAACAGCTAGTACTAATATGTCCAAGCCACATCTTTAATCTAAAATATAGTTTATTTTATTGTTTATCAATTTCATTCTACTTTGTTATAACTGGTTGGATTACAACAAGTTTTTCGTCCAAACATGTCTGTCACTTGTATATTTGCGTAATGTGTTTATAGACTTTTTTTGGTTACGAAAAAATCAACGATACCTAAAGGCTTAAGATTGCAACAACTGGTGTAACCGGTCCGATAGTGGCAGTGTAACATTACTTACAGGTAGCGGCTCAACAATAACCAATAATGTGAGACAATTAACATCTGTCCAAAGAACACGCAGATGACAAATAAGCGTAATTAGTAGAAACGCGGAAATACCCGCCTGAAGCGAAATGAAAACGTACAAGTGAAATATATTCTACATTACATAAACATTTGGGTACTACATGGAAAAAGATGGTGGAAAGTATATAATTATATAAAGAAAATTTTAAATATTATATTTAAAAAAAAAGGGACGTATTAAAATGTAAATCTATAATCTGATATCATTATACGTTATCGATCGATATCTTGTCTTCTACCCATCATCTATGGCTCAATGAAAGGGAATAAAAAACCGTTATTAAAAACTAGCCATATACTAACCAATTTTTACGAACTATAATACATACAAAATGCCTAAGATGGTACCAATATAAAAATAGTTACAAAAATCGGTATATTTACTTAATACAATTTAGGGGTGTATTAAAGTAAAGATATATATTTGATCACAATTATTTTTATTCGATGAAGCGAAAAGACAAACGAAATGTTCACCTCATTGTAAGTGATTCGCCTATCCGTAACAATCAGGCTATTGTTAGGATGATATATATAGTACCACATTGTACTCATCGTCTTGGGACATTACATGAAGTCTCATCACTTTAATTTACTAGATAGAACGCCCTTCAAACCACCGGAACACGGTAAGCGGATTATAATACAGTCTGTTAATCTCTCCTTTAAAGCCTACACCAAACGGCGTAACCTTTTCATCATGAAGTCATCCACGCTAAGGACATAACAAGAGAAATTGCTAACTTCCTCAAGGAATGTAATGAATGGGCCACTTAATACAGGAGCAAACCGCTGACGGCTCCCGTTCAGATGGTTAACGTTCACATTCCATTTTAACTGTGCAAACTTTACTGCATTCCGGTTTCAAGAGAATTTCTTGTGAAGGCGGTATAGCAGCAATTTGATCGTGTAGACAGTTTGTCGTATTCAAATTATCTACGGCCTCATTGTCATTAAGCATCATTTGAAGTTCAATTGAAACTAAAGGTTTTACTCTATAAACTTGATTGTCGTGTATCGATAATTTTGTCGTTGTCTTAACTGTTACATAGATAGTTACAGTACTAGTAGAACCCGGTTCTCGATTAAGTAATATGCTTATACTGTAACTACTAATTTAAAGAAATTTTTGTCAGAGATTCCCGGCACGTCCTGTTAGCGTTAAAAAAAAAATTGTATTTTATATCGGTATCATCACTTTTGTTGGTTATTAAGTTGGCAACATTTGAAATATGACAACACGGAAGGGACGCGCAGACAAGATGGCGTAGGGCTGTAAGGGACGCGTCGGAGGGTTAGCGAGGATAGTTGGTATTAAGTGGCTTCACGAGTATTGTATATATTACATCGTGTATTGATTAAAAGTTGTAAGTAAAATCTCAACCATCTATTATTTGTCAAACTGAAGGATAAGCTCCCATTATAACAGATGACTACTTATCATCTACAATTTGATTAATTACTTATAAAAGAAATTCACGTTCAAATGTTTTAGATTCTAATTGAAACAAAAGTTTCTCGTCTACTTACGATAAAGTGGAAACGCCTAACTAAAACTATTTCATATTAAACAAAAGTCGTCTATTATGAAAGTGTGGACAATTAAAATATTCAGACAAATCATTCGTAACGAATGTTCTTTAGTATCAAATACATACCAGAGGCCACTCCGCTAGAAGAATAAGATAAAAAAGAAGAAGTCAAGTCTACAGAAAATCTTACATACCATCATCATTACTGTAACTCGCACTTTGCAATACAAAATTAAAAATGATTTATGCTCCGCATGTATAAATAACAATGAACTAGCCAATGAACAATGTATAATTATAGACAGGATGTGACCCATAATATTTTTGTTGCCATTTGTAGTAGCGGAAACTATTTAATATGTAACCAAGGTCCTCTCTTACTAAAACAGAAAAAAATCTAGATATTTTAATTACAATCAATACTACTCACAGGTCGGACGTAGAGAATCTTCCCCGAACCATCTCAAAAAAAAATCGGATGTCGCAAACTAAAAACCAATGCCTCTACACAACAATTCCGCCGTAACCATTTCAATGTTTAATTTGTATTTAGATAAAACACACTGTTTACAGAGGAGCTAAGTGAGAACTTTATCATAGCATCCATTTAGCAAATCTCTCTGCAAACTTGGCAATTACTCCATAAGTTTACGTTCCGTATCGCCGCCTCGTAGAGTCGTTTTATATATAGAGAGGCGCTGTCTGGGCCAAACAAACGTGCGAGCGGCTTCGGGCACGCGCCGAAGCGGCAGGCGTGTCGGTCGGGCTGTCGTTACGCGAGATGTTCAATTGAAATTTATAAGAAAGTTTCGATTCGTTCGATCGCGTTCGGTTCGACGTCGGCCGCGCGCGCAACGCGTCTGCGCAGTGGGGCCGATCGCGCTCCGCACCGCATCGCGCCGCGCCCGCGCACCGCGCACCGCGCCCTGCGCACGCGCATGCGCAGCGGCTGCCCTGCCGTGCTCACGTCACCGCGCCCAAACACCAAATGATAACAATTCAGCGAATGATAGTACACACATGACGCTAACTATCTGGACAGCCCGCCGCTTCGTACGGGCCGGTGGCGGTGGCGCTGGCGGTGGCGGTGCCAGGGACTCTCAGCGCCGCCGCTATTGCGAAACAATCCACACACCAAGGTCGCTCCGCTAAACAATCAAACGTAATAACACGCGACAACGCTAATAATTAATTTTAGATTATTTTCGTTCTCACTTCCTTACAAATTAATCGATCGCATAGATCATACAGGTTTAATCGTACGGTGCGTATATTATACATGTATAATTTGCGATATTACACGAACCACTGGAGCCAAAACATTTCCACGCCTCCGCTTGCATCACTTCCTCTATTGAACACAGTAACCAAGTTAATGAACATAACGTGGGAAAGGTTTATGTCCCATCGTTCATTGTAGATAAGACGGTTACATAGAAGGCACCTAACAAAACTACTATTGCTTACGTCAAACTTTGGAAAATCCTCACTTGAATTATTTCAATTACATATACAGAGGTCTGTCGCGCTATTCTTTAATTGCATATTCAACATCATTATCATTTCAACCAATGGACGTCCACGGCTTGACATAGGTCTTTTGTTATATGTTCCACAAAACACGGAAATAACGAAATATCAATTAAATATTAGTTAACAACGCGTTTAACAATTTAATTGTGATGGATATATTATATACGTCCAAGTACAGTCACCCTTTCTATAACGCCGTTTCCATATAACGCGTAGCTAAAATTGCAACAGCTCTCCTATAACTCGCAATGTAGATTGGTGACTTCACACACACTTTAGACTAAATTCTTATTCATGCGCGTGCCCGTTTCCTCGCGATGTTTTTCTTCACCATTTGTATTTCGCTGTTGTTAATAAAGTTCACAAATGTACATAACTTATATATTAGTCATTGGTCACTTAATATTTAAGTTATGTACATTTGTGAACTTTAGTTACAACAGCGAGATACAAAAACGGTGAAGGAAAACATCGTGAGGAAACCCGCACACTGATATCATCTTTGTGTGTGTGTGTGTGTGTGTGTGGTGGTCCCAATAAAGTGGCAACAGGTTCGCCCCCTGTTACATGGGACCTAACCTGACCACATCTGGTGAAACGTGGGTGGTTTATTCACCTCTGCCTACCCCTACTGGGAAAAAGGCATGACAATATAAAAAAAAAAAAAAATTAGTCATTGGTGCATGCTGAGATTCGAACCCGCGATCTTCGCAACGAAGGCCGCTCGCTCTACCCATGAGGCCAACGAGCTGCTCTGAATGATTTTAACTTGATATGTTTGTATAAACATTCAAGCTTATCTCTTAGACGTTTACGACATCGGTTTCAGCCGTCGCAGAGCTCTTTCACAGTACGTTTCCTTGGTAACCAATTATTTCTAAAATTTTGTTGAAGCTTCAGCGAGGAAGCGCAATGTTTAAAAGAGGGTTAAGAAGTCTGTTAGCTCCCTATAGAGAGGTTTTAGTAGAAAATAGAGCTACAATCGAAAACCAGTGTGAAGATGATACAAGTGAGGAAGACGTTCATTAAAAGAGAAGAGGAGTTAGGCGCTCACATTTGCAGTAATGCCTAGAAATGAGATTCTTGAACTAATTTTACATGCTCTTCGTTTATTATTCAAAACTTTTTTTTTCACAAACAACGCCTACGAAAATTTCGACTGTAAGGCGGACACGTTTCATTCATGGCAACCTCCAAACGGCCCGGATGAGCTCTTCGCCACTCGTGAATGCATCTAAATATAACCGACAACCACAAGTATAACACTTCAACTCATTGAGCACAAACACAGTACATTGCAAAATATGATTTACGACGTAACTAAATCATATTTTGTTGTAAAGCTGAAAATCAGTGTCGTTTCAATGAATGCCCTGTTTTATTATAATAGATGTTCCCAACTGGTGTTTGTTGTGTTTAATTAGCTTTCGCTGGATTTGTTACAGCAGCTTGCAATAGCTACTGTTATAACAACTCGCGGGACCCAAACCAACATCACCTGCTCGTGGTGCACCCTGCTAATCAACAAACGAGGCTCTGCTTCTCACCAACCCGCGCTGGGCAAGCGTGGTGGGAAATGGCACATATTCCCCCATATGAACTCCTACAATCGTGGAGTGTCTTTGAGGGTGGCCTACGTCCAGCAGTGGACGTCTATCGGCTGATGATGATAATACGCCAACACGCTTATATACAACAACAATCGATTATTATGCCGTTAATCATAACGTTGGACGGAGCAACGGTTTGAAGTGACTAACCATATCATTAAAACAAAATTAACCGTGAAGATTAATTAAACTGAGGAACTTCAATTTGATCAGACGTGATAGTGTTTCGACTCACCTATTATGCAGGTCAACGGGCTTGGCCATGGTGAACTCCTTGGCGTGGACATTCAGCTTGTTGGTCGGAGTGGAGGTGGTTGCCGTCGGGGTGCCCGCGCTGCTGGCGCCCGTCGACGCCGCCACGCCGTCTGTGCGGACGCCTGGCGGTCAACGGTGGTCGTCAAGAGAAGAGGTGATAGGACAGAGGGTCGTGGGTTGCATGAGTTATGGAAGGTGTAGCAACGAGGTGCAATATAAAATGTCGCCGAAACTATTATTGTGTGCTTCAGAATGACAGTTCACCCATTATATTTTTAATCATTTATAATGTCAAATCCCTAAACAACTATAATATACGTAATACCATTTTTTTTTTTCATATTTAAGCTAATCAAGTGAACAGACATCAATGTTTTAAAATCCATGATTAATAATCATGGATTTTTTGAATCACATCTATATTTCTCTTGACATCTAAAAATATATGTTTGATAGCTTTAATTTTTTATACCACTTGGTTGGTAAACAGGCTTGCGGCCCGCCTGATGTTGAGCGGTAACCACAGCCTATAACCGCCAGTAACATCAGAGGTATCCCTGCAGAAACCTTGTCGTGCCCTTTTTGAAGAATGTTTATATATTTGAAAGTAATGAGTGAAAATCTATTGAATTTACTTATTAACTTATAAACTGTGTGGACGTTTATCAACACAATTCATACATTTAAAGCATAAATAACAATGTTTTCACAAACATTCCTAGTGTTAATTGGCGTTGAACACAAAGCGACCGCCGCCGTGGCGCCGCCCCGCGCACGCGCGTGCGCACACTTTCGTACAACATTTACGACAACTCGACAGTTTAATAACGTGAAAATCTAGAGAAAAAAACAGCGTGAGCATATGCCAAAAATGTTGCAACAACATCAGCTTTCCTGGACATGTTTCTTCTTGTATAAACCAACTCCCGCTTTTAGCGTAATGGGTAAATAGACTAGACTCTCTTCTTGATAAAAGGTTTCATTTCCTTCTTCATCTTTACATATAATATTTAATTCTTCATCCTTGATCTCTCCTCTCACACCGAAGTCACATCCACATATGTATATATTATATATTATTATTTAATTTATCTATTTTATAGCTGTAAAAATCGTCAATAACAATAACAGCATAAACATGAATTTATTTTAGTGGTAAATAAGGCTCTTTTGAGAGAAAACCTTCGTGCGGGTGGACGCTTGTAGTACCCGTGGTATCCACAAACGCATTGCTGAACCCCAAGAAAACTTATATGAAGCTCATTCTGTAGCTCCTTGAGAAAACCGAGGAAGAGACTTCAATCAAAAGCCTGATGATGGTTCTTAGTAGGAAATGTCTTTAGAATTTAGACCGGACAATTATTTGAAAAAAACTGTCTCTGGATAGGGCAGCAGGACCATTAAGAAAGCAGTTTATTATTTTAAAGTTCTCAAATAAGGATACCGAGCAAAACCATCAGCCATTTCATTAAGAGGCAATATATTTTACGATTTCTATCAGCTTCTTCTTTTAAGACATTGGCGGATATTTAAAGTTTAATTGAATGAAAAGAAATACGACGGGGAGCTTGGTTCTGCACTTATCTACCCATCGGTGTATTTCCCTCTTAATTTTTATCTAAGCTGAAGAAATGTAAAATCCTTAAGGCTGTCACAGTTTATTCAGCAATCATGAAAACAGTAAACCAGTACAGTAAATGGAAACGCATACAAAACTTATATTAAATAGTTAATTTAATAGTTTAATCAATTATAGTGCAATAAGAGACATTTTGGTCTCTTAAAATTTTTCCTAATATTTTCATACGTGTGGTGATTTATTATTGAAACGTTCAGAATTTCCTACTCTTCCAATACCTTAAAGATGCACTCTATAATACGTTAAAATTCAATGGTGGATCACATATTAATAGGTGATGGTAGTGGTGTTGAATCATTGGACATTCTCAATATACGGATCGGGGAACTCGGTACGCTTTAAGAGTCGAAGCAAAATTATCCTACTTCCTTAGAATTCTGTTCATAGTCGCATTTCATGAAACGCAGAGAGTAGTGTGGTACTGGGGATGTCCATCTAATATTAACTCACTCTCCGACATGATATACTGTACATTAAACAAGATACACTTAATCAGATGCTTACTGGCGACTGTACCGCGCGTACTTCCTTGCTATTGTGCAGTTTTGGTACTAAATAAGCAAGTCATATACGTTTCACGATCAGCTACAGAGAAAGAAACAAGTTTTCATCAGGATACAAAACAATATTATTACTTTTTTAAACTTCACCATAAAACTTTTTCCATTAAAAAGGAATGGAATTATTTGATTTCGATTTACATATACTTTAATCTATTTCTTAATGAAAGTAAATAGAGCCAACAATAGTCCCTTTAGCACACACTAATGTTTATTGATTTACTGAGAAAATTTATTATCGGAACCTTAAAGTGAATTCAATGTTTTCATAAATTAATATTACTTTATTACTAATCTCAGAGATTATCGTCAATGTTATATTAATGTGTGAGGTACGGGTCACCCAAAAATAATAATATAAATACCACTGACGGTGAAACATCTCTACCAACTCGACCGAATGTCTTTGTTTACTGACGAAGATCTAACGTCAGCAGTTTTTGAAGGAAACGAAAAATTATTGGATTTCAGCCAATTGATGTTTGCTTTAATACTAGATTATAGGTCAAGCTCCTATAGACTGTTTCAAGAATATGATTTTATTAGCGAATAGGATGGAGATGATATTGAATAAACCTGAGCATTCAGTGAGCACATGTCCACCGTCCGCTGGCACCACCGCCGCCGCCGTCACCGTCACGGGCGAAGCCGGAGCAGCCGGCGACACCGGCACGTCGGGCACCGGCTGGGCCAGCGACTGTTTCACTATACACCGCGACATTACTTATTTCTCGGCCGCATCAAAATAAACAGACGCCGCGTACACTCGCGCTCCACTGACACAAACATCGGACTGTCGGCGCGTTCCAAATATGAAGTTTGGTTTTATTTTTAATTTTGGCGCCATTTTTACATGGCGACGCTTGCCAGCCATCACCGCTTCCTACAATCTAATGTAAATTCTCGTAGTGCGAAAATAAAATATAATAATTCTTATAATTATACGGTACTAAAAAATAAAAATTTTAGTAATTATCTATGTATCAATGTATGTGTTTTATTTAATATCTATTGTTTTAATTGCCGACTATCATTACATCTCATCTCGCCAAAGGTTCACTGGCAGAAAATGCCTGCAGGCATTAAACATATCTCATTAAAATTTTACAATAGAAAAATTAAAAAAGGCCATCGATAAAAATCAATCGAGAAGCAAGATGTTTTTTGATGAGGAAATTGTTCTCAAATACCTAACCTTCCTCACATTGCTTAAATCGACTGATCGCATATTAACATAGAAAAAAAAAGCCGTGATTTCTTTACAAGATTATTATATGAAACGTAGTGCTGGTCGTCACCTGATGGCTTACCATCATAATGCGCGCATAACAATGTTTGAAGACAATAAACTGCCATTTCTGAATCGCCACATTTTTAACCCAATTTCATTCATTGTATTATTGATATAACTATTTTAATATAAAGATATTTGTTAGATGACAATGTGTAATTTATTTGTTAGTCGTTATTTGTAGATGTGTGGAAACTTAGGACAGTTAGAATGTAATGTAATATATACAGTAAGTTTTTTTAGTTGCTAGAAGATGAACCAACCAGGAGGTCTGTAGATTTCAAGTGTAGGTTTCCCCTTGGCGTTAGTCAGGATCATACTTCGCCGTTTCCCATTGTTCGGAAACTGTAACAAAACAATAATGAAAAGTTTTTATAGTAATTTAGTTTGCTTATTTTTTACTATAGAAATTTGCATGCATTCAAATGTTAGTGAATGTTTTACTAACATTACGTAAATGAATAACGCCTAAAAATATTATGATAATGGTTATAATAATATCTTTAAAAATTACGTATATGTATTGTTTTCAATTTCAGTCTCATAGGTAAAATTTGTAGATTTTTAGTGGAAATTTACGACTATTACAACCAAATATCATGAATAATTGAGCAGTTTTTTTTTTTAAATAATGAATTTTTTCTTCAGTTATACAAATTATTATACACTCCCCACGAAAATAATCTAAAAGGAGAATAAGAAGAAAATATCTCATTTTTTCTTTTTATTTCGAATAACGAAACGATCAGGATTTCTTCTGATGGTAAATGATATGTTTACATTTATTTATTGTTCCTTTCTATAAAAATATATGAATATATAACCTCTTCTCCTGTGTTACTCTACACTTGAAGTTTTATATGAACAGAACTAAGAAGTAAATAATTTCAGAGAAAGGGCAGTAACCCGGAGACTTTTACCAACTTACCTCCCTGAAAAAACTGTGCCAACGCAATGTATGAGCCACTATGTTTTTATTTTAGGTCTTTCATTCACTAGTTATAATGTATTTTTCTTTAATTTAGACCCTAGTACTTAATGAATTTTCTTGCTTTCGTGTTATGAACATGTAATATTCCAGTGGTGAATCAGTTTGACGTACGGTCACCGTTTATTTTCGCCGTCTAACGCAAAACATGATGATGGCTGTCAGACTCATCGCCTAATATAATGCTGAAGAAGGAAGTCTTATTCATAAATGCGCAGTGAATTTCATTTTTTATACTTAGGTGAATTTTCCAGGGCGCTGTTACTAGTGAAATTACTGAGGTAACATCGCTTAACAAGTAATATATCCTTTGCTTAATTAATATGTCGCTTCATAATGATGTGACGTTAATTACAATGATAAACCTCTCACGATGTATAGTGGTCATTATTTACCATCACCTGAACTTGCTTCTTGCCCCATGTTTTAGTTAAATATATTACTCTTTACTGTACGTTATCGTCACATATACTTTAACTGCCTTCATGGAGCTATAGCTAAACCTTTACCTAATAACGCGAAATTGTCTGGTTTAATTCCATTCTGTTAAGGAGTTTGAGGTGTAGGGGATCCCGCATAACAACTCAAGGGATTCAAGACGACTCACCTGCTCATGGCACCCTGCTAATCAACAAACGAGGTTCTGTCTCGTTTCAATTCGCATTGGGCCAGTGTGGTGAGAAAAGTCTCAAATCCCCTCAACACGAACTTCTACAAAAGACGACTTCTAGTGCCTGGCGGTTTTACGGGCAACACACGATCAATCGATGAGGACATCTTTGGTGGAGCAGTAGACATCTAACGACTGACAATGATGATGTGGAGTTTAGATGGTTGCAAAGTTGGAACCGGAGAGGATTGATAATAATGTCATCATTCTATATAAGTAGTGTACATGAGTTCTGTTTCACTATCCATAAAATAATTAGGTGAGAATGCATTTGCTAATGTCTATATTTGTAATAAAACAAGGTTTTATTTAGTAACCGTTAGTTATTATCGTATAAATTAGAAACAGTAAAAATATATTATTGCTCATTGAGGGCCATAGTACTCGTTAAGGCAATCCGGTTATGATGAGTGGGTAGTGGAGTAATGTGCACATCGCCTACGTGCTCTCCGCAATGTCATAGCGCATTTTAATATTAGACGGCGTATTTATAAAATTCATTTAGGATTTAAAAAGAATATATCCATTCATCATCATTGCTGGTGATAGGTGTCAATAGCTGGAGACCGTTTAAGTACCACCGCAGCTCCTATTGCATCCGACAAAGACATACAAGAAAGATAAACAAGTATACTAATAGGGGACCGGAAAGTAATGTCGTTTCTGCGCATGCCAATACTTGATTGTCATTTGTCAGCTCATTGTTTTGTTCAGAGGCGTACCAAAGACATTGTGAGGTTATAGTGATTTCTTTACTTATAGACAATTGAATTACAATTTTTTTGTAATTTTGGGTAAAATGGCCAGCCAAATACCAGAAGAGGTACACATCCGGCATTGCATGCTCTTTGAGTTTCGCAAGGGAAATAACGCAACAGTTGCTACCAAAAACATTTGCGATGTTTATCCAAATGCACTGGACATTCGTAAATGCCAAAGGTGGTTTTCCAAGTTCAAATCGGGTAATTTTGATCTTTCCGACTCGTATCGATCAGGAAGACCATCAGCGTTAGACAACGACGTGTTAAGGGCGGAAGTGGAAGCAAATCCGTGTCAGACGATCGAGGAATTGTCAAACAGTCTCAACAAACCTTGGTCGACCATCCAAGAACATTTGAAGCAGATTGGAAAAGTAAGCAGAGCAGGTGTTTGGGTCCCGCATAATCTGTCCGAACAGAATAAGGCTAACCGATCAATCACATGCAACTTATTGCTTCAACGACACAACACAGAAGCGTTTTTGATCGCTTGATCACAGGAGATGAGAAATGGGTCCTGTATGATAACCCAAAACGCAAAAGGCAGTGGCTCTCTCCAAATGAAATCCTCGGAGTACTGCTAAGCCAGGTTTACACCCCAAAAAAGCGCTTTTGTGTGTTTGGTGGAGTATTCGCGGCATTGTTCATTTTGAATTACTGAAACCTGGAGAAACTGTTACTGCAGACCTCTACAGCGAACAATTGCAGCGAGTCAATCAATCTTTAATTGAAAAGTGGCCAGCGATTGTCAACCGAAAAGGCGTCATTCTCCAACATGACAATGTAATTACTAGGGTAACAAGTTTCAACATCTTAAGTCTGAAAACGATAAGTACAATGTTGTGCAGTGTATATACCATCTAAGTATCACTACGTTATGGACAGACGTGTTACATATCATCAGGTGAACGTCTCACTTGTTTTATAGCTTCGTGGGACAAAAAAAAGCATTATTTATATATATAGTAAATCAATTAAAAAAGTCTAAGTAATAGCGGAATTATGAGAAAAACAGTTTTTTTTATCACTATAAACTTACTAAATGTGATAAGTCTCTTGCCGGAGACCATCTTAGTAGGTACCACCGCATTACCTGTTGTAGCCCACAAACAGTGCTGTGCGAACATTACTGTGTTCTGGTATGAAGGTGGCTGTAACTAGTGATATTACTGGGGTAACGAGACTGAAAATCTTATGTCTCAATATGAGGAGCGCAATGTGGTGCTGTGTATATCATCCACTAACGCCACGTTGGTATGAGCGGGCGTATCACTTACCATCAGGTGAACGTCCCGCCCGTCTAGAAGCTTCGTAACATAAAAATATATTATATATACAGATTGTTCACGTGTCGTAAATGCATTGTGCTCGCTCAATTTGTCGTTGAATATCTTTCTATATCTATCTCTCTATCTTCCGTCTCGTTTTATCGTATTATAATTCAATTGAGTCGCTAAAACGGTGCTGGTGTAGCCAGCTTTAAAATGGAGAAGGAGCGAGGAATTGATATCGAAAAAAAAAGCTATACATTATATCTATAACATTAGTGAGTTATCTATGCTCTAACGTTCGGGATCGAAACGTTCACCTGATGGTAAGACCTCCATCTAACTAGAGAGTTATGATGGTATACACTGCACCGCACGCTCGTTTTAATGATTAACATTAGCCGGATATCGTTTTTGGTCGCGATCACACCACGGTTGGTAGCTGAATATCAATGTTTCGCCTCTAGTAGATAAATAAATCATTAAAACATCCATTGATACGGTATATTGTGTTCTTGCAGCACACACACACACACACACACACATCATCATTATCATTATCATCATCATCATTATCATTATCAAAAATCTCTACATCGATCCGTCCTGCGCTGCAGTCAGCATGGCCTCCGGCACTACCAAGCATTAGGATTCGTCATCATTCATATGGGAGGATTTGGACGTTTTCCCACCACGCTGCCCCAATATGGGTTGGTGGGAGCCAGAGCCTCGTTTGTTGATTAGCAGGCTGTATCACGAGTACGTAAGGTTGGCTTGGATCCTGTGAATTGTTGTACGGGATCCCTTACATGTGTCTGTATCAGTTAAAAAGAATAGCCGAGGAGCTAATTGGTTTTCCCAATCTGATCGCCAAACTTCAGTTCGAAGAGGGCACCTAATGAAATGAATCTGTCTCGTCGCCTTGAGATATAAGATGTTACGTCTCGTTACCCCAGTAATATCACTAGTTACAACTTCTTTCAATCAGGAACAAAGTAATATTTGCACACTACTATTTGCCGGCAGAAGTAAGATCTGCGGTGGTACCTACCTGGACAGTCTCAGACAACAAAGGCCTATCCAACAGTGAAGGTAGTATATATCAATGAACTTTGTGAAGGTTACCTGGTTGTGATGCATATTATGATGGGACTGCGGACGGATGAAGCTCCGCTCTCTCATAATGACGCCAGGCGACGTGAAATCCTGCATCCTGTAGCTCCTCTGCAACTCGCCTCCCACTCCCATTTGGGCCTGCATTGTGACCCTCGACAAGTTTACCCCCGCCTCTATTCAATGCAACTTCCTTGGACGGTATTATTACGTACTTTAACGCGCTCTCTTTGGTTATAGCGCGTTTTTTTTTATTCCTTTCTTTTTAATAACTTTTACTTTTAGCAAAATTATAAAATAGTACAGTTTTATTTATGAACTAAAGATTATAGTGATTATTATTAAATAAATATACACTAGATGAATGACTAGTATAAGAGTTACGATTAAATGTCAGTATATTTCTCATTAAATATTGTTTTTTTTTAATATTTTATATTTACAATATACGTACAAAAGTGTTTTAAAAGCGGGCAATATAATATACACGATCAACGGCGTGTGCTATAGAACAAAGCTTTTATTATTAGGGGTTAATCACATTTTTTTGTATTGTGACGTCACGTTAGAGATCAATACCCCAATTTATATATGCATATATAAATCTTAAATTAAAAGAAACCCCGTCTGTCGTGGCCACTGATAGAGGGATTTCTGGACGACTTTTTCGAGTTTTTTTTTTCGTTTTCTTAATACGACTGATAAAGAGCGGTGCAGGGGTGCTTGGTGACTGACAGTCACTTAGCGATTGTTCAGTATTTCGAGGGGGTAAAGAAGCAGCGGTATCTTCGGCGCCAAGCTCGAATCGTTTCGTCGGAGTGGTTCTTTGAACCCTAATCTGAAACAAAATAAACTTTATCATTGATGACCAAATACACTCTACCATACTGCGGAGAAACAGCATGTTTAAGATATATAAGACTTGGTTTCGATCTTCACTGTGTCTGATGAAAACATTGTGAAGAAATCGATATGTTTTAATAACAACTTTGGCCCGTTATCCACCCACACTTGGTCAGCGAGAGTAAATGACCTTGACCTCCTTGTGAAAGCAGGCCTCCAATCTGAACAACGAGAACATTAAAAGGCCTGTATATTAATATTGTATTATGCACAACCTTCTGTAAAAGTAACTAAGTTGTTGATTATTAAATTAAGTCCTACTTAGCTTAATTCCTGAGTTATTCTAATTTAAAATGAGTTATCTATGAGTTAATAATGTGTTTCTTTATTTTGCATAAATAAAAAACATCCTTTTTGATCATCCAAAAAAACAATATATCGTCGTGATATCCCTATGATTGACGTTAGTGTGTTGACATGTGCCAATGGCGATAGTTCACTTTTCGTCAGATTTACTAATATAGTATTACAATATACATTATAAACATTTTATTGTTTACTTAAATAACCAATGCATACATAAACGTCAGGTTCGTGTGACTTAAATATCCATAACTTGGTTACGACTTCGACAAAATCATAAAAATTTTAAACCTATAGCTTTTGTGGTATACCACCATTGTAAACTAATGAATGTACGTCTATGATCACAGATTAACTATTTTTTTGTTTTATATATTAATCCTTGATTTCCATCGTACCTAACGATAAACGGAGATATAGTCTCTAAAGCGCACTAGTCATGAAGATGTCTAAACACTCTGCTCTTATGGATTCTCACATCATGTACGGAAACTCTGACACAGCAGGCTAATCAAATCCTTCATTGTTTGCAATATAAAAGACAAAATAAAAAAAACTTCATTTCATGAGAAAACAGATAATAAATCTTTATCCACTGGTGGACGCACCGCCTGTCTATATTCTTGTTGTAGACAGGGCTGCAAGCCACAGCGGCTCTTACAGCTCATCTGACACTGGGCTCGTGGACCCGGATCCACGGCCTGAGGCACCGCCTGTGTATTATGACCTGTTCTTTACGTGAAAAGAATTCATATTGGGGTTTTTTTTTGAGTTTATTACCCCTCAAGGATATGATAGCCGCATTCACAAATAACTACATCAAAGTAAAACACTAAAAAAGTTAAATGAATAGGCCGGTAAAATATTCAGCGGACGGTTAACATGTCTCCGGTGAACTTTGGTTCAAGGTTATACAATTGTTTTACATTTTATAACTTCATACGTTTTTCAGTACAGCGAGGCCTTGCAAAGCAACCACTGTCTCTCATTTCACACAGTCCTCAACTAAAACCGGTTCTGAGTATAGCAGCGTTGGATAAAATGAATTGTAAGCAATTAAAGAGACATGCACGAGCAGCCGCGGGTTAAAACTATGTTTTTGTATAGTTATAATTTGAAAATAGAGACGGCGAAAGTGCTAACTGTGCTCTGTTAAAAATAACTTTGTTTGTTTTCTATCGACCGTCGACCGTCAAGAGAAACATGTTAGTTTTAGTCAAAACTGTGAAACACGGATACAAGAAATTTATTAAACACTTGATAAAATACGCTTGCTGTTTGAGCTGCGCATGCGCAATACTAGTACGATTAAAGTCAAAATAATATAATAATAGTAATAATTTTAATTATACGAAAAACTATTTTTACGTGATAAAACAAATTTATCACAACTTTTATTTCATAACATCCCGCAAATTTACACAGGCAGAAGTAAGAAAGTCGATCTCGACTAGAATCTTCTAATCAATAATTTTCATATAAAACCATTGTTATTATATTTTTTATGTTATGATTGTAATCTCTATTTATATTACACAGTGGATTAGAAACTTGTGCAAGTAGTGATACAACATCCGGTCGACGTATTCCTGAATTCCCGCACCTAAATAAATCTATTATTAGATGCATGCTCTGTGACTTTAGGTACGTACCTACTCGGTGATACCATTCGAAGGCGTGGAGTGGAATTAATTAAGACGCTTTACTGTATAATAATATAAAACACATAATGAATATTAATGTACATAATTACAACGATATTGGAATCTAAATTAAATATGCCCTGTCATATTTCAAATTGGTGCTCGGTTGGAACATTCCCAAGGTCTTTATGTAAGAAGTTCCCGTTTAGTGTAAAATAATTTGTAAATGCGTTCCCATACAACATACAAATATGATTAGAAAAAGAGATCTTATTAAAGATAGAAGACTTCATGGGGTGAAGAGAGATATAGGAATTTATATTTACGATAAGAAAGAGTGGATTGCTGTTTTGGAAGTAGAAAACTTTCCTTTAATTATATTTCAATTAATACTTCTTGATAAAAATACAAATAATACGTATTATTCTAAATTATTTATTTAATGACTAATACTATTTGTTAGTAAGAATCGATATATGAGTATAGTTGTTATTATGATTGGGTATGAAAGCAGCCAGGTTGTAGTGCGAGGTCGGTATTAAGGCAGCGGACATTGCGACGAACGATTGGTTTATGTACAGTTATAAGTAGATAATGTTTATTAAACTAAATTAAGGTGAGTACTTGATTTATGATTACTATTTCTTACCGGCTAATTACCTTTCCTAACTAATCACGATTCCACTTTCATATGTTACCATCTGCAATAGGTTGTTAATGCAGCAGAGTTTTTTAGAAGTGGTTAGATAAAATAGTTAAAGAATAGAACGCGGGACTGTCGTTTTATAAGACAAGCTGTTAGCCGCTATGGAAGCATTTAAGGCAATTGCAGATGTGGAGGAATGGCAGACAATATGGTGTGGAGGCCGTGAGCGGCGGGTGCGATTGTGATTGTGGCTGTGACTCACCGCTCCCCCGCCGTGCGCCGCCCGTCGCGTCGTCGTACTCCGCACTCGGCACTCGTTCACTTTACTCGTATTTGATTCTCTGTGGGAATAAAGATAAACATACAGTTCAATCTTACATTATGATCTACTCATTATGTTACTAGATTTAAGTTCGAACTTAGGGGTTTGCCCTACAATTTAATCAAATAATGCCATGCAAAATTATATAATAGAAGTCATGTCTTTCACAAATACATGTATTTACTATTTATGCAACCAATATTAAAAGTAAGAGAAATAAAGACATAAGTACTAATATTATGGTCATAACACATAAAAATAAATATATAATATGTCAATAACATAAATCAAAGTATTTAAATTCATGTACATTATAAATATAGTATCAATTTGGTTAAAACCATACTTATTATTAGTATTCTTCCATTAAATGCTCTTACGTTGTAATAGACTTTATCGACTGAACACTTTAACTTCTTTGAAAAGAAACAATAAAAAAAAATAACAGACATACGAGTTACGTGAGTTACGTGTTCATAGTACTAAAATTTAGGTCTTGATATTAGACTTGAACAGACACAAAGGATATAAATTATTATACTGTTAATAGTTACAATTTCAATTGTTTTAGCCCATTGTTTAAGCGACAGCAATGCGTCTAGTTGGAAAAGGGAAATCGTTAATTTTTTTTAATTTGTTTCCTACGTGTAACGCGCATCCGGCGAGCACGCGATGATCCGATGCACTGCAATACGAGCTCGGAATCGGATCACTGCTCATGAATCGCTCGTTTTTAACTTTTTATACGTCATACGCCGTTATTTCATCGCAATCAAACGTTTCACAAAATATCAGATGGAAAGCTTTCACAGTTCCTGTACCACTGGAGAAGCAGAAAAACTCTCCGGTTTTTTTATTTAATGCAATATTTTTTTGTGGGAGCGTTTTCCTTTATGGATTTGACAGCACATTCCATTGGCTCAAAAGTATCAACAGAAATTTACTTAAGAAAAAAAAAATCTTATGATTTTAGTAGTGTTGTTACATGTTAAAAATATCTCGTACTGCTGTTTCTTTAGTTATCGTGGGGAAATCTTTTAAAAAGATACCCTGCTTCTGGAAGGACCACCTATGGAATGCACCAGTGCCTCGTGGCACTATGCTTAAAGCACCTCTCGGGGAAGGCTATAGCCCTCCTCGGCACCTTCGCTTTGTTACGACAAGCACTAGACCATTTCTTACATATCCTTTATCCTGGGCTCGCTTAGAGGACAATGAGGGCTCCCCTTTTCAAAGACCACGAACCAAATAACTATTTTAGGCTCATTCTACGATAGGCAGGGCTTACCTTAGTCTTATTTTTAATAGTCCAAGACCACAGGGTATTTCTCGTGTTGGCCTAGACTTTGGATTACACAACACCATGTGTAAGGCGCCCAAGTCTAGTATAATGTTGTATACTATTTGTTATCCTTCAATATATCGATACTAGCTGTTCTGTTATAATATAGAATTAGGCTTGAAATTATATTCCTTGAAAGAAACCGCAAATGGATTTCTAAAGCAACCGTTACTATAGCAACCGCATATGTAATGTCCAATCAAAATAATTAACAAAGTTAAATTGAAATTAAAATGATGAAGGGTCTAGCAAATAAAAAAAATAAATAAATAGCCTATAACCAGCTAAAAATCATTCCGCATCACATGGTCACATTTACTTGTCGACAGGTTCACTAAATTTCGCGTGATTGGCGAACAAACATAACCCAAATTCATTATATAATATATATATGAAAATTAATAGACTTTATTAATAACTTTCTCATTAGTTCTCTGATTGTAATCTTTCTTACTTCTACTAAATTCTGATGTTACTTCTTCTCAACTCTGCAGTGATACCCTCAAAATATTGTGCATTAATAAAAAGATAGAAGAGTATAATTAGGTAACAATATACCTAATTATACTTTAGTTCGTAAGCTACGTAAACAGCTGAACGTCCATTTAAATAAATAGATAGATAAATAAATAAGTATAGTTGGCGCTTGCCGTAAGGTACGAACTCTTCTATGACACCAGGGATATGAAAATACTCTGGCTATCATATCTTGAAGGCTGCTGTTGTTTAGTGTGAAGAAGATTGATCTTTTCAGAGTAACCACTTCTAGTCGGACAGCTGACTTCAGAAGAGGAATAATCTAGAACTCTGACATCAGTATCTGTTATAGTTGGCTTATTTTATTGAATATAGCAATGAGGGGAACAGGATTTACAATAGTAAGCGATGGGCCGCCTAGCCATAACAATGTGGTGATGGTCTGATAGTGGAAAAAGATATTATATAACGACGCACATAATATGTTTTTTTTGTACCAAGTATACCATATCAAGGCAGTGTGTAAACATTACTGTGTTCCGGTTTTATGGGCGCTGTAACTAGTCAATTACTGGAGAAACGAGACAATATTTAATGTCTCAAGGTGAATAGCGCGATGTGGTGCTGTGTATATCATTCTAACCAACGCCATTTAGTTACGGGCAGACGCATCGCTTACCATCAGGTGGATATCATTAAATTAAAAAAAGGCGTAATCTGTTTACACCAATGATTTTAGAAAGAAAAAAAGCTATCGTTTACCAAGGAAGCTATTTAACGCTTTTAAACGTCGAAGCGGCCGGTTCGGATTTTTACACAATACACTCCCTGGTAAACGGGGACGCAGCACCGATCGCGCACACCCATCGCATTGGACCGTGAACGAAATCACCAATAGCAACCACGGAGCCGGTTGCCGGCGCGTCACCTCATGACATCACCGTGTTTACACCGCACCACCTCCGCTAGCGTAACACCACAAACATCGCGACACGAACACCCACCCAGCCGAGCCATTATCGCCTGTGCTCCGTAACCTTATGGAAGATATTTCTGTAAAAGTATTTCGTGCAGTATGCGATACGATACGCATCTGTGTACATACTGACTCGGAACAGGTTCTAGGTCAGCGGGCACGAGAACAGCTCGGACGCTTTTTGCATTTTTAGTAATAGACTGCATTTTAAATATACCTAGTCCGGTCATAAGTTCTGTTACAAAAGAAAATGCATTGTTTTTTTTAATGAAGTAATGTAATATTACACCTACATATTAGGTTACAACCTATGAAATTGCCGTTTTGTATGAAAAAATTTAAACGAATTTTTTTCATTTTTTTTTAATTGTCTTAATCGAAGTAATGCAATCAATGCAGCCTTGGCAACGCAGTGGCAGTTTATTGAGGCCCTTCTTAAAGAAATAAGCTGGACGGGACGCAATAAATTCTTCAAAGGCATTTTGTACTGCCTCTCGGGTATTCAATTTTTTTCCCGCCAAGAAGTTATACAAATTCTGGAAAAAGTTGTGGTCTGTATGCGCAAGGTTCGGTGAGTAGAATGGATGACGGAGAGCTTCCAACCCCAGTTCTTGCAATTTGGAGACCGTCTGCTGTGTAGTATGAGGTCGCGCGTTGTCGTGCAGGAGCAGTGGAGACGAGCGATTGACCAATGCTAGTTGGAGATGTGCCAGCTTCTCCATCATTGTGTTCAGTTCTTCACAGTACATATCTGCAGTAATGCTCACCCTGTTTGCTAAGAAGCTGTGTAGAATCACACCGGCGCTAGACCACCAAATAGTGACCATCACTTTTCTAGGAGTAAGTTTTCGTTTAGGGCATTGTTTAGGTGCTGAACCAGGATCCAACCAACTTGCTCAGCGCTTGCGGTTATCAAACAGAATGCATTTTTCATCGTAGGTAACTGGTATACCATCCCAACCAACGTCAGTGCAGTGTATACACCGCACGACATTGTGCGCACAAAAGAGATCTACCACCAGTAAAATCTAAAAAATCATGCCTTTGTTTTTAGTTCAAAATAACTTAATATGATGTTCAATCCTCTAACATCTTCCTACCTATTTTCGATTGCCACAGTCGCAGTCTTCACTCTTCAATAATCATTTCCCTTCGCGTCCCCGTGCATTCCTCTTTATTTTTCCAAAACTCATTTCCCGTTATGTCGGTGCGCTCATGAAACTCTTCACCGAACCATATTCGTATCGCAAAATCGCTATTTTCTTTCAAAAGACACTTAAGTAACTATTATCATAACATGTAAATTCTGTCTAATTGTTCTATTGCTTGCATCTTTCATCAAATGTTGTAATTTTTAATTATTTAGTACACCACTATCTTTTATTTGCATTTAGTTCACGTCATCCTTTCCAATGGGTTGTTTGGAAGAAATTTCTTTTCAAGCAATAAGACAGACCATTGTACATTTATGTATATTTATAATGTATTCTATATCTTGTAACTGGTGTACAATAAAGGATAAATAAATAAATATGTTTATCAGCACTGCACGAAATAATGAACGAAAAGTTTCCAGAACATTCGGCGACACCGCAACAAAAACTATTCGCCGGTGAAGTAACTGTTACTGGTTTGAGCCACTGGTTTCAGCCACTTGCACGCCAGCGCCGCTGTAGCGTTACTCCACGAGATTGTTTAAAATTAATTCCAAGTCCAAAGTAAATTTCTGTGGACTAACAGTTCAGTTCAATTTCATATGGTATTCTCATGAGGCTGTGGGTGGTAAGACTCATTCGCTCTGAACACTCTGGCCCTCATGCCTAGGCAACACAAATACAGTAACGATTTTATAACGACAGATTCATATTGTAAGGGTTTTAACTGGTCAGAAAGGTAATTTTTTTTTTATTTGAAGCAACGAGATTAATATGACGTTTGCCTGATGGTAAATGAAATGCCATAGCAACTTCGCGCTAGTTAGGATGATATAAACAGCATCAACTTGTGCTCATCGCCCTGAGATATAAGTTGATAAATTTCCTTACCCCAGTAATTACACCAGCTACAGCGCCCTTCAAACCGTAACATATTAATTAGCATACTATTGTCTGTTAACTGCAATAGGCGCTGCTGTGGTACCTACCTGTCTAGGTAGAGATCTCTATTACCGAAAATTGTCTGGTTTTCGGCAATAGAGATTAGCCACAAGTACGTACCGATTGAACACTTGTGTCCTCCATTTAGCTACGGACGTAATTAAAAAGGATTCGCCGTCATCAGTCCGCAACAATCCACTGCTTGACATGGAGTTAAAAGTTTAACATATCTAATAGTTTTCATTCCGAAAACCTAATCTCTCCCCCACACGGTATTTTCTAAGAACCTAAATATGTCATAAGAGCCCCCAAGCCAGTAGAGTCTTCATATAAAAAAATTCCTGGTAATAGATTTCTGTTGCCGGAGACCTTCTATGTAGGTAACACCACAGCGTATATTGCTGTCGACAAACAGTACTATGCAAACATTACTGTGTTCCGGTTCGAAGGAAGTTGTAGCTGATGAAATTACTGCGGATAACGAGGTCTAACACCTTGTCTAAAGGCGACGAGCGCAATTTGATGCTGTGTACAAGGTCCTAACTAGCGCTATATTGTTATGGGCGGGCGCATCATTTACAAACCATTAGTCTGGTGGCTTCGTAGAATAAAAAAAATACTGAATATCACAAATAAATAAATAATCTTATAACTTTTTTAAATATTTTTTGTCATTTAATACCTCGTTAGCCTTTTAATAAATAAACATTAGACGGTTCCGCAGGTGTATTGCATTATGATCGTCATGGCCGCGCAACGTTTCGCACCTTTTTCGCAGCCCACACTCCGCCCGCGCATGCGCGGACCCACCGCCGTTAGCTTCGCAACACGAACAGTCCATTACCGGTTTTCTTCACATCTAAGTGATTAGCCGCGAATTGAAGGCAGAAATGTACTACATTATGACTCGAAATTTGGCAAATAAGTCTTTAACCAGCGCAGCGTTAGTATAAACGAATACTTAGACGTAAACGTGACTCAAATGACATACAACTAAAGGTTAGACTTTAACTGGGCTTTATATTAGTATATAATGAAATAATTCACCGTTGCCACATCCGTATTGCCGGATCCTCCGAGTACCACCGCAGCTACTATTTCCGCTGCCAAACAGTAGTGTAAAATATTACTTGGTTTCGGTTTAAACAGTACTTTAAAAGCAACGAGACTTAATAATTCACGTCTTAAGACGATTAATGTGATGTAGGACAACGTCATTATGAGTAAGCGCATCACTTACCATCAGGTGAACGTCCCGCTCGTATAGTCGCTTCTTTGTATAAAAAAAATATGCCGTATATAATACGGATGTGTCTGGTACGATGCTGCGGCCTATGTTTAGAAGAATCTATTCAAAACTCCGGGATACCGGGTTACCGCCAACAAGTTGCAAATCTACCGCCATTATGTTATTGTGTACCGTCTGCTATCATGTGAAAACCTAAATATTATCAGCTTTTTTATTTCAATGACGCGACGAGACGAGCGAATCGTTCACTTTATGTGATACGCCCGCCCATGACAACGTCGCGCTAGTTAGCATCTTCTACACTGCACCAAATTACGCTCGTCGTCTGAGACATAAGATGTTAAGTCTTCTTACCCCAGTAATTTCACTAGCTACAACTTTCTTCATTCCGGAACACAGTAATGTCTATACACTACTGTTGGACAGAAATAGAAGCTGCAATGGTATCTACCTAGATAGTCTTCAGCAGCAGAGACAATTTTGTTGTGTCGGGGAATGAATCTTCGAAAGACTGTCTTGGGAGAAGTCAGGGTTATGTGACATTCTTACTCCCTAAAACCACCTCAGTGGTCTGCATCAGTGCATTCGGAGAGGCTCCGGGATACCTTATAAAACACACGGGTGCCCCCCTATACTTTGTGTGAACACGTTTCTGAGATGCCTAACCCTCCTAAGCACTATCGCTGATCCATAAAGGACCCCACCCTCAGGGCCTGCGGAACTCCTAGACCCTTTTACGACAGGCAGGGCTTACCTTAGTCTTATTCTTACTAGCCCGAGACCACAAGGCCGGCGGCAGCAGAGACCTACCACCAGTAATAGGGATAGATATCTAGCTAGACCATGAACAGCCTCACTATCACTAAATACTTTGTGAAATTGAGGTCTAATGATAAATAAAACATCGTAGGCCGCCCTTTTTTTGTTTCGGGTTAAAATTTAATATAACACAATGAATTGACTCACGGGCAGACGGCGATGAAGGACCACCTCCATGCGGGTCTGTTAAACTGCTGTAATTGGCGTAGTGTATTCACTTAAACGACCTTAATTTATATGTAAATCGATGAATGACCTCATATTTATAGTGTCAGTACTTTTATTCTACATAAAGCACTATTTACTGGTGGTAGGTCTCTATTGCTAGAGATAGTCCAGGTAGGTACCACCGCAGCGACTATTTCTGACTAGTAGTGTGCAATCATTATTATTCCGACGTGAAGGCCGTTGTAATGAAATTACTAGGGTAACATTAAGCCGTGGACCCAGGGACCGTAAGACCAGTATTAAATGAACTGTTAAAGTCGAAAAAATGAGTAGCAAGCGATATACCTCATTTGATATTAGAGATTGGGGTAACGAGACTTAACATCATTATCAGGCCACGACCACAATATATTGCAGTCTACTTATTATATACATATAAGAAAAAAGACATTTATGAGATTTTTTTTTATTAGGTTCTTAAACAGTTATTTATAATCTCTGCTTAAGACAGAACTACCCACTTGAAGCAGTACTCGTTGGAGTAAGCAGTATATTGGAAGTCTACGGAAAGGTTTACTGGTGGTAGATCTCTGTTGCCGGACACCGTCTAGGTGGTTACCATCGTAGCTATTATTCCAGCTGACAAACAGAACTGTGCAATCATTACCGTGTTCCGGATTAAAGGACTCTATCATCCTCACTAGCGCCACTTTGTTATTGGCAATCGCATCATTTACTATCAAGTGAACGTGTTGCTCATCTCGTCGTTTCATTATATAGGTACGAAAATTAGGTACTCCTTTCTTGGACTTCATCATGTAAGTCGACTATAACGGCACTCTGCCAATGTTCTAACCCGTCTTTCACACGGACCTTACAATTCAGTTATTTACAATACTAATGAAGTAATTTTCACTATTCAGTCGCTTCGTAATTTCTTTTATCTGACGAGACGAGCTGTTCTAATCGCCGAGAGTTTACTTGATGGTAAGTTTGCTCGTAAAGCGCTGGTTACTCATAACATGTTCGTTACCACTGTAATTTCATTAGGTATAACGTCGGACAAAGTAATGTTTATTTTGACGGCAGAAATAGGCGTTACGTACTCAGAAGACTACCATAATTTCATGGACGTTACAACACAGCTGTTTAAATTAGGCCAACAGATATTTCTTCTTTTATAAGAATAAGACTGATGCTTAGCAAAATTGGTCATGGTGTTTCCACTGTGGTGCACCGCCATATTTATTACAGTCTTACATCTTGATGAAGCTGAAGGATTATTATATATCACTATGTAATATCTGTTTCCCCTTTCTATTTCTGAACTCAAAAAGTTGACTATTATTAATATGGAAAATATTAGTTCCTTAAATGGAGACCGAGTACAGGATTACGTAGTATTGGCAGACCCACCCACTAGGTGGAACGACGATCTGATAAAGGCCGCGGGAAGCCCATGGATGCAGACAGCGCAGGACTGATCGGCGTGAAGATCCTTGAGAGAGGCCTATCCCCAGCAGTGGGTGTTATTCAGCTGATAATTATGTATATACTAATTTAATATGAATTATCCTCTGCTACAATATATGTATACATGAGAGTTTTCCACTTATATATAGACTCATCACGTTGTATGTAGAACCATAAGGCCTGAAGACTTGAAATTTGGTAGCAATATTCTTTTTATCGAGTATAAATCAGCTAAGAACAGACTTTATGAAATTCCTTCCCCAAAGAAAGTTGGGCGGCGGGTTGACAGGAATATTTCTTGAAATTTCAAATGTAACTATGTTACGGTCAGCAAAACGAGCGGGGAACAGCTAGTATCTTATATACTCATAAGATATTACGCCTGTTACTTTTATTCTCTGCTTATGCCTGTGGTAGAGTGGAGGAAAAATCACTTTGGAATTAAGTCGACCTTTTTGTACATTCTCTGTGTGTGCAAAGAAAGTTATGTTAAAGTATAGTTACCATTATTGAAACGTTCATAGTACGTTTTATTTTCTTATAAATGAAAAAGACGGAAAGCAGTTTATTATTACTTGATATAAAGGAAGTAAACGGTAAATCATTATCCGCGGGCATTAAAACAAAATGGCGGCTGCGGCGGTGGCGGGCGGTAAGCAGCGCAGGCTCGGCACGCGATCGCTGTAACACCGTCTGCCTCATTTCGTGGGGTGACCGACCTCGCTCAATGGCCTGTATCCATTCACCAGCTATCTCGCCGCTATCTGATTCTTCAAAATCATTACCTAACTCATTCTTCATCCGCAGTACCAGTCGTCGTCGGTAAGTAGTTTACTTAATAGGTCTCCATAGCCCTAGACCGTCGGGCTAGGTATCACCGCAGCGCCTATTACTATGCTCCGGCTTGAAGAGCGTTGTATCGATCATAACTAAGGACTACATCCAGTCACGGATAGCAGTAATAAAACTGTTATATGCCAAGATATTTACCTTTAATTAAACTAGTTGATATTTTAGGTTACAATTTTGAATCTATGTTTTCACTTTTTATTTCCTTCCAAAGTATATGTATGATTATATAAGCATATCTATATATAAAATTATATTAAAGGTTTGTAATTGTGTTAATAGGAATTCTATTTTTCGTTTTGAACATAATTGTTTTATTTCATTCTCTTCACAATCCGAAAAGTTGACTGAAAGAGAATGTCTAATGGCATCCGCCTCTTTGATTATTCTAAATATACTGTATCTTTGTGTGTTTTTTATTATGCAAAACGGTTTTAATGAATAAATTATTATAGGCACATAATCAAACTATATCAAGCTCTATGCATATATATTAGTTTGGCAAATATCTCCCTTCTGTTTTTTTGCTCTTTATTCAATGCTTTATAAAAAGTGTTACAGTGATCGGATTTAGTTCAAATATGCGCCGTTTTGTTCGATAATCTGTTTCCATCTAGACGGCAACTTCATAATAACTCCCTCGTAGAAGCCCCCTCCTTATTTGCGAAGAACTCGGACAGCCACTTTTCACAAGCCTCTTTTGAGTTCAACTTTACACCACCAAGGGCGTTCACCATGGACAGGAACAGGTGGTAATCACTTGGCGCTATGTCCGGGCTATATGGTGGATGCGATAAAACCTCCCATCCGAGCTCCCGTAGCTTCTGACGAGTCATCAACGAAGTGTGTGGTCTGGCGTTGTCCTGGTGGAACACTACACCCTTCCTGTTGGCCAATTCTGGACGCTTCTGGTCGATCGCCTGCTTCAAGCGGTCCAGTCGTTCGTTTCCAGTCGTTCGTCGTTGAATCGTCGAAACCATTCCTCCGCGGTTCGAAGTGATAGAGTACCATCCCCCAAAACACCATTAATCTCACGGAACGTTTCTCTAGCGGATTTGCCTTTAACGAAGGAAAACTTTAAAATAGCGCGTTTTCGGCGTTAGTGAACTCAATGTTTACACGTCTATAACTGTTGAACGCAATATCGAAACTAATTATGCAGTGTCGTTTTGTAGGTTATGTGAAGACCTTTCAAATTATGTATAGTATTGCCAGATACGAGCTCTGTAGCGCTTTGTACATAGCTGCGAAATTCAAAGGACAAAAAGGCGGAAGGGAGATATTTGCCAACCTTATATATTAATATTAACTTGCATATATTAAAACTTAACATGAGCAAGTATCATCATCATGTTTGTTCTTCGTACAAAATCCTAGGGTTACTTAACAGCGCCAAAGCCGACCTAGACATTTCGGAGACTGGACAGAACAAACAGACATACAGTAAAACGTGTTGTGTAACTATCTATATATAACTGTTAAGTAAGAAACTTGATGCCAACAAACACCGTTCGTTGATGTTACTAATTGAAAATCAAGTATTATATATATATAGTAGTAACATATTATGTTAATATCATGAAACACTATGAAGTATATTAATAAAGAAATCAAAAGGATCCGGTTCGTCTAATCATCGTAGCTTCTAAACATTTATATAAATTTGAATTTCTTACAGCCTGTAACTGGTTGTGCAGGTCAAGCACACGTAAAGGAATATTAGAAATGTAAAGATTTCAGATATATACTGAAATTATTCAGTTTCGCATTACGCTCTTATAAAATAGGGTTGAAGGGCTCGCTAATTACAAAGCATAAAAACACTGCCAAAATGTCGAAGTAGGATGCTTTAAGAGGTGCAAATGTCGAAAGAGTCATTACTAGTGCTTTAGAGACTCTACGCTTGATGAAGATGATAATGACTGGTCTTTGTCGGAAATTCTTGTTACGCCCCAAATTGAGCATAGACACGACAAAACATACATTAATAATATCTCGCCAAGTCAACAACAATTGTTGTTATGAAATATATAATTAATTTTGTCACGGACCAGGAAGTGAAACCATGGTTTCGTCCTTAGTCCTATCCAAAAGCGGTATTCGCTGCGCCAGGCTTATGAGTCGGTTATCGAGAAAGTCTCTATAGTCATTTAAATTTTCATTTTAGTAATCTGTTCTTTACACCGACGAAGGGATATTACAACCTGTATTAGTATTAGACTTAGTATATCTTAAATACCTGGCAAATATCTTCCTAATAACTGCAATGTTAACAGCAGAAGTTACATTAGTAGACTATGTACCTTACCTACTTTTGAAAGAGAGCTTGTAGTCAAGAGATCGTATTATTTTAACTACGAAAAATATAATATGTGCTTACTATATTTTTTGTAACATATTTAGAAAAGGATTCATGTTGAAAAATTGCTTAAACAACTCTTGTAATTAGACGATAGAGCTACAGCGGAAGTGTGCATAATCGTACGAATTTTGTAATGCAGCACCTAAATGTCACGTCATGTTAAGTGTACGGCAGTGATGCGCAAATAAAATACTTCTCACGTAAGCCGTAAGTAAGCCTATTTCTTACTTGTACGTTACAAAGCCGGGAAACGTCTAAGTAGACGAAACATTTATAGAAATAGAAGTGTAAAAATAGAAATGTTAAAAGACACACTCGAGCGTAAATGGATTTACATTTCAAAGCGTTGGACTTGGAATTTTGATCCTCACAATATTTATAATAGTTGGTAAATACACAACGGTATTCAGGGCGCACCGTGCGACTGCTCGAGCGGTGCAGCAGATAAAGAATTCCGTTCAGTACAGCTCCAAGCAATTAGTCGATAGAAACCGCGGCGGCGGCGGAGGTGGCGGCGGCGGTGCGGGCGCCCGGAGCCCGATTCGCTCCCGGCTACTTTCGCGCGCTTGTCGTGTAGCGGATGTTCGCCGCCGGGGCGCCGGCTCAGGTTTTTCAGGTCAAATCTGAATCCGTCGTGAAAACTACAACTAGCGAACGGAGCCGAGTTAAACGCATAACCTCTCACTCGATGCAGCCGAAAATATGTGCGCACTATATATAGAAACGGTTAGCGGGGCGTCGTCGCAGTGCCGGTGGTTACGGACGGTTTACGTATGGTTCCTACTCACCAGAATCGTGCGCTCGCGGGTCCGAAGGGTTCGTTGGCGTGTCCGCGGTGTGTATTTCACTGAAATTATATCGATCGCGTCGCCTTCCGCTAGCGCAGACTCCGGTCGTGTGGCGCCCGCCCGGGCGGTGTGCCGACTGACGCTGCGCGCGCGCACACAGGCACACGCGCACACGCGCCGCTCCAACAACGCAACAGCACCGCCGCGCCTTCACTACATTTGCACTGTTCCGGCCCACGTTGGAACGCTGGTGTTGCATACTGTAAACTGTGTACTCTGTTAAACGACAGGGCCGAACTTTCGAGGCTTCTGTTTGACAAACATATTTACAGGTAGTTCAAACTATACCATTTACGTTACCGCCAACGATCACCAGCAACACTCACAAAATTATCTACTTTAGAATTATGTAAACAAAATTCTACAGCCACCATTTATCAGGCATGTGCCAAGATTTTCGCGTCGTATACAAACTAAACAATGGACGTCTATACGCAGATGATGATGATGACACAAAGTATCTTTACTTTATCCGCAATGGGAAAACGTTACGGCCCGTGTATGATGAGAAGGTTCGCTTCACGCGGCAACCACACAATTGGTTCCGAAGCGGCGAGCATTCAGCCGACGTGGTGCTCGCACCTCACGCACGACAAATTACAAGACGTGGTGTCCTATTTTCTGCGGATGATAAATTTAATATTATCATCATCAGCCGACAGACATCCACTGCTGGGCATAGGTCTTCCCCAAAGATCTGCACATCGAACTATCCTCTGCTGCCCGATCAACAGATCGTCGGACCACCTGGTGGTAGGTCTACCAACATTACGTCTTCCGGTACGCGATCGTCATTCGAGGACCTTGGTGTCCCATCGACGCCTTGTAAATTATGTCAACAATAATAACTTGACCACGACCACGACCCTTCTGCCAAGAGTGTGATAACCTAGAAGATGAAACGTGTACTTTCCATCTCAGTCCAGGTCTGTGCAGTTGGATTATATTCGGCCCCGAAGCTATCCTTGCCTATGACGACGTACTGACCAGTATACCAGTTCTTATCTTCCTCCTTGGGATGATGACTTTTACTGGCGATAGGTGCTGGTCGCCAGACACCGTCCAGATAGGTACCCTCGCAACTTACATCAGCCGACGAACAGTAGTATGCAAAAATTGCTGTGTCCAGACTTGAAGGGCGCTGTAGTTGGCAAAATTACTAGGATAACTAGACTGCATCTTATGTCCTAAGGCGACGAGCAAAATATGGTGATGTATACACTCTTCGTTGTTATGAGCAAGCGTATCACTTATCATCAGGTGAACGTCTGACCGAAAAAAATCTAGTCTGTAGAGTTTCGATTATATTCATCGCGAACCTTTTTTTTGTTTTACTTCCTCCGGATGAAGACCCATTTAGTCAACTTTTACAAGCGGAGACTATCTCAGGCTTTTATAGCTCGAGATTACAAGACAGAAGCTGTTGTAAAAGAAGTTGTGCCAAGCATCATCATCATCAGCTGAGAGACGTTGGCTGCTAAACATAGGCCTCCCTCGTCAGCATGGCCTCCGGTGCCACTAGGGCTCTCGTATGTAGAGGTTGATATAGGGGATTTAGACCATTTCCCACCAGGCTGGCCCAATGCTGGTTGCGAGATCCCGTACTCCCGTGCCAGGTATATCCACATCCATTTAATCTCATCGCCATAAGTGCTCGATGTAAATTCGCAATGGTAACAATCGTTACAGGCACGAGGACAAATTGTACCGCGCTGGTGACAATGGAGCTTCCGGTTTTAGTCACTGTCCAAACACAATAGCGTTCTGCTAGTAACTATTTATGGAGTCGAGCAGTTTCCGTCTCCACGTGATCGACGAATTCACCTTAATGCTTCCAACGTTATAGTAATATCTCTGTATAAATTCCTAAAAAAAAAAATTGTGGTGGTGGTAGGTAGTCTAGGTAAGTACCACCGCATCGTCTATTCCTACCATCAAATAGTAGTGTGCAAAGATTACTATGTTCCGGTTTGAAGGGCGCTGTAACTGGTGATGTAACTGAGGTACCGAAGGAACAATAGGTGTACCTAGATAGATTCAAGCTCAGGTCTTGTTTTTGACCCCAAACGCTAGTGTGTTAGTATTATTGTAATCCACTTCGAAGGGCCAGTAGCTATGCCTTGGTTAGCAAAGATCGCATATCTGTAACTAGTGTGCAAACATTAAGGTGAACCGGTTTGAAGGACCGATAGCTAGTGGGATTACAAGGTTACGAGATTTAACATCTTATGTCACAAGGCGAGCGCAAACGGTGCAGTCTACGTCATCGCTACATTGTCACAGGCAGACCGTGATCGTTTAATATAGTCTCATTGCACCGAATTTATTTTTAATATCAGACTTATTAGACGAAATATTGGAATAAGGCATACTTTGTACTTTCTTTTTTATTCAATTAAGCGACGAGAAGAACGGGACGTTCACCGGATATTAAGTGATACACCTGCCCATAACTTGACGCTAGTTAAGATGTTATAAACTGCACCACATTGCGCTCGTCTGCTGAGATATCAGGTGTTCAGTCTCATTACCCCTGTTATTACACTAGCTACAGCGCCTTTCAATCCGGAACATAGTAATGTTCACACAATACACTTTGTTTACAATAGGCGCTGTGGAGGTACCTAACCTAGGCGGTCTCCGGTAAGTCCTACCACCAGCGTCATTTCGATATCTGTGTGCATCCGCATCAGCCGATAGACGTCCAATGCTGGACATAGGCCTCCCACAAAAATCACCTCGTTTGTAAGGATTCTTATTGGGAGGAATTGGGCCATTTCCCACCACGTTGGCCCAACGCTCATCGGCGAGTGGTAAGAAAAGGTCTGAATCACCCTAATAAAAATCTCTACAAACGACTACCTTTAGTGCTTGGCGATTTTGCGGGCAGCACTGGATCAATCGATGTGGAGAGCTTAGGGAGAGACCTATGTCCAGCAGTGGACGTCTAGCGGCTGATGATGACCCAACGTTGGAGGCTGGCTTAGATCCCGTGAGCTGTGCGGGAACCTTCACACCCCTGTCCCACCCCTTGTGTGCCATAAATAAATTAAAAACACACAGAGACACACACACACATGTACGTTATCAAAATGTTTATTTTACATATACATTAAGTATTTATTCATACATCGGATTATATTATGTACACATCTGTATAATACATATCACGCGTTTTGTTACACATCCAAATAATTGTACGTAGTGATGAACTTTTTTTATTATAATTATCAAAGGCGACAAGCGCTGTTCCCTGTCCTTCCACAGATCAGCTCAATATTTCATTTCATCGGTGACAGTGAGATTTTTGTATGAACAAAATTGAAATCGTTTATCAAAGCATTTTTATTACATTAATTTTTTTTTATTTTATATAGTCACGCCTTTTTCCCAGTAGGGGTAGGCAGAGGTGAATAAACACCCACATTTATATATAATGAATTATTCTCCAGTCTCTCTTTCTCATCTCCAATCACACAGTCATCGGGTACAGCTTACCATTTGGACCACAAACCTTGTGGATTAGTTGATGAAACGAGACAAATACAACGGCATTCTATTAAATATATAGGTGGTTTTTAAATAGTGTGCGATAGAATAGGTCAAGGGATTGTGATGCCTCCGGTAGTTACACATTAAAGCTCCATGGCTACGCTGGCTGGCTAACTTACCATCTAGGTTTGATTGCCCGTTTGCAACTGGTAATGGTAAAAACTGGTCATTTCTAATTGTTCTTTTCAGAACATATCCTTTCTAAAAAAAACATTTTGTTCTCAGATTTTTTTTTAATTATAGGAGCAATTAGTGGAAAATATACCAAATCAATTATTCTAAATCACTGTCCTCCCAGTTACTCATACCCCCACCCCCACTCCCTGTGGTCATCACAGCTCCCTCTGAATCGCCGCAGAACCCACCAAAGGGCGTTAACACCCACTTAATAAAATAAATAAACTCCATCAACAATGTTCAACGAAGACCAGTCAAAGACTTGCGATGCCATAATATCAGTAATTTCACTGGCTACAATGGTCTTCAAACTGGAACTCAGTAATGTTCGCACACTGCTGTTTAACCACAGACAGGAGCTGCTGTGGTACCTAGATCGCCCGCATCACAGACCAGACCTACCACCAGCAAACCACATTGAACCGAATGGAACCCCATTCCTAAAATATATTTGATAGAATGCCCTTGACGATCCAAGCGGTTGAAAACTTAACAAAGAATTTAAACAAATAGTTATATTAATAAATTAAACAGTAAATATAAATTGCGCCGCTATAAACTAAATCGATTCATGTTTCTTTAATACATCCTTACTGATAATTTGTATTTCAGTTTAACTTAAATGCCATATATTAACTTAAACACTAAAATTGAATACTAAGTAGTTTGGATGATTCCCTCGGCAATGTCTAAGCTAATCAAACATTAATTAAACTACTTAAGAAAAAGAGGAATTCGTCTAAAAATAAATAGCGTTTTTATAACAAACTTACAAGTAAGTGAAGTTGCTTCACTTCGTCGCACTTGTTCTCTGTGTTAATGACAAACATGTGCCTACGGCCCGGCCACAAACCACTTGCTTTATTACCGAGAAGTACCCAATTTGATTTGATGGTCACTTACGCACCATATTACTAATCTACTAATATTACGGAACTTACTAGCCGGAGTATTCTGGATTCTATATGTACCCTGATGTATAGTGCCTTTAGCAATTGTCCAAATGAGACATTTAATTTGTTACTAGGTTCGTCAGACCCTGAGTCAGCATTCTTACATCTCAACATCTAGGTTCTGATTGAATATTTCTATCGAAGTTAGCTAAAGCTGTCTTCAATAAGGTAACAAGGTTATAGATAAAGGCAACGGTGAATAAGGCTCAGCTTATTTATAAAATGTATACAGTGGTAGGTCTCTATTACCGGAGACTGTCTATATAGGTACCACTGCAGGTCCTGTTGCAGCTGACAAACAGTAGTGTACTAGTTCCAGTTTGAAAGACTTGAATTGTAGCTAGAGTAATTACTGGCATAATATCTCATGTTTCAAAGGGCTGAGCACAATTTGGTGCTATGAATACCACCTTATCTAGGGCCAAGTGGTTATGGATGGGCATATCACTGACCATCAGGTGAATGTCTTGCTCGTCTCGTTGCTTTATTGAATAAAAAGAAATTCGAACATTGGTAATATATTTTAAACTCAAAACAATATGTTTTCTATGATTATGTAACACTTGACTACAATCCCACCTGATGGTAAGTGGTGAAGTCTTTGTTGATAATTATAATTATAATATTTAATAACTTTCAACTTTTAAGTTATCCAATTTAAGAATGAGACAAGTGAGACGTTCTCCTGATGGTAAGACAAATGCGACTTGAAGTTAAGTCTACCATTAACAATGTGACACTACGTAGCATAATATTCACCACACCGTACTTTTCCCATTGTCATGACAAAAGATGATTTCTTGATACCAGAGTAATTTTACTTGTTATAAGATGCTTCAAATTAAGACAGTAAATTTTGCACAAATTATTTTGCAGAATTAAAAACTGCGCTGATACCTGGATTCTGTCAAATGAGACAAGAGATCCTGTCATGACAGTATATTTACATTCAAATGGTAGCTAATCTGTCGGGTTTAAAGAACTCGATGACCATCAAGTCATCCAGTATTATGTAGTATATTTAAGTATGGTAAAGGTCTTATCAGCTCATTAATAGCAAAAATGTTTTTATCAGTTTCTTGACAGTACCTGCAGCATCTATTTCTGCTAGAAGTATGGAGAACATTATTATCTTAAGATTTGATGGGTGCTATAGATAGCGACTATCTGGCAGTGGCGAGCGTCATGTGAAGTTGTGTAAACATACTAACTAGTTCCACATCGTCATGATCTGACTCGATATAAACACTGTCAAACACA
Organism: Troides helena; assembly: GCA_029286815.1. Taxonomy (NCBI): domain Eukaryota; kingdom Metazoa; phylum Arthropoda; class Insecta; order Lepidoptera; family Papilionidae; genus Troides; species Troides helena. The sequence goes on along the minus strand of JAGSMV010000013.1, from coordinate 10,700,785 downwards.
AATAATAAGTAATAAAAAATTAAAAAATCAGTAGCTAGAAATTAATTTTAAAATTTTTCCACATTTTTTTACAAAACAAAGTCGATGTATAGAGTAAACATATAAAGACTATTTGTGTCAAAAAATGTCATACAAACACAAAATAAATAACATAAACAAATTATAATATTAAAAAAGGACTTATATTAGAAATGAATAATGTTTAATGTACATCATGGTGTCAATAAAAATTTCTTGAGGAGGCTCTTAACAAAATATTTTAAGTCACATCAATAGGATCGGAATAATCAATGAACAGCTTTTACACTTACCATTTGAATGTAGCAAATATATATATACACACAAGTCTCTGCTTCCGTCTGTATCCCAAAATATATCTTCATTCTACTTAACGAATGCAAAGCTTCATGTTACAAGTGAAGTAGCGCTGGCACTATGTCACACACACACGTGAACACTGAGTCCGGTTACAAATGAAAATATCACATGTACACACATACACTATTAAGTAGTAAAAACTCGGCCAGTGTTGGTCGTATTTGAAGAAATGTTGCGAACGTATGAACAAATGTTTTATAGCATTTACATGTATATGGGCTGCTGCGATCAAATATTGGGCGTTACTGTCCGGGCGGTGCTCAGTCGATGACGATGACGTTAGCATCGACGACCATAACTTCGCGGTCGCAGGCGAGTTTCGGTCATTTGCTGGGCGATGTGAGCCCGAGCGCAGCCGACAGCAGTCTGACTACATTCTTCTGTTCTGTCGCTTCATTTTCTAGAACAAAAATATTGCATAAAGTTGATAGTAATAAAGTTTCCAAAGATAGTAAGCCAGGGGGTAAGGAAACTGAGGTGGTGAGGCAGAGGTGATAAAACAGATGCAAATAAAGCTATGGGATGAAAAATTATACGTACCATCTGCGCCAGTGACGTGTTTCTCCAGGTTTAGTTTCTCTTGAGCCACCTGATAGATGCCTTCTTCTATTGTGCCAGAGCTTAGCAACCGGTGTATGGTCACGGGACGGGTTTGACCCATTCTGTGACATCTGATGGACAATCACACTTGAATTTTAGCTATACCATGACAGTATAAAAAAAAGTTGAATTACTACATTTTAAGTGTACATTTTATACATCATCATCACGTAGTGTGCTGGACATAGGTCTCTCCCAAAGATCTCCACATTTTTTTTTTAATACTCCTTCCTCTGCGTATGGCGGGTCAGGGCCTTTATTTTACGTCACTTAACATCTATTACATTTTTTTACAATTCTTCCTCTTTCCCTTCTTTCATACTGTCATCTTTCGCTCTAAACTTATCTTTCTTCCTTTTTTGTTCTCCTCCTCTTTCTTTCACTCTCCATTCCATTTCCTTCTTTCATACCTCTCGCAAAGTGAAGACAGTCGCCTCGTCAGTCCTGGAACAAGTCTTCGACCTTTTCCTGAAATAAATCATCCTACTTTGTTCCAATTTTTCTTTTTTTTTTTTCATTTGTCTATTTCTGTTTTTTATTTTCTACTGTTTATTTTACAATTTGGTTTACATTTTTGTATATTCATTATTCTATTCTATCTTTGGTTTTTGGTTTTTGTTTCAATTTTGTTTTGTCTTTTTTGGTATTTTACATTTTGTTCCTTATTATTACCTTTTGTATTATTTTTCTACTGTTTATTTTACAATTTGGTTTACATTTTTGTATATTCATTATTCTATTCTATCTTTGGTTTTTGGTTTTTGTTTCAATTTTGTTTTGTCTTTTTTGGTATTTTACATTTTGTTCCTTATTATTACCTTTTGTATTATTTTTCTACAGTATCTTATAAATATCTGGCGACTTTCGTCCTCACTCATCAGAGAGGCAACCGCTCCTGTGTCTAAACTTTTCCCAATCTGAATTGCAAGGTCCGCTCTCTCCCGCCCGAATAAGGAACAGGAAAGCAAGATGTGCACCACGGTATGGTCCACCTCCGGGTCACAGGGGCACGCGGGACTCTCCTTGAGCTTGAACCTGTGAGGGTACTGGGAGAATCCCCCGTGCCCGGTGAACATCTGGACCAGGACCGTGTCGAGCTCGATCTGGAGAAGTACGCGATACGCTGACTTGACGTTCGGGAAGAACATCCTCGTTGTTGAAGCTGTTGTACCTTGCACATACCTCCTGTTCCATTCGTCAAGCGTCTCCAGCCTTAGCTGACGCTTGACGAATGAAACGGGGCAATCCTCGTATTCTGGTCTTCTTTTGCTCTTCAGGGCTGCTTCCTTGGCCAGGTGGTCCGCCCTTTCATTCCCCTCCAACCCCGCATGCGCCTTCACCCAATATAGCCTCACATTCGTTCCTTTCTCACGTGCTTTCATTATGTTCTGTTGTACTGCGTTCGTCAGGGGATGGAGGGTGTCAGGTTTTGCGGCGGTCTCCAAGGGCGGATTTCGAGTAGCTGAATACGGCGCACGAATGCGCCGACCCGCTGGCCGCGTACCCTGTCGCTCTAGCCAGAGCCAGCAGCTCTGCCTGGTATACGGTGCAGAAGTTGCCCAACTTGAGTTTTTTGTTAGAAACCTCTGCGGCGTCCCGCATGATGCAGAACGCCGCACCCACCTTGTCGTCGATGCGGCTGCCGTCGGTGTAAATCGCCGAATCGGCAGCCGAGGTGGCAAGTTGGACCTCTTCCGCACTTTCGCCCAGACAGGAGAATTCCACACCAAGCAGCACAGACGGGTGTGGGAGTCTCAAGTAGCTGACCGAAGATCTCCACATTGGTCGATCCTGCGCCGCTCGCAACGAGTGGCTTCCCGCAACCTTACAGTCAGCATGACTCCAGTACCGCCAAGCACTAAGGGCTGTAGTTTATAAAGGTTCATATATATGCATTTGGGCTATTGCGAGTTGTTGTGAGCCCGAGCCTTGTTTGTTGATTAGCAGGGTTCACCATGAGCAGGTGAAGTTAACTAAGGTCCCATGAATTGTTGAGCAGCATCACTTACATTTTATACAACTTTTTAGAAAAAGACATAAGAAACAAAACAGTTTAAGGTGCAGTGGCACAACATTTGCCATGTAACTCAACAGTACATAGTTTGATGCTGAGATTGCAGGTTGGATGATGAGTTTTTCAAACCAATCTCTAAAAAATAATGATAGATAAAATGTTACCTGTCCTCAGCTTGTTTGTCGTTGTAGGGATTGAAGTCGATGTCGTGTATGATGACGGTGTCCGCGGCGGTCAGGTTGATGCCCAGCCCGCCAGCGCGTGTCGACAGAAGGAACACGAAGATGTCTTCAGTGTTGTACTGGTCTATTAACTCTTGCCTGAAGTATTATGCATATAATGTACTATATCAAAAACTCGTGCGATATAATAGATTATGCCTATCGCTGGAGACTGAAAGGGCCACAGCAGCAACTATTTCAGCCAAATTGTAAACATCACTGAGTTCTGATATGTAGTGTAGTGCACTGTAGCTAGTGAATTTACTGCATAATTAAACTTAATTATTCACGTTTCAAGCATTGTATAAAGCGATACGTGATCATTATTAGCGCTACGTAGTTATGGACAAGAATATCATTGACCATCAAGTCAACATTGTATACAATCAAGTTTATCTTTAAAATATTTTTTCAGAACCACAACGGCGGTTTCATGACATGGTGAAGGTCGCGGGAGCCTCTAGATACAAACAACGTTGGACCTGATAGTGGGAGATCTTTTTGAGAAACCTATATGCAGCAGTTGTTATTTTTTGGGTAATAACGAAAATGCTACTACTACTATACTAACCAGTGGCCCAACAATTTTGTGAAGGTTGCGGGAAGCAGCTGGATGCGGGCAAGGCCGATCGATGTGGAGATCTTTGCGGGAGGCCTATGTCCAGCAGTGGACATTTATTGGCAGATAATGATGAATGAAATTGCATCACCATCTACTTATATTAGATTAGATACGATGGATCAGTACAAGGGTTTTCCTTTTGTAAGAGACTGGGGCGAATAACAATCCACCAAAGGTGACTGCCAAGGAAATCTAATAACTACTACAGGTTTTTATGAAAAATATGTACCTGTCTGTGACAGCTGTACTGCCGTCGAGCCTTAAGTAACGGTAGCGCCTGATTGCCAGGTAGGGCTCCAAGATGTCCAGCATCATGGTAAACTGGCTGAATACAAGCACACGGTGGCCGTCGGCCTTAAGCCGCGGCAGCATCTCGTCAAGCTTTTGGAACTTGCCCGAATCAAGGATCAGGTCATCAGGTACCGAGTGTGACCTTATACTCTACAAATCAAATTTATAACTGTAAAAATATACTAAATCTAGTTTCTGGATTATGGTACTTTAAAAATTCAAACAAATTTCTAACTTCACAAATCTTTAGAAGCATTTTGATTTATCCAATGATAACGACTAGTAAGGTGGATATCACGTCATTGCATGTGATTTGGACATAAGTGGAACACAATAATGTTTCCTCACTACTGGTTGGCACCAGCAGTAGATACTATGGTGGTACTGATCTGATGTGGGTGGTACCTGCATCCCAATAGTGCACAAAAACACTTACATGGTACTCCAAAGTCAGCTGGTGTATCTGAAAGTCTGACATACAGAGGAGGTCCTCTAATGCGTACTGTTCATTCTTCTCCTTGTACCCGTGTTCTCTCACCAGACGGGAGGCAATCTTTTTCAACACTGTCTCCCCGTAATGGTACCTCAGCAGCAGGGGATGGTTAGCAAGCTTCCTCATGTCCATCATCATAGATATACCACTCTGCTCAGTTGTAGCATGTATCTAAAATAATGTTGTAAATTAATTTTTAACAATTTTGAATTTAGATAAACAATCTGCTGTAGTGCAGGGACTAACTACTTGCTTGTTAACTCGGAAGTCAATGGTTTGATACCAGGCCTACATGTGATATAGCTTTTTATATAAAAACCTCACATAAAATTTTATATAATATATACCAAACAGTTTTGCTACCTTCATGTGTACAGGGAAGCTAGCAATCAACCACTAGTTTTATTACTTACTGTTCCATCCTTAGCAGAGAAGCCAGCAATCAGATTTTTATACAACATTTGCTGTCTTTCCGACATAGGGCATAACTCTGTGTGATTAGTTTTCTTAGGCAAGTCCTGTAACACGTCCCTCTTCAGCCTCCGTAGTACGAATGGTTTCATGATCCTCTTGGCTTGAGTGATCTGGCTCTGTTCGAACGCTGGTACATCATCTTCTGGATTGTTTGTGGTGCCATTTGTTTTCTTTGTTGTTTTTGCTTTCTAAAATCATTGATAAGTTTAACAAGGTTGTTACTATGTAAAATCTGTTAGCATCAAGTGAATTTATTCAAGTTTTAAGAACGTCATTGTGTAGCAGAATTTAAGGCAATTCTCTGTAGCCTTTTCTCCAAAGACGAATTCTCTTACAAATAGATTACGCAAGGATGATGCATTATGTCCTATTTTTATAGCAAGCCAAATAAAAAAGTGATAAATATTAACCAGAATTCTTACTACTGAAATAAGACTCTTCCAAGACAACCTTTACATACACATATTAGGGCAAGAACTAGAGAAGTAAATAAAAAAGTGCATAAATAAACATTACTTATGAATTATATTTCTAAACTAAAATGATAGACATCTATCTTCTTATTCCACTGCTGAAATGCAGGTCCCTCTATCACTAGGATAAAGCCAAGGCCAGTTATCCACCACACTGGCTATGTGCAGGTATGGTATGTAGCCTATATCAACTTAACTATCACGGGTTTAGTATAAAAAATTATATTGATAAATATACTGGAGGTACGTCTCCGTTGCCGGAGATTCCGTCTATTTCTGCCACCAAATAGAAGCTTGAAAACATTACTGTCTTCCGGTTTGAAAGGCGTTATAACTAATGTAAGGTAACGAGACTCAATATTAGTTGTCACAGGCGACGAGCACAATGAGGTGCACAGCATACCATCTTAACTAGCGACACGCTGTTATAGGCGGGCGTATTACTTATCATCAGGTGAATGTACCCCTCCTCGTCTCGTCACTTAATTACATAAAAAAAGAAATATTAGTAAGTATACTTACTGCGTTTTTCGCGAATAAGCTCTTGAGATCATCAGTCTTTCCAGAGAACATATGAGGCATTACGAAACACAGTAAGGACATTAGCTCGAGAAGATTGTTTTGTAACGGTGTTCCAGTGAGGAGCAGTCGGTGTTTAGACTGAAATTTAAACGTTCAAAAAATTGTAAAAAAAAATTTTTACAACAATTGTAACTGCACCTATGGCGCCAAGATTAAAGGTTTAGTAATAAGGAGGATGTAATTTATTCCCAAAACACTTACATTATGTACAGGCAGCTGGCTAATGTAAACAATGTGGTAGTACCAACTAGTCTCCAGCGATAGAGCTACCGCCACCACATCTGGAGTACCCATACTAATAATATTACATAGGTTCATTGATCTCTTTTATCATAAACAAATACATTAATTCTAACTGATTGGATTTTTTTCTTGTCTATGGTAATAAATATAATTACCTTAATTTTAAGTAAATTGTCATATCTCTGTGTGGACATATTCTTAAGCATATGAGCTTCGTCGTATATCACATAGTGCATTGGTGTGATGCGGAACATCTTGCGCTCTTCCGGGCAGCTGCTCACCATTGTGTACCTGGAAAAATCGGTTTGCATTTTATATTCATAAAAACACTGTTGCTAGGTAATTACACTTTTAGAGCACTTTCATATCAATCGATAATTATGAAAAGATATAAGATGTCCTAAAACCACGGTACATCATTTGTTTCTAAATGAAAGCCAAAAATATTTTCAAATGGTAAATGTCAAATGGTAAACTTATATTTCAAAAACTATTTTTTTTAACCCTTAAATGCATGATTTTATGCATATATATAGTAATAATCCTGCAACAGCACGCATTGAACTCATACTAATAATTTTATGGTCGTTTGAATGGTATGTTGCAGTTTTACTACTTTATGCATTTAAGGGTTAATATAGTATATATTTCAGTATTACAGCTCTATCAAAATCTTTTTATTATAATTTCTTTTATAGCAACTATTTATTTTTAAAATGGTGCAATAGTCAAAATATTTAAAAGTGACGTTGTTAATCAAGGACTGTGTTAATTATAGCTTTCTTAGTTGATACTATTGCATACTAATCCGAACATATCGAATATTACAAAATGTACATGTACTTTTAATAAGGAATTGTTTTATTTTAACTATAAATATTTATTTGAAGTAAAAATAATGTTACATATAAGTGTTATCCACATTACTAAAGTTTTCAATACACCAATAATAACATTTTCCATTGTGATTCTTACATTTTAACAGATGGAACATCTAACCAGCATACCGTCACAGCAGTGACAGTATGCTCGTGGATTAACATTTATGATGGTTATAGTTGGCCTAAAAAAGCCCACCCAACACACCAAATCTTCTAGACTTGTAAATAAAAAGTGTTTTAAACCTACGTTGTAAGAACAACATCAATGGAGTCAAGGCCACGCGCGTACTCTACCCGCAACTGCCGCCTCTCTTCAGGATGCCCATAGTACTTGCTGACTCGAAGCGATGGACACCAGCGCGCTAGTTCTCCACTCCAATTGTCTATAAATTTATATTTCCACTAACATTTTAAGGAACACATAGATGCAAGAAGTTGAATTAGCTATAAGACATTTTCGCTTCATGGTATATAACTGCTATATGCTATACATCCAGTGTATTCAACATCCTTTTATCTATCATCACTCTTTTGATCGACAGTCTTAGGTTTATTATGCTAGGAATGCTATGGCCCTGGGACATGCTTACATTGAGTGCAAAAGGCACTAGCGTATTCTATAAGATGTTCTGGGTCTGCTCACAACAATTCAACGATGACCACAGAGGCTTCATAGAGTATAAATGTCACATAGCTCTTACAAAGTATCTTTAAGAATTCCAGAAGTAAAGATACTTAAACAGTAATAACCAAAATCTTTATCAATTATTACATCTCATTGAACAAAAAAAATCAGAAATTATCTCACCCAAAGTGGATGCTGGAACCACAATCAAATGGGTGCCGCGCGCCTGTCCAGTTTCCTTTAGATGTGCAAGAAAGGCTATAACTTGCACAGTCTTTCCAAGACCCATTTCATCTGCAAGTATACCAGACACACCTTGCTTGTGGAGAACAGCGAACCAATTGAGTCCAACTAACTGGTATGGTGCTAGTTTCAAACTGAAATTGTATTTACAAAAACTTTCATAACATATATAAATTACCAGGTTTATGGTAAGGTCTAATTTGTGAAGATATACACTGCAACATGTTAATTTGATACAAATATTACTTAGGGGTCCTATATAATTTATTTTTAATGAAATATTTTATCACAAACCTGGAGTCCAATATGCTTGGTTGCTTAAGTCTGCCTGCTCCTGCTGCTACGGCGGCTTCCAACTGCTGCGCCAGACCGACACACTTCTTCATTAGCCGCTGAATATTGTTCCTTGTACTTAACAACTCCTGAGTTGCATTCAATAATTCTGTGCTCAGTAATTTATTACTATTAAACTTTTCCACCTGAAATAATATTATTAGAAACTTAACAAACAATTCCTGTAAAAATATGAATGATATTTGTGACCCACGGCCAATTGAGAGGAGTTTAGATAAATTATTTCTCTCATTTGGTCAATCTCCTCATATAATAATATTGCTATTTAAAATTCCATAAAATTTTATAAATATAATATGCTGGCCCCCAGGTTTGCTCGCTGCTCAGATGAAGTAAAGGTTACATTGTTCGCTGCGTATTGTCAGAGCTTTTATATGAGCCGCCTGTGATTTGACGCTGCCCAAAAGTCGTCGAGTGCTCTGCGTATTCAATACAATAACGTGTTCAGGGCGTTGTTGGGGTTGTCCCGCTTCTATAGCGCATCGCAAATGTTCGTAGAGGCACGCATTGACGGATTTCAGGCCATCTTGCGCAAAAGAGGTGCTTCACTGATGCGCAGGCTGTGGGACAGCACCAACAGTATTGTGCAGGTATTTGCGAGTAAACCGGACTCGCAAATACACAAACATGTGAATGAATTGATGATTGGGGATTTTTGAGTCTACTCGCGGGTGTCGTAAATGCCCAAACAATAACGTATGAGCTACTAACATTCGTTTTTAAGAGTTTTTGTACTAAACTAACTATTGGATGTACGTTATCTGAATAAAGAATTACATTATTATTATTATAAATTTTACAAATTGTAGAAAAAAACATCTAACCATATCTAGCCAGCCCCTGAATGGTCTCAATGCGATTATAGCGTCAGCTTTCTTCTGTGAACATCCACTGAGCAATGACAGCTCATTCATGTTGCTTGTGTTAAGGAATTCAAATACTTTCCGTTTATCACCAATAAGATCATCTGTGATTTCATTATCAGAATCTTCACTGTAAATTTAAAGAAAAATTAACCAAATTAGATACATTCTAGTCCTTGAACAAATCATTAAAAAGAGTAGGGTGCTGTCATAAATAAACGTTCTTTATGCTAAATGCAGACAACAGCAGGGTGCAATAGAAAGAGATGATCTTTGTTAAAGACAGAAAAAAGCTCTTAACAATGTTAAACAATGTATATAATGAACAAATCATCATGAGTTAACTGGCCCATTGATGACAGTTATGCAAAAATATATGCTTTCACTCACCTGTCATACACTCTATCATCCTTTCCTTTTCTGACTCCATAGTCCTCATCTTCACTACCACTGCTTCCTTTCCTTGCTCTTCCTCCTTTAGCTGCTAATGGTTTTCTTACTATTGCAGTTGGACCACTTGTCACCCTGACAATTCCCATATTACCATTAGAGTGTGAAAAAGCACCAGAGAAACTAGGCCTTGGACTGACAAATGTGGATGATGAAGCTTTATCATCACTCTCTGGATCATATTTGAGGAGATCATCCCGAGTTCGCTCCTCATTCCATCCTTGTTTAACCAGGGTATTCTTTATAAGCTACAAAAAAAAAGGAAAAAAAAGTGGTTACTGTTGGTTTGTTCATTGAATACTACTCAATAACTAATTACATAAAATCTTTCAGAGTACAAAATTCCCTTAAGATAATCCTGTAATAATACAATATTAAAAAAAAAAAGTGGTTACTGTTGGTTTGTTCATTGAATACTACTCAATAACTAATTACATAAAATCTTTCAGAGTACAAAATTCCCTTAAGATAATCCTGTAATAATACAATATTAAAAAAAAAGTAACTCGCTAGCCTAATAGTTAGAGCGTGCGACTTTCATTCCGAAGGTCGCGGGTTCGAATCTCGGCATGTACCGATGACTTAACATTTAAGTTATGTATAGTTGTGAACTTTAGTTATAACAACGAGATAAAAATGGAAGGGAAAACATCGTGAGGAAACACTGAAATTATCTTTGTGTGTGTGTGGTGGCCCCAATGAAGTGGCAACAGGCTCGCCTCCTTTTACATGGGACCTAATCTGCCCACATCTAGCGAAATGTGGGTGTTTATTCACCTCTGCCTACCCCTACTGGGAAAAAGGCGTGATAATATAAAAAAAAATTAATTTTTTTTTTAAGGTGTATGGTATTTCCTTCTACTTGTATATGGTGGATACATGGTAAGTTGGAAGTTTACACAAACTTGTCACCTAGATTCAGTGTTGTATTAAGACTCAACCCTTACACTAGCAATTGCATTATTCAAACTTGAACATAGTCATGTTCCACGTATTGAAAATGAGCTTTTGACCAAACACCAACAAATTTCTTAAAATTCTATAATGTTTACATTACAAATGCTGAAGCTGTAAAAGAACATACCATGGGAGAAATTTCTGGAAACATTTCAAGCATATTTCGAAATCTCCTTTCTTTAACACCAGTTGTGAGCTCCCCTTGGTTAATGGCAGCCCTTTTGGCTGGTGATGCAGGATCATCAGAATCAGAGTCAAGAATTCGGATTCGTTTGTAAACAACTGGCCCATTTCTATTTGCTATATTTGGCGCGGGCATCCTTATGATAGATTCTGTAAAATATTCAAAGAAAAGATTGGGGGGTATACCACCTTCATTAATACCCAGAAATATAAGAAATAAACAATTATGTTTGAACTCAGTTATGCCAAAATGTATCAAACAAAAATTAAATTACATTTTTATTTGTTCAGAATGTGTTGAATAAAATCTTTCCAACTCTTTTCATGGTATCAAAAATTTTTTACATAACTTGGGCTACAAAAGTTAAAGAACAACTGTTACTTAGAAGTAAAAGGCACAAACTAGTCAAAAAATCATGTCCTATCCCAACTCAATTTTTAAATACCATTTTCTTGTAACCAATTTTATGCAGAACCGCACATTTTAACTTTGAAAAGTACTATGATTTATAAGTTGCTAAGAATTTACTACTTTGAGACCACTTGATTTATACTGAGTATAGTAATGTCCAGCTTAAAGTATATATTGAATAAATAATTTGAACTAAAGTCTATCAGTAATCCATATTCATAAACTTCTTATTTAATTAAACATTTTGATGTTTAAATTGGAAAAAAAAAACAATAATTAGACTAAAAAACACATATTTGCTATTCATTGTGATGTACTTTAAATATAGAATATTTTTATCAATAACACACTTTTGCACTGACTTTGTAGTAAGTATATAAAAATTAACTAAACTAAATACAAGCCCAATCAAAATACCTACATTTGTCTACTTTAAATTTGATTATCTAGCAGCATATACTATTGTTTAGGATATATACTTAACAATAATGTTCCTCAAAATAAAACTAGAAGTAACATTATCAAGTCTATGTAACAAACATGTAAGATATCAGTTACATATCAAATAAATTAAAAAAAAAATTGTAGGTTTTATGATAGACTGAACACATCACTGATTCAATTTATAACATCATTAGATGCTCTTTTCAAACTGAAAGTTATAACAATACCAGTTTATTGTAGATTACTATACACCTATTGCAACACATAATGAAATTTATTTACTTAAATTGAAAAATAGTTGCAATATTTAAGTAATTCTCTTTATCAAGTTAGACCACAAACATAACCTCAATGATGCATTTGTAAAGCTTTAGATAATAAAACTGTGGTAAAAATATAGTGTATTGAAAATAACTTAATTATATCCGAAAATTTGAATGCGTTTTGGTATATTTATTGTTATTAATAGATTTACCGAGTTCCAATATTACTTAATGAAAAAGCAGACACCTACCCTCAAAAATGTATTACTTTTGCGTATGAAATGATTAAAAGAATTAATAATAATAGTCAGTCGTTATTTGTTTCGTAAAATTTTCTTTCTGAAAGATCCCGGTTAAGTTCGAAACATAAAATACTGTATTATTATTAGTGATTTTATTTTTGAGCTCTTTCATAGGTTCTACTTTTAATCAAAATTAATTAAACAGCAAAACGGAAATTCCTTTATATTTCACGTGATGTATACCACACGTAAATTAACACAAATTACGTTAGCTAAAAATTTAATATTAATTCTTATGTATTATACACTTAATAATATAGAAAGGACATTTAGATTGACATAATTAGTTTGCCACAATAATATTATGAGATGTTATTTAGATTAGTTAACTATTGTTCTGTTATAAGTTATGGTTGACAAAAACTAGAACCTTGAAAATCGTGTTACACGATGTCGTAAAACGTGGTCAATGATCTTGACATAAGAACATCATCAAGATGTCATAATCATAATTAAAGTTGTAAGAAAAATTATTATTACTCACGAGAGTTCGAAGATGATGCCGCAATAGTTACAGAGCCGCTAGCTCCAGAAGCGTTAGGTTTTCTTTGAAACCTATACTGCCTCAGATAACTTAAAACGCTAGGGCTAGTACTTTCAGACATCTTGGTTAGAAGTTTTTACAATTTTACACTGTACACAGAAAATAGTTTCTCCGTTTCCTTTATTAATTACAATGAATCTTTCGATAGTCGCATATCATATCACCGAGGACAGGCATTCAGACAACACTGCGGCCATTTTTATGCGCGAGACTATAAGGGAAAAATGAACCAATGACAGTCAATTAAAAATGACATGGAATATTTTTAACCAATAGAGGTTTATTAAGGTATATATACGAAGTCTTTAAAAAGTAAACAATTAAAATTAATTAAATGCTTATTAAAGTGCGCAAAACATAAATTTAATCAATTTTATTGACATATGACAAATAATACCTGTTAAGTAGTACAACTCAATCAAAACACCTGTCCATTTAATTAATACATACTATGGAATTAATATTTAAGTTTCTCTTACAGCACCTCTTTATTTTTAACTCTTATTAGTAACATAAAGAGTTTAAGAAATAAAGCGTTTTTAATTTCATTATTAAAATATTATTGATTATTAAAAAAATATTAAAGTTTTATAAAGATTTCAATGCCTATATTTGATAAAAATAAGTATTATAACCTAATAGATTAAACAAACAATTAATGAAAATTATGTTATTATTATTAAATATCAATTTATTACTCCAACATAACTTCATAGAACTAGACATTGTTATAACAAAAATATTCGTCGATAACATATAATTATTAATTGTATAAATTCCCCAATAATGACAAGGGAATTTAAATAAAGTAAGTAATAATGTTTAGTATTTTTTTTTAATATTAAAGACGAAGCAAACAGTATTCACAGATGTTAACTATGCTCAAGCATAATTTTTCCTTATACACGCAATGGTTAAGTTTATTGATTGGATTTCATCGCGAACGTCAAGTATTTACTTTTCAGTCAATCAATAATCAGTGAAAAAGTTTAAATAATTATTAAAAATGTAACAGACAGACATTAGTTTAAAAAATTATCATTACCTTTGTTCATATTGCCGTCCTGCAGCTTCAATACACTTTTTCAATTTTTACGTTTTTAATGTTGCCATGTTGTTTATTTTTAATTTGTTCTAGATAAAGAAAAATAATGCAAAAAAACTTCAAAAGAATAATAAATAAAATTATAAATTAGGCAGTGTAAAAACTCAAAGTCCCACATTATCGAGGATCAATGGAAGAAATTTAATAAAACAAAATTTTGTTTAATTGAACATGATAAATTAACATTTTGAAGTAATAATTACAATATGAGGAATTATATATTGTTAATGGCCGAACATAGTTTTATGAAATGAAAATAAAATTATAGTTTCTATTTCATTATATATCGAAATTGTACATGTATTCTTCAAATATTAATAAAAAAAATATATATAGTGAAATCAAATAAGCTAGAATTAAGTAAAAGTGGACCGAGTTTTGTAATAATTTAAGAAACTGTAATAGTTTTCGTATTTTTAGTAAAAATGAAATTTTTAACAAAAATCGATTTATAATGCAATTTTTAAACTTACATTAATAAATATAAATCAAAGATTGCTTGATTATTATAACTTGTATTATTAATTACAAGTAATGAAAATCTGTCAAAGTCACTATAGCTGCCACACAGTTTCTAGCTGTCATACTAATAGGCGCGGCCATGTTGGTCTGTGGTGAATAAATTCGAGATAATTTGCTTTTAGAGAATTAAAATTGGCACAATATGCCCAAATGCGACCTCAAAACCAGATACATCCCCGCGACATTCGCCTGGACATTGCTTTTGGGAACAACATCTCTGTTTTTTTATTTTCCGTAAGTATACATCATGTCCACAGGATACGAATTTACTCTTAGAATTGACAACTTTCTCATAAGAATATAGAAATGTTTCTATTAATATCTTGTATATACCTTTTTTGTGCTATGTATTTATATATTGTGTATTTTCGCGTGTCCCTGTAGGATTTTTTTGGATAGACACAGCACCTCAATGCATAGCTTTATTTACATCAAAAAACTGTTCATAATACTTATACAATACATTTCCATCGTGTCACCGTATGAGTTACCGGTGACTAAATCGTATAAACAAAGCTAATTATCTAAAAGAGAATGAATCTGAAATTGCTACTTTAATTCTTTGTAGTCTATGAAGGTTGCACAATAATAATTTAGTCATATATTATCTGTGATACTTATTAACAAATAAATGAGTAATTAATAAAAAAAAAACAAATAAAGCAATTTGACTTAAAATCTTTTTAAGTCAAATCTATTGAGTTTTATCATTTATCAGCTATGATTAAAGTAAAAATTAGAAAACCTTAATATACATCAGTATAATGTAAAGAAGTGTGTATTTTTTAAAGCATTTGTCATAACTTTAAAACATACATAGAATTATATTGTGAATGTATTAATACTGTATGTAATATTTTATATATTTATATATTGATTTTATATATTTATATATAATATATATATATATATATATATATATTGAGATGGATGTCCTGTAGTACTCAAATTATTTATTTAAAAGTAGATTAGAGTTTAGCATTTGTCTATTAAATTAGAATATTTTTATTAAAATAGATATATTGACATTACAAAATCATTTTTAATTTTAGTAACAGGGATTAAGAAGCCTTGTTTGAATGTTAGGTTGTAATGTAACAAATATATTGAAATTAATCTTCTTGTGTTTTACAACCTACTTTGGCTTAAAATCTTGTTAATTGGAATGTTTTCTTAACAACTATGTAAATAAATTCAGTAACTGGTTTGATTTGCTGGATTGAATTATTATTTCTAAATCAATATGCAGTAATATTAATACCTATGCATAGAATATACAACTAGATTTGATGAACGATTAGAGCTTTACAAAAAAAGAAATTCTTGGAAATGGTTCCATTATTACTTATATGATTCAGCTTTACAACAAAAAACTTTGCTTATGTTAACTAGGGCACTGTATATTGAAACTGGCAACCTTTGGTGTGCATGCTATTTGTGAACCCTTTAAGCTTTAAGAACATCTTAGCAAAATAGTGATGTTTTTTATTATTAATTCTCTTTTCTTCATACTTATTGTCCTATTAAGTATTATTTACATATGGCATACCAGTTGTACCCCCATAGCAAAAAAATTATCTTTTAAAAATGTTTCCATGTACTCAATAAAATAATAAAGAATTTCAATTACAGCTGCCAGTATTATCTCCATCGACACCCATGGGTTCCTGCATACCAAGGTGTCATAACCTTTTTTGTTTTGGCCAATTTTACACTGGCCACTTTCATGGACCCGGGAGTGATACCAAAAGGTCAGTTTAGAGTTATTTTTAAAAAGATTAGATGATAAGATCATGGTGGTGGAAAGTTGATGCATAGTGGACTGATGTATGTAGAATTTTTAGGTGGCCTTATCATCATTAACACCAGTTGATAGATGTGGCCTTATACTCAGCAATGATTTTTTGTATAATTAACAGTGGATAAATATAGCTCGCTGGCCTAATGGTTAGAGTGTGCGGTTTTCATTCCGAAGGTCGCGGGTTCGTACCTCGGCATGTACCAATGACTTAATATTAAAGTTATGTACATTTGTGAACTTTAGTTACAACAGCGAGATACAAACGGTGAAGGAAAACATCGCGAGGAAACCCGCACACTGAAATCATCTTTGTGTGTGTGTGTGTGCTGTGGTGGCCCCAATAAAGTGGCAACAGGCTCGCCCCCTATTACATGGGACCAAATCTGACCATTTCTGGCGAAATGTGGGTGTTCATTCACCTCTGCCTACCCCTACTGGGAAAAAGGCGAGACAATATAAAAAAAAAATATCTCCATGTACATTATTTGCACAAATATATAGTTTTTACATTTATATGATTAAAAGGCCAGGTTGATTGCTTATGTAGTAATATGACCCCTTGTATTTGTATTGTGTTTTTTTATCCAGATGTTGCATTTAACCTTCCTTATGTCTGCTTGGAAGTTAAACCTCACTGTATTGATAAAAACTAATATAAATTTTTATTTATTTTAGATATCATTGATATTTCCTTTTCTAACACTGTACAAAAACTAAAGAAATTTAATTATTTAAAAATATATGTTAATTAGGAATCTTTTCCTTATGACCTTAACAACTTAGAACTTCTTTAAGGTCAAACTTATTACCGATTCTAAGAAAACACTTGCATAATTCATAAATAGTAGGTCTTTGTAGTATAGCTGTGTAGACACTGGCCAGTAAGAATACAATTAAGTTGAGCCCTACCTGTCTATGAAGATGACTGAAAGTAACTTTGGGTCTATAGGCCTTGAGGCAGAGAGCCTTTATCAGTCAATTAGTGAGAGACATCTGTGTGTTGAAACATCTATAAATAGAAGACCCCATGTTTCGCTCCCCAACTTTTTAGAGAAGACCCTGGAAGTGATATTAGTGGGTAAGAATCTCACATAATCTTGTCTTCATCTAGATACTGTCTTACCTTCGAAAATTTCTCTCAGAAAAAATTTCTTCGTTCTTGAAGTCTCACTAAGTAAATATACCAAACCATGACATTCATATATCCAGCGAAAATTTTTTTTAAGACCAAGAACCACCTCATGTTTTTGTAATAGTTACAATCATTCAATCTGACATTCAAATATTCTAGATTTTGATATAATAAAGAGGAAAAATCAAGCAATTTAAACAAGGATCTATATTGATTATCTGTTATCATGGGTGAAAAAATGAAATGACAATGATTCATTGACAAATGGTTCAATTATACTTTGTGATTTTACATGTAAATATTTAATCAGTCTCATTATATATCAGCAAGTAAAGGGTGTCTGGCGGCAGATTTATATTTTAAAAAACGAATATCTCAATAAGTTATAAACAGTGCGGGGAGAAGGTGGTGTCATTAGAATCACCGATCGTGCGGATTTTTTAGTCACGATGTCGCAGTGGTGCAGTGGTGCAGTGGTCGGGTGAGCATCGCGCGTTCGCTATTGAAGCATTTTTCAAGAGTAACGATTCTTACGTACTCGCTCGCCGACAGTTTTGTTCACATTTAAATATTCGACGGATAGGCGATGGGCCGAGTGTGAATTTAATTCGTTCGTGGGTGGAGAGGTTCCGCGCAACTGCTTCGGCTATGAACACACCACGGCCAGGACCTAGTCGATCGTCAAGGACCCCCGAAAACATTGAACTGGTTGAACGCAGTTTACGTGAAAATGCACGACTTTCGATATAGAAAAGGGCAGCTTCACTGGGACTTAAAGAGCAATTGTGCATGAAATTTTGAAAAAAGATATGAAGTTTCATCCTTTTAAAATTCAAATAATTCAAGAATTGAAAAAAAATGACTTTGCGTCACGCAAATTTTTTTGTGAAACCATGTTGGAGCGTTTTCGCACTGTGAATTCCATTTTTGGAGCGACGAGGCTCATTTCCATTTAGACGGACACGTAAACAAGAACAACACACAAAATTGCCGTTACTGGGCTCTAAGAACTCGCAATCCTCGACTGAAGCACCAAAAACCATTACATTGCCCAAGGGTAACTGTTTGGTGCGCTTTATCCACGAATGGGATAATCGGACCATATTTTTTTGAAAATGCACGGGGCCAAGCGACGAATGTCAATGGTGAGAATTATCGGCTCATGATTTCGAATTTCTTTTGCCGAACCTGCGAGCTCATTCATCATTCTCATCACACACGTGGTTTCAACAGATGGTGCGACCGCACACACGGCCAGAGCTTCGATGGATTTGTTGCGAGAAAATCTCCCTCAAAACTGATTAGTCGCTATGGGGACATCCCGTGGCCACCGAGGTCACCCGACCTAACTCCAATGGATTTTTTTTTGTGGGGCTACCTCAAAGACAGAGTTTACGCCAACAATCCGCGAACTGTTGTGGACTTAAAAGAAAATATTCGGCGAGAAATCAGCGCAATTGAACCAAGTTTACTGCAGCGTGTGGCACAGAATACGAGGCTCCATTTCGAACAGTGTGTGCAACAGGATGGAAGACATTTGGATGACATTATCTTTAAAAAATGAAATCCGCATTTGTACTCTATCTTTTAATACTTTTAGTAAAATTATATGTCAAACATATTATTTTTTATTTAAATTTGAAAACATAAATCTGCCACCAGACACCCTGTATATTTAACATAAAGAGATAATATTTTACTTGTTTATTCTGTGATAACAATGACACATTGCTACAAGGTGTCAAATGTCTCATGCATTAAGAATGCATCTGGTTAGTGGAGGTGATTGTTCAACAGAGATTTTAATAGACTAATTTTTAGCTTATTGTTGGTGATACACTTTGTCATAATGATGAGTTGCTCATTGACCAATATTAGATCACTTCACTATCACCATCATATTATTATTATGAATTACCATCATCATAATTATTATTCTGTAGTCGACTGTTGATTGTAAGCATGTCCAACTACAAGCCGCGATCTTTTCTCACTCTCTGTTACTGTCAAATATGGCAACAAATAGTATGTAAACATGCCATGTCAAGTTGGCAAATGTGTATCTGACAACTCACTTAGATGCTTATTTTTTCTTATCCTTACGATGAAAATATATACCCCTGCCCATAACAACGTGTGGTTAGGATCACATACATTGGATAAATTGGATGTTAAGTCTCGTTTTCCCAGTAATTTTACTAGCTATTGATCATTCGATCGGGATAACAGTAATATGTACGCAGTACTGTGTTTCGGCGGAAATATGAACAGTGGTGGTACCTAGAAGGTCTTGCAAAAAGACCACCGTCAGCGAAGTTTCAACCGATTGAGTAATATTTCTAAGAATATTGTATGAATAGTCCGTGGGAAAAGCGTGTCATTATTTCTCTATTCCTCTATTAGTGGTTTTGTGAATGTTCGTGCGATGCTTTGTCTTTAATCAAAGAAAGTAAGTCTGCTATCATCAATTTTTTTCACCAAGTACCATTTAGCGTGTAATAATAAGAAAATAATATCATCAATATCAAAAAAAAATGTAAAATGGGGAGGAGTGAGGTGAAAATATTGGATGCGAAAGGATTGAAGACATTTTTTTTATATTATCTCGCCTTTTTCCCAGTAGGGGTAGGCAGAGGTGAATAAATATCCACTTTTCGCTAGATGTGGTCAGATTAGGTCCCATGTAACAGGAGGCGAGCCTGTTTCCACGTTATTGGGGCCATCACACGGCACACAAAGATGATTTCAGTGTGCGGGTTTCCTCACGATGTTGTAACTAAAGTTCACAAATGTACATAACTTAAATATTAAGTCATTGGTACATGCCAAGATTCGAACCCGCGACCTTCGGAATGAAAGTCGCACGCTCTAACATATTAGGCCAGCGAGCTACGATTGAAGAGATGGACAGTGTTATAGGGGGAGAGATAAGAGGAGTGTATTCAAATGTATACATAGATAAATATAGACATTAACAGTATTACAGTATTAACATACAGCCATTGGTCGTAAAAAAACTTAGAGCTCAAAAAAAACATTATCACGTCATAAAATAGGTCGCAGAAAGACAGATCACAGTTGGGTCTATGTCTAGCAGAGGCTTTCGACTGTAAATAAATATGATGAGGATGATAATCCTAAATTTAATTTTTTGTTCACCGAAGGAAAGAGAAACATAAAACCTTTTTACGCTATAAGCGTTTTAACGAATTCAACAAATGAAATTTTTGGTAAATATTTGTTTTATCACACATAGAAATAGTTGAAATGTTAACAATAATCTCGTATGTTCTTCATTTAATGACACCAGCTCCACCTGACGAGGACCGCGAGGATGACTTCCGCGCGCCCCTCTACCGCAGCGTGGAGATCAACGGCATCACGGTGCGAATGAAATGGTGTGTCACATGCAAGTTCTACAGGCCGCCGCGCTGCTCACACTGCTCCGTCTGCAACCATTGTATAGAGGTACACATTGTTTCTCGCCTCATTAATACTAGTAAAATTTCGACACTAACGCAGATTCAAATTCCATTAGCCCTGGAATCGGACTAGAGACCATATTACAAAGCAAGCAGCAAGAGATGTTTGGGGTCCCGTACAACAACTCACAGAACCCAAGCCAACTTCGCCTGCTCGTGGTGCACCCTGCTAATCAATAAACGAGGCTCTGGCTCCTATCAACCCGCATTGGACCAGCATAATGGGATATGGCCCAAATCCCCCATAAGAACCCTTACAAAAACCGGCCCCTAGTGCCAAGCGGCACCTGAGGCCATGCTGACTGTAGGACCTGTAGTGTCGGGCTATTAAGAATATAACTAAGGTAAACTTTGCCTGTCGTAGAAGGCTACTTGAAGGGTTTTTGGGTTCGCGGGCTTTGACGGCGGAGGCCCTCATTGCCCACAGTGTGCCGGGGATTAACGAGAAATACGAGGTGGTCTAGAGCTCTCGTATCAAAGCGTAGGTGCCGAGAAGTGTTACGGCGGCCCCTAGGTCGTGCTTTAGGCATAATGCCGGGAGTCACTGATCCAGGGACCTCTCGCGAGCCATTGAGGATTACCACCGAGGTGGTTTTAGAAGGTAAAAATTCCACATAATCTTGTATCCACCCAGAAGCAAGATATTTTTTTAGAAGACCCTCGCCGATAACGAAAAAATTTACATATTCTTTAATATTATTGTCGTATAAATAGTGCTGTGTAATGATGGCTGGTTACCCTTGTTCCAGACATTCGATCACCACTGTCCGTGGGTGAATAATTGCATCGGACGGAGGAACTATCGGTTCTTCTTTTTCTTCCTCATCTCCCTCTCGATACACATGCTGAGTATATTCGGGCTCAGCCTGTACTTCGTTATGAATAACAAGACGCTCACGCAGGTTGAGCCTATCGTGTCGTATCCTTTTCAAACTTTTTTAAATACAATGTTTCTAATAAAAATGTTTTCTTTTTTTTTAAAAAAATCTTATATAACTTTTACGTTTTTTTAAAAAAATATGTGAGGTTTATTTCTTTTGAACTAGAATGGGTTGTTCAAAGTTTTGTATGAAACATAGAAGTTCTTAACGTCACCAAAACAGAATGGTAATAATGGGTATAATAGCGTTATTAGCTATTCCCATATTCGGGCTGACAGGCTTCCACATGGTGTTGGTGTCACGAGGCCGCACTACGAACGAGCAGGTGACCGGCAAGTTCACCGGGGGTTACAACCCCTTCTCTAAGGGCTGCTGGTACAACTGTTGCTACACGCAATTCGGACCTCAGTATCCTAGGTAAGAGCACGTAATACTAAAATTATGAAGAATCTAATGAAATATTCCTAAATAAAAGATGATGAAGAAGTGTAGATAACATCTTTCATAGGGCATATATATCCCGAGCTAATGTTCCGTTAAGTTAAATAATATTTAAATTATATGGATATCAAATTTTAGAGCATGGAAGCGTGTGGGGTATAATAGATGCATAGATAGCATGTTTATTAAATATTAACAGAACATACACATAAACAACAAGATAAACATAGGATCTATATTAATTAATGGTACAAAAAGACCTAGCTCTGTTTATAACCTACTTGAAGTGGAACAGAAAAAATATTCTTATTTAAATACATAATTATTTTCCTTTATTCAAAGAAATGACAAGACTAGCGGAATTTTCACCTAATGCGACGGCGCTACTTATGATGGTATACACTGCACCACATTGTACTCATTGTCTTGAAATATAAGATGTTAACTTTCCTTACCCTAGTAATTCCACTAACGTTTGCAAACTACTGTTAATCGGCTGCAATAGGAGCTGCGGTGGTACCTACCTAGACGGTCTCCGGTAACAGAGATATACCACCAGTGATTTGTGCAATCGGATGCGAACTACTACGAATTATAGTACGTACAGTGATCATAGAATTACTTGCATTAATATTGGAAATATTGAATTTCAGTCTGGTCCGCCCTTCGAAATATATCTACAAGGGTGGCAAGAAGCGTCGCGATACGGGCATCGTCGGCCAATCGGCGTCCGCCATCTCGACGATCGCGACCGACACGCACCAGGTAAAGACGTACACGGCGGACAATGGCAGCGCCCACCGGGCCGTCGGCGCGCACGCGCACTACAACAAGGTGAGAGCCAGACGCTTGCTGTCATGCACGCTTCGACGGAATGCGTTGAGCGAACTACAAAACAACTTAATTCTTCACGTTTGCAGCCGTGTTTAACTGCCTCTATGCCGAAGTGGCTAACCACTTAGTAATAATAAACAAATAGAGCCAAACAACAACCAGTCCCTATTGTAATCCACAACTTCTGTATTAAGCACACACTAGTACCCTTCTGGAATCAGCAGCTCCTCTGTTATAAACTACCTTGTTATTCCCTCCCGAATGTGCACTTGGCTTCTCCGCGTCCCGTGTATATCTGTAAACCGGGTGACATAAAACCGAGCCACAATAAGTAAAGAAAATAATAATAATATATCGTTTATTTCCACAAGATAAAAAACAATAAACAAAAAAAGAAACAATTAAAACAAAGCAATTATCCTTGGATCATGTGGGTAAGGAACCCACTCAGGTAATGTTGCAGCCTATAAAGACCGCAACCCTGATTTTCAGTGGGACATAAAAGCCTAGTAACAAGGTTTCTGGTTCGATCTAGTGACACGTTTTTAAGTTTGTTCGGTCGGCAGTCTTTTTCCTTATCCGCCTAGATAGCTCTCTCTACAGCCTTAATGTCGTTTCTTCTCTTCTCTTTTATAAAAAAAAATTTATAATATATACCGATCCGGTACGAAGGACCAATTTGAAATTTAATAAAACGTAAATTTAATATTACGATGGTCTTTTCGTATAAAATTTAATTTCATCATTTTTTTCGATAAGATTGTTATGTGTCAAATCGTCTAATAATATCTCGATGGGTCAGATTTCATGGTGGAAGAGACGTGGCTTTGAGCGTTTGGTGAAAAAAAAAAGCATAATGAAAAAACTAACATACTCTAAGTTCGATAACTTTTCTAGACATGTAATGTCCACTCAGTAACACTTAGCTTGCATGGTGGATATGTGGCTTAATTTACTCCCTGGTGGAGAAGACACGAGTCCCGATAGGCAGGGACATTAAGAGGACTGTTTTATTTATTTTATCGCCAATGAATAACCGCTTAAAAGCTTGTGATTAATAACTATTAAAACTGTTTATTTTTAAATTTTAATGTACGTGAGATTCGCTCAAAGCATCCTTCGAAGATCTCCTAAGTAAGTTAATAATAATTAATTATGAACAAAATTGGATTTAGGTTATAAAATCTTGGGAACTTTGACATTAAATAAATTGATGAATCTTTTATGAAGTCTATTAAATATTTTTCTTTTTATAATCGGTTTAAAAAGACACCCTTATTTATAATATTAATATAATTATGACAATTAAAAGGAATTATATAATTCGAGGGGTGTCTTGGTAAAGGGTCAGCATTAGAGAAAATTGTACCAAAAAAAAATGTTTTGGAAATACATGACTTTTATCATTTCATCGATATAAATAATTTATGATTCAGTTATTTCACCGCTTCCATAGAATATAAAATTGCTTGTTGTCATGAATTTGTAATTGTTAGTGTCATTTAGTTCTCATGCTTGTAGAGCAAACAATAACATACCTTCAATTCACAGCGAACCTTGAATTTTCCGCACGAGCACTATTCAAAGTAATCATTTATGTATTTTGTGAATTGAAGACATGAATATGTCTGGCTCTCCAATTATCTATTTAAAGTTTAATTGTTGTTATGTTAGAGATTAACTCTAGATTAATGCACTAAAGCAGTCTCAGTTGTGGGAACGTTACCAGGGCTTATTATTTCTACGAATAATTGATATCTACCCCCAATTCTTTTAATAATGCGTTATTTTAATTATGAGCCATATTTACAAGTTTTCATTAGTAGATTAATAATTATCAATACTCAAAGGTTTTAGTGACTTCAATCACCTCAGGTTTTACTTTGTTATTATCATTATATTTAGCTTATTTTAATACTTTAGGTTTAACATTGTTTTTTTATTGTGATTTCATATGAATTATTCAGCTATAGTACAATTTTTTTTTTATTAAAGTATCGCTTTAATTTTCTAGAAAAGTTGGAAATCAAATTTGTATCATGAAGTTGTTTGTGTGGGTATATTTAATAAGAAGATTGAGATTATGCTATATGTAATAGATAAAAAATATTGTAAGGCTGTTATTTATTAATAGCCTCGTAACTAATCTATATAATTAACGAATTAAAATCCCACGTCTTATTATTCTGTTCAATCTAATGAGAGCAAAACTTAAAACCCTCCTTTTTATCGTAATGTTTAACCATCGGCCGTAAAATCGCGTTGGGGTTTGTAATAATAGACTTATTACAAACGAATAATCTTCTTACAAACACCGCTTTAATTACCCCGTTTACATTCTCCGTCGCGGCCTTCACCGTCAGTCTTGCGATGGCGGTAAGACCTTACTCCCTCAACTCGGCTGGATACTAACGAATATAATAACTTAAGAAGAAGGTTATTAAAATGTTTAACTTAAAACTTATGATACCGTCCTTATGATATATTGTACTGGTGGTAAATCACAACCAGATCAAGATCGGACAATCTTATCGCAGCGCCTGTTTCCTCCGTCAAACATTACTGTTTCGGTTTAAAGAGCGTTGTCGCTAGTGAAATTACTGCGGTAACGAGGTATAACATCCTATGTCTCAAGGCGGCTAGTACAATGAAGTGGTGTGTATAATTCTAACTAGCGCGATATTATGGACCGAAGTATCGATTACCCCCATTTGAACGTCGTCCTTGTTTCTTCACTTCATAAAATGAAAAAAAATTCATAGTTAGATCTATAGTTTCAGAAAAATATATCCAATATTTTACTTAAAAGCTCATAATGATGATTGTACTCATAAAATATTTAGATTTTTTAAAATTTTGTTTAAAGTAATGATAATTATTATTTTATAAGAAATCTCGAAATCCGAATAACAATCAAACTAATAGTTAAAATAAACCATCAACATTATCAGCCGATCGCCGACCAATGTAGGACATAAGCCTTCTCCAAAAATCTCCATATAGAGTCAGCATGGCCTCCGATACCGCTGGGCACTAAGAGCTGTTGTATGTAGGGATAGATATGGAGTGATGAATATATATATATTATCACGCCTTTTTCCCAGTAGGAGGCAGAGGTGAATAAACACCTACTTTTCGCCAGATGTGATCAGATTTGGTCCCATGTAACAGGGGGCGAGCCTGTTGCCACTTTATTGGGGCCACCATACACACACACAAAGATGATTTCAGTGTGCGGGTTTCCTCACGATGTTTTCCTTCACCGTTTGTATCTCGCTATTGTAACTTAAGTTCACAAATGTACATAACTTAAATGTTAAGTGATCGGTACATGCCGAGATTCGAACCCGCGACCTTCGGAATGAAAGCCGCGCACTCTAACCATTAGGCCAGCGAGCTATTATAAACCGACATTAAATTAATTAATAACAGCTAAACTTCTGAGAACTGGTGGAAAGCCGATCCTCGAAGTCCTGCAGAAGTTGTTCAATTCCGTCATACTAGAAGGCCGATCGCCTCGGGTATGGCACGGAGGTGTGGTGGTGCTTTTCTTCAAGAAGGGAGATAAAACCCAGTTGAAGAATTATAGACCCATCTTACTTTTGAGTCATGTCTACAAGTTGTTTTCCAGAGTCATCACGAATCGTCTCACAATCGGGCTCGACGACTTCCAGCCTCCCGAACAAGCTGGATTCCGTAAAGGCTACAGCACCATGGACCACATTCATACGCTGCGGCAGGTTATACAGAAGTCCCATGAGTATAACCAGCCCCTATGCTTAGCGTTTGTGGACTATGAGAAAGCCTTCGATTCGATTGAGATATGGGCCGTGTTACAGGCCCTCCAACGGTGCCAAATAGACCACTGGTACGTCGATGTTTTAAGGTGTTTGTACGAGAACGCCACCATGTCAGTCCGCCTCGAAGACCAGAGCTCCAAACCGAAACCGATCCGATTGCAGCGTGGAGTAAGACAGGGAGATCATATCTCCGAAACTGTTCACCGCTGCATAGGAAGATGTCATCAAGCTTCTGGATTGGGGAGGATATGGCATCAATATCAACGGCGAGTACATCACGCACCTTAGATTTGCCGACGATATCGAGGTTTTGGCTGAGACCATGGAGGACCTCAACACAATGCTCGATGATCTTTGTAGAGTTTCACAACGAGTGGGTTTTAAAATGAATATGGACAAGACCAAAATCATGGCAAATGTCCATATTGTACCCACTCCAGTAACAGTTGGAAGCTCTACACTTGAAGTTGTTGACAGATATGTCTACCTCGGACATACAATCTAACTAGGTAGGTCCAACTTCAAGAAAGAGATCTTTCGTCGAATCCAACTCGGATGGGCAGCATTCGGGAAGCTAAGACATATCTTCTCGTCCAATATACCGCAGTGTCTCAAGACAAAAGTCTTTGACCAGTGTGTGTTGCCAGTGATGACATACGGAGCAGAGACGTGGCCGCTTACTGTGGGCCTTGTCCGCAAGCTTAAGATTGCTGAGAGGGCGATGGAGCGAGCTATACTCGGAGTTTCCCTGCGAGATCGAATCAGAAATGAGGAGATCCGCAGGAGATCCAAGGTCACCGACATAGCTCGAAGAGTCGCCGTCGCAAAGTGGCAATGGGCAGGTCACAAAGCTCGCAGAACCGACGGCAAAAAGGTTCTCGAGTGGCGGCCACGTACCGGAAGACGTAGCGTGGGCAGACCCCCCACAAGGTGGACCGACGACCTGGTCAAGGTCGCTGGCAACCATTGGATGCAGGTGGCCCAGGACCGGTCTGAGTGGAAATCTTTGGGGGAGGCCTTTGTCCAGCAGTTGACGTCTTCCGGCTGATTGGATTGGATTAAATTAATTAATTTTCGGTTAGTCATCTATATATACATATATATCACGCCTCGTTCCCAGTGGGGCAGGCAGAGACCACCACTCTCCACCTGCTACATAAGTTAAGTCAATATGTGGAAAGTAATAAATTATGATATAACTGTGAGTAATTATAGGTAATTAAGTGTGATCACGCTTGTACAATTAAGGCAAGCATAATTCGTGTCACGGAACGCCCACGAGGACTCGTCGCGTCACCAGCTCTGCAGTATGATTCATGAACATGCCAAATGTACTTGGCTGAATAATTATCATTATATGCTTTGTTGATCGGTTTTGCACTTCTACGACATCTTAGTAGTTTACAAATATATTCTTATAAGAACAATAGAGATTATCCCTCAGCTCGCGGGCTAGTAAGAATAGGATTAAGGCAAGCCCTGCCTGTCGTAGAAGGCGTCTAAAGGGGTCTAGGAACTTCGCGGGTCTTGAGGGTGGAGGCCTCTTATCGCTCAACAAGCGAACCTGCGTGAGACAGTGTATGACTCTGTGATGGTGGCTAGGAGAGTTATGCTCATCCGCTGAGATGTGTTCACACAAAGTGTAGGGGCACTGGTGCATTCTATAAGAGATCTTACGGCATCTCGGAGAGGGGTTTTAGTGAATAAGAATGTCACATAACTCTGATGTCTCTCCAGAAGCAAGGTATCTTTTAAAGATTTCTCCCCGAAACCAAAAAAAGGTTTATACCTCTACCTTCTTTTCACCCCTCTTTCTCTAAGACGTCCTAACAGTATACTAGGTTGATAAGATGATGATCATCACACTTGTTATTAACAGATGCGACACACTCGACAGATGCGACGACTCTTTAGAGAGTAGTAAATTGAATAGGGTAGTAAAGCGTATAAAATTGTTAAGAGTAGCGGTTGCCAAACTTCCTTACCTCGAAGGTCAATAAATTTGTGTAATTTGTTTAAATCTCTCAGACTACTAATAGAATTTTTAAGTGTTAAATATATTTATAAAAAAAATATGTTCCATCATATGAAATATTAATTGTAACGAAAATTAGTAAAGCCTCATTAATAAACAAATAAGAGGTATTGTTATGAATTTAATCATGTTTAATGTATCTTGCAATGAAAGTTGATAGGTAAGTATATCCAAAAATTTTTTCAGCTCATTAGTGTCTGCAGGTCACCACTTTAACGAACGATGTTTAAAAGCACATCATTGTTATAGGGACGTATATCGTTTACCAACGATTGAGTGATCACTTGTCTCGTTTTACTTTTAATTATTACTACATGTTCTATATTTATCTCTTGGGTAAAGCTAGGCTGGGACTAGGGTATTGATATTAAATACATCAATACTTTACCCTGGGATAGCACAGGGCAGCCTCGTTTGCACTCCTGTCTCCCACATCAAAAATTTATATAAATATTATTATTACCTTATCCTAATTAACTATATAATTTTGTGGGAGAAATACATATAAAAAGTTTTGAATTTGAATTGAATTATGTCTTGTCAGTAGTTCGCTGGAATAATGGTTAGAACGTGCGGCCTTCAGGCCGATGACTTTGATATCTAAGTTATGTACATTTAAGAACTGTAGTTACAACAGCGAATTACAAACGGTGAAGGAAAACATCATGAGGAAACCTGCACATGAACTAGAATTTATTCCAAGGTTTATGTGAAGTCACCAATCCGCATTGGGCCCGCGTGGCAACTATGGCCCAATCGCCCTCATATTGAGGGTAGGCCTGTGCCCCGGCAGTGGGGATGTAAATTGGCTGTTAAATAAATAGTAAATATAAATGAGTTGTTGTTGAGTGGGCGTTGTTACTAACGAACTGTACCAAATGAGTAATTGTGCGGGCGTTGCGAAGCTGTCGCCTGGTCGCGAGGAGCACGAGGGCGAGATGGACGGGCCGGGCGCGTCGCAGAGCGCGGACTGCGAGCCCACGCCGCCGCCGCTGCAGCGCCGCGGCTCCGCGGCGAACCTGTTCCCGCCGCCCGAGCGCCAGCCGCGGCCGCACCACTACCCGCGCCTCAGCCCGCTGCCCAGGAATACTGGGTGAGTCGGTAAACTTTTTTATAATCTGTTCTATAATGTGATAACTCTACCTTTATGGGTGATCGGTCCCTGTTGCCGGAGTCTATCTAGGTCACCTCAAACCATCAGATCTGTGCAAATATTATTGTGTTCCAATTACAGAGGCGCTGTACCTAGAGAAATTACTGAGGTAACTCAACTTAACACCTGTCTCAAGGCAATAAGCATAATATTATTCAATATATATTATACCAATTAGCGCCACATTGTTGTGAGCAGGTGTGTCACTTACCATCGCGTTTAACCGTTTAGACGTTTACGTCTCTTTGGTCTCGTCGCTTTCTAAATAAAAAAAAATTTGGAACCTCATGTCTGAGGATCGTGGTCAGCGTCAAGATTGTATTTAGAGCCGATGATGCTCGTCTACCGATTTCAGTCCAGTGCGTCTGATACAACCGTAGAGACAAGACCACGAGTCTATATTAAATCGGTTAATTTTGTTGACACGAATAATGTCTTCGATATTTCTAGTCCACCGCAGCGCCTACTTGTGCCGCGAAACACTAGTGTGCTAACATTACTGTGTTCCGTTTGTAAGGGCGGGCGTATCACTGACCATCGGGTGGAACGCACTGCTCGTCTCGTCGCTTAATTGAATAAAAAAATAATATTTAGTATGTTCAACAAAAACCATTATTATATAAGTAAATACCTGACCGTCATATCATTGTTATCGCTTGATATATAACGTACCACCAGGTAAATGCCTTGCGACGTCTATTAGCACTATGACTATCAAGTAGTAGTAGTAAGTATTGTCTGTGACCTCAAACTGCTGGATTACCGGATTACTGGCGCTCACTGCGCTTTTAACGTAACTTAATATAATAATATTCAATTAAAAACAACCTGTAAATATATTAATACGAAAGCAAAAAAGGATGGAAGAGATAACAAGTGTTACCATTAATAAACTGTTCTGATACAACTTTAACTCCCAACTGCCTTCATGCTGCAGCAACTAACCGCTGGCCTTAACATGGGTCGATTCCTAGTGTCACATTGTGAAGTTGATTGATGGTGGGGTTCTATAAAACTAGTCCTGTTAGCTACTACTCTCGTATTGTAAATCGGCAGTTATAACAGCATCGATGTGTTCTAGATATCAGCCACAATATTCTATTCCTATTTCCAATAATTTAATACCAATTTGGATTGGAACGCTGCATGATCCACACCAAACATCACTATATGAAAAATAGCTCATAGGTGTTAACCTGCTGTAGGTAAAAGGAGAGAAAAGCTAGCCTCATAAATTAGAATAAAATGTAGCCTAGATTAATTTTGTTGATAAAACTAGTGTAGTATAGTATTTTACAAAGATAAAAAAAAAGCAACTGCTATTATAGACTTAGGCTGGTTTCTCAATTTTAATACAACAGCTGAGTAGTGAAAGTTCATTGCAGGCAAGAGTATGACTCTTCCTAAGAGTCACAAATACTTAAAGCAACACATCCTTAAGGTACTGACCACATTGCTCGCCACTGTCAACTAATAAAGTGACAGTCAATATACTGGCTACAACCACTAGTTTAATAATGTTATAAAATTTTCGTTGTCAATTTCAGTCATGGCACGACGACGTCGGGCTACCGGGTGGTGATGGAGCCACTCCGCTACGAGACCGGTGCGAACGGGGCCCGGCCCTCGCCCACCATGCAGCAACGTATCAAAGCACTGGGCGTGCCCACGCCGCTTGCAGTCAGCAGTCCAGTTCGAAGGTACAACACTACTTTATCCGTATCTACCCTACCACGATTCCTCTTCCTCACCTTTTGAACGGGCCCTGAATTTGTATACAATTTAAGAATTGATTATAAAAAAAGCTATGAAAATGGCTGACATTTTTAGATGTTCTTGTATGAACAATAAATACCCACAGTTATTATTGGTCTTTGTGTGAAATATTCTTGGAAATCTATACTATCATTGCTACTTAGAGCATTTAGTAATCCAACATAGTAATATTATATTGAATACATTAATTCACCATAATTGTCTTATTGTAAGTCGCAGTTGTTTTTACATTGTGTTAATAAAAATTAACCTCATCATCATTATCGTCAGCCGATGGACGTTCACTGCTGGAAATAGACTTTCACCAAAGATCTCCACATCGACTGGTCCTTCTTTGTTCGCATCTAGTGCATTCTCGCGATTCTCACCAGACCGTCGATACACCTTGTGGCAGGACTACCAACGCTATGTCTACCGGTACGCGGGCGCCACTCGAGGACCTTACTGCCCCATCGGCTGTCAGTCCTTCGAGCAATGTGCCCTGCCCATTGCCACTTAAGTCTAACAATCATTAAATTACCTTATTAAAATGAACCTAAGGTAAAGTTATTGCTCTAAACCATATAAACATTGCTGTTATTACAAAAATCCCAGGGGTTCCTTTACCACATGATAACTTTCAAATTTTCAACTGTTCTTACTAACTATAGCCTGCAGTGGTTTTTTTTTAATCGTATAATGGCGACAAATAGTTCTACGTCTTTCTATAAAAATTTAATTTACACTCCCTTAATTAAATATATGAAATTTACATGGTCGCAATAAACATATAGAAAAATTCAGGGTCCGTTCAGTATTGAAATACATCATCAGAGATGATAGCATATTGTATATGCTTGAAAAACTTATTGTTCACGTAAATATGTCACAGTACGCTTATGTTATTAGCTGAGATTCGAAAAAAGGGAAAATTGGCGGTAATTTATGAAGAACATAATTTTCGAAATTAACATAGGTATTTATTTGATTTCCGACATTATTTCATTACCTATTCCCATAACATAAATTTGACCATAACTATGTTCCTCTCCACGATAACGCATCGCTTCTATGGTTTTATTTCTTTAATAAATGTTAGAGTTTTTTGATTTGCATGTAAAATGGTTTGCCTCATGTCTAGCGGTGATACTTTTTTTTTTTTGGGAAAATTTTACAGTGAGTGGTTATTTTATTTCCGTCGTTGTATAACGCTTAATACTTTATGCACACCCATACTCATGATGGACAACTTAATAAAATGAATGAAATCTATTCGTACATCATTAGTGTCATGAAATTGAAGAAATATGATTATGGGTTTTGCTCAAAGGATTGTTCACACTTTACCAACATTTGTAGATCTTCTGTATTAGAGATTTACATTATAGTTAAAATTTAAATTACCTAGATATTATGGACCAATTGCAAAATATGTTTTAAAGTGTATTTACAAAATTTGATCGTCTGCGAAATATTATATAGTTCAAAGGATCAAGTGTGAACAAGCTTATATATATTTACTCAAGAATAGGTGTTTGAATAAAAATATTGTTCATTTTGAATGAATTGGTTTTGAACCAATTCATATTTTTATTGAAATTTCATACAAGTTTAATAATTAAGCATTGTAACACTCATACACCTGTTCTAAAAACCCGCAATTGCTAATCATACATACATTGCATTCGACGTCGGTCTAAACTCATTGTGTATCAACATCATCCAATTATAAAAAAAACACATTTCCAATTTAGAATAATTTTAAGGATAGCTTCATCGTCATTCAAACAACTTCTCATATAATCTACACATTAAGTCGTAATTATTTAATTCACCTGACAAGACTGTCTGGGGATGCATTGTTGGAATTTTAACCACAAATATAAGTATTTTCAGCACGAGTTTATAATTTTATATGTATCGTCTATTATGTAAGAATCGATAGTTTTCATTATTTCAAATAAATATAATAATACTCATTTTAATAGGATATTTACACTATGGCAATGGCAAACCATATTTTTTTGAGATAGAAAACTATTGATGTTTTTAGACTCAAATCTGTTCGCTTTTTTTTATGATGAAGTTTGGGCAGCTAGTTATTTTGCCAATCATAGCAGCTTCATCGCACTCAGGGCTAAACCTGTATCTGTATCTATAATATGGCGACTGCAAATATCTCAGTAAATAATCAAAATAAATACTTCTTTAAACTGTCAATATTACCACAGACAAAAATAAATTGGAAAATATTAGTACGATTAGATCTGAAGGCTGAACTAGTGAAATAACTACAGTAAAGAGATCTAACATTTTAAGTCTCAAGCCAACGAATGCTTTTTGGTGCGCCCCGTTATGATTTTTGTCAACTGTCATTATTTTTATATACTAAGAAACGAGCAAGAAAACGAACTGATGGAAGTGCTGGCACATAAAAATGTACTGTTAAGATGTTATATACTACATTGGAACATAAATACTGTCATCATCATCAGTCAATAGACGTCCTCTGCTGGACATATGCCTCCTTCAAAGATCTCCACATACGGACAGCATGGTCTCCGGTACCGCTGGGCACTAGAGGCTGTCGTATGTAGCGGTTCATATGGGGGATTTGGGTCATTTCCCAATGCGGATTGGCGTGAGTCAAACCCCCGTTTGTTGAGTAGAAGGCTGCACCACGTGCAGATGTTGAGGTGATGTTGGTATAGGTCCCGTATAATAATAAATACTGTATTATCAATGAACGTTTTATCTCCGTGGTTTCGGTACAGATATGTTTTTAATAGTACTTATGTTTAAATGATTATTTACAGTATTTGTTTATGTTTATTAAACTGTTTAATTCGAAATACTTATATTTGTGGATGTTGTTGTGGGTAAGCTGGAGAGTGATAAAGTGAACCGTTTACCGCTTACCGCGCGCGGCAGGTGGACCTAACGCATAGAGGCGACGTGTCGACGGTAAATCGCAAAAATATGTTTGTATGTGCGTTTGGTTTTATGTGTTGTCTTTCTTTTTATTTATATATATATATATATATTTCAGTACTGGAATTTTGTTGGCGAAATAAATGTGTTGTCATACATTTATGTATGTTATATATTTGCGTCGATTTTAAGTAGTTATTTCATACAATTTATGTACATTGGCTGTTTACATGTATGACTAGTTTCGTTTCCTTTTTAGTAGGTCACGTTATATTAAAGATAAAAATGTTATAAATAAAATACTACTTAAAGATGTCTAAGGAACGGATCTACCTAAAGTACATGCCATTTTGAAATGCTTGGTTTGGCAATGTCATTAAAAATTTAAAATTGGCCTATAGTGTCTCAATTTCCGGAATTTCTTAAAAATGTTTTCAAACAAAAATCATAGTATAATTCTATTAATGAAGAATTCTACAATAATACAGTTTATTAAAATGTTAAAATTAAATTACTTAATGATTGATTATCTAAAAATATTAGAAATTAAAAAAGATTAATAAAACTAATATTATTGTCTTCTTCTAGTGTTATGTCAAATTAACTAAATTCCAGTACATTGGTATAATTTTTATTTATTTATCAATTTTATATTACGTGGCTGCACCATATAACTTTGTTGCAAATTTTATCTGATTTTCTTTTGTATTTACAGGAGTACCACCATTTATTAATTTTAATTTTTTTTTTAATTAATACATTTGGAAACATTTTTCTTTACTTATGTAGCGTTTGATAATGTCATCTTATGTATTTACTTACTGCATGGAGTTTGAATTTTAGTAAAAGATAATATTATCAAAGGTTGGGTGTAATTTTTGTCTTATCAAATTTGTACAGTTATGAAATTGATTGTTATAATAACTTTTATCATAGAAATATATTATTATAAATGAAATTTACACTCAACATTAGAAGAGTTTGATTTTTTTGCAAGTTGATAGTTAAAAGGAATAGCGTAAAGTAATGTAACGATCATTGTTTGTAAATGTAACAACTTAAAAGGAAAGTACTAAATATAATTACTATGAAATAGTTTTGTATGATAAAGATATATAATTGTTTTAATTTCTCTTTTTTAATCACAGTCATTACTTTACTCTAAAACCTTTTTGGTTTATCTTGATGAACGTGTTAAGACATGTATCTTAAATACATATTCGTACTAAGTAACAACATCGTGAGGAAACCCGCACACTGATATCATCTTTGTGTGTGTGCGTGTGGTGGTCCCAATAAAGTGGCAACAGGCTCGCCCCCTGTTACATGGGACCTAATCTGATCACATCTGGCGAAACGTGGGTGGTCTATTCACCTCTGCCTACCCCTACTGGGAAAAAGGCGTGACTATATAAAAAAAAAAAAAACTAAGTAACAAATACTGAATGACTAATGTCCAACAGTGGACCTCCATCAGTTGAGATGAAGATGATGAATATGCTGTTCCTTGTTATCAGTGGGTAACATATGATCCTAAAATAAAATATTGCCTTATAGCCATTTGATTTGCTTAATGTAATCTTGAAAGGTTATCTTTTCAGAAGGGGTTAGTTTATGTTCATCTTCTCAATGGCTTATCACACAAAAAATATTAGTCGATAATATCGAGTGAAATTATTTATGGAACATCTAAAACAAAACCCCGTAAATAATTATTTGTAAGAGATTTAAAACGATGGGTTAAACTTTAAAAAAAAATATTATGGCTTTTGTCACCCATTATCATCATCAACAGTTGATAGCAACTATTACTGAACTTAAACCTGATCTCTATACCGATCAGTCCTGGTATTTATTATGTTATGGGATATTTATTTGTTGTAATGCAAAGATTTGAATTTATCCTTTCTGAATAATTTTGATAGTTGGCATTTAAAATTAATTGCACCAAAAATTTCTTGGGTACAGAAAGTAATCGTTCATCAGGATAAATAAATTATTGGCTTGCCGTAGCTCGGTGTATGTGTATTATAGTGTGTACTGTACAGTGCATGTGGCGTTGCATGTACCCCGCAAGTGCGGGCCGGCGGTCACTGCCGCGTTCAGAACTGACGTACCGTTTGCTATACCAATTGTAGGTGTTTTGTGTCCATAAGAGTCAGGTCAGTTGCGTTCGAACTTAACGCAATTCGCCTCGTGTAGTTAGCTGCATGTGGAAGCTACGAACTGATTTATTGCAAGTTTAATGTGTAACGTATACAGTATAAAATGTAATTACATTTGTGCAATGTGTTTTGATAAGTTCGTGGCTTCACGTGGTCAAGTATATAGTCGTCATTCGTTATCGATTACTTTAGCAAAACCAAGTGACCAACAAAGCAGTCACCGATAGTGTGACTCATCGGGGTACCGCACCCCACGTTCTGAACGCTGCAGCGGCGGCTCGCCCCGCAGCTCCCGTCTCCTTCTGTCCGTAGGCCGTACGATAACGGCAGCCCGCGCTCGGACGAGCTCGCGCGTTTAAACCCTTGACGTGAGCGCCGCGCACAGGTCGAACCCGGGCACGCCGACGCAGCCGCGCCGCGCGGACTTTGCCGCGAGGGGTTCCCCGCAGCGGCGTTTCCTCTCGGAAGGCGAGCTTCTGCGCGCGGAGCCGCCTGCGCACCGCCCCACCGCGGACGACATCCGCGAGCTCGCCGCCTCGCCGCAGCGGGGCTACACGTGGGCGGAGAAGCCGCCGCACCCATCACCTCATGCGAGGCGGCGCACGCCTGCCCCGCCTGCCGCGCCGCCGCTGCACCAGCACGCGCCGCGCCCCGCGCGACCGCTCTCCTTCGTCCGCGCGCTCGAGGTGCAGGACCAGCTCGAGCGCGCGCCGCCCGCGGACCCGCCCGACCGCGCCTCCGTCTACGACTGCAACTACGAGATCTCCGTCTGAATGCGGCGAAGATAACGCACAATTATTGACGCGACGGCGAACTCGACACGACTGGATACAAACAATCGATGATGTGAGTGAGGTGGCGATGGGAAATGTGTTATTAGTGTTCAATATGAGTAATTAAGATGTTTTATATGTATGTATATTTGTGAGTAACCCGTATCCGTTTATATATATTAGTCCGTGGATGGTGATCCTGTACATAGTTCCCTCTCCCCCACCATCAGTGTTGTGAAAAAGTTTACAGTGTGTGAGTACAGGTATTTTATTAATGGTTATGAAACAGTTCAGCGTTGTGTATAAAAATTATGTATAAATATCCGATAGTGTTGTTCCATTATTATAAAATACTTGTACTCGGACTTATTGACACGTCGCAACTAAAGAGTAATTCGTAATTTATTTATTTACACCATGAAGATATTTAATGAGCGTTTTAGATTAGAAGGAAGTGTCGGGGCCATTCGTCGCGGAATCGACTTTATGAAAAGTCTGCCTCAATTTTTTTAGTTGGTATCAGGCCATGGAAAAAATTTTAGGGTCACTTTGGTGAGATTTTTCTACTTCCTATTGTAATTTAACAGCAGAATAATATTGAATGGAAGTGATTCCAGTTAGCGTAAGGGAATATGCATGGATTGATTATATATGATATTTTTATCATTGTAAACAAGAAAGAAATATTTCACACCTATGGTGGACACAGCTTTATTAAAAGGCTCATAAACCCTTTTACGCGTTTGGTTGACAATTAAAAAAAAGGGAGTGTAATTCGGAGGTAATAAAGTTGATTAACAATTACCTATTTTTAATCATATGCGTATTCCCTGTTGAATGCAAATCAATAATGTTTTAAGCTCACAATATAACTTCACCTTTATTAAAACGGAAGTAGAGAAAGATACAGCTAAAGGATTTGTGCCAAATATTCTTTAGATGGAGGTTAGGTTAGGGTTTGGATCTATTCTCAGTTCCTAAATCTTTCATAGACAAATCGTTTCCGCTTGCTTGCTTAAGTAAACATTTGGAAAAGCATTTAAAGAAAAAAATCCTATTTCCTGATAAAGCATTTATCATTTTAACATTGACAATATAATGTACAGCGAAAGGCAGCTAACGGGAAGAAATTACATAAAAAAACTTTATTTGACTTATTTACTTCAGAAACAAATTCAAGTAAATATTCTGCTTATAAAAAAAAGTTGTTTCTATCAATAGAATAAAGATTATTAGATGAAAATAAAAAAAATGGGGGTTCTGATCGTACGATATGTTACAGACTACTAAATGGTTGTAAAAATAGTATTTTTGATAATTTATTATTTAGAATACTTAAAGGTGGAAATAGGTTCGGCTAATTGAAGGGCCATTATTGTTTGATACAAACATTGGCGGGAATTTTATATGTCAAAATAATTTTTTTTTTCGTACTCGAAGCGATAAGACATACATTACTTTCACGTTATGGTTAGTGATACGTCCGCCCATAACAATATGATAACACGCATTACATTTCTCGTCGCTTTGAGACATGAGAATGTTAAATCTCGCTATTACAGTGTTTTGGCCCAAGATCTCATCTTTTCGAATTTGATATTGAACAGTCCACGGAAATCGTACTTAGAGTGTTACTTGTATTTGTAAACTATTGTGAATTAGTATTTTTGGTTGAAAATGAGCACTGAGACACGTAAAATAAAAAAAACTATATGAGTTTTACTTCGCCGCTGAGGACGAATGAGATTGTGTACATTGTAACGTATAGAGCGTATTTTAATAAAATATATCAAACTGTTCTAAATATATGTACATACATAACATACAGATCGTAGATTTTTATAGGTTGACTTTCTAATAGCTAAGTAGGTAGGATGAAAATAATTTATTAGATAATACCAATCAGTCCCGTTTTTCACTTGAAGTTCGATGTGTTTTATTAGAAGAAAAAAAAAAACGATACTTTCTCTTCTACATGTTAAGTTTAAGGTTGTAAATATCCCGCAATATGATGTATGTGAATTATTTAACTTGAAAGTTGTATAGATTGTGTATTAACGATTGTTATGTATTTAACTACTATGTATATTGAAGTTGTTTTTTTTTTCCTATATTTATTAATGGTGCCAGTAAACATATGATCGCGTACGATTTGCGTTATAGACATATCACTAACGTGGTGATACAAAAGGCCTTTTCATATTTTGTGGCATCCTTATGTAGCGCATATGTCACCGCTATTGTTTATAATATACAACCATCCGTTTAATAATTTGCCAGTTCAAAAACAAGTATGGACAAATCTAAGTATATGCGTCGATTAGAATAAAACATGGTCATGATTAAAATTATGTTTTTGGTATAGATTATGATGTCATTTACGGGTAGACGTAATGTTGATATTTCCCCAAAATGCGATGACAATCCACGAAACTCGTGAAGGGCGCAGGAAGCCGCTGAAAGCGGACAACAGGACCGATCGGGATGTTAACCGCCAAGCAGTTGGCGTCTTCAGTGTGATAATAATGACGTTTTATTTTGATTCGAAATATTGTATCTTTCTATTGACTCAAAGCAAATACAACAGAACCGACAATATAAATTTAATAAAAATACATGTCAGTAGGAAAGAAGATCGATTCTAAAACATAATTTCGATCAGTTTTGTATCTAATCAACTCGTATACTAGAGCTGTATATGATCTTCGTGATACAAGCGCCCAATTGTGAACAAGTCCTGAAACGGCCTACATTTGAAATAATCCCAATCCCATCTAAACTACAAAGTGTTTCCGCCACAATATTTCCATACATTCCGGACTTCAAGACTTCTTTATCTACTAGTCTCGCTGTTACATTTCACGCGTACTTAATTGTGAATTTGCCGATCATGACATTAATAGAAACCCATATTTAAATTAAAACATCTCAACG
Source organism: Troides helena (assembly GCA_029286815.1). Lineage (NCBI taxonomy): Eukaryota > Metazoa > Arthropoda > Insecta > Lepidoptera > Papilionidae > Troides > Troides helena. Next base: position 10,660,129 of record JAGSMV010000013.1, on the reverse strand, counting down.
TTATAGTTAATGCCAATATTTTGTCATTCCAAATATTAACAAAGTTTCAAAAGAAAAAAATATTGACTGTACGAATCTAAATATTCATAGCAAATTATGTATTACGGTTGCATCCTAATGCAGATAACATTGACTAAAAAGATTATAATTTTTTTTTGTTACAAAACGACAAGACGAGCAAAATGCACATCTTATGTTAAGTAATACGCCAGCCTGTAACTTACTTCTGCTCGTCGTCTTGAAGCTTTTTAGGTACCCCTAGTAGTTTCATTAGCGAGAACGCGCTTCTAACCGGAACACTACTGGTGGGCAAATGTTACTGATTTTGTCAATGCGCTTTTTTCATTAAACCGTAGTATAACGGCAGAAATTGGTGCTACGATGGTACCTGCCTATACGGTCTCCGGCAACAAAGGGCCTACCATCAGTAAAGTGAAAACGGTGTTATTACCGTCTGACAATTATTTAGATCGGAAACAATTTTTATATAGTTGAAAACTTTCTGTAATACACGTATAAATACAATATGTATATAACTGAACAGGTTTTTTTCATATTCGCGGTAAGATAAGTTGTCCATTATAAGTGTTAAATATATAGCTATAGTTTCACATTATTCATAGCTCAAAGGTATGTTTGGTGGAATAAACAGTTCTGAAATCCATTCGTGCTGCGTCACATAGTTACCTAAGACAGTGTATATAATTTAAAGTATTCCTTCAGAAAATCCTTATAACCTACATGTATGTGACAGTGTTTTATTTTTGTATTTTGATAAAATTTGTGTAAATAATTTTCTTATTTTATTGATATTAAACTCAATTAATCAAGCAAAACTTGCTTTTAAATTTATTTATTTTGTCATGTTCTGCCTTAAGAACGTTACATGCTGGGTAATAAAAATTGACAACTGTGATAAAAATAATATTTTTTTTTTACACAACAAAATAATTAAATTTATACTTTATTGCCATTTATATTTGTACAATGGTACACAAACTTTCAAACCTACATGGGAAAGAAAATCATTAAAATCTTTATGAAGTGAATAAGATATATCAGTTCATAAAGAAAAAAAATACATAAAATCTATACAGAGGGTGGTATTCAGTGTTGAATTGTTTGATAATTCAGATATTGACGGGTTCCGCTAGCGGACAACCTTAACAATAATTTATTTTGAAAAAATTAGAAAATAGACGGAAATTAATTTATAAGTTTCATGAAAACAAATAAAAAAATGCCATCTAGTGAGGTAGATAACGTATTTTGAATTAAATAATTGTTTTGTTCGAGTTTATTGTGGAAAATAAAGAATTTTTGGTGACAAGTATATTAAGAAATTAATGCGTGGAACGATTGTCAGCCACTTAAGTTTGAGAGTGATCATATTTTAAAGTCGAAACAAGAAATAGCATGAATTGTGGTGTAAGCACATATTTTGAAAAAAATCAACCGTAGTAAACAATACTTAAGATGTAACAAATGAAATGTGATGGATGATATGGATAAAAAAAAATCAATTTGATAATAAAGTTAAATAGCAGTTTAATTTCTTTTCGAGTGAAAATTCAGTTTTTGTTGGGTACGTATAGTTATTTCATCAAAGGATATTGTGTAAGAATAGTTGAAAATAAAAGTCTATTTATATTGTAAACATTAAATCCTATCTTTTTTAATTTGATATCGATATATATAATCGATAATGTTGGAAAAAAAATCGATAAAACTTTGAACGGTGTAATCTGTACCTATTTGTTGTCTGTGTCCTTGTCTGTCTTTTTATTGTCGACAGGTATATGGGAATGTGAGTTCTACGAATTTTTTGAAATAATCTAAAGAAATCATTGTGAAAGAGTATCATTTATTCAGCATTTATTAATTACTGAGTCATTAGTTACAAAAGTAAACCAACCATCTTTAGATTTCGTTAAAATTAAAATATTTCACTTACAAAATAAAGTGGAAGTTGTGTTTTGGTTATAGTATTTATAATTTTTCTTTATGAAGAAACTTTGTGAAAGAAAGTTGTATCTGTAATTCTTAATTTAAAGTGAATATAAGTTGTATATTGAAGCACCTTAATAAATTTACTGTTTTTATTTGTTTGACGTCTCTGTTATTAAAGGTTAGTTCTCGTGTCTTGCAGATCCATCCAAGATGGGTAAGATTATGAAGCCAGGTAAAGTGGTGCTGGTCCTCAGCGGCCGGTACGCAGGCCGCAAGGCTATTGTAGTGAAGAATTACGACGAGGGCACGTCGGAAAAACCTTATGGTCACGCATTTGTTGCCGGTATTGATAGATACCCCCGTAAAGTTCACAAGAGGATGGGCAAAAACAAAATTCACAAGCGTTCCAAGATAAAGCCTTTCGTCAAGGTAATTTTTTAAACATTGTCTGTAGTGAACTTAGATTTTTTTTATTAGCTCAGACAATTCTTGATATCTTACTCTACCAAATATTGTCAGCTAATTATGTTTGTAGATGTAGACGAAATTGAATTATTGTTTGACATTACATTATATTATGTTAACAGGTTACAAAAATTATCAAAATTACTTTTTCAGTGACATTAAATATTTGCGTTAGTATTGAAGGTTTTATGCTAACATGTGAACCCAATAAAGTAGACAAAATAAAAAAAAATATAGTTATTCATTGCAAGTTATAAGTCAGAATGTGATAATGTATCTTGTACAATATTATTTTTATATGGAATGTAGTAAAAAAGTCATAGTTTGAACATGTTTCTCTTAAGATATTGGTGAGGAAATCATTTAAAAAATGAAATTATCAAATAAAAGTATAATTTATAAAACTAATGTTGAATTAGAAAATACTTAATTGAAATAGATTTATTTATAGACAGAGAAATATTAAAAATTCACTTTAAAAGTTTTTACTCCTACTTGTAAACCAAAACGCTCATCTTTTGATAAATTATTTCAAAATCACTTCAAGATATGATTTCAACAGATTTATTTCTTGTTTATCCACACTAATAGGGAACATTTAACAAGTGCTAACAAACAAAGCAGGAGCTTGGCGAACAGTTGTTGTTTCAGTGTATTTATCTGTTCTGTATTCAAATATTATATTGATATTTTATTACAGGTTGTAAACTACAACCACTTGATGCCTACCCGTTACTCTGTAGACTTCAGTTTCGAAAAGTTAAGCAACAAGGACCTCAAGGACCCTGCAAAACGCAAGAAGATCCGTTTCAATACCCGTGTTCGGTTTGAGGAGAGATACAAAAGCGGAAAGAACAAGTGGTTCTTCCAAAAGCTTAGGTTCTAAGATGTACATTTAACATAAAAATACATTACTCATGGTAATGCAAGCTTTTGTTTTATTTTAATTTTCTGGTGGATTCTCTCTAGTGGATTTCTTTTATTTTGGTTAATGTCTTGTTATGTCAATTAATATATAAAGCTTATACTTATAGATTGAGAACTTAGAAAATTATTCATGTGCTATATTACTGAAAATTATACTTGCCTTGAAATATCAACTTGATGCCACATTGTTGCAGGAGAATATCTAGGTACCACTGCGGCTCCTACTTCTGTTCAAGTTTGAATGGTACTGTAGCTAGTGTAATTACTGTGGTAATGAGAACATGTATCATTGTGAAGAGCACAATTTGGTGCAGTGTATATCTTAACTGTTGCCTTGTTCTGGTCAGGCAGAGGTAGTTTTGTCCCACAGATTAAAATATATATTTATCTAAAACTTGACCTGTAATATTCAGTGTTAAGTAACAATAACGTTAAGTAGTTGGGTGTACGCATTGGCTCTCATATGTTATTAACCACACAGACTATTGTTACTTAAAATTTGAAGGTGTCACCTAGCTATACCGATTTCGAAAAACCCCTAAAACATACTCTATCAAAATACTACCGAGTCGTCCAGCCACTCAACTTGGCACAAAACCTGTCATTTACCACGGAAGCAGTCAATAATGAAGCAACTTTTTATTATCAGCCAATAGATGTCCACTGCTGGACATAGGTCTTCCACATCGAGCGGTCCTGCGCTGGTCCAATGCGGGTTGGTGGGAGCCAGAGCCTCGTTTATTGATTAGTAGGGTACAGCAGGAGCAGATGAGATTGGCTTGGCTCCCAGAGTTGTGGGGGATCGCCATAACCAACATTATAAAACATGAATAATGTACAGCTGATACATGTATTTACAATTATAGAAGAACAATTACATGAATTAAAAATAAAACGAGTAATAATTATATCCATATATTGTAATTTTGCATTAAAATCTCCAAGCTCTATACATAAACATACATTCCAACATTCATATTAAAAATAATTAAGCACTTGTGAGAATAATATTCAGGGTTTAGATTATATATTGATACACAGTACTATTTCAATAAGAAATAATATTAGAACTGTTTGCCGGCTTCTTGTGAAAGCAACATTCCTGCTGTGGGAAATCAAGAGGGCAGTTTGTGTTTAATAAAGCACACCAGTCATAAAAATATGTATTATAGTGAAATTGTGTTGAAGAACGAGCACCGTATTTACATGTATATAATTTTATATAAAATAAAAAGTAATGAATAGCCAAATTGGCGCGTTTTATCGCGACAGGGCGCAGAATCCAAGATGGCGCATGCCGAGTGATTATTAATGCAGATACTATAATTTTAACTTTAGGAGGAAATTATCATTAATTCAGATATTTTAATAGAAATTAGTCCAGAGAATGTATTTTTGATTATGTTATCATTTGTAAACATACACGGACTGTGTGCCAATCAAATTAAAAGCCCTCTTAATGTAGTTCCCCTTGCTAGTACTCAAAGCCTTATGGGAATATTGTTACAAACGGAGCTCATAAAAGATTCCTTTTCTCATTGCCATTCATTGTCCGCACTGACTAAACGTGAATTGGTGCCGATTGTATGGAATGTCTTTAAATTTAATTAAAATCACAATTTATTATAAAGTGCTGTTGAATATTATTTTCAAATTAAATATTTGTGAGCAAACATAGAAAATAATCTCGACAACTGCAATAATCAGGACCGACTGACAGCGAGCAATTCATAATTAATTGCTGATGAGGAGTCCAACTCAAGAGATACAGTTTTAATTATAATAAATAAATTAATGATCATAATAAATTTAATTAACTTTAGAACATACAGATAAAACAAGTGAAATCCTTATAAATTAAATTAAATATAATTTATTAAATTAATATATAATGAAGAGGTTAAAAGTTATAATTGTTTAAAATTGCTAATTTCTTATTTAGAGAAATAATGGATATTCATTTAATAATATTTTATAAAGTTATTTCACTAAAAAGTAATTAGCTGCATATATTTATATATAAAATCTGAAATGACTCCGGGCTATATGTTGGCCATGCCAGCTCTTTACAGACCAACTTGTCTACGGAAGCGGGTCTTCGAAAGCATATACAAAGTATAAAGCACTTTGTAGTGTGTAGTACTGGAGTCATCACACCGCAGTCATCTTGCCGATCCTCTCGTCCAGTTTCTTTATCTCCTTCCGCAGACTGTCCACGTTGTGCGCGAATACCTCTTGTACTCCCTGGAGCAGTTCCTTGTTGTTCTGAACGCCGCTTGCGACTGTACTCTGCAGCGTCTCAAGCTCCGTGAGAGATTTTCCAAAATTGCTCGCTGGAATATAAATTTTAATATTTTGAAAGATTTTTGTTGCCAATAGTTAGTTTGCAGAAACAGTAATAAAAAAACATTTTTATCAACCCTGCAAAATATGCTGGTGAAATCATCATACCTTGGTTATGTAGCGCCTCTAGCGCTTCCATCCGCTCCAGGATCTCGGAGTGCGATATGCCATCGATCTGTTGCAGCAGCTTGTGGAGTTCATTCACCTGTAAATTTTTAAGTGTTATACTAAGCTCAAATCAATTGAAGATGTCCCCTTTCAGCAGTTAACACCATAAAGCTGCATTGATGATAATTATGATCAATGTTCTGTGTAAAGCGGTCCGTAACCTGATGAAGGTCGCGGCAAATCAATGGGTACGGGCAGCGTAGCAACCGTTTTTTTTTTCATTGATGAAGTGTCGAGACGAGCGCGACGTTGAACTGATGGTAAGTGATACGCCTGCCCATATCATCGTGGCGCTGGTTACGATTATATACACAGCATCATATTGTTCTCGTCGCCACGAAACAAAAGATGTTATATCTCATTACCATAGTAATTACATTAGACACCTGCCTAAATGCCAATAGATATCTACCTATTGCAAAGCTTTTGAATTTCAGGTCTTTTATAGCTGGGAGTCGATCATGAAGCGACGGTCGTCACTCGAGAGAAAGGAATGGTAGATGGAACTGGGATGTAGAATGATAGAGATGAGAAGATTGAAAGAAGAGCAGAGCATAAAAGAGTGGAAATAATGAAAGATGAGTATGAGTAAAAATAGAGTACTGATGGTAAACGATAAGAAATGCAAAGGCCTAGACGGATCATACGCAGGGGAATAACATAAAAGAAATCTACCTAGTTAAAGCTAATTTACTTTAATTTGTATTTTATTTGCGTGTAATTATATTGGTATCATTATGTTAAAAATTAAATATATTACTATTTTATATTACCTTTAATATATACATGGGGTAGTAGACAGAGTAAGATGAGGAGAGATATATTATGTATAATAAATACCAACATATAAATAAACTCCGATACAATGTGAGGTTACACCAGCAAAAAAAAAGGTGTCTACCACAAATAGTATAGGTGATAAGACTTAAGAACAAACCTGTAAAGCAGTAGATCTATATCGATTGACAGTTTGTATGTCAGTAATTGTCATGCCATACTACTGGGCTAATGGTACTATTGTTGTTTAGTATTAATAGGACATTAGTAACACTCGTTAATAAGTTCGTGGGTTACCTTGGCTTCGAGGTCCGGGTTAGTAGGTTTAATTGCTGCCCGCAGTGTGTCCAAGTTCGCAAGCAGCGACGCTAGGCGTGCGTCCGCAGCCGCCAGCTCGGCAGGGCGTAGGAGCGAAGCCCGCGCGGCTAGGGATGCCGCCGCACCGCACAGGGTCGCCTGATGATCATCAGTTTAAATCAACACATTGACTAATAGAAATATGCAAGTATGTGTGCCAGTGGGCTGCAGGGGCAGATTTATATTGCTTTTTGCAGCCAAGGTGGAGTCGCGGAGGGAGAGTAGTGTTGGTATTGTGATTCGCCACTCTCCTTATCCTTCGCGGCCGTGTAACAGTTGACAGCAGAACTCAGGACCAAATCCACCGCAGAGAGTCGAGAGAGTTCCCTCTCTTGGCTCCCATGGCCTTTGGGTGATGGATTCGAAGGGAACCGCTATCCAGGTGACTATGAGTAGCGCGTGCTGTATGCTCCGGCACGCCTTTACAGAGGTAAAAAGTTGGTTTTTTCCCTCCGTGATGGAGCTGCATGGTGCAGCCGGCACTGGCGGATTCACAGAGGCGTGAGAAAGCGATCCCGTGGCCCTGCCGTAAAGCAACGAATGTGGAACATTGTGAGAGGTTTTAGTTGGTGCAAGTCCAACATAACCTGTCTTTGCACCCGTGAGGGCATGTATGCGAAGATATATCCCTCACGTAAAAAAAAGTCAGGTACCACCACAGCGCCTATTTCTATTAGCTAACAGTAGTGTACAAACATTACCATGTTCCAGTTTGAAGGGTGTTGTAACTACTGGGGTAATGAGACTTAATATCTCATGTCTTAAGGCGACGAGCACAATGTGGAACAGTGTATCCTAATTAGCGTTACTTTGTTATGGGCAGGCATATTACTCACCACGAGATAAAAGTCCCGCTCGTCTCGTCGCTTCGTTGATTAAAGAAAAATACTTCACATTACGAAGAATAGTGTGCAAATATCTTAGTGTTTATCATCATCATCAGCCGATAGACGCCCAGAGCTGAACATAGGCCTCCCCCAAAGATAATCGGTCACGCGTTACTCGCATCCAGCGGGTTCCTGCGATTCTCACCAGATCGTCTGTCCATCTCGTGGGAGGCCTCCCAACATTACGTCTACTAGCACGCGGGAGTGACTCCAGGACCTTACTGCCTCATCTGCCGTCGATCATTCGAGCAATGTGTCCTGCCCACTGCCACACATTGTTAATCACTTTCTTTAATAATAAATAAACACATCTGTTGATATTCCTCTAGACATAATCTACTTTCTCAAAGAAAAGTCAAAGGTTTTTTTTATTCGAGACGAGAAAAGCAGGTCGTTCCTTTGATGGTAAATAGTACTGCATGTAACAACGTAGCGCTAGTTATGATGATATATACTGCACTACATTGTAATTATCACCCGAGACATAAGATGTTGAGTCTCATTATCCCAATAATTACACAATGTTAAGTGCTGTTGAATTAGGAATATATTATTCTTTATGTACTAATTACACACCTCTCCTGTTGCAGCCTGCAGCCGCCGGAAGGCTTCTTCATCCCTCACACCAGCTGCCTGTTCCAGTTTATGTAACCTGATAGTAAAAGGAATTATAATCATCATCAGCCATAAGACATCTACTGCTGGACATAGGCCTCCCCCAAAGATCTTCACATCGATCGATCCTGCGCTGGATGGATCCAGCTGCTTCCCGCAACTTTCACCGGATCGTCGGACCACTTGGTGGGGGGCCTGCCAACTCTATGTCTACCAGGACACGAATTATATCAAAATCATATTCTTCAGGGTCAGCAACATCCTTACAGTTCCTCTGTTGCTATGGGAGTCTGCAGGCTATGGTAACTGCTTACCATCACACAGAATACATACAAAGAAATTTAGTCTATATGCATTTTAAAGCTCTACTTTGTTTTTAGTCATATGTATGGATGAATATGTGGTTTTCTTGAACCCACTTTTTTAAGTACCACTTCTCTATTGTCAATATATCGCCAGCATTGCTATCCGACTGATGTATACATAACAGAGTGTTCTGGGCATGTGCTGAGTAATATTTTCAAACTACAGCATGGTGGAAGAAATAATCATTGTAGTGTTACCAACCTGTGTTCTAATTGTGCAATCCGAGTGGTCTGTGCAAGGTTCACCTCTGGTTTCAGTTTGAGGTGTGCTATCACCAATTCACCATGTTTCTTTTTGTTGCTTGTTGCTAAATATTCCCTGCAAGATAGATGATTGAAAAGTTTATATTGTATCATTATTTTCAGTAGATGTTCATAGCAGCCATGTCGAGGTTTTCTGTAGGAGTTACAATATGAAGTTCTTTAAAACAGGTGTGAAGATGTTTCTGAAGTGTCGACAACACGCCCAGTAATACCTCTGATGTTACTGGCGGTTATAGGCTGTGGTTACTACTCAACATCAGACGTGGTGCATGACTGTTTGCTACCTTTGTATAAAAAAAGGCAGGCCATAGACCTCACTTAAAAATCTCCACACCAATTAGTGTAGGTGAAGTTAATAAACATACATAAAGCAAATAATATTGAATGATGTTTTTTTTTATTATTCTTATATTTAGGAAGTGTACTGCAGTTAGTGCTATTTCTCAAATAATTTAATTAAAAGCATATTATTTCAGAGAAAGTCAGAATCTCAAGGGTGAACAAAGAAAAATTTGCTTTCCAAAAGAATGCAAAATGGCAAAAGTCATTCCGATCCTTAAAACATATGATAATTCTAATGTAAATCATTATAAACCTATTACAATTTTGTCCACTTTCACTAAAGTTTTTGAGATTTTACTCTGTCCTTTAATTCAAAATCATTTACAATTGTTTTTAACTTCTTGTCAACATGGTTTTGTAGCTCGAAGATTTACGTGCACAAATATGGTAACATTTACTGAAACTCTTATTGATGCAATCAATAAAAATAACAAAAAGCAAGTTGATGTCATTTACACTGATTTTAGTAAAGCCTTTGACTCAGTGCCACATGATATTTTGCTTTCAAAACTCTGTTCTTATGGGTTCACTGGTTCACTGCTCAGGTGGTTTAAGTCATATTTGGATAAACATATCTTTTCAGTAGTCTTTAATGGTTTTGAGTCCCTTCCCTGTGAAATTACCTAAGGTGAACCTCAAGGATCCCATCTTGGTCCCATCTTATTTAATGTTTTTATCAATGATGTTGCAAATTGCTTTCAATTCTCCTCAATTTTTATGTATGCAGACAACTTAAAGTTTAGTAGAACTATTAATTCCCAAAATGACTGTCTGCTCTTACAACAGGACTTAAATGGGCTCACACAGTAGTGTGAAGACAATCGGATGCTCCTAAATACTAAAAAATGTATTCATGTTGGATTTGCAAGAAAATTTAATATTTTTACATATCAGTATAGAATTAAAGAAGACATAGTTCAGGAACTGGAGCTAATTAAAGATTTAGGAGTCACCTTTGACAAAAAAATGACTTTTGTCCCCCATGTGGACAAAATTATCAAAAAATCTTAAAAGATGCTCGGGTTCTAATTAAGAAATATTAAACTATTTAAAAACTTGTCTAGTAAAAAAATCTCATACAATGGTCTTGTGAGGAGTATTCTTGAATATTGTTCAACAGTTTGGCGGTCTCACTTTGCTGTGCATAGCTTGAAGCTGGAGCGAATTCAAAACAGATTTCTCTGGCACCTTGCTAGAAGCATCGTGGCAGGGCTGATCGAAGATTTTGAAGATTGACTACTTCAGGATAACATATTTAAACACTTGTAGAGATATTTTAGATTGAATATTTTTGTTTAAATTGTTTAATAATAAAATTGACTGCCCCTCACTTCTATCCAGTTTCAATATTAGGGTACCTATTAGAATTCCTAGATGTGAGATTACTCCTCTATTGCAGCCACTGCAGAGATCTGTGCTTGGTTGTAAATCTCCAGTATTTAGGCTTTGCAAGCTATTGAACTGCTGTAGTAAACTTGTCGACATCCATGCGGACTCATTGTATACATTTCGCAAAATGTGTTGCATTCCTGCAAACCTGGCACTTTTACTGCTTTGTTACTGCTATTACTTTTATTATTTATTCTAACCTATCTTAACCATAAACAGTGAGTACAATTAGTGAATGCTGTGTCTACTTCTTAACAATCATATATTAAGATTTTCTTGTTTAATTTCTTTGTATATTTTTGTGAATGTAATAGTGTATGATTGATTGTATATTTTATTTTATTTTTTTTGTATTGTCACGCCTCAACTTGATTGTATACCTAAGTAATAAATACAATAAATAAATAAACAACTTCAATATCTTCATAAATCATCAAAAAGGCAGAGAAGCAGCATGCAACTTGCAACTCACTCCGCATATGACCATACCATATAAATAGGAGAAGGATTAAGCAGAAACAATACTATTGTATATGTTAAACATATTTTACTATAACTATTATTTAAATACTTTTATGAACAAAAGCGTTGTTTATTGTTTAAAACAAATATTTTATTTATGAACAATGAACTAACACACTCTAGTACAGTAATCATATGGGAGCAGAAAAGTAAAAATTATTAAAAAATATTTAACCTTAGTTTTTCAGCCTTGGGATCAATTTGTTCACCTTCTTCCAGCTTTAATTCCTCAAGTAGCTTCTTAGTTGAATTTATTTGAGCTGCCAGTTTAATGTTTTCCTCCTGTACATATCAGAATTTTATGAATAACTTCTTTATAACACAAAACTGAGAAGCAATATCATCACAATGAGGTTTTTCCTCCCATATCAAAAAATTTTGTAAGGTCCTGTAGATACAAATGGGGGGTTCATCATCAGTCTATAGACATCCACTTCTGGACATTGGCCTCCCTCAAAAATCTCCACAATTGAATGTTAAAGAAACAAAAATAAAGATTGTATTATGCATTCAGAAAATTAACTGAAGGATTGACCTTTTTATTAAAATAGTAGTTTTCACTGGTAAGAAGTATTTCTTCAGGCAAAGGAGTGTATGTGTGAAGGTGTACTTAATACAAAAATCAATAATATACATATATATGTGTAAAGATTACAAAGGAATAATATAGAAATATAGAAATAAAAAGAAATAGTATAAAGAAATCACTTTTTCACTTTCAGTAGCTTTATCCTTTTGCTCTGCCACTTGCTCGAGTAACTCTGTGAATTCACAACGGAGTCTATTGTATCGTTCCAGTGGTGTTTCCGGATCCCCTTCTGCTGCTAATTCCCACTCTCCTGCTCTGTTTGGAGAGTTGTATTACATAATATCAAAAGAAAATTTAACAATCTTCATCAGTACACTAAAAGTTCTAAAAAGTACTTGTGGTAGGTTTCAGGTAGGTACCACTGAAGCACCTGTTTTTGTCACCAACAGTAGTGTGCAAACATTGTGTTCTGGTTGGAAGGGGGCTATAGTTAGTATAAATTGCTCATTACCCCATTCAACATCTTGTCTCAGGTGACAATCACAATATGGTGCAGTATATACCATCCTAACTAGTGTCAAATTGTTATAAGCAGGTGTATAACCATCAGGTGAATGTCCAGCTTGTCTCCTAATTTAATAAAAATGTAGCACTAAAAGAGATCATGATTTTTAATTTTATTTCAATAATTCGTTAAAATTTTTACATTTAAGTTTTTTCTGTCTCCCATGTAATTAGTATTTTATTAATTAGGGTTACTTAAGCATATTATTTATAAATTTAAATGTTATCAGTTGTAGAGGAAAAGAGAAGAAATTGTTCTAATTAAACTATTCTTATTTCTAACCAGTTAAATAGTTTCGAACAGGTCTTCATTTCTTAATGAAAATAATGAATGTTAAAATCTTTTAAGTTAAATAAAATACGAGTTAAAACAAGATACAAATAATGCATTAAAACATCTTTTATTATTTTATCAAAAATAAATTATGCTGTTTTTATATTATTTGTAATTAACAGTAAAGAGAACTCTAAAACAACACTATTAATATGGTTGTATAGAAAACATACCTATAGCCAATTCTGGATTTTCTACTTAATCGGTCCGAAAAATCAACAGTTCCCGTCAAGAATTTTCCTTTAAATTTATTAAAAGAGTCCTTCACGGATAAGTGAAGCTGTTCAATGTTTTCATTCTCTTCTTCTTCATATGGCTCTGGTTGATCCGCCTCGGGCAGATCGCCGGTTTCGTATATGTCTGGTTGATCGTATGCCTTAAAAAGATCACTCGGTGTTAAACTTCTTAAGAAGGTTAAAAAATCGATTTTTCTAAACTAAACTTGTATGATAGCACTTACTATACCGGGGAGGTTTTCATATTTAGGATCTGCCATTTTAAATATTAATTGATTTTTATACTTTTCTTGTCACTTACTTCACAATTAACTTGAATCGTTCTTCTTTATTTAGTTAAGATGACGTCAGTTGTATAAGTTCAATATAATGTCACTTTGACATATGGATTCCATTGCAGTCCTTGAAGCTCAATCTTGTAGAAATCCACTTAAATATATACAACAAAATTTGCAATAATAGGATATGCATTTACCTATGTTTAAAATTTTAATAATGTTTGTTATGATACATTAACGAGGTCGGGAGCCTTTTCCCCGCAGAGCATATAAATTTCAACCAAAAAAATATAAAGCTGTTATGGAATTTGTTATAAGAACACATTTTTATGAAATTTAAATTTTTTTATTATCAATCATTATTTTTAGTGTCTGAATTAAGAACACACAAATAACTTACGATTTGCTAAAAATTAACGGGGACAATGAATATAATAAGTGTATATTTAAATGCGTCGTAAATGTAATAGAGATAATGTAATATTTAAGTAAGATAGGCTTAAATGACAGGTTTCTAAGTTCATTAAACAATTTAAAAAAAACTTGCATTTCTTAGGACACGTCATTATGTCATATTTGACTTTGCCTCCTTATGAGTCACGGATATTTTTGAACCGGTAGTTTCGCAATTGTAATATTCGTTTTGTCATTTCAGTGTTCGTTACTCGAGCTAAGTGGACGTAGAAACAAATCCAAAAATATAATTCAACATGAGTTTACAGTGGACAATAATTGCTTCGTTTTTATACGCCGAAATTGCATTCGTGCTTTTGCTGACTTTGCCGATTGCAAGTCCATCGAAATGGCAGAAGTTTTTCAAGTCAAAGTTTCTGGCATATATAAGTGGACAAGCGTCAATTTACTTTTTGATCTTAATTGGAGTGTTAATTCTATGCCTGCTTGATGCAATTCGTGAGATGCAAAAATATTCCAACTTGGACAGTTCGGAACACCAGCACTTGGATGCAGAAATGCAAGGTAACATGCGATTATTCCGCGCACAGAGAAATTTCTATATTTCCGGCTTTGCTCTCTTCCTTCTTATTGTCATCCGTCGTCTTGTTCAGTTGATTTCTGAATTGGCTACAGTACTGGCTACGTCTGAAGCTAATTTCCGCCAAGCTCAGAGTGCTACCATCGCTGCAAAATCTCTTCTAGAACAGCAGGGATCTGGTGACGAGAAAAATAAGAAAGAGTTGGAAGAGTTAAAATCTCAAGTCTCCTTACTTGAAAAAGAATTAGCTAAAGAAAAGAAGGATAAAGAAGCTGTTAAGTCTCAAGCTGAGAGTCTCAACAGAGAATATGACCGGCTTTCAGAAGAGCATAGCATTTTACAAAAGAAAATCACTGTTGCAAGTGGTGATAAAAAAGATGAGTAAAATATTTATGAACTTGTGCTTATTTTAATACTTACATCTAAAAATTTATGAAAGACATGTTTATAATTAACTCATGAATAACATCATGGTTATTAACATATATGTTTTGTAACTTTAGGCTTCCCTTGAACAAATGCCTTATATTGTATATTAAAAAAACATTTATAGTAATGTTTTTTTAATGGTATTATTTGTTCATTGGTGTATGTTTGTAAACAACAAAAGGCTGAAGTAATTTTTGCATTGGTTGTATGTTTGGTTTGTTGGAGTGCACATAGATTAAGTTTTTTTTTAATTTACTTAAAATCAAAATATCAATGCATTTTTCTTTGTTAAGTGTTTTGTATAATTTTTTTAATTAAATACTTCATTGGTTTTGGTGGTTTCTTAAAATTGTTTAAGAAAATTTTAATTAAGCTAATGAGGCATATTTATTGTAATATTTTCATGATTATAATCAGAGACGACTGTGATTCATGTAAACCTTGTAATATCTAAAAAAAATTGTGCTTATCTTTTCTTAATTTTGTATACAAAGAAAACAGGTCAGGGAGGATGTTAGGTAAATTTATTGCATAATGTACAAAGTTCAAGCAATGTACAATAACACAAAAATTTGTTTTATGAATATTGTGTGAATGTGTTTCCAATGCTTGATCACCTTGAAAAACTATAAAGGCACATTATAGAAGATTTCCTATGCACTAGTCCATGTAAATTAGAAAATAAAGCTTTGTGATTTCATATTTTCACTTTCTGTTTGTTACTAAAATTATTTCATTTTATTTCAACTGGTTTATCACAGTTAACATTTTGCTTTTTTTAACATTGTCATTTATAGAATATGTTTGTAGAAGAGAAAAATGATTGTTGGTATATTATATAACAATCTGTTTTCTATAAGGTGAGGGATTAGAAGAGGTATATTTATTTATGGATGCTTTAAATTAAATCTGTATTTTCCACTGTAAATTATTGTTTAATTCTCCCTAATGTCTCATAGTGGATATGATCACATACCAAAGCTAACCTATTTAAATAAATAATTTTATATGTTGCAGTGGTCTCCAAATTGGAGATATTTGGGGGAGGCCTATATCTGGTTCATCATTAGGCAGATGATGATTAATAGTCTTCAAAGATGTCTTACCATTTAATTTTTTTATTATCTCAAATTATATAAGATTAGGGTTTCATATCTTTTATAATAATCGTAATTGTAGGTATTAGTTATTGTACAGCAATTGTACTAAGTGCAACAGAGCTAACTTATGAAATATGTATTACAGAAAAATAAACTAAAACTTTGTTGGTGATGGGTAGTTAGTGCTAGAATGTTGTATAGATAGAATGTTGATGGAAGAAGAGATTATAGAACATTTCTTAAAAAAAAAGCAAACAGATAGTCTTTCACTGCTTGCACAACATTGCATACTGTATAAATGCTCTTAAAAAACATTAGCAACATACTCTAGAGGGGTAAGATAAAGAGTTGCAAGGCACTTAGTTGAGGATCGGACTATACAACTAAGTAACTAACTCATGGTGGATGCACAGGTATTAAAAACTGACTCACCTATGCAATCTAAGCCAAACTAAGTTGGGGGACAATCAGTTTTAACTACAGACCCAGTAAGTAGGAAATGAAGCTGATAGGATCATGAAAAATACAAGTTTATTATACAAATAATATTTAACCTATGCTCTAAACTCTGCAAGTTTAGAGCATAGGTTTTCGACCGTTCATGCACTACCGCCCCCTTTACGAGAAAAAAAAAACCAATGGTCCCTTTTACGTAATAATTATAACAATTTTATATTTGTCTGTCATTTATTGTTACGCCTTTATTTGAATTTGGTAGAAATGAAACTATATTCGTAGTAAAACGTTTACTTTTTGACATTCTACTAAAACAAGTTCTTCACAAGTCCAAGATCACTAGTCCACGGTATATCGCTCATATCGTCCTTCATTAACCGTCTCGAAGCTCAAAACAAGAATGAATCATCCTCTTGACGCACGCCAATATAAATCGTCTGCTTACTATTATAGAAACTTCCACAGACCTCAATTTTAAGTTATTTAATATGAA
The DNA here is from genome assembly GCA_029286815.1 of Troides helena. NCBI lineage: Eukaryota > Metazoa > Arthropoda > Insecta > Lepidoptera > Papilionidae > Troides > Troides helena. Next base: position 10,643,345 of record JAGSMV010000013.1, on the reverse strand, counting down.
TTATTATTCATCATCAGCTGACAGACTTCCACCGCTGGATATATGCTTTGCTTAAAGATTCCCACATTGATTGGGTAGGGGTACATATGGGGAATTTAGGTCATTTCCCACCACGCTGGCCCAATGCAGGTTAGCCCAACAGGTTCCCGCCTTGTGGCGGTGGGGCACAGTAGCGGTGGCTTGGTCACCCACAGTAAAGCTAAGTGGAACCTACCCGGCCGACCCGAGGAATAGGGCCGATCCGAGGTGGCCTCTGCATATGAGCTCCGTGAGCTCATCTCGGATGTGTGCCGATGGATTGCAGGGGCAGGTTTGTACTGCCATTTGCAGACGAGGTGGAGTCGCGGAGGGAAAGGAGTGTCGGTATTGTGATTCGCAGCTCTCCTTACCCTCCGCGGCTGTATTACGATTGGCAGCGGAACTCAAGACCAGATAGTCGGTAGAGTTTTTTCTCTTGACTCCCATGGCCTCTGAGTGACGGATTCGAGGGTATCCGTTGCCCAGATGACTGAGAGGCCGAGAGGAGGGTGCGCTGTGTTTCGGCGTGCTCTTACAGAGGTGGAGAGGTGAGGTTCTTCCCTCCTGAGGTGGGGCTGCATGGTGCAGCCGGCGCTGGCAGGGTCGCGGTGTGCGATAACGTTCTTGTGACCGTGCCATAAAGCGACGAGGTGGAATATCGTGGGAGTTTTAGTCGATGAAATCATAACCTGCCTTGGACCCCGCGATGGCAGGTATGAGAAGGCATACCCTGCATATAAAACAAGAAAAAGAGTGCATTGCGACCAGGGGAAGGTCGCTTGGGTACCGTGAGTTGTTATGCGGGACCCCTTACACCCGTCTTATATTTTATTCTTCTATCATCTATTTTAACCCTTTAAAAACGTGATCGCTACTACAGGAAAAGTAGGCAAATGAATAATCGATTAAAGCGAACTTTGAAAGGGGTCTCCCTTTCCTTGAATGTTGTGCGGGGATTATTACACCCCTATATAAATTATTATTAGCATTGTCGATTTTAAATGTTCCGCCAAATACTTGACACGAGAAAAGTCGCTCTCAAATTCGTATTACGTTAGATCGCCAACTACAAATTAAACCGCCTTTTATGATTGTTCTATAATGATGATCCAGCGCTCACTGAGGGTATTCCCGCTCCCCCGTCGCGACTTACTATATTTTGTTATCTATCATAAACCAAATTTGACTTCAATTTTAAATGGTGTTAAGTGATAATAAGACCGTGGGTAGTGAAGCTGCTAATCCAAAAAACTCAGGCTAACATAATATCAGCCGGAATATAAATACTTTTATGGCGTCTAATGTATTACATGGGGGTGGCAACGAGCCACATGGGTTTCAAAATCTACTACCACAACGCGAGATATATTTCTCTTAACTATTAGGGGACCGGAAAGTAATGTCGATTTCTTACGCTAAATACAAACACATACATTTTAACGAGTCTTTATTTTTAATCAATGATGTATTCCCCATCATTGTCAATAACCTTTTGCCATCTAGTGAGTAAATTTTCAATCCCTGATCGATAAAATTAATTGGTTTTCGGCAAAATATCTAGAGATGGCATTTTGGATATCATCCAAATTTGCAAATGTTTTGCCACTTAAAAGTGTTGCAGCGCTCGGAATAAGTGGAAATCCGATGGTGCAACATCGGGCGAATATGGTGGATGAGGCAGCACCTCCCACCCCAATTCATTAATTTTTTCTAGAGTTCGCCTTGCGCAGTGCGGTCTTGCATTGTCATGTTGGAGAATGACGCCTTTTCGGTTGACAATCGCTGGCCACTTTTCAATTAAAGATTGATTGACTCGCTGCAATTGTTCGCTGTAGAGGTCTGCAGTAACAGTTTCTCAGGTTTCAGTAATTCAAAATGAACAATGCCGCGAATACTCCACCAAACACACAAAAGCGCTTTTTTTGGGGTGTAAACCTGGCTTAGCAGTACTCCGAGGGATTTCATTTGGAGAGAGCCACTGCCTTTTGCGTTTTGGGTTATCATACAGGACCCATTTCTCATCTCCTGTGATCAAGCGATCAAAAACGCTTCTGTGTTGTGTCGTTGAAGCAATAAGTTGCATGTGATTGATCGGTTAGCCTTATTCTGTTCGGACAGATTATGCGGGACCCAAACACCTGCTCTGCTTACTTTTCCAATCTGCTTCAAATGTTCTTGGATGGTCGACCAAGGTTTGTTGAGACTGTTTGACAATTCCTCGATCGTCTGACACGGATTTGCTTCCACTTCAGCCCTTAACACGTCGTTGTCTAACGCTGATGGTCTTCCTGATCGATACGAGTCGGAAAGATCAAAATTACCCGATTTGAACTTGGAAAACCACCTTTGGCATTTACGAATGTCCAGTGCATTTGGATAAACATCGCAAATGTTTTGGTAGCAACTGTTGCGTTATTTCCCTTGCGAAACTCAAAGAGCATGCAATGCCGGATGTGTACCTCTTCTGGTATTTGGCTGGCCATTTTACCCAAAATTACAAAAAAAAATTGTAATTCAATTGTCTATAAGTAAAGAAATCACTATAACCTCACAATGTCTTTGGTACGCCTCTGAACAAAACAATGAGCTGACAAATGACAATCAAGTATTGGCATGCGCAGAAACGACATTACTTTCCGGTCCCCTATTAGATGAGTATTTATGTAAGCTATGTGAGAAGGTTCATAAATAAACTCATTGTTTTGTACTTTGAAATCAGTATATTTAAGTAATGAGTATAAAATTAAAATTTATGTATGTTTGTTATGTATATTTTCGTCAGAAGCAAGTTGTCCCGGATTCTTCACATAGATTTCAAGGATCCCTGAAATAATTTTTTTATTAAAGGACGTCTTTATAAAATACATTTTAACTATCTCTAAGACAGAGGTTTCCGATTCAACTCCGGGCCACATTAATAGTTTAGAATGGTTAGTAGTGGCGTTTCTTTGGAACTTATCTAGTTAGGTCGTACTCTCATTGTCAATCTGACGTCGGTAAGTTGTTCCACTTTTGCTGTTATGAAGAACGAAAAGTTGAACCTTTTTTTTGCAAATTGGGGATGTCCATTACAAAAGGAAGGTGACGCGCCCTGCTTGTGGTCGTCCGATGGTGAAAAGGGGATAAAGAGATTACATCATATTAATCCATATCACACTTTCCGAATTGTGTATCCTGGCGCCTAAGTTCAAGACTGCCACGCCTAGTTGTGACAAGTTTTTGATCACCAACAAGCCTTTATTATTACTGCAAATACTACGTTCCTGCTTGGCTAGCTTAGTAGGAATTGGCCCAAATCTCCCCATATGAAATTGGGTTCCTGGTGCCCAGAGGCCATTCTGACTGTATGGCTGGATGCAGGCGGCGTAGGATCGATTGATATGGAGATCTTTGGGAGAGGCCTATGTTCAGCAGTGGACGTCTACCGGCTGATGATGACGAAGACAATACATGTATGATCTGTTTGTGGTTAGCCGGATCTATAAATATCAATATATTTATAATAGCAATAAAGACTCGAGACTTATTTTATTTCAAAGCGGAGGGGCAAGTCTAACATTTATCTAATTGATGGACATCGACCTACCTGAAGAGTTACTCATACTGATAACCCACGGTCTTATCATAGTTGGATATCTTTAGATTTAATTAAATGGAACTGTGTGATTTTTATATTGATGTACCTTTTTACTCTGATTCATGTTTTTAAGACAATGATACTACAAACACTATTTACATAATTTTTGTTTGTCTACCATATGGATAATTTTTACTAGACGTTTACGTAGCTAATATTGTAAGGCATAACATAATTAATTTTGTTATATGTATAACAATTAATGGTTTGAATTAGTTCGTTAAATATGAGCAAGTTTATGTATTTTTGTATAGAGAATAATTTCTTGTTTCTCCCTTTATTATAACTCCCCATTAGAAAGCGCAGCGGATACCAATTTCCTTATCGTGTGATCGTATTTCACAACAGGGGTTGCTATGCTATTATTAAACATCCATATACAAATATTTAGTGATGTAATAAATTTATACCATCAGCACAACATATGCTCTCTATCAGAGAGTATATACTACGAGGTGATATTGTCACTATCTATTTACCGGGAATGATAAAATTAAAGTACAGCCTAGTAATTGTAAGGGGTGTAAAGAGTTCCGCACAACAATTCACGGGGCTCAAGCCAACCTCACCTGTTCGTGTTGCACCCTACTAATCAACAAATGGCTTTGGCTCCCACTAACCCGCATTGGGCCAGCGTGGTGGGAAATGGCCCAAATCTCCCCGTATAAAATCCCTACCTGCGCGATGTTGGGAGTTTTTTGAGGGAGCCCTAAGTCCAGCAGTGGACAGTGTTGAGAGAGGTTTTTAATTTGTCTAACTAATTTTGATAACTTAGCCATTATGTTTAGGTTCTATTTAACGCGATACTTGAATAGTACAGGTTGTTTGAGAAAAAAAAATATATTGGGTTTTTTTATTGTAAGTAGCAATAAAGTAAGGAAAGAAAAGCAGATATTTAACTTTTGACGATTTTCTTTCTATGAATGAAAAGTTTAGTGAAAAATTTAGTCAACAGACTGATCGCAGCACGATTATGTAGCGTCAGACGCTAATTCAACTGATAACTACCAATAGAAATATGTAAAGTGAATTTTAAAACACAAGCTTTGAATTTTTTTGAAATGCACTATCTTTGTTTATCTCTATTTGTGATAGAAAACTGTGTTAAAACCACTAACAAGTTAGTTTTCTCAAATCTATTATCTAATTACCGACTGGGAAATAAAGGATTTTAAAACCGTCTAGGCAAGTGTCACTGCTGGTTGTATTGCAGCCTACAAATAGTATTGTGGAAATAATATTGTGTTCCGGTTTGAAAGGCGATGTAGCTACTTTAATTACTGGGCTCTGACCAGCGCCAAGTTGTTACGAGCAGGCGTATCGCTTACCATCAGGCGAACGTCTGACTTATGTCGTCGCAGTCAAGTTTCGTACAGCGCATAGTAGTGAGTTATCTTAATTTTTTTTCAAAGTATTACCTCACACAAGCTGTTGGAAACTTTATACTAAGGGCTGACTTTCCTGTGAAGATACAGTGCTATTTGAAATGGTTCCATATTGCGCTTGTGATGGTATGGTAATAGTTAACTAGTTGCAGCATCTCAAATCATGATGTTTCCAAAGTTACGCATGCTGATATATAACTCTGTTGCTATTATATATATATATATATAAAGATCTTCTCCCACGAGAGATATCCACGACGAGTACAAACTTCTGATAGATGATTCTTTGACATACCTCATGCCTTAAGGGTCCCATTACCGAAAGCCCGGAAGTAGAAAGATGTCACAATTAATTTATAACCAAGTCCATAGAACAAAAAGAGGAGCGAATAAGAAATAAGGTTATAATAATAAGAATAAAGAAAATAGTATATAAAAAAGTTTAATTAAACATACTCATATAATATAGAAAAGATAAACATAATAATAATAAATTTTATAATGGCAATAATGATGATTATATTACAGCTCATCTTTTATGTAAACGTTGTAGTTCTCGTTCTCGATGAATCCGAGTCGATCCCAGAAGGATCTCTTCCCGAAATCTGCGCTCGTGTTCATAAAGATCTCCGTCGGCGACGTGATCTCCAAGTAGTTCAGTTCCGGGGAACCTGGGACCACGGTCTGCCACTGCGGACCGTTGGGTATTGTCGGTGTCCTGTATGCATAATGATCAACAATACACTTCACATTGATCGATTATTGTGAGATTGATCTTATCTAATGTATGATCTCAAACTCGCACGGTTTTGCTGTTATCACTGCTTGGATCGCTGTTAGAATTAAGGCATGCAGGTTGGTGTAAATCACATGCACCTGAGGAGGATAATGGCTGGACGTGGTCGTCCACTATTGAGGTAGTATTCGCGAGGATAGTAGGTACTGCAACAAACAGATCCCGAAACCAGCTATACCAGTATAGCATTTGGTCGTGGTTGGGGTGGAAGACCAGCCAGCGGGTTTTAGTGGGTAAAACTCTCCACATAACTCTGATTTACCTCAGAATACAGAGTATCAGAAGCCAAAGAATAATCACATACAATAATTGTGATGGTGAAACTGAAAATTTTAAATCGCACTAACCCACTTTGGCTATATATATATGAAACGTTCATAAGATACATAACTGTGCTGTTCAAGAACCAGGTTATCAGATTGAAGATCTATTTGCGGCATGATTCTTGGATTAGCTAAAAATTTAGTAATTCTTCTAATAATCCATCGATGAGTATATTTGTTCCACGATGGATTGTTTGGAGCAGCAGCATTTTTCGAAGAACATGGACTATCCTGTGAAACTGTTAGATGCTAAGATCGATCAACTTGTGAAGTGGCAACATGATCAGCGGTGGATGACGGGACTGCAATGATGATGATAATTAGGAATTACATACCCAGTCGATGCGTAGCTGTACAGCATGTCAAGAAGCACATTACGCATCTGCACATCGGCCGGTGCGACCGAGCTCCCGGTAAATACCTCGAAGATTAGCAGCACGTCGTCAGCGTGGCTCACGCCTGTACATACGTTTATACACATTACATAAATAGATTAGGTTTTACTGGTGGCAGGTCTCTGTTGCCGGAAACCGTCTTGATGCCACTGCAGCACCTGACAAATATTAGTATAAGAACATTACCGCCTTCCGGTTTGAATGGTGTTGTAGCTAGTGTAATTACTGGAGAATTCAACATCTCATATCTCACGAGAGTAGAGTGATGTGATGCAAATCATACTAAGGCAGGCCTATTTCCTACCATGAGTTGAACGTCTCTGCCCTCATCGCTTCATCGAAAAAAAAGTTCAGTTCTCTGTCTCTCTTCCTAACTACCATCGCATATGGGTGAGGTTCAGTTTTCAATGTCTTTTTTCTCCACTTCGCTCTGTCCACGAGATCATTGATCAGAAGACAGTACATTATTGAAGTAAGGGTAGAAACTAGATGGCTTTTCATGTTACACTTCTGTAATTTATCATACTGTGAAAGGGTTGTTTTAGATGACCCTACTACATTGATTACTGGTGGTAGGTTTCTGTTGCCGGAAACCGTCTCGGTTCCGGCAACAGAAACTTTGAACTTTGAAAGGCGCTGTAGCTAGTGTAATTATTGGGGTAACAAGACTCAACGCTATGTCTCAGGCGATGAGCGAAATGTGTGTGCAGTACATATCACTTACCATCAGGTGAACGCCGAATAAAAAAATTATGTAAAATAGTAAACTATGGGTGGTTATAAAATTATTATATTACCATAATCGACGTCGTTGTGAGCAAAGAGGTTGGACAAGCTGGTCTGCGAGCGGAACGAGTAGCGGTAGAGGTAGGTGGGGCTGGCGGAGTGCGCGGCGTGCGTCTGCGCAAGCTTACCCACGTCCACGTTGAACAGTCGGTCGCCAAGGGCCTACAACAGGATTTTTTTAGTAAGTAATGGTTGGAAACCTCATGTTTACGAAACGAAACCACAGGATTTTTTTAGGAACTTCTAGTTGGAAACCTCCTTTGTTTACGACATGAAACCTATTTCCATTTTAATACTTTATATGTTTAAGCATTAATTTTTTTGTGGTAATCTTTATCAGAAGTTTAGTTTTACTGGCGGTAGGTATGTAGACCGTCTACGTAGGTACCACCGCAGCGCTTTTTTGTCGCAAACATTACTGTGTTTCAGTTTGAAGGAATTTAGCGAGTGTAATTACTTAATATCTTACGTCTCAAGGCGATGGGCACAATGAGTTGCTGTGTGTGATGTTAACTAGCGGCAAGTTGTTATGGGCGGGCGTATCACTTACCATCAAGTGAACTTCTCGCTAATTTCGTCGCTTCAGGGAATAAAAAAAACGTTAAAAGATCACATTGTTTTTTGCTTTAATCTGTAGATTAGTTGATAATTATTATTTCAATTAAAATACTTTCCGACAAGGATACTTTAATGCTTGAACAGTGAACAATACATTTAAATAGCTTGTAAGCGAATCCTTGATTTATTAAGGACATGGTTTTTTTATACACGATGAAACAATTAAAAATTACTGTTTTTATAACTACGAATAAAAAGCAGACAATAATTATTCTGTTCTTCTTTTTTTATGATTCGTGGTAGTGGTGGTAAAGGGGAATCTTTGAAATATACCCTGTTTCTGGGGGGAAGTTAGGGTTGTATGAGATTCTTACTCACTAAAACCCGCTCGGTGGTTTGCATCAGTGCATTTAGTAAGGTTCAGAGATCTCTTACCAGATCTCCCAGATGCCCCTTCACACTTTGCGTGGGCACATCTTTGAGGAGACGCCAAACCCTCCTACATACCATCGCTGAGATATACGCTGTCCCACGCAGGTTCTTTTATTGAGCGATAAGAGTCCCCACCCTCAAGACCCGCGAAACTCCTAGACCCTTTAAATCGCCTTCTACGGCAGGCGGGGCTTACCTCAGTCCTATTCTTACTAGCCCGAGACTACAGGGCTAGACAATCGTTATCCTAGTGTCGAAATATGTATGTTTTAATTTCTTTACCTGTATTAATTGTTGGAAGGTTTCCTGTCCAATTGCTTTGTCGCCGAAGTACTGCTGCCTGATCTTTGCTGCCACGGATGCGTGCGTTTTCAGTGGCAGTGTATCGTTGTACTCGAATATATTGCTTGCCAATTGTTCCCAGCGGGAGTCCAACTCCTCGAGGATGGACGGATCGGTTTGGTAAACTGAGAAAAGTTGGCTTTGTATCATCTGTCTATAATATATCAAAAGTTAGTGCTGTTCGATAAATGAATTGTGAACACCCTTGAAAGTTTGAAGATAATGTAAAAAAATCATGAAGCATAATTTATAAGAGCTTTGAATATTATAAGTAAAACTTTATCTCAACAACTGCTAAAAAGCTTAATTGGTTATTTTCTTAATTAGGAAGTAGTAAATAAGTTATTTTGTTAAGTTACAGTAGTATAATAACGGACTTTAAAAATGATCTTCAATTATATAATGTATACATACACTGTTTTTTTTTTTATTCAATTAAGCGATGATACGAGCTGGAAGTTCATCTGATGGTAAGTGATACGCTGATCCGACATTTATCCTTTTTTACACGATCATAATTTCGTTGAGTTTTCGTGTATATAAAGTAGTAGTTACCTGCTGCAGGGTACAAGCCCTCTTCCGATGTCACAGAGGTGATGAGAGGCAGCCTCTGCATACCACCAGCCTGCGCTACGCGGAACGGGTACTGCGTCAGGAACGGATACTTGGTGTTAGGCGCTTCGTGAGTCGGTGTGAACGGGCTGAACATTCTTACCCTCCATTCCTGAAATCATCAATTTAGTGAGGTAAAGATTAATATTCTGACAGTGCTATAAAATTACTTGTTCTGACCTAATATAATAATAATCATTATCATCATCCCTTCTTAATTCACTACTGGTTATAGGCCTTTTCTAAGATCTTCCACTAATACGGTTCTCAGTTTTTCGTAACCACGCACTTCCGACCGCTGTTACGGTGTCGTCGGTCCATTTGGACAGAGGATGTCCAGCAACCTCATCTTGTATGCGGCCTCAACTGCAAAATGTCTCTCCCTCCCATCGAATGTCACGTACACGACTGTTATGACTGGGCCACTGCCACTTCAGTTTCCAAATTTTGAGAGCTACATCGACAACTTTAGTTCTCCGTGAAATTATTTTGATCCGGATTTTGTCTCTTAGAGAAATGCCAAGCGTAGTTCTCTCCATCGCTCGCTGTGCTACTGAATCGGTAGACCGGGCCGATGGTCAAGTGCCTAGTCTCTGTGCTGTTGGTGAAATAATACTACTTTCTTAATTTCGCTAACTATAGTAGATTTTGAAAGGTACAGCCAAATAATTGAAATAGCCTATTTCCATTTCATTTATTAAGTTATCAAGCGCTTGTTCAATCATTATAATCATCAGCCGATAGACGTCCATTGCTAGACATAGGCCTCCCGCAAATATCTCCACATCCATCGGTTCAGCATTGCTCGCATCCAGTGGGATCCCGTGATTCTCACCAGATCGTCGGTCCACCTCGTGGGAAGCCTCCACACAATACGTCTACTCTTTAAACGCTGGAACGTATTTGATAACTTCCTGAATCTTACACTGCACTAGAAAGCCATTCGCCTGATGGTCTGAGGGACAATTTGGGAAATCGCAACCCTACGACCATCACTTAGGGTAGCAAAAGTGAAGTAGTGCTGGTAGATTTCTGTCGCCGGAGACGGTCTATGTCAAAGAATAGTTTCCAAAGATTACTGTGTTCCTGACTTACGAAGACAAGCCGAATGTGGTGTAGTGTATACCACCTTAAATAACGTCAGATTGTCAAGGGAAGGCCTATCGCTTACCATCAAGTAATCTTCCTTGTCACGCTGTCTCATTGAATAATGTATCGTATTAGCATTGACAGGTTTACTGTTTGCTTATATATATATATATATATTATTATTTTTTCTAAACTTTTAAATCTTGACAGGATGAAAGAATAAGCAATTGAATAACTTAGTAGGAAATGTACCGGCAAGGTTATATTCTAGAGATAGATACTATGGAATCGTGAGATACAAAAAAAAATTACGTTTACTTTGACTTTGAAGTTATAGATAAGTTATGTATACAAAAAGTAATTTATTGCTGCGATGATGTACACAACTACATTGTGCTTGAAGTCTTGAGACCACGTAGTTAAATTTGATTACTTCAGTAATTTCATTACCTTTTTTTTTTTTTTTTGATATCGGTGGTGGAAATGCTGTTACCGCATACCCAGCGTCCTTTTCAGGGGACGCCGGGTTATGTGGGGCTCGGGGCCACTGAGATGTTGTGCGTGACCCCATACCCACTAAAACCACCACCGCTTGTCCCGCCATACGCATACTGGAGACGCCCGGGTTTCAGTCAAGCAACTCTCCGGGCGCCTCCGCGTATAAAACTCCTCCTGGTGGGTGCCCGCGGGGAGCAAAAGCACCCACCTGCTGTCCCGTACCGGCCCATTACGGGACCGGCACGTTGGGGCCCCCCGACCCCACAGACGACCGCGCGCGCCCAAGACGGAGCGCACGCCCGGCCGCCGCCTTCCCGTGAAGGAATTGGGCGGCGGCCTCCTCCCTCCAGACTCCCCCCCCCCACTTCGACGAGGGAGGGGGGACAAAAACCAAGACTCCCCCGGGGGACGCACCCCCAGGGGAAACACGACAAAGGCCCAAAGGGCCACGCCCATGGCCCGAAGGCCCCCTCACACCGTGCCCGGCTAGGGGCCCGTCGCTCACGGCGGGAGGAAGCGGACGGCGTGGTTCTGCCGCCGCGCTCTCCCGCCGGCCCGCCGCCGCCTGCAAGGTGCGGCAGCGGCGTCGGCCTCCCTCGTGCGCTCGGCGGCCTCCTTCTGACGCATCACTGCGCCGCAGAAAGAGGCCACCGCCTTCCAAGACCTCTCGCTGCTCAACATACGATCGATTACAGTCGGCAGCGAGAGGTCACTGCCGACTTGCGCGACGAGGGCGTGGCGCTGCGGCCCCATGCCGGGCACTCCGCCAGAGTGTGGTGCGCCGTTTCAATCGGCGCACCACACTCGACGCATTCTTGCGTCATCTCTCTACGAGCCACCTGGTGCAGGTACTTGCCGAAACATCCATGGCCTGTCAGCACCTGCACCAGGTGGAACGTCAAGGCCCCGTACCGCCGGCTCATCCACCGGGACAGGTGGGGCCTGATGGCCTCCACCGTGTCCCGGCCGGCGGCAGGGTTACCTAACTCCGTCTCCCACCGCCGGATCAGGGCGTCATGGGCAACGCGCCTGATCCGGCGGACCGTGGCCGGGTCCGGCCGACGCTCTCCGGCATCCCGCAGGAAGAGGTACACTTCCGCGAGCGACTGCGCCTGTAGATGCCAAGGCGCATCGCCCGCGAGAAGCGTACCCGCCGTCCAGGACACCGTACGGTACGCCCGACAGGCTCGGAACGCCAGGATACGTTGGGCCCTCTTCAACACGGGCCCGTTCCTGGCGGTCTCGCACCTATCCACCCATACGGGCGCACCGTACAGTGCCATACTCCGCAGAATGCCAAAGTATAGGCGCCGACACAAATGACCCGGCCCCCTGACATTGGGCAGCAATCTGCCCAGCGCAGCGGCGGTGGCGGTGAGCTTCGGGAGAAGCCGTTCGAAGTGCTCTCCGAAGCTCCATCGCCCGTTCAGAGTGAGCCTTAAATACTTGAGGGCTCCCCGCACTGGGACCCTCTCGCCCCGGACGGGGATGATCGCGCCCGGGGTGGACCCTGCGGGGTCCGTGGAAGAGGAGGGCCTCCGTCTTCGTGACGGAGACCCTCAGACCCAGCTGCGAGTAATTTCATTACCTTAGGTAAGGTAAGGCAACCCCCGATCACTTTCCCGCCTTGTCATGACGGTGGGGTTCAGCAGCCGTGGTTTGATCACCAACGGTGAAGCTAAGAGGAACCTACCTGGCCGATACCGATAGTAGGGCCGGCCCAAAGAGGCCGCTATTAATGAGCTCCGAGGCCTCACCTCGCATGTGCCGGCGGGCTGCGGAGGCTGTTGTGCTGTTTTTGTTACCGAGGTGGAGTCGCAGAGGGTAGGGAGTGACGGTATTGAGATTTGCCGCCCTTCCTACCCTTCGCGACTGAGCAGTGCCGTTCCGCTCATGCGGCGGTGGTGAAGCTGCGAGTGAAGAGGAGAGAGAAGTCTAAATCTCTCTCTTGGCTCCCATGACCTCTGGGTGACGGGTCGGTGCCATTGCCCAGGTGACTATAAGAGGCCGAGATGAGGGCACGCTGACGCTCCAGGCTGCCTTTACGTGCCTGACGTTAAGCGACGAAGGTGGAACATAGTTGGGGTTTTAGCTGGTGCAATTCCGACATAACCTGTATTTGCCGCTATGCGAAAGCATACTTCACGTAAAAAAAAGTTAGGTAATACACCGATCCATAATCGGGACCTACCCTACCAGTAAACTCAAGCGATTGTTGTTTTAGCAGTCAGATGACTTGTGGTATTAGTTTCGATTTTTATTTTGCGCTCAGTAAAGTTCCAGTTTTATTTCAGTTAGTAGTTAAGTTACCGCTTTCATCTTAGAATCTTTTAGTTAAAGATTTCCAGTTTGAGGTTATCAGTGCTTTCTAGTATTCATGTTTACAATAAAATTTTCAGGATATACTAGTAAATAAATCTGTACAGATAAATAATGTATTATATGCTACACATTTACGGGTACATACGTAAACGCCGTCAATGATGATGATGATATTGATATTCTTCATTATCATCTGAAGACGAGTGACAATAAGAGAGAGGGTAGTTGGATAATTTATATGGATAGATTTACTTACAAACATTTCAGCTTGACCGTTGACGATGACTTCAGCGGGTCTGAACTTCAAACAGTCAGCCATTTCACGCACGTTGGCGGTGGGGCATCCCACTATGGCGGCAAGACTGCGTGCCTTCTGCGCTGGTTTCATGGCGTGAGTCCAGGAGGAAAAAGCTGCGCCGCTGAAGGCCACACCTCTATGGAAAGTGTCTGAAAACAAAAGGCTCTGATATCCCTTGCTAATAGAAAGGTTTCTCCTGACCCTCATCGTCTTAGTGGGTACAGTCGCCTAATTCTGCTGTCATACTATTGAGCTAACTTTATTGCATTCTGGTCAAGCCGATGAGGGTAACTTATTATATTTACTATATTTTATTAGTTGAAAGTCTCTGTTGTCGGAGAATGTGTCGGCATGTACCAACTCAGCAATCATTGCAACCGACAAACTACTGTTCCGGTTTGAAGAGCTCTGTAGTTAAATTACTAGAGTAACAAAACTCAACATCTGTCTCAAGGCAAAAGGACAATGTGATGCAAAGTATATCATCCTAACTAGCGCGTTGTTGTTATGGGCAGGCGTATCACTTAACATTAGGTAAACTTCCGTCTCGTCTCGTCTCGTTGGTTAATGGAATTAAAAAAAAAAAAAAAATTATAGATAACAAACGACTGTACGATTTAATTTTGTTTTTATATACATTTTTTATGTCAATTAAAAAAGTGTTTTTAATGAATATAAAAACTTAAAATATTCATTCATTATTCAGTTTCATAAAAGTGTCTTTGATTTTTTTATTCTACGAAGCGACGAGACAACCGAGACGTTCACCTGATGGTAAGTGATACACTTGTCCATAACAATATGGCGCTTGTTAAGATGTTATACACAGCATCACACTGTGTCATCACGCAGTACCTAGACGGTCTCCGGTAACAGAGACCTACCACCAGAAAGTTTTATATAGTTTATGGTATTTTACGGTGAATATGCTTTTCTCCTTGGATAGTCTTATATTATATAATAAATGAAGTTAAGATTTAAAATTTTTCTTAATTATTATGAGAAGTAATATTTATATAGCTAACAAAATAATAATCAAAATATGTAGCCTTCGATTTGCTTTGGACTATAACATTTGTGGTACAATTTTATTTCAAAGCTACAATGTCGGTTCAAAGCTACAGTGTGTATATGTCGATGCTTCGGCAGCGACCTTGACGGTGCTGCCTTTAGAACTAGTTATAGGCGTCTATTTTTTAACTACTCAAGGGACTACACGCATTAGAACGGGCTTTCAACAAAGTAGGCGAATGATACGATACAATGACCGTTAATAGAAACGATTCATAATAAAAAAACAACTAAGTTACTGATAGCAAGGCAAACTTGTAGCTCGCTGGCCTAATGGTTAGAGCGTGCGGCTTTCATTCCGAAGATCGCGGGTTCAAACCTCGGCATGTACCAATGACTTAATATTTAAGTTATGTACATTTGTGAACTTTAGTTACAGCAGCGAGATACAAAACGGTGAAGGAAAACATCGTGAGGAAACCCGCACACTGATATCATCTTTGTGTGTGTGTGTGGTGGTCCCAATAAAGTGGCAACAGGCTCGCCCCTGTTATATGGGACCTAATCTGACCACATCTGGCGAAACTTGGGTGGTTTATTCACCTCTGCCTACCCCTACTGGGAAAAGGCGTGACAAAATAAAAAAATAAAAAAATAAAAAAATAAAAAAATAAAAAAATATATATATATACTAGTAAATAAATCTGTACAGATAAATAATGTATTATATGCTACACATTTACGGGTACATACGTAAACGCCGTCAATGATGATGATGATATTGATATTCTTCATTATCATCTGAAGACGAGTGACAATAAGAGAGAGGGTAGTTGGATAATTTATATGGATAGATTTACTTACAAACATTTCAGCTTGACCGTTGACGATGACTTCAGCGGGTCTGAACTTCAAACAGTCAGCCATTTCACGCACGTTGGCGGTGGGGCATCCCACTATGGCGGCAAGACTGCGTGCCTTCTGCGCTGGTTTCATGGCGTGAGTCCAGGAGGAAAAAGCTGCGCCGCTGAAGGCCACACCTCTATGGAAAGTGTCTGAAAACAAAAGGCTCTGATATCCCTTGCTAATAGAAAGGTTTCTCCTGACCCTCATCGTCTTAGTGGGTACAGTCGCCTAATTCTGCTGTCATACTATTGAGCTAACTTTATTGCATTCTGGTCAAGCCGATGAGGGTAACTTATTATATTTACTATATTTTATTAGTTGAAAGTCTCTGTTGTCGGAGAATGTGTCGGCATGTACCAACTCAGCAATCATTGCAACCGACAAACTACTGTTCCGGTTTGAAGAGCTCTGTAGTTAAATTACTAGAGTAACAAAACTCAACATCTGTCTCAAGGCAAAAAGGACAATGTGATGCAAAGTATATCATCCTAACTAGCGCGTTGTTGTTATGGGCAGGCGTATCACTTAACATTAGGTAAACTTCCGTCTCGTCTCGTCTCGTTGGTTAATGGAATTAAAAAAAAAAAAAAAATTATAGATAACAAACGACTGTACGATTTAATTTTGTTTTTATATACATTTTTTATGTCAATTAAAAAAGTGTTTTTAATGAATATAAAAACTTAAAATATTCATTCATTATTCAGTTTCATAAAAGTGTCTTTGATTTTTTTATTCTACGAAGCGACGAGACAACCGAGACGTTCACCTGATGGTAAGTGATACACTTGTCCATAACAATATGGCGCTTGTTAAGATGTTATACACAGCATCACACTGTGTCATCACGCAGTACCTAGACGGTCTCCGGTAACAGAGACCTACCACCAGAAAGTTTTATATAGTTTATGGTATTTTACGGTGAATATGCTTTTCTCCTTGGATAGTCTTATATTATATAATAAATGAAGTTAAGATTTAAAATTTTTCTTAATTATTATGAGAAGTAATATTTATATAGCTAACAAAATAATAATCAAAATATGTAGCCTTCGATTTGCTTTGGACTATAACATTTGTGGTACAATTTTATTTCAAAGCTACAATGTCGGTTCAAAGCTACAGTGTGTATATGTCGATGCTTCGGCAGCGACCTTGACGGTGCTGCCTTTAGAACTAGTTATAGGCGTCTATTTTTTAACTACTCAAGGGACTACACGCATTAGAACGGGCTTTCAACAAAGTAGGCGAATGATACGATACAATGACCGTTAATAGAAACGATTCATAATAAAAAAACAACTAAGTTACTGATAGCAAGGCAAACTTGTAGCTCGCTGGCCTAATGGTTAGAGCGTGCGGCTTTCATTCCGAAGATCGCGGGTTCAAACCTCGGCATGTACCAATGACTTAATATTTAAGTTATGTACATTTGTGAACTTTAGTTACAGCAGCGAGATACAAAAACGGTGAAGGAAAACATCGTGAGGAAACCCACACACTGATATCATCTTTGTGTGTGTGTGTGTGGTGGTCCCAATAAAGTGGCAACAGGCTCGCCCCCTGTTATATGGGACCTAATCTGACCACATCTGGCGAAACTTGGGTGGTTTATTCACCTCTGCCTACCCCTACTGGGAAAAAGGCGTGACAAAATAAAAAAAAATAAAAAAAATATATATAATATATATATGGACAAAGTGAGGAAGGTGTGTGATAAGGCAGCAGTGCGGCGTGGTTGAAGATGTAGTGACAAAGATAGAGAAAGGGATGCTTAGAAGCATCCCTTTCTCTATCTTTGTTTACTATTTTCATAATGGCCGAACCATAGATGGTTCGGCCATTATGAAAGAAGATTAAAGAAAAAGGGTACACAAGGTAAGAAAGATTGGAAAAATCGGTGCAGATCGACCTAGGCGGACATATTCCGATCAAATCGAATATGTCTTAAAGAAAGGCCGGGTCAAGAGTACTCGCACCCGAGCATGCATGAAGACGCTCATGAAAGTGGAGGAAGCGAGAGAGATGTGCCTGGATCGTAGCAAGTGAAGAGAGGTGGTCTCTGCCTAACCCACTGGGAACGAGGCGTGATATACATGTATGTATGTATATATATACTAGTAAAAGCTCGGCAGTCAACAGAATTGACTACTGGTCTAGATTATGATTAAGAATATTTGTGCGAAGGTGTCTGCTAATTCAAAATGTCAGTGTATATGGACTATTTGAATTCCGCAGCAACTTTACTTCATTGGCCGCCACTGTACGTGTACGCAAGAAACCAATAAGCCATCGGCGACTAACTGACACACACTTAAGCTGCATATGAATAATCTATAAATATATACACTTATTACTTTGTATAATCTTATAAATAGTTTACGTAATGAATTTATCACTATGACGAGAAAGAAATTAAATATCATATTCTTCAGTCTATATATTGTATATGTAAGAGATATCCAGAGATTCATTGACTCGGCACGAGATCCCTGAAACTATTGGATGTAAACTCTCAAATTTTGGTAGAAGTATTGCTTTTGCGATTAAAAGGTCAGCTAGGAATTGATTTTGCAAATTTCCTTCCCTAAAGGAAGTTGAGCGGGCGAGGAACAGCTAGTATTTATCATAAATTTACTAGACCTTAACAATGAATCACCACGTAAAGTGATGCGCAGATCACAAAAGTAAACATGTTACTGTTTGATGTTTCGTTATGATTACTTTCATGAGTAATCTCATCTACATTTACTCTTATTGTTTTAATCTCTTTATTTACTAAGCTGATAACTGTGTTTTCATATTTTCTTTTCGTGCAATCTTAAATCAACACGGAGGTCGTACTAACCTTTAGACATCTGTGACAGATAGTGGTAGTGCACACTAGCGCCTCCCGCAGAGCAACCTGTCAGCGTGATGCTGTCAGGGTTCCCGCCGAACATCATTATATTGCCTTTCACCCATTGCAGGGCAGAGGATTGGTCCTTCAAGCCAGCGTTGCCCGGGATGACATCATCGCCTGTGCTTAGGAAACCTAGGCAAAAAAATGTCTTTTATTTAGTTTTACTTTCATCAGATCATTGCAACGACATGGATAACTAAGATCAGATGGTCACATAGTTTCTATGATTTTTCCTTTTTGTCTATAGTATTATTCCAACAAATTTTGTTGGTTAATTACATTCTAATACAACTCTATTTATTCCAGACTATGTTGTCTCCTTTTATCAACATCAATAATTATCAGCCGATAGACGTCCACTGCTGGACATAGGCTTCCCCCAAAGATATTCACGTTTGTAGTTAAAAGAGGAAATTTGGGGAATTTTCCACCTCGCTGTCTTAATGCCGGTTGGTAGGAGATAGCCTTGTTTATTGATTAGCATCACGCATCACGAGCAGGTGAGGTTGGCATGGGTCTCGTGAATTGTTGTGTGGGACCCTGTCCACCCCTCTTCTTTTGTATTATATTTTATTGTTCAATCGTCTATTTTAACACTTTTAAAGATCGAGATCGCTACTACAGGAAAAGTAGCCAAATTAACAAGCGATTAAACCGACCTTTGAAAGGAGTCGACTCTTTCCTTGAACGTTATCAAGTTAACAGTAAAAAACTATCAAGTTTTAAGTTACCCTCTTAACCATGTTAAATATTTTTACTTGGTACCGGAAGTCAAGAATAAGTTTGGTTGTTCCATGTTTTTAAAAATAGAACATTATGCTCATAAACCGAAAAGTTATACCATTGCCATACAAAAGTGTACCTAAAGGTCCCAAACGGTAGTTTAAAGTGACGACCACCATATCACGATCCATGAAATGTGTAGCTCCGTATGAGCTGCCCGAACCATACATGAAGGCTCCACCGTGAATGAAGACCAGAACTGGCATCAGAGCCCCTGCGTTCGGCTTGGGTGTGTGAACGTTCAGGTAAAGGCAATCTTCGCTACCTGTAAGTAAATACCATATATATATACGTTCGTGATTTATTTAATGGTCACCACCCGACATGATCAATGGGAAATGTGTTAAAGATGTAAAACAGAAGGTTTTGTTGTAACATTTTTTATGACGACCCAGTAGGTACGTTCAGCTGGTGGTAATCAGTACTTCTGTTCGCTCTATACATCACATCGTTGCAACAATTTCACCAGCCACAGCAACTTTTTCAATCCGTATATAGTAATGTTTACACACTACTGTTAAATGGTAGATTTGCTGCGGTAATATTTACACGGTATCCCATAAAAGAGATCTACCACCAGTTCTTATCATATTTCAAATAAATCTCTCGTGTTAGAGTTATTCGAAACTGATCATATGTGATGAAAAATTTTGCATCAATTAAACGAATGTTTCACCCGCTATTTTGTCGGTGAAGGGGTCGTACTGCATGCATTCTGATAACGGTTTTGTAGCATCCCACACGCCTTGCCACGGCTTCATCTGTTGCGGTTCCTGAAACAAATATTCAATTACTTCATCATCATCAGCTTATTGATCTCGACTATTCAACATGGGTTCCTCTAACAGATTTCCAGCGTCATGATTCTGTGATTATCTGCATCCAAGGTATCTTTGTGTTTTCACCATGTCTCGATTTAAGGGTCGGACTCCATTCAATGTCTGTCTGTCCCAAGGGATTTCCGGATTTTATAATTTCGTTCATAGAACAATCTGCTATTGTATATCAGCGGTAAACGTTCACACTTGCTATTAGTACCTGTGATTAGTAAATAAATCGGAATCACAGGACCTTCAAAAAGGAATATGATATACAAATACTTGGAAGTAATCAACATTAGAATAAATAGATTATTGTGTAGTTTGGATTGACCAGGATTTTACATGAAATACATTTCTAGGGGTATTGGAATAACTTATTGTACAAATTAGGTGGCAGGTTTTAGAAGTATAATTTAGGTATAATTTTAGAGTTTTTCATTGGCTTAAGGTTTCTTATAATATAGACTATCATTATTGTATTATTATCAGCCAGTAGATGTCCAATGTTGGACACAAACCGTTCGCAAAGATCTCTATACCGACAGGTCTTTCGTTGTTATCATGAGGTTACCTACTGGCCAGACAAATCACAGGCCCATTGTCTTCATTGTATAATAGTAGTTTAATGTCTTTTGCTATTAAATTAACATTTGTTAGGTTCTACTGTAATTTAATTGCTAATTAACAACTAACGAACCATCGGAGGGCTGCTCATTGTTGCTATAATTGCTTTATCGTTATCTCCAGGCTAACTGCAAAAATATTATTTAATTTGGACTGAAATTATTTGTATGTTCTCGTATGTTATGTATTTCCTGAATGTATATGTCCGTTTCCAATTTTGTTAAATAAGACGGTTTCTCTTTCTCTTTTTGTAGCATCCGTCAGCTAGCCATCCGTGTCAGTACATTATTACTTTAATGTTATTAAATGTGTTAGCTTCTTTTAGAGTATATGCAGTAATAATGACCATATTTATTACGTTATATCATATGGTATGTAATATCATGTATTATTTTAGCAAACAGTACTTTTACTGATTCTCCACTCAACATTTTGATAGACTAGGAGAGAACGGCCTGCAGTATAAAAACAGCTTTTGTTGCATAATAGAGTGTTTACTTGTCTATTCATGTGGGATTATATAAATTAATAATTAAAAGAGTAATTATTTATGTACATCTGTAACTTGAATTAGGTTTAATTAAGTTTACGAATTATTTATTTTTGGGACCGCAGCACATTAGTGCAACAACAGGTACATTAAAATATTAGTACGTGAAATCGCAGAGGGTGGCAGAAAAAAAACAATAAATCTATGGAAATATATATCATCCCTTCTTTCTTAATACTCCTATCACCCCGTATTGGGCCAGCGTGGTGAAAAATTGCCCAAATACCTCCATATGAACCCCAGCAAACGATGGCCATGCTGATCGTAAGCACGCGGCAAGTCGTTGGATGCGGGCATCGCATGACCGATTGATGTGTAGATCTATGGAGGAGACCTATGTCTAGTAGTGGATGTCTATCGTCTGATGATGATGATGATAATGATGATTCCTAATGTATTCATCTATAAAATATATCTCACTCCGAAGAAGATCTAAGTAAGTACCACCGCAGCGCCTACTCTATCTCGCAAAGTAAGTAAGTCGTAAGAGTAAGACAAAAGGTTGCATCAACAGCAATATATGCATCGAAGACTATTTGTCTTCGATAATAGCGACCTTTGACCATTTTCTCTTTAATAAAAGATAAGAACAAGTGTGGTTCTGCATGTTAGACTGTAGAATATACATATTTATACATGACGAGCACAAGTTTTGATACATACAATGTTAAAGTCCGTATCGATGGATGTTTGGCGACAGAATTATATTTAAATCTTAAATAATTTTAATTCTTATGTTTGTTCGCGAACATTTACAGTGAGCTTATATTGATTTCAAGTTATAAAGAAGAAGTTCATTAACAATTTTCCTGTTGAATCTAAACTTGTTACAGCTTGACCAACGGGTTTCAAAAATAATGGACATAACTTGAAGATTAAGAATACATTTCACTTTTCTACTTTCATTTAAAAGCATCTCTTAACTACTCCGAGGTATTTCAGGTAGTAATTGTTCTCAAGCTATTTGCTATTTTTGGTCTAAAAGATCTTTAATACACACACGTTTGGTTAAATTTATTCCGTTACCTCTAAACTATACTTTAGTCCATGAATTAAAATAATTCTTAATGATCTCGATGTTTCATACAGTATTTTAATTTTTTTTAATACATCAATATTTCTGTTGAATAATTACCTTTTATTTTTGTAATAGAGAATTGTTTTAAAGATACTCTTGCTATCTGGTAAGAAAACGTCGTTGGTACATTATAAAAGTATCGGAAATGTTCTATGAAACTCGCTGTACTCTGCTGCAGAAAATGTCCTAGGGAGGGGTAAAGTTCTCCCAGAATATCTAATGTATTCAATGAAACCATTGGGAGATCAAATTGTACCACTTTGCATTAGAAGGCATGAGCACAAGTTAATTGTTTTTTTTTGTACGTAGACATTTATAATTTTATTTTCTTGGCTGTCTTTTGAATTGCAATTGTCGATGAAATTTTTAAATATTTCTTTCAACACGGTGTTGCAGACATCAATAAAGATTTTTTTTTTGTGTAATGAACACTTGCATAAAATCCTTATTTGTTAGTGTGGTTAGTAGGATTATCATTATTGTACAGATGGATTTTAACTGAGATACCGGCGTCTCAATGTAACGTAAATTATTAAATAATTTGCTCGGCGACCGTCTTAACCGTTTGCGTCATTGTTGTAAACATAACTAAGCGTGCGATTTTATATGCTAGACCTGATATATCTTTTAATACTACAGGTTCCACTGATAGAAACCTAATATTTATTTAAAATGTTCCTCAAGGACAACTCAGAGACATCCCTGTCCGTGCAGTATTTCCTACAGAAATAGAATCAACAAATGCGAATTTCATAGTAAAATCATTTACTTAAAAATTCTGGAAATTGTTTGTAATAATATCTTACTACAAACCATTTAAAATTCACAAATAATCTTCAGCGGGTAGTAAAATAATAGTTTATGCAAGCAACTGTTGGTTCATTACCATTGCCATTTAGTATTATTATTTCCTAAAAACTCGTTATAGCAGAAAAAAAAAACAATTTCTATTCAGTCGATTTCATGATTACATCATTTCGATAATAAAAATAGTATTAAAAAATATTAATGTACAAGATCAGGTTCCAATAAAACTATTACAATGAAGTTTTTGATATCTGTATCGGTTTTATCAATGATTATGGGTATAAAATGTACTATCAGATCTCGTTCCTACTTTCATAAATTTAATATTGAATAATGAATTACTTAAGAATGATTCTATGATGATGTATTTATTTACAGTTATCGTTAGATTGATATGATTAGATTTTAAAATTAAGCACTTTGAAATCTTACCCTGAAGCGATTTTTGCCGATCGGTGGTCGCGCGTATGGGATACCTTCGAAGCTTGCATAATTTCTGCCGTTCGTGGACACTTTCCATGAGCCCTGGAGTACGCCGTTAGCCACCCTTACAACAGGACTGGAGCCGTGAGCCTTGACTAGTAGAAAAGCGAAAAGATATAACGATAATTTAGATGCCGCCATTTTTGAGCTAGATTATTTAAACGGCGTGCGCATGCGCTCGGCTGCGGCACCGTACTGACGGTTGCTATTCAATCCCCAGTGAGGAGCAAGTGCTATGCAATTATTTAGTGACTTACGATGTTCTAGATAATTATCGATTACATTTATTTTTAAATTAATTGAAACTTGACTAATGTCGATACAGATTATAAATGAATTATAAAATCTAAAATTAATTAATTACATGAAATAATTTCCCAATCATTCATATTAAGATTTTGATTTGATTTGATTTTCTATCATTTTGTTACTGAAGCTGAGACTCGGGACTTTCTCTTGAAAATAGAGAAGGTATTTATCCACGAAGCTAGCTAGATGCTGTATGATAGATATACATACGTAGATATCACAAAAGTTGCTATTAATCATCATGATGAGTTCCTTCTACGGAGACTCTCATTAAGGCTGGAATCCGCAGTTCTACGGAACGTTTTTAGTACAGGGTGTTTGGTGGCAGATTTATGTTTTCAAATTTAAATAAAAAATAATATGTTTGACATATAATTTTACTAAAAGTATTAAAAGATAGAGTACAAATGCGGATTTAATTTTTTAAAGTTAATGTCATCCAAATGTCTTCCATCCTGTTGCACACACTGTTCGAAACGGAGCCTCGTATTCCGTGTCACACGCTGCAGTAAACTTGGTTCAATTGCGCTGATTTCTCGCCGAATATTATCTTTTAAGTCCACAACAGTTCGCGGATTGTTGGCGTAAACTCTCTCTTTGAGGTAGACCCACAAAAAAAAGTCAGTTTTTGAGGGAGATTTTCTCGCAACAAATCCATCGAAGCTCTGGCCGTGTGTGCGGTCGCACCATCCTGTTAAAACGACGTGTGTGATGAGAATGATGAATGAGCTCGCAGGTTCGGCAAAAAGAAATTCGAAATCATGAGCCGATAATTCTCACCATTGACATTCGTCGCTTGGCCCCGTGCATTTTCAAAAAGAAATGGTCCGATTATCCCATTCGTGGATAAAGCGCACCAAACAGTTACCCTTGGGCAATGTAATGGTTTTTGGTGCTTCAGTCGAGGATTGCGAGTTCTTAGAGCCCAGTAACGGCAATTTTGCTTGTTTACGTGTCCGTTTAAATGAAAATGAGCCTCGTCGCTCCAAAAAATGGAATTCACAGTGCGAAAACGCTCCAACATGTTTTCACAAAAAAATTTGCGTGACGCAGTCATTTTTTTTCAATTTTTGATTTGAATTTTAAAAGGATGAAACTTCATATCTTTTTTCAAAATTTCATGCACAATTGCTCTTGGAAGTCCCAGTGAAGCTGCCCTTTTCCGTATCGAAAGTCGTGCATTTTCACGTAAACTGCGTTCAACCAGTTCAATGTTTTCGGGGGTCCTTGACGATCGACTAGGTCCTGGCCGTGGTGTGTTCATAGCCGAAGTAGTTGCGCGGAACCTCTCCACCCACGAACGAATTAAATTCACACTCGGCCCATCGCCTATCCGTCGAATATTGAAATGTGAACAAAACTGTCGGCGAGCGAGTACGTAAGAATCGTTACTCTTGAAAAATGCTTCAATAGCGAACGCGCGATGCTCACCCGACCACTGCACCACTGCACCACTGCTACATCGTGACTCAGAAATCCGCACGATCGGTGATTCTAATGACACCACCTTCCCTCCGCACTGTTTATAACTTATTGAGATATTCGTTTTTTAAAATATAAATCTGCCGCCAGACACCCTTTATTTTATATAATTAAAATATTCGCATTATTATTTTATGTGTTACTAAAATTAAGAAAATTAAAGAAAATTAATTAAAACTAATTAATAAAAGAAAATTAAAAAAAAGAAAAAACCACATTAGTCTGATAATGATTTAGTGATTACTTATATAACACAATTTAAAGAACAAATATTTAAATGACTTATGTATGTATGTCTTAACGTCATTATGTAAACCAAAATAATTTATTTACACTGGTTTCTTGAGGATATATTCATTACTGACAAGGTACATATAAAAAACGAGCACGATGACTATTGATTTCAAGTCATTCAACTTGCGGATTAATGAATTGTGGGACATATTTAAATTCCTTAACCTATAAAGGTTAGAATGTATAAATACTTCCAGCATAACTAGATGCAACATATGTCATCGTAGATATGAACACAATAATACTATTTGTTGTGTATATCATTATAAAATGATATCTTTGAGTTCTGAATAAGGTCCTCGGTCTGATACTGTGTCTTTAAAAAACCGTAGAGTTCGTTTGTTAATGTTTTTGCGAGTTGAATTGTATTATAACCTTGACTTTCGTCTTCTCTGCAGTATCTTCGGAATATATTTTCTTCGATAAGAAAATGTATGAATTCGCGAAGAACCTTTTAGAAATTCTTTGGTATTCAAAATATAATATGTACACGTGGACATCGTTTATAGTATTCAACTGGAACTAGTATTTAATTTAAATACACTATGAGGTGAATGGCCTGACTGTCGCGTCGCTTCATCGAATAAACAAGAAACTGGAGTCATTAATTATGTATGGATATGTGATAATGAATATGATATATTATTATTTCCTTATTTATCTAAGAAAGGACTATATGAGTTAAACGATCACCAGATGGTAAACGATTCGCCTATTTATAACAACATGACGCCAGGAACGATCATCGCCTTAAGACAAATTATTATATATTAAGTCTTAGGAATAACTAATATAGAGTCTTGTGTCTCATGAGCACAAAATGATATAGTGTATATCATCTTAATTAGCGCTTTGTTAATCACAGTCTGCGACTAGTAAAATTTACTTTAAGCTATTTTAACCTGCCAATACAGATTGTGATATTTACCCAATTAATAACCTAATACAGAACAGAATTTAAATAATGTTGCCAGGTTAAAATTGCGGAACGGTTAATATAATAATTCGCCGGCCACATTGGGATACAGTAATGTTTGCACACTACTGTTCAGCGACGGAAACAGGAGCTGCGACGGTATCTAGATGATCTCCGGCAACAGAGACTTACCATCAGTAAATATTAATAAATTTAAGTAAGTTGAAATAAGACAATTACCTCTTCTCCCTCCACATGTACTTCTTAATATATTAATCAGCTTTAAATAAAGGGTGTCTGGCGGCAGACTTATGTTTTAAAAAACGAATATCTCAATAAGTTATAAACAGTGTGGGGGGAAGGTGATGTCATTAGAATCACCGATCGTGCGAATTTCTTAATCACGATGTCGCAGTGGTCGGGTGAGCATCACGCGTTCGCTATTGAAGCATTTTTCAAGAGTAACGATTCTTACGTACTCTCTCGCCGACAGTTTTGTTCACATTTCAATATTTGACGGATAGGCGATGGGCCGAGTGTGAATTTAATTCGTTCGTGGGTGGAGAGGTTCCGCGCAACTGCTTCGGCTATGAACACACCACGGCCAGGACCTAGTCGATCGTCAAGGACCCCGAAAACATGGAACTGGTTGAACGCAGTTTACGTGAAAATGCACGACTTTCGATACGGAAAAGGGCAGCTTCACTGGGACTTCCAAGAGCAATTGTGCATGAAATTTTGAAAAAGATATGAAGTTTCATCCTTTAAAATTCAAATAATTCAAGAATTGAAAAATTACTTTGCGTCACGCAAATTTTTTGTGAAACCATGTTGGAGCGTTTTCGCACTGTGAATTCCATTTTTGGAGCGACGAGGCTCATTTTCATTTAAACGGACACGTAAACAAGCAAAATTGCCGTTACTGGGCTCTAAGAACTTGCAATCCTCGACTGAAGCACCAAAAACCATTACATTGCCCAAGGGTAGCTGTTTGGTGCGCTTTATCCACGAATGGGATAATCGGACCATTTTTTTTGAAAATGCACGGGGCCAAGCGACGAATGTCAATGGTGAGAATTTTCGGCTCATGATTTCGAATTTCTTTTGCCGAACCTGCGAGCTCATTCATCATTCTCATCACACACGTGGTTTCAACAGGATGGTGCGACCGCACACACGGCCAGAGCTTCGATGGATTTGTTGCGAGAAAATCTCCCTCAAAACTGATTATTAGTCGCTTTGGGGACATCCTGTGGCCACCGAGGTCACCCGACCTAACTCCAATGGATTATTTTTTGTGGGGCTACCTCAAAGAGAGAGTTTACGCCAACAATCCGCGAACTGTTGTCGACTTAAAAGAAAATATTCGGCGAGAAATCAGCGCAATTGAACCAAGTTTACTGCAGCGTGTGGTACGGAATACGAGACTCCGTTTCGAACAGTGTGTGTGTGTGCAACAGGATGGAAGACATTTGGATGACATTATCTTTAAAAAAATGAAATTCGCATTTGTACTCTATCTTTTAATACTTTTAGTAAAATTATATGTCAAACATATTATTTTTTATTTAAATTTGAAAACATAAATCTGCCACCAGACACCCTGTACATTATACTAAATAATTTCATATCTTCAATTGTTTATTTTTTTTCTGATATATTGATAAGCGCTAATTTATTAGTATAAGAAAGTGATTTTTTTGGAGAAACTTGTGAAGGAATGTTTATTTTATGTCACCTTAGACCGTCAGACAGGACAAATACGATTTAAGGAAGAGGATATTACTAAGCTGCAAAATTAGCATATTTTTAAAGTTTATCATTTTTCATGAATTGTTTAAATAAATAAAAGTAACATAAATATTATATGTAATTTTAATATTAGCAACATCAAACACGGCTAATGTTTGTACACCAACCGCCATTTGACGGGAGACGGTCTTCCGCCATTAAGTTCTAATTTAAATTGGTTGGTAACATGATTAATTGTTTGTCATAGTAATTTTGTATGTAATATATTCATATCACATACGTATCACAGGATACAGTTGTCTCATCATTTATTCAATCTATTATGCGTTATATACAATAACATATGAATATTCGATTCCTGTTTAATACATGTGTATAAAGTGTAAAGGTTGCAGTTCCCCGCTTGTTTTGCTGACTGTAATATAGAATAAGATTTGAAATTTGTCAGAAATATTGTAATCCGTCGCCCTCACAGCCTATTCCGTGAGGTGTTAATAACCTCCGCAACTCTCTTTGGAGGGCTTTTGTTAAATCCTTTCTGAGCTGTCCCCTAAATGGCAGGAATGGAAGATAAGTTGCGGAATGATCGATAAAAAAGAATGAAAGGAGAGAGAGAAGGTAAACAATGTTATAGATAGATTAAGAAAAACATGTTAAGTGATCTCTGTGTAATTAAGGATGACCCACAATACGCAGGAGAACATTTAAAAAAAAAAAGAAAATGGCAGCTCATTTAAAGTCTTTACATCTAATAGTTTTCGAGATCTCGGAATATACATAGACACATTTTTTTTATTCGAAGCGACGAGACGGGTACGACTATCAGGTGATGTTAAGTGATACGACTGCCCATAACAACCTGTTTCTAGTTAGGATGTTACTGCACCACATTGCGCTCATCGCCTTGTGACTCGTTACCCCAGTGATTGCACTAGCTGCAGCGTTGCTGGAGACCTACAATATATATAAATATATGACGGATCTATCGCGGCACCGAACGAACTGCATCCGGAGCGCAAGCTTCGGTCGGATTTTATACGGTGCCACAATCCCGACTCAAGTCTACGGTCAGTCGACCGACTTGGCTCGATGCACAAACAACGGGCGTGCGTCAGCTGTCCTATGATTCGAACAACAGTCAATACACGAACTATGCTATTCAACGACATATATATGTGTATATATATATATATATATATATATTGCTTACCATCCGGTGAAGGACACCCTTGTCTCATCACGAAATTGAATAAAAATTATTATTTCTTTTTCAAAATAATATTATATTATATTTAATCAGTCAGTCAGTCAAGAGACTATTCACACTAAGTTTTATGAATTGGTTCTATGAAAACTTTTACAACAGTACAGTTTACGATAGACTGTTCCTCACAGGAAACTTTTACTCGCAGTGAACTTTCCCTTGCAGTAAACATTTCTTCATAGTATATTTCTTTAATGAGCTACTTATTTATGTGCTTTTTACGTGTTTTTTATGAATAAAATTTTATTTTAAGATGAAATAAAAATGTGTGTGACGCCTTTCTTTTCAAACAAACTAAATTAAAAGTTTTATATTCTTATTGATGATTATTAATTTAATTTAATAAAACAATGATTAAACAATAATTATTACACTAAACTTTGTGTAGAAATAAGTAAGAAATAAAATTATCTAATTTTTTTTGTAAAAATCGAGAATTTTTTCGGAAAATATTTAAAAAATTAATATCTCCATAACTATTGTTTATGGATATGGTGTACCATACATAGATAGATAGATAGGATACGAGCTATACTTTAGCCCCTCCAAATCTTTTACATCTATTACCTTTCACCCTGTGTATAGATAAACAGTATTGTAATTAAGGTTCATTATAATCATAAAAAACAATTTACTCCGCTTACGAATTTTTGTCGGAAACGGAAGAGATAAATAGCAGCAGTGCATATTTCTTCCGTAAATCAGAACTTATTAGAAATCAAGGGACGGATATGGTATAATAATTTACAATGACTGGTGGTAATTAATTATTGTTACCGTCGCTACCACCTTCAGATCATAGATAATACGATACATACTGGGTGATAGGAGACGGTATCCATAAACGAAGACAGACGATAGTACTAATGAGACCTTTAATTATGGGACAGAAAAAAATCAATCGTAATAAAAAAAAACATATTTTTAAAACGTTTTATTAGCATTAGTTACGCACCGTCATGTTAGTGTTAAAAAAGAAAATCAGCAATGAAACATAAAATAAAAAACAGCTGATGCTCGGATTAATAAAACGCCAGGGCGCGGCGGGAACTCAAGATGTATTTGGTTTCAATTTGAACCATATTTCATAGCGTTATGGAGCATTTAGATTCGCGCCCGGACGTTCGTTCATCCGAGCATCAGCTGTTTTTGATTTTGTGTTTCATTGCTGGTTTTCTTTTTGGTAAAGTAATGTATTTTTTATTAAACTATATAAAACGTTTTAAAAATATGTTTTTTTTTTTTTAATTACGATTGATTTTTTTCTGTCCCATAATTAAAGGTCTCATTAGTACTATCGTCTGTCTTCGTTTACGGAACCGATCACCTAACACCCAATATAAGAGTCCGAATACTCATAGCCAGTTAAGTAATAAGTAAACATTGTATGTTATTAATCTAAATGGTTATTTAATTGATTATTAACAATATCTTACGTTATTATACGATTAGTGTAGTTAACTTTTAATTGTCTCCGACATTATTGTTTTTGTTATTTTGATCACTTTATATTAGTCGTATTATTCAACATCTAACATGAAGAATAAAAAAATGAGTAGATTCGAAGAATAACGAAAGTTCTCTTTTTTATACGAAGCGACGAAAGGGGTGCGCCGTACACGTGATGGTAAGTGATACGCTTGCCCATAACAACGTGACGTCCTATTCTTACTACCCTGAGACTACAGGGCTGATGGTCTTGTTACCTAGACGGTTTCTGGCAACAGAGACCATAATCATTATGAACTACGTAGGAGCTATTATTGGCAGTTCGTCTAGGTTGGTCGCAACGCCTATTGTATCTGACAAACTATAGTTTGCAAACATTTCTGTGCTCCGGTTTGAAAGACGTATAGCTAGTGAAATTACTGTACAAATGACAGTTAATATAGTATGTCTCAAGGCGATGAGCATAATATGGTGCAGTGTATATTTTAACTAGAGCCCCGATGTTATAGGCAGGCGTATCTGTTTCCATCAAGTAAACTTCTTTGCCTACTGAATAAGTCCAGGCTATAGCTTCATTAGACTATATATTTTTTTATTAAATTAAGCGATGAGACGAGCTGGACGTTCACCGATGCTAAGTAAGCTCATAAGAACAAGGCGCTGGTTAGGATGATATGTACTGCACCACATTGTCCTCGTCGCCTAAGATATAAGATTGTTGAATCTCATTGCCCCAGTAGTAACATTAACTACAACGCCTTTAATCCGGAACACAGAAATATTTGCACACTACTGTCTGAGCTGCGGTGATACCCACCTAAACGGTCTTCGGCAACAGAAACCTACCACCAGTGACGTTCCTGAAGCTTCAATTAGCCAACTAAATAAAGTTCTAAATTCCAAACAAATTTGCCCACTATTGGCACTAAGATTGTTTACGCTTTTCCAATCATGAGCCGATAGACGTCCACTGTTGGACACAGGCCTCTTCCAAAAATTCCCACCTCGATCGGGTAAGGATTTATATAGAAAGATTTAGACCGTTTCCCACCCCGTTGGATCAATGCGGTTTGGTGGAATCCAGAGCCTCGTTTGTTGATTAGCAGGCTGCATCACGAGTAGGTCAGGTTGACCTGGATCCCGTTTTTTTTAAAGCTCCTTCCCCTAGTTATTTTAGCCTGGAGCCCCTTCTTTCTCTTATTTGTTTTCTCTTTATTTAGACATCATCAGATTTCTCCTATCCGGCCTGGAGTTCCCGTTAGTTGTTATGCGGGAGCCCTTACACCCCCTTATTAGAGCAATTACATTATCTACAGCGCTTTAGACCTAGACATATAACGCGGTAGATGTTGATCTAGACTTTTTCTTCTAGTTTGTATATTCAAACGTTTCATTTAAATTTACGCCACTGCATCGCCAATTACTAAATTGGCGTAAATTTAACAGTATTTACACCGTAACAGCTCGCTACGTATCACCGGATGCTGTTTCAATTAGTTATATTCACATGGCTGCGTTGTGTTTGTACCAATCACTACTATCTGATATATTATATATGATACGTTAGGTTTATTTGATATAACCTATATATGTTTGATATAACTCTTTGCGCGTGTCGAATTAAGGCGTCAAATCATCTGATAGTTTTTTTTTTTAAATCCTTTCTTTTATGTAGAAAGTTAAGGATGTTGATAACTAAACCTAGAGCCATATTAACATTGTTGTTTCGTTTTTTGTTCCTACTTTATTATCAACATTTTCTAAAATATATTCTATGTGATCATACTCTAAGTGTTAATTATTATTTCAATAATCTCTACTAACTTTTTAGAGTAATTATAAATTATTTTTTTTTTTTTTATTTGGCGAAGCTTCGAGATGAACGAGACGTTAGGCTGATCTTAAGAACATCTGCATCACACCGTGCTCGTCATTTTTGATATTAACTCTCGTTACCCAAGTATTTTCGTTAATTACATCGCTCTTCAAACCGAATCACAATAATGTTTGCACACTGATGGTCGACGGTAGAAATAGGAGCTGCTGTGGTACCTAGACGGTCCGGGAACAGAGACCAGTAAGCCTACATACCGCTTTAGTACTTAGTAATTCACAAATATTTTTCTATATTTCAATCATTTCTAAAGTATGCTTTTAAATCTACATATATGTACGTGACATATTCATAGATCTATCGCGAGATCAAAATTTGATGGAGTTATTGTTTCTGCCATTTAGATGTCAGCTATGAATGTAGTTTAAGAACTTCCTACTACAGTTACAGTTAAACTTCTTAATTGAGTAAATGCGGGTTGACGAAAACAAACCTACGAAAACTGTTCACCAAGCCTTTCGATGCACCCTCGATATTTTCCTCTACCGGAAGCTAAACCTCTTTGATGATGAGATGGTAATTGCTGGTATAAAATAATTCAATTCTTCATATTTCTAATCCTTTCATGTCCTCATAAACGGTGATCACTTAACTTTATTAATCGATCACTTAAAATATTACGTTATAAATCTAACAATGGCTATTAACCCCCTTGACTTTGATCTAGATCTATAGATCTTGTTTTAATATGAAACAATGTATAAGCTAATGTTATTTAAGTAAAATAAGTTGAGTTCCTTTTGAAAAATCATTTTATCTTTTTCGTTAATGCATTGATTGTTTTTCTGTTACTAAGAATTAGAAGTTAAGTTAAGAAAGTTAGATTGTGCAAAAAACCTTAAAGTTATAATAATATGAAAAATCTAAATTTCTTTATACTGATCATTTTAATTCAATGTCTGAATTTGTAAGAAACCATGTTTCAATTAGCACCTATAATTACAAATAATATAAACATACATTAGCAGTATAATGGCTGTTGGGTTCAACTAGTGCGAAATCAATCAAGAGGGTTGCATGTGGTCCCCGACCAATCAGCTATGGTTGTGGAGGCTGTATTATACAGTCATTGAAACGGGTTCATAAACCGTTAGAGAGACTGTTGCCAAAGGCGATACTGCGACTTTTTCAAACGGTGATGACGATCACGAGTTTTAGCAAGTACCAATCTCCACATAACACTGACTTTACCTCAGACAGCACGGCCTGAAGATTATCCCTCCCTCGTTAACGATAACTGCAAAACTATTATACAAATGGTTTCCTCATAAAACATTCATGTTATATATTTATTGGGTTATTTTAAAATATTTTATACCAATAACGTTTTACGATGACATACGTGAATGGCTCTAATAAAGCTTTGCTTTGATTTATAAGCAGCCCGGCGAGTTTTAATAACCTAATTACGGCGGGCCTTGTTCCAGAATAGTCGATGGTGAAAATAGTGGTTTTTAATGAACAAATATGGTTTGCTTGTTATTTACTGTCGCTCTCTTCCATATCCCTCATACACACGTAACTTCTTTTATTCCTGTAAACAATAGAAAAAGCTTTAATAGCCTTCAAATAATATATCATATATATACGTAGGGGTGCAAGGGGTCCTGCACAATAACACACGGGACCCAAGCCAACCTCATCTGCTCGTGGTGCAGTCTGGTAATCAACAAAGGGGGCTCTGGCTCCCACTTAACCCGTATCGGGATAGGGTGGTGGGATATGATTCAAATCCCCCATATGAATTCCTAGATACGACAGCCACTAGTAGCCAGCGATACCGTAGGCTTTGCTGACTGTATGTGGAGATCTTTGGGGGAGGCCTAAGTCCAGCAGTGGACATCTATCGGCTGATAATGGTAATATATATATACTACTATACATTTTACTGGTGGCAGATCTCTAATAATTTTTGTTTGTTATTACATGTTGAAACTTTGCGCATTTTCTGGTTGTATATATCATGAAATAAAAAATATCGTTTATTGATAAAAAGTGCGTTAATTACTTAAGTTAATTAATCAATTTGAAATTGGCGATCGACTCACAGGTCGCCAAACCTCTGAACAAACACATTTTCAAACTTTTGCTGCTTGAGATCTTGTGAAACAGACTGAGTGTTGCGAAAGTAAATTTCTGTTCCGAGATCGGAACTGTTGTCGAGCTGAAACTTTTCGTGAAGCCAAAGAAAAATAACTTATTTTCAATTAACTAAGTTTATCGAAGCGAATTTCGTTATAAACGGACTACAGTTTTGATCTGGCAACATTATTTAAATTCTGTTCAATACAAGTTTTTTAAGATTAATGTAGCAACCAGTATTGCCGGTTTGCGAAAACAAATTCAATGAAACCTTACTAGTCGTAGAATATGATTAATGTAGTTACAATTGTTTTAAACATCATATTATATATATTTGTTAGTATTTTAGTGATCGATAATCTTTTCAGGCTAATATATCAAAAAAAGATAGATTAGATAATAAAGAAAGCAAGCAATTTTATGTAATTTTCTTTGATATCTAAATCTTATTTATCCGTAACTTTATTCCATGTGTATTAACAATCCTTTGGAGGACATTTACCAATAAGAAAATTGCCTGTAATTTATTTTTACAAATAAAAAGATATCTGTCTATGATGATATAATATTATAAACCTATTTATCTCCATTCCGTTTTGTTCGCCGTAACACCCTCGCTACCCCTTTTGGAGAAGGAATTTCTTAAAATCCATTCATAGCTGACGTCTTAATGGCAGAAGCAATATCTATACCATATTACCTGCGATGAGACAATGAATCTCTAGATATCCTCTATATATATATAAATTATAATATCGCCATAACTTCGGTAAATAGATGATAAATGCATACAAATTGTGCATTCTTGCATCCATCGTAATTCGGCATTCAGAAATAAACAACGCTATAAATTTTCTCTATCACATTAAACTACTCTAATATTGAACTAGTAAAGTAATAACTTTAGATATATACCCTGTGGAGATGTTTACATGTTTACGTCGCTGTATATTGGTAAACTTTGTATATACTTTAGTGTCACACATTTATGAGTATCCGGTGATATATATATACCCGTAACCATTTCTCTTGTAACTTTGTGGTTTCAATTTCGATTGCAAACCCACGCTGTGTGCTGAGGTTTCGATACTAGTTTCTTTTTATCTATCGATCTGTCTTCATCATACCATTGCTGTGTACAATCTCATTGTCACAGGATATGAAATCAAATTGACGTCTAGTTTCAAATATAGTAGCCCTTTTATACATTAAATAACTGTAATTATATCTAAGTATCTAAAACTGGAACAAAATTTATTATAACAGTCCTTCACAGGATA
The DNA here is from genome assembly GCA_029286815.1 of Troides helena. Lineage (NCBI taxonomy): Eukaryota > Metazoa > Arthropoda > Insecta > Lepidoptera > Papilionidae > Troides > Troides helena. The sequence goes on along the minus strand of JAGSMV010000013.1, from coordinate 10,607,167 downwards.
ACTCTCTTGGTGTAATCTCATCGGATAAACTAGTAGTAAGTTCTCGTTATAACTTGACTTAAAACTTTCGCGGCTTTTGTACACGTTTAAACAAAAGTTTCGAATTATAATTGCGTCTACTGATTTAAAGGTATCATAAAATGTATGTATTGTTACGGAAAATAAAAAAAAAATTGTTTTGGATTTTTCATTTCATTCTTCAGCTTCTGCTGTAAAATACTTTTGAATCATATATTGCATAGGTCTCCGACGGGGACGGTACCGCCGCTGAGTTTATTATAGTTTAATTAGAGAAAGAGAGAGAGAGAGAGATGATTATTAATTTGTGATTATTAACATCTAATAGACTCAGCTCAAATAAACATATAACAATTGATATAATTAACTGTTATGCAAAAGGAGATATTGAAGTTTTTCTTTGCAGTAAAGTGGTTGTTTATAAAAAAATTGTTCAAAATAACACCTTAAATACACAGTCTTTTAACAGAGTTTCCTAATAACATATTTTTTATATTTTACTGTACAGTAATAAGTAATATAAAAATCTTGAGATAAATCTTTGCAAAACTCTACATTTCTTCCAAAGCTACATTATACCGCAAGGTCGACATTGGACTTGACCTCTTTTTAGAAATACAAACAATCCGTGAGACTCCAAGTGCGAGGTGAGCTACCGTTCGTATTCACGATTTATATATTACTTCCATGTTTCTGTATTTCTTATATAACAAATATCATTCAGCTATCTTCGGAATGTTACTGTCAATATCAAGAAACTCCATAATACTTTCACAAACATAAAATAAAACAAATTTCGTAAACAATTATGTTGATATACAGCCATGCTGTTATGGTACGAGAAAAACTTCATCATCATCATTTCAATCGATAGATTACTTAAAATACGGTAAAAAAAAACTTACCACAAACCAAACTTCTTAACATATGTGACCAGATCAAACCATGACCTAACATAGGTCTAATACAATAGATAATTATATACTCGTCTAACCCGGAACATTCCTCATCCATTAAAAATCAATTTAAATCCTTGGAATACTTTAAGGTTTTTGTTTTAATATGCCCTTGAAGCTTTAACAAAATTCTGGACTTTTTTATTACTTCCCGCTGGGTCTACATAACTTTTATAATTCATTACACAAGATACGTATTGATCAATAAAATATATATTATTTAGAACATTCCTCCGTGACTAAGTAGAAAAAACAACACAACATAACTAAATAAACAAAAAGACGGATATAATATCTTAACAACATACTCATCCAGTTATCGTTTAGGGTTGTGAAACAGAACAAAAAATAACATAAAGAGAATGTAAAAAATGATATAAAATGTATTCTACTAATAATAATATACCATTTATTCCTACAAGAAAAAGAAAGACATGAGAAAAAAAGTATCCATATAAAATACAAAAGGTTACAGTTTGATCACTACATTGTTCTATAACAGGAAACCACTCAGATAATATCTAACCTTTAAAGACTGCAATCCTGATTTTCAGTAGGGCGTAAATTTTTAAAAAAAGTGCTGTCACCCGAACCAGTTCCAAAACAATACAAACGTAATGCACACGAACATGATACTAAGTAGTATAGGTAGATATGCGAGTATATTTAATGAAAACGAGCAATAGACGATTCCACCGTTTGTTTAATTTGATCGCGAAGGGCTTTGAAACATTGAAATATATTTTCTTTAATACAATTACGTGATGAGATAGAAAATAGAGATAGATTTAAAATAATGTTGTTGAGTCTCGTTACTTCCATAATTTCACTAGCTACAGCGCTCTTCAAACCGAAACATAGTAATGTTTGCACATTACTATTTAGCGGCAAATAGACGCTGTGGTTGTACCTACTTAGACAGTCTCCGGAAATACACTTATAACCAGAAAAAATAATAAGAAATGTTTTGTGATACAGGAGAATGCGAATTTTGCGGCCACGTATTTAAGGTTCATTGTATGCGTTAAAACGTTGGTTGTGTGTTACAGCGCCTGTGAGAACATAGCTCGCTCGGCTCTGGCCGGTAGTATTGCTCTGGCGTTTCTGACAGGCGCACGTGTTGACGCAATGCGTAAACGTGGACTGTTTACGTCCATTCAATATAACAAAAACGTGCTAATTTCTTGAATTAAATTTAGAAATACGATAAAATATTCAAATTTATTAACAAAATTAAACCTTTCTAAAGGAGATTTATGTTAATATTAGACATAATGGTGCGAAATGTGAAAATTTCATCGCTCGCGAACGTTTGAAATAAATTATAAAGGCAGTGTTCGTACAACAAATTCATCAGGTAAGATGTTTTACGTTCAACTTATGTGGTTAATTAATATACGTTTTATATTCTATTAAAACTTTACATATTATGGGTTATATTAATATAAGATACAGTGGATATTAACATTGTTTATAGGGTCAAAACGCCAATTGTAATTGCATAGCGTTATAGCTATGCTTACCGAATATAATAGCAAAACATGATAATACACTCTTTTATATTAATACTAATAACTATATGATATAGTTTTTAGAGTCCTAGATTTATATTAAAGTATATTATAGATATTTCTGTTTTTTTCGTATTTATAACACAAGTGAAGGCCTCTAAGACGATAGAGCGTGCTCGCCCGGAATACTTCGGTTGTAATAATCTCTTATAAACTGTAATAAAACGATAATATAATCATTTCGTATGATTAATGCGTGACACCCTTAATGTTTTAAGATTACACACAGTATATTACACACAGACAGTATTAATATTTGAAACATGGTTACATTTGTAAAGGGTGACTACTGTGAATACTGCAATGTATACTGAACGTAAACCAGTCATTAGACAAATATAGGTTCTATAGTTCTTTTGGCAATGTCAACGACGCGTAAATTTTACAGAAGTGTGATCACTGGATATCATCCAATAATTTTCTTCTCTTTGTAAAATAGAAAAGTTATCTCGGTACCCGAGGTCACAGACAATTCAGCGTGAACTCGAAACCTCTTTTCGGGGTCGGAGATTCTTTTTATGGGCGCGACCTGTCGTTGGTAGGTGATATATACTACCATGCATCGGAGAATGTTAACCACGTTGTTTTATAACTGTTTGGAACTTCAGCATTTACAACTCTCAAAATTGGGTAATTTTCAGAAAATACGGTGCATTCGTAAAAGGTGCGATATAACAGATGGATTGATACTGACAGATAAATAGGATATATTAGTATAATCGGTTTTGATGGTCCTATAATTGTTAACGACAGTTTACCAAATGCCTTATACTGAGAATATCAGAGAAAAAAACTCAGAGAGGTTTGTCTTCTCGTGATTTGTATGCACAACAATTTTTTTAATGTATGTGTCTATATTAAAAAGACATCACAAGGTTACTGGCTGTGGTCATACAAAATTTAACAATGCCTTTTGTCTACAATTCATTCAACCTTTGATAGCGTGAGAAGTTATCTGTTTTACTTCACCGGGATCGATTTCGATGATATATGTGTGTAACCCATTGTTACGTATGCTCCTCGGATGTCAAATTACGTCAATACCTTTTGATTAGACTAGTTGAATCCCGCAGACGTTGTTCCAAGTCGTCTGCTCGAATTTAGTTCACTTTAAACGGTTGTAAGAGCTATCGTGTGACAATGATAACATTGAATGCGTTGTTTGAAAGGAGCTATCGAAATTTTCGTACATCGATGTGTTTACACAAGCATTTATACGAATGTCGGAGTAATGAACCTTTTCAAGGATTACTATTATTACTATTTATGTTCTGCGTAAGATACATGGCATCGCTTACAAATGATGAAAAAGATATGGAAATGGGAAAGACAGAGTATCAAGGGTGAAAGATGGACGAAAGTGAAATAGTGGTATATAGTACAACTGTAAAATAACACAAATAACACGAAGAAGAGATAGATCACATGGCAAAAGTCTAGAGCAGACTAGCTAGGAATAGAAGAGAAAGGAATCGTTTGGCTTTTACTGCTTTGGGCGGTTCTTACAAGTAACAGTTTTACAATACAATGATATTGAGTTTAAAAAATTAAAGTAAATTAAGATGACCATTGAATACATACATGTCTTTGCTTAACCGGCTTCGTGTAAGGACCGGATATGTTGAATTTCCAAATTTCCTACCCTTTATCTGTATTCCATATATATATAATTAAATGGGTTTCCTTTGTTTCCCAATAATATGAAAACTAGTGAATGTATCGACATGGGAACATGACTATTTGACACGGAATATTTTGTAGGTCGTTGTAGTTATTTTTTCATTTCGTTCTATTTATGCGGTTGCTCTCAAGAAATATTTCAGACATAAAGCCCGAAAAGCAGGCGGGGAACAACTAGTACATATATATATGTAAACCAGTTATTGACCACGATTCTTTTAGCTCGCTGATACCAGATCCGCGAGCCCTGAGTCCGAAGATGCGACTATAGCTGTCAATAAAACTTGCGCATCCAATCCAATTTATTTTGGGGTCTCATGTTAAGGGGGGAAACTTGCGTATACTTCATCTTAAAACAAAAAATATGATTCTACCTATTTTGAAGCGGAAGGGTAAAGCGTATTAAAAGCAGGCCATTCCTTTTTCTCTTAAAGATTTCAAGGCATTTCCGGACGTCAACATATCGACACACTATTCTAATACTTCAATCTTCGCGGAATCGCTGCTCTTTGATACGTTAAGTCAGAACATGTCTTTTTTTTAAGCAAGGAAACGAATTAGATGTTCTTTTGATGGTAACTGATACGCCCACCTATAACGTGACGCTAGTTAGGATGATATACACAGCACACATTTTCTGGTATGTCTCTGTTGCCGGAGACCGTCTAGGTAGATACCAGCGCAGCTTACTGTACTGTTACGCAGTACTGTGCAAATGTTACTGTATTCATAATTAAAGAGCGCTTTAGCTGAAAGGTGCAATTACTGGCGTAACGAAACTGAATATGGTGCAGTATATACTATCCTAAGTAGCTCCACGTTGTCATGGGCAGGCGTATAACTTACCATCGAGTGCAAGTCCCGCCCGTTTCGTCGCTTCGTATCTAATTTTTTTTGATGTTTTAGGACATAATATGTTAGACTCGTTACCCCAGTAATGTCCCTAGATAGAATACTCCTTAAATCAGAACATGGAACTGCGGTGACTATCGATAAATTTATCATATATCAAGGCTGTGTCCTGCAAAAGAGACCGACCACCTTCTTCTTTTTAAGGTGCTCCTCCGAATAGTGAAGATTGGAGGTCCGATCACTAGCAAATGCTATTATCACAATCTGTGTTATCATCCGCTCTAAGTTACCTCGGGGTTAATGAACTGTTACATAAGGTCTCATTATCCTTTGAATGTTCCATTATTACTTCAATTACCGCTAATAGCTGTTCGGAACCGGGCGGTGCGGGTGTATTTATGCGCGTGCGCAGTCGGATACAGTAGTTTACTGAAATTAGATAAATTTTGCCGGTATATTGTGTTAATTGGTGCTGTTTTACGTGTTAGTAGTGTATAAAAAAAACTAATAATTCGATGAGTGATGTCTATTATTACACTATAAGCGTTGAAAATGCTTACCGGTGCATTAATAGACATGCCGTCGTTGTTAAATATTTATACAGCACATGATAGTGAAGATCAAGTGCCAGTGAAGAGTACCAAGAGGTAAAGTTTAGTATAAAGTTCAAGTTTACTATTGAGATTGAAGGGTATCGTGTTCTACTTTGCCAACAGTATTATATCTAGTACTTATTGTACATATAATTACTTCGATATTATCCAGTACTTAGGTATTACAAGGAGCATTATATTACTATTGCGTATATCCACAATATTTCTTGCACCCCGGTGTTTACTGTCAAATAATGCTATAACAGTATTATGTACTCCTTTTTAGTGCCCTAATTGTGTACCGTAAGAATAGATAAATAAATATTAATAATTGAAAACATTTAGAGTGTGAAGAAAATATCCTTATAAGTTTTAAATATAATACTTACAATAGAGGATAGGATGTAGACGATATACATACCACACCAACAATTTCTAATCTACACCTTATTTCGCCTGTCTATTTGTCTAGATTGTATATAAATTAATACTTTTACACGAGAAATTATTAAAGTATATTAAGTAATATCATACCCCTAAAATCATAAATATCACTTTAAGAAATTATTCCATTTTCCTTTGTCAACAATTATGTAGTAATATAACAAAAAAATGTAGTGAGGTAGACATATAAACAAGTGTCGTATTCGGAATAGAATTTTAGTAAACGGGCAACACTCAAATTACTTATTAATTAATACACGAACAAAATGAGAGACCTTTCGCATAATGGCGGTCCATTTAACTAACAGTTAAATTTAGGCGCCGGTTATTCAAGTTTCAGGTTCATTGCTGTTGTTTAAATGAGCTTCACTGTTTGTTGTTATAGTTAATATCGTATGCATGAAATGTCAGTAAGTAAATCGCCAAAACTGGTTCTTGTCATTATCTCTAGGGTTGACAAGGGATAAAAACGTTTTGGTATTATAACTTTTTTCTACAATGGTCTACACTAATATAAATATTCATGTAGATAATATGAAGTATATAATGTACAAAAATATTCTTAATATACCTATGGGCTTGTGCTTGACTTCAATTTTCATGTCGTTAATTGACCACACAAGGTGAAATATGCACGTCCAGTATATTCCGGTCCTTATATATTGACAGCAGAATAACGGTGAAGCTATTACGGCGGTATTTACAGTACAGAGGTGGTAGTCAGAGAAAAACTCTATTCGAATCCAACTTTCGCTATATATTGTCAAGGAATGGAAGGAGGAACATCCGTGATCGCTCAAGGAAGCAGTTATTATTTTTTAAAGATCGGTCGCGCTGCAGATCATTTGGTAAGTCCTACGTTCAACTGTGAATATATGTACTAGCTGTTCTCCATCTGATATACTGACTTCAGTGTAAAAATAGACTTGAAATTTGTTAGAACTATTCCTTTAAAGCAACCACAGCCGAAAATGATTTTCTATAGCAACCACTTAAATAATACGAAATGAATTGTCCATCTAAATATACAGGAGATATCTAGAGATTCGTTGACTAATCACGAGAACTCCAAAACTATTAGATGTAAACACTTAAACTTTGTAGAGATATTGCTTTTGCCAATTAGAGGTCAGCTAAGAATGCATTGATTGGATTGGATAAGAATGCATTTGGCAAAATTCCTTATCCGTAAGGAGTTGCGGAGAAGTAACAGCCAGCTAAACGGGCGGGGAACTATTTAAGTATATCACCGAAAGGTGTAATGTAGTATATTAATAAATACAAGAACACACAGGAAATAATAAACATAATAACAAATTAAATGTCAATATAACAGTGAAGGCTGGAGTCTCCTGGCCAAGGCGTTATGAGACCTAAGAGGAGACTTTAAAACTAAGTACTTAAGTAACGTTAAATAAATTATCCACACTTAAATAACAATACTATCAGGATTAAGTTTTGAATGGTATACGTAGCACCACATGGCACTGGTCACCTTGAGATATAAGATGTTTTATCGTTATCCCAATCTCATCTACAAGCGCCCTTCAATCAGGAACACAGTAATGTTTGAACAGTACGGCAGTTTGTCGGCTACAATAGGCACTGCGGTGGTACCTGCCAGGACGGTCGCCAGCAACGGAGACCTACCACCAGTAAAACTTGACGGTGGAGATAAGGGAGGATGATATACACCACACCTCATTATACTCGCCTTGAGACATAAAAAGTTATCTTGTAGCTTAAATCTAATGTATTAAAGTTTGCATACTACTGTTTTACTTACTGTTTATCGGCAGATGTAGTAGCTACGAATGGACCTTTTTTTAGTATAGGGGGAACTCTTTGAAAGATACCCTGCTTCTGGGGGAAAGTCAGGTTTATGTGAGATTCTTACTCACTACAACTGCTTTGGTGGTATGCATCAATGCATTCGGAGAGGCACCCGTGCCCCTCTACACTTTGTGTTAATACGTCTCTGAGGAGGAGCCAAATTCTTCTAGGCACCATTGCTTAGCCATGCGCAGTCTCACGCAGGTTCGTTTGTTGAGGGATAAGGGCCCTCACCCTCGAGGCCCGCGAAACTCCTAGATCCTTTTATTCGCTTTCTACGACAGGCAGGGCTTACCTTAGTCCAATTCTTACTAGCCTGGGACTACAGGGCTGTGGCTGCGGTTGTGCCTACCTTGACAATTCCCAGCATGAAACCTACGACCAGGAAAGTGGTTTGAAAACAGTGTTATTAGAATTAAATTGTGTAATAGCTGTTGTCGTCGGATCCCCGGATATTGTTTCTTTTAGTATTATATTCCGGATGCCGTAAAATCCATTGTATTCTCCATCGCTAATATCCGGCTGTAAAGTTATTTAAACAACGTTTGTGTTTAACGACTCGTTACGCTTTATACTGACTGTACTGCAATATAGAATGCGACGCAGTAAATTTGAAAGCAATTTCAATTGCTAAAAATCCACTAAACATCTCTGAAGTTTCCTTGTGGCCACCGACATCATCATCATCAGCCGACAGACGTCCACTGCTGGACATAAGACTCCCCCAAAGATCTCCACATCGATCGATGCTACGCTGCCCGCATCTAGCTGCTTCCCGTGATCTTCACCAGATGTTCGGACCACCTAGTAGGGGCCTGCCAGCACTTGGTCAAGAACCTTACTGCCCCATCGACTGTCAGTCCTTCAAGCGATGTGTCCTTCCTATTGTTACTTGAGATAGCGATCTTTTTGACTATGTCGGTGACCTTAGTTCTCCTGCGAATCTCCTCATTTCTGATTGGATCACATAGGAAAACCCTGAACGTAGCCTTTTCTATTAATTTCAGTCCCACTTGAAGCTTTTTCACAAAGTTTACTGTACGCGTCCATGACTCGGTGCAATAGGTCACCAACATCAGCGCGGTGTAAACACTAGCATAGTAAAACGACTCAGAACCAACAGTTTTTTTTTACAAATTTTCATAAAGTTACTGCACTAGCTTATTTGAGATATCTCTTTTAAACATTTGACATCTTTACGCTGAATTTAAACTACCTGCTACTACATTCAGTTCATAATGAAGGTCCTCGAGATTTCTTATCGAAGCATCGATTGCTCTGCAATGGTTAGAATGTCCTATAAAGAAGAATACCTCTCCATGTCACTCCGTGTTTGCAATATTTCCCACGCTTGTTTCCTGTGTCAATGAGAGCCTCAGCCACCAAAACTAATGAATCCTAGGACCATATATTAGTATCCTATAATAGACAAAGCTTATTCTAACTCTAATCCATAACCATTACCATAACCCTAACCCATAACCAAATATTCCCTTCAGAAATTATTAAAAGCATTTAAAATTATTTTTTTAGCTTCGACTTTAAATTTCACGAGCTAGATCTAAGAGATCATAGTGTCTCGAAATGTGATCTAGAATCGTTGCACATAAAACTAAGGGATGGGTAGATAAAAGTATACGAGGGTGTCTTCCTTGCAGCTCCAGTAACCACAGCAATAAATCTGTGTTAATACCCACAAGTCGTTCGTCAGCTGATTTATGAATTAACTTCGTAATTTTTTGTTGGTGAACTTTTATTAAATAAACGCTAAGTAAATGTCTGTCATTAGTAGTATAACACACCCTCATTGGGACAACGTGGTGGGTGGGGCTAAGTACCAATTTACCTTCAATCGGTCCAGCACCAGGGTGTTATTCGGCTGATAAGGTAGAGAATAGATAGTGGTATAATTTCTAGTCGGTGGTAGGTCTCTGTTCTAATCGTCTAGGTTGGTACTTCTGCAGCTCCTATTTCTACCGAAAAACTGTAATATGCATACATTACAGTGTTACTGTTTAAAAGGCGCTGCAGCCAGTCCAACGAGGTTAATATCTGAAGGCGAGGAGTATAATGTGGTGCTTTGTATGTTATTCTATAAGAAATAATCATATTATTTACTGTGTGTGGTAGTGTGCAGACTCTCCTTCACCATCACAATGTTTTACATTTTGTAATATTCAACAGAGCGACGAGACTAGAAAGTCTTATAACTGATCATAAAGACCATATGCCTGCCTGAAAGAGATATAAATTAAACCCCATTGTGTTTACTGTTTTTAGAGACGTATATGACTAAGTTCCTTGATCTCAGTAAATTCACTGGCTAAAGTCCTTTTTAAATAGTTACGCAGTATTGTGTGGTAGTAGACGGTCACTATAGAAACATACCACCATCAGTGTTATGAGCACGATGTAATCACAACCGTGACTTCTACATGTTCGTCTAGTTTTAAAGCTATGAGAAGCACTTAACTCTTACAAAACTCTTCAGTAAGATGTTTTAACTGTTCTAAAGTAATCGGGTAAGAGGCGAGGGTATTTGTTTTAACACTTGTTTAGTTAACCCAAGTTACTTGAAGCTAACAATGGTTAAGGATGTTTTGTTAGGATCCTGATGAATTTTTTATTAACATCAACAACATCCGTTGTTGAGCTCCATATTCTCTACGGTTGTTTTGTTTTTGTTAATACGATTTCCATGTCACTTCTCATACGATGTTTTTACGTTTTATTGTCAATGGTACTCTTTCTCTGACGCTTCAAATCATTGTCCACATTTACCTTAATATCCAAATTGTTATATTTGTATACTAAACATAATATATTAATGCTACTTATTTATATAATATCACCATCATCAACCGTTAGACGTCTACAGCTGGACATGGGCCTCCCCCAAAGATTCCCGCCTCGATCGGGTATACATTTATATAGGGGAACTTGAGCGATTTCCTACCACGATAGCCCAAATGCAGGTTGGTGAGGTCAGAGCCTCGTTTGTTGATTAGCAGGGTGTATCACTAACAGGTGAAGTTGACTTGGATCCCGTGCGTTGTTGTACGGAAACCATTACAACCCCAGCGTTAACTTTTGTTAGCTTCAACTATTAAAAACCTATCCCTAGTTATCTTATGGTAACTATGTGTTACCGCCCACTTTGCTGGCCGTAACACCCCTGCAACCTCTTTTGGGGGTAATCTTTCGCGTAAACGTTTCCTAACTATCCTAGACTCGGCATAAGGAATATTCTTACCAAATTTCAAGTCTCCAGGCCTTGTGGATCGTGTGAGTCTCTACATAGAAGGGAACCTCTAATATATGTCAACCAGCTGTTCCTTGCTGGTTTTGCTTTGGGCATGGAGTTTTCGAAATCCATATTTAGCTGATCTCTAAATATTAGAAGCAATATCTGTACCAAATTTTGAATGTTTACGTCTAATAATTTCGAAGATCTCATGAAGAGTCAATAAATCTCTGGATATCTCCTATATATAATATATCGCAATTAGTTATCTCTATTTATGTTATATTATTTGATGACCTTAAACTTTATTGTCAAATCAATTTGACCTGCTTTTGTGAAAGTGGTATATCAAAATATTTTTCTCCTGATGACATCAGATAAAAATTTTGATGTTAGGTAATATATCCATAGCCCTGTAGTCTCGGGCTATTAAGAATAAGACTAACGTGTTCCCTACCTATCGTACAGAGCGACTAAAACGGTCCTCCGGTGCGTGGGCTTTGAGGGTAGTGGTACTCAGAGCTCAATAAGTGAGGCTTGGAAGGACGGCAAATGCATGGTGGTCTTGTATTTCCCGCAGCAAAGCGTGCGTGTTAGGGAGGGCTTTGCCCTTCCATGGGATATTTTAACCAGAGTGCAATGGGGCACCGGGGCATTCCGTACGAGATCCCGGAGCTTCTCCTAATGCAATGAGAAAGACCACAGAGGGAGTTTTAGTGGGTAGAAGCCCCACATAACCTTGTCTTTCCGTGAGAAGCAAGGTATCTTTTAAGAAGATTTCCCTCGCGATAAAAAAAGGTAATATATATAGCTTAGTATAAAATATGGTTTTAGTATAAAAATTTGTTAGCACGGCACAGTGCGGGACAGTAGATATATGTATATATGTTTCACCTATACCTTTCCATCCTGCTGAACATGCAGAGCATTTCAACATACCGTTACATTAAGCTCCCACTTTTATTTTCATTTGAAATTTGCATTCACAATGTATGCAAACTTTTATGTATTTCTGTATTGGAATGCAAAGGGGTAGCTTACTTATCTCATCCGTGTTAGGTTACTCCGTGACTCCATTAGCATATTTCTTTTTTAAAATGAAGAGATATTGTTAATTCATCTATAAGCTAGTAATTTTCTTTAGAACAATTCACATATATTACAATTGATCAACAAGCTGTAAGAGATGTAGTTTCTCGTACATCATTTACGAGATCTATACCAACCTCTACTGCTCGTGGTACACCCTGCTAATCAACAAACTAGGATCTGTCTCTAACCTGCATTAGGCTAGCGTGGTGGGAAATGGCCCAAATTTCGACGTTTAAACCCAACCTGATCGATGTAGAAATCCTTAGAGGAGGCAAATTTTCAGCAGTGGACATCTATCGGCTGATGATGATGATGAAACATGTGCTACGATCAGCTCACATGCGGACCGGCAGCACTGGATATAATATTTATAAGATGTTCTGTGTATTGTTTGTTGGAGCAGTTATGAAGTTTCTCTGTGACCAACATTTCTTTTATCTCTCAAGATGAGTTGAAGGAATAAGTATTGATCTTGTCTAACTACATCGGCAGGTTAGATATCTTCTTTGTCTCAACTTTCTGTAAAAGTTCGTGTTTCTGTTTCACCTGTCAAAGAACCTGGTTCATCTCCCTCTTTGACACTGTTCCATTTAAATCTTTACAATGCCTCCCTAATGAGTGATTCCAACAGTCGGCTCACATTCCTAAAATTCTGTAGAGAGGTAATATAGGGTGTTATAAATAAAAACACGATACAGCTGTAAAAATTGAGAATATAAAGAAGTGTGTGTTGTTTGATGGTTAAAGGACGGACATAGAATCGAGGAAGATAGGAGAAAGGAGGTTTGCGTAAAGAAAGGTATGATAGTAAGAGGAGAGAACGAAGAGAACGAAGAATAGGATAAGAAAATGATAAACAAATAAAGAGAGAAAAGAAAAATGTAAACAGGGCTGTAGCCGATTTTTTTAAAAAACCTCACAATGCGGAAAGTCGGTAACGACTAAATCCTTATATAACTGAGATAAGATAAAATTGGAAGTTGGCAAGAGGTTAAATAACGCTGTATATGGAAATTTAAAGCTTTGCTACGTTTAACTGAATTTTATCGATAATAAGATTCATTGAAGAAATTTTCAACTATTTAAAATCATTTCTCTATGTTTTTGTAGGAAGTTTTTTTTAAGGGCTTATGAAACCGTATCAAAACTATCCCAGTCTCTAACATTTTACATATAAAGTAAAATTCTTTTCAAGTAAATTTTATAAAGAAAAATCACAGATATACAAAGTTATAAATAATAGTTGATTATTAATATTATAATCGTTGTATTAATTTTGACAGACTGCGGCGGTCTTCTTTTGCACTTGGTCTTTATGATCATAATATAAAATTTACTATCTGTTCTCAGCTCACTCTGCTGGCTGTGATATGGAATTAGATTTGAAATTCGTCAGAAATATTCCCGCCCGGCGGCCACCCTCTTGCTCCCCCGGGTACCTCGTTATTAACATCCTTGCAACTCCCATTGAGGAAGTAATTTTGTAAAAACCATTCGTAGCTGACCTCTAAATAGCTGAAAAATTATGTAGAATTATATTGTATTAAAGCATACAAAGGGATACTAGGAATCGAACAGGCAGATATGCTTGCAAAAGAAGCTGTTACAAATATCAAAACACAACCACACTATGATAAATGTCCCATATCATTCATCAAGGGAGAAATTGCAAAACACTAAGCACGACTAAGATCTTTCCACATATATATACATGTATATAACGTCTCGTTCCCAGCGGGGTAGGCAGAGACCACCTCTCTCCACCTGCTACGTTCCTGGCACACCTCTCTCGCTTCCTCCACTTTCATAAGCGTCTTCATGCATGCTCGCCGGTTGCGTGTGCTTTTGATCCGGCCTTTCAAGATCTTTTAAGATCTTTCCACATGCTATTAAAGCATATTCTATAATACGAAAAATAAAATTAGATCCTCTGCTTATACAAATACTGACAGGACACGGCGGGAACCCGCCGTCTGTGATAAAACCAAGGAAAAAAGCAGTATACACTTAATAGTATGGTGCCCAATATAGCAAAACGGAATCAGTTAGAAATAGAACTTGGAATGAAAATAGAAACTAATTATTTAAATAATTTAATAGCGTACAAAGACTGTAGAAACAAAATTATAAACGTTTGCAAATATGTAACAAAACCTGTAATAGAATGAAATAGAAGCAAAAAATAGTAGTACTGAATTGATTGATAAAAATAATGTAAATAGATACAATAAACATAAGCACAATAGAAATATCAGCAGTAGTAACTATACTAATTGTATAGAAAGAAAATTGTAAACAAGGTCTCCGAATAACTACAATATCGGAGGAAAACGAGACGAGCGTTCACTTGGTGGTAAGTGATACGCCCGCTCATAACAACGTGTCTCTAGTTAAGATGGTATGTACTGCACCACATTGCGCTCGTCGCCTGACATATAAGATGTTGTCTCGTTACCACAGTAATTACACGAGCTACAGCGCTCTTCAAACCGGAACACAGTTATGTTTGCACACTAATGCTTGGCGGCAGACTTACCACCAGTAAAATGATTATTTTATCTTATCTTATCTTTTTCTCCGAAAATTTCTTCTTTTAATATTGACTGAGGATTTAAGGACTAAGTCCGACGTTTGTAAATATTTTAAAGCAACAAATGTTAATGAATATTTATATTATATGTTATATTTAACATTTACATATATTATATATATGTAAATTATTTAAGTGATTGATAAATTGCTGATTTATACCGATTTTTCTGTTTTAATTATGTTAATTTGTTTTAATGTATTACTGCGGGCGCCTGTAATATATTCATCGCAATCAATGCTTAGCCCGGTAAATTTGCTCTTATATTATTGTAGGCACTAGTATATTCGAAGGCATAAAATGTTCGTTGTTAATAAATTAACCATTCCATATCAGTTACAATAAACAATAGTTGCTTTGCTAAAACCATTTTCTTTAATTTATTTTGGACCTATAGTTAGTACTATTCAATAATGATTACACAAACGAGACTTCACTTAAGTAATCAAGCTGTTTTTAGGCAGTTGCAATATTTGAGGAATCATTGCTAAGCTTAGTGTATGGAATAGGTTTCTTTTTAGAATGTGCCATAGAAGAAATACTATTTATTTCTGCTCTGCATATTGCCTGATATATTGATAATAAATGAACAAAGCATTACAATATTACTAATATAGAAATAAGCCATACTGTCACTTACGGTGATCAACTTATATACAGATATATGATTAGAATTAAACTATAAAAAAAAATAAACAGCTTCCTAAATATTTCAAATTCAGCTACACTCTCCTAGGTTTGATGGTTCTAACAGATAAAGGAAAGCTGTTCTTGAAACAGGTCAATTTTCTCGCTACAATAAATTAGTATAATATATAGAGAGCCTTATCATTGTTATTTACGTCTTTACGCCTCTTTAGGCATATTAAGTTATTGTGACGCTGAATGTTTGGACCGTTTACTACCTTTGTCTAAGTTAAGAGATCAAGATGAAGCTGAGCCTTGAAAACAAAGCGCTGAGAGATAATACTGTTAAGACAAATTGGATTATTGCAGAAAGAAACTGAACAAGCCACCTGTAATAATTATTAATTTATTTATCAACATAAACATAAAGTAAGAACGTTAACTTATTTTCTCATTATGGTATATATATTATTTGATGAGTCCATAATTAAATACGATATAATTACAATAACGATTTTTGTTCCAATTTTTTTTTTGGGTGATTACAAACTTTATGAGCTACGAGTTAGTCCCTGGGTTACTAACTGGTCCCGTTACAAACTCTCTTTAGTGGAAGGATTTTGTAAGATCTATTCTCAGCTGATCTCCAAACGGCAGTAGCAATATCTCTACCAAATTTTGACTGTTTACGTCTAATAGTTTCGGAGATATCTCCTATATATGATATAGATAAAAAATACATAAAGCATTTACCTGAAAATATTCTTTTTAGTACTTTCTTTTCATAAAAAACTTAAGAAAATACAAACATACATCTTAGCATTGGTTACATATACATTAAAAAGAAATCCTTAAATTTTTAGTTAAGAGGTGGTCCCAATATTTAATTTTTTTGTGTGAAATTTCAATAAATTATTTATTTAGCTACTATTTCTTTATTTGGTTCTTATATGTTTTTGTGATCTTTGGATAAACTCGAAATTGCTTCTGCAGGGAAAGTGATTCAGTGGCGAATTTATATGAAATCACTTTCCTCGTGGCTTGACGTTATTTTCTCAAACAGATGCTGGTTGTAGACTGTTCGCTGAGTGATCTTAGGTACACTCGGGCGAATGGAACGACGGATAAACATATTATTTTAGCACAAGCGCAAAACGACACGTACATTTGTATCATAGCGGCGCAAAAGTTTTTTTTTCCGTAATAGATGGCGCTGCTCGCTTCGAAAAAGTCCTTTAGGTTCAAAATAAAGTTGTCTACTTAAAAAACTGATTCTTTACTAAATTATGTTGTATGCTTTGATGGTTCGGCCATGTCGAAAGAATGGATGAAAGAAGATTAACGAAAGAAATATACAAGGTAAGAATGATTGGAAAAATTGGTGCACGCCGACCTAGGCGGACATGTTCCGATCAAAGCGGAGATGTCCTAAAGAAAGGCCGGATCAAAAGCACTCGCAACAGACGAGCGTGCATGCAGACGCTCATGAAAGTGGAGGAAGCGAGAGAGGTGTGCCAGGATCGTAGCAGGTGGAGAGAGGTGGTCTCTGCCTACCCCGCTGGGAACGAGGCGTGATATGTATGTAAATTATGTTGTCTTGTATGTAGAAAAAGAACGTATTTTATTACTGAAAATTATTACTTTACTGTTTTGTTAAGGAACATCTTCAGTTTCTTATTTGCTGTCATATCTTTATAAAGCTACCATAACACTTGTTCACCTGTCGACCCTTGGCGTGACCTTGCTGCGCTCGCCGCAGCGCGTCATGGCTATACGGGTCGTACGAGGTTACTGTACCATCTCCTTCGAGGCGGCGTGCGTCCTCGCCGGGACGCCGCCGTGGGAACTCGAAGCGGAGTCGCTGGCGCGCCTCTACTGGCGGCAGAACAGGGCCCTCGAGTGGGAGGGTTCGCTTCCGTCGTCAGACGAGGTGGACAGGTGGCGCCGAAAGGCGCGTCGAGAGGTGCTGCGGAGATGGGAGCGGCGACCCGAACCGTCGTACGGTCGCCTCACCGTCCGGTCGGTCATCGGTCTATGGCTGGACCGGGACTTCGGAGTCCTCAGTTTCTGCCTGGTGCAGGTACTCACGGAGCGCGATTGCTTCGGGAGCTATCTGCACCTGCGGAACTGTACAAGTAGGACGGACGAGGCGTGCGACGAGTGTGGCCACCTGGTGGACACATCGTCCTACACCTTGGCCGATTGCCCGCGATGGGGGATGGGGGGACAGGGCCGCGCTCGTAGCGGCGATAGGGAGTGACCTCTCGCTACCGTCCGTGGTCCGGACCATGGTCAGTAGCGAGGTGTGATGGAATGCGGTATCCCGATTCTGCGACTCTGTTATGACGCAGAAGCGGGAGACCGAACGTATCCGAGAGCGGGCGCCAAGGAGACAGGACGCCGTCGGAGCGCGATGACAGCTCCCTGCCGCAAGGCGGGGCCGAGCACACGACCGCCGAATGGCTCCTCGGCAGGATCCTGGCGCCGCGATTGACTAGGGCCGTCGGGCCGGCGCCCCCCTTGGAGATGGTTCCTGGGGTGCATATAGTGTCTCTCATATTCCGACGCGTCGCCACGTAGGGATTTTTAACGGGAGGGGTGCTTGACACCCCTCCCCGAGGTGGGCCCGGTCATTCGGGCGCTGTTCGGGGGGTCGCGGAGGAACTGAAATACTTTATCCCGCGACCCCACGAGCACATGGATAAGAGTGGAATACCGTGTGAAGCTTTTTAGTCGGTTGGAGCCCGACACTACCACCGACGCCGGCCCAATTTAGCGACGGAGTGTGCGTTCCGTTAGCATTTTGTTATTTTTTTTTAATTATTATATCCAATTATCCCTTATATTATTATTCAGGGATTTACATTATCTTATTATTTACAAAATTTTTACACAAGATTTACATTTATAACATCTACACTATTATAGGCTATATACACTTTTTCTAACAGACCGATATTTTTTTTTTTTATACATTATATCTATACTTATGCTATCTAATTATATAGTATTCACAAAATACACAGAATATTATTGTGCACATGTGCATAAAGTGACATTTACTTATCCTTATTTCTATTATTTACTATCTTACATATATTTATTCAATAATTATAAACTTTCTTATAAATCATTAATTTTTTACTATTTCCGGCAGACCGGCTGTATCTATTATTAAGCCTGTCTCCTGCTCAAAGTCATACCTCAGGCATCTATGTATAGGACACTCCGTCAGCAAATGAAGAACCGTCTCTTCCACGGCGTTATTGCATTTGCACCACGGGGTCTGCCGACACTTGAATTAGCATTTTGTTACACACGTTAATAAAAAAAAAAACCATAACACTTGTTATTAACGACATGTTTTCACTCTTTATTTTCCATTCATAACGCGTTCCCCAAGCAGAATATTCATCATCATGCGACTCTTAGTACATACTACTCTGAAATGTCTTAATGGATGTCATCTATCAAATCTTAAGTACTGCAAGCTTGTTTTTAGATTACTTTTTCTTTACTATTTAATTTCTATATTTTCAAAAAAAAAACGAGGTGTAAGGGGTCCCGCACAACCACTCACGCGATTCAGGCCAACCTCACCTGCTCGTGGTGCACCCTGCTAATCAACAAACGAGGCTCTGGTTACCCGTTAAACCGCATTGGGTCAGCGGGGTGCGAATTGGTCCAATTCCGCCGTATGAACTCCTACAAACGTGGCGACCTTTGAGGGAGGCCTATGTCTAGCAGTGCATATTTATCGGCTGATGATGATAATGATTATCAAAGGTGGTAAGGACAATGAATGGATAATTGTTGTTTACTCATAAACCATTATGATAGTAACGAAATGGGATCTTTTAAATTGTGACTGAATTGACAATCTGAATAATTTGGAGTTGAACACATGGTATGATCAGTACCTGGCACGGGTACCATAGTAATGGCAACCCATTCTAAATATTTACAGTTTTAGTAATAATACTAAAATGACCCGGGATCTCTTTTATAAGAGCATAGCGCATCAGTGCCCGTCTACACTTTGTGTTAACACGTCTCTGAGGAGGGGCCTAACCTTCCTAGGCACCATCGCTGAGCCAAACGCTGTCCCACGCAGGTTCGCTTGTTCGATCAGGGCCCTCACAATCAAGGCCCACAAAACTCCTAAACCGTTTTAGTCGCTTCTACGCCAGGCAGGGCTTCATCATTATTATCAGCCGACAGACGTCCTCTGCTGGACATAGGCCTCCCCCAAAGATCTCCACACCGATCGATCGATCCTGCGCTACCCGCATCCTGCTGCTTCCCACAACTTTTACCAAATCAGGGCAGGGCTTACCTTAGTCCTATTCATACTAGCTCGAGAGCACAGGGCTAGGGCAACAGAGACCTACCACCAGTGCAGACTTTCACTATACGGAATAAAAACTTCAACGGAAAGTGCTATAAATGTTGTCTCCTTTATGTAGGATGAAATGTTTAGATGGAGTCAATGCTCATCTACTTTCCTATACATACCATAAGGAGAAGTCAAGTTCTTTCACAATTTTTATGAGTATATATTAGTGAAACCAGTTCTACAGGATTTTTTCTATGTGACTGCATTTTTGTGGTACAGGATGACTCCGTTCTCCCTTAAGGGCGACGGGTCTTCGCCACAATGCACCACGCCGTCTGAAAGGAACGGACAGCGTCTCGTCTCTGTGAAGGTCGGTTGCCTTCACATCAATCCTACATCTAAGTGAGTATTTATTACTTACAAGCATATTAAGTAAGTCACTAAGTTCAACAATAAAGTAATAATAAAAGGTTCATGGTCATTACCAGCTGACAGACGTCCACTGCTGGACGTAGGTCTTCCCCAAAGATCTCCTCATTTTGTTGGAGTTCATTGAAAATAATTGTGCTGTAACCCACCTCCCTGCCCCTGCACCGATTGGTGGGTGGTCAGAGCCTCGTCTGTTATTCAGCAGGGTGCACCGAGTGCAGGTGAGGGCGACTTAGGCTCCGTAAGATGTTGGGCGGAACCCTTTTCACCCGTTAATAATAAAACGTTATTAAGTACTAACTGATGTGTCGTCTGATGATGATGATGAAGTACTAACTAATAAAATCTTTCACTTGTGGTAGGTCTCTGTTGCTGGTGACAATTCAAGTACCACCGCAGCTACTATTTCTGCTGACAAACAGTAGTGTATAACCATCAATGTGTTTCAATTCCAAGGGCGTTGCAGCTAGGGAAATTACTATGATAACTAGGATTCATATCTTAGAGCGACCATAACAATGTGTTGTAGTGTACACTAACTTAACAAGAGTCATATGTTTGAAGTCAGGTCTATCAGCTATCATCAAGTGAAGCCTTACTGTTCATCAATTGTTCTATGTATAGACATGGCCGTCGGAAGTTTCTCATACAATTGCTGGCGCTTTGCTTCATCCCTCACGCTGCGCTCATACTGCAGAACTGCACCACCATGGCTCAGCTGTCGAAGACCCTGGACGCATCTATATATTTAGACACGGAGGTATGGGTCATCATTTATATAATTTTGTTTAAATTATTCTTTCTTAAAAGCTCCAAATACTAATGCCAAACAGTCGTGCATAAAAATTGAGGATTTAAGGTGTTTCATGGTGACCGTATTATTATGGAAGAGTATCTCTCGTCATCTTTGTTATAATATCATTAATTTAGTAAATGATGTATATATATACATTTTAATATGAATATGGAGTAGAAAAAGTCTAAAGTTTTCTGTATATATACTTTATTGTTCAATGTTATATACACAATACTCTTTAAGGGGCTTTACTAAATTTTTATCTATTTCCTTTGGGAGGTAATTCAGTCAGTAGTATCCTTAACCATAATTATAAAAGATCGGTTGAACCGTTTACATAGACATAGCTATTTTCCAATTCATCACTGTTTGATTTTATTATATTTCGTCAGGTACAGACAAATCTGGCTATAGGAGATACAGTTACGTCTTTCCAAGCTGAACGTCTGGTCCTCACCAGGGCGATGCTTTTAGCGCAGTCTTCCGAAGAAAGCAGGTAAACAAACATTTATACGTACATTACATTACAAATTTATATAAATTTGTGTATACATATAAGTTTATTTAAATTTCTTATCGTTGTTGTCTCAACGTAGCTTAAGAAGTAGATAGGACCTTGATGAAAAGTTACGCACTATTCAAGTTTATATTGCGGGTGTTGGTCAATTGAAGAAAAGATGAGATTTCTTAATCTCATCGCCTAATTTCAGCTTAAAGAAGCTACCTCATAATTATGGTAATATAACAGTTTATTTGAGAAAGTATATATCTTTTTATAAACTACAAACAGACGCACCATAAGTTCACTGAAATAAAATTAGTTTTGTATCGATTCATAAAATTTCATACCAAACTCGATGTATACTTTTCGTTAGTAACAATACTCTTCAGACGAGAACATAGTAATGCTTGCACACTACATTTTGGCTGCAGAAATAAATGTGATACTACTAACTAGACAGTCTGGCAATAGAGACATGCCTCTGAAGCTTGGATGAGGGTTGGCATTCTCTGAGCTTGCTTGGCTACAACTCCCATATTGCAAAACAATGGTTTTTCATAGTAGAACATATGAGAGACTGAACGTTCTAGACGCGCACGCGATTTATTGTCATCGTCAGCCCGTTTGTCACTTATGATTGTGTGGAATGACGTCGTCAGCCCATTATAGATAATAATACAACAGATTAATAATAGGGGACCGGAAAGTAATGTCGTTTCTGCGCATGCCAATACTTGATTGTCATTTGTCAGCTCATTGTTTTGTTCAGAGGCGTACCAAAGACATTGTGAGGTTATAGTGATTTCTTTACTTATAGACAATTGAATTACAATTTTTTTGTAATTTTGGGTAAAATGGCCAGCCAAATACCAGAAGAGGTACACATCCGGCATTGCATGCTCTTTGAGTTTCGCAAGGGAAATAACGCAACAGTTGCTACCAAAATATTTGCGATGTTTATCCAAATGCACTGGACATTCGTAAATGCCAAAGGTGGTTTTCCAAGTTCAAATCGGGTAATTTTGATCTTTCCGACTCGTATCGATCAGGAAGACCATCAGCGTTAGACAACGACGTGTTAAGGGCGGAAGTGGAAGCAAATCCGTGTCAGACGATCGAGGAATTGTCAAACAGTCTCAACAAACCTTGGTCCACCATCCAAGAACATTTGAAGCAGATTGGAAAAGTAAGCAGAGCAGGTGTTTGGGTCCCGCATAATCTGTCCGAACAGAATAAGGCTAACCGATCAATCACATGCAACTTATTGCTTCAACGACACAACACAGAAGCGTTTTTGATCGCTTGATCACAGGAGATGAGAAATGGGTCCTGTATGATAACCCAAAACGCAAAAGGCAGTGGCTCTCTCCAAATGAAATCCCTCGGAGTACCGCTAAGCCAGGTTTACACCCCAAAAAGCGCTTTTGTGTGTTTGGTGGAGTATTCGCGGCATTGTTCATTTTGAATTACTGAAACCTGGAGAAACTGTTACTGCAGACCTCTACAGCGAACAATTGCAGCGAGTCAATCAATCTTTAATTGAAAAGTGGCCAGCGATTGTCAACCGAAAAGGCGTCATTCTCCAACATGACAATGCAAGACCGCACTGCGCAAGGCGAACTCTAGAAAAATTAATGAATTGGGGTGGGAGGTGCTGCCTCATCCACCATATTCGCCCGATGTTGCACCATCGGATTTCCACTTATTCCGAGCGCTGCAACACTTTTAAGTGGCAAAACATTTGCAAATTTGGATGATATCCAAAATGCCATCTCTAGATATTTTGCCGAAAAACCAATTAATTTTTATCGATCAGGGATTGAAAATTTACTCACTAGATGGCAAAGGTTATTGACAATGATGGGGAATACATCATTGATTAAAAATAAAGACTCGTTAAAATGTATGTGTTTGTATTTAGCGTAAGAAAACGACATTACTTTCCGGTCCCCTAATAGAATATATTTCTTATTACCTTAAAGCCTAAGCTAAGCCTCCAACCCAAACTGTTTAAATATGAAATCGCCAAAGTAAGAAGTAGTAACATTTAAATAAGCATTGTAGTATTTCTGTTAAATCTAGCTCCAATAGTTATGGAGTGTACTTCGTCTTATCTCTTTGCAACTAATGAATATCGGATAAGTATTCATGTTATACGTCTGAAGAATGTTGTCTGTGACATATCTGATCACCAATTCATGATATCTAGTGTAACTAATCATTCGTAAAGAATGAATAAGCACCGCTTAAATCTGGTGAGCAATGGAAATGAAAAATGGCCCCGTGCGGTCGTCATACATGACTTTGTATATTAAATGGCGCTGTTAATTAGATCTTCGGTTGCTGTGAATCATCCAGGCATCATCTTGACTATTTAGATTATAACCTGAAAAGTTCATGACTACTCCCGTGACTCATTTTCTGAGGCAAGTGACAGTAGTACCATCGTTTCTCTTACTGGAGAACTGAGACTTTGACTTTTTTTATCATTTGACTGATCAAGTTTAATTAACTGTTGAAGATATAAGCTAAAGACTAGAAAGATATGAAGAATGCAATCACACGTGTACTGGTGGCAGAACTCCTACCACAATCTGGGTATGTAACGAGCATTCACCTAGTAGTAATAACTTCGTCAGCTAAGAACTATGTGAAAAGAATTACTATTGTATATGTAAGTAGCTCCTCATTCATGAGTCTTGCAGTTGAAGTCCCTCCATCGACTTCAATGGATATGATGGTCTTCAAGTACGTACATAGTAATTTTCTTCTTATCCTGAACCTGGAATAGCCGGCAAGAAAGACCAGAACTTTTATTATTACTATTTACAATGTTTGACTTCATTACCACTGCTCAACGGAGACCAATACAGTATTCGCCACGAATTGTGGTGGTAGGTCTCTGTTACCGGAGACCGTCTAGATAACTACCACCGCAGCTTTTGTTTCTTTCTTTAAATAGTACTATATGTACTCGTATATTTCTGTGTTCTGGTTTGAAGGGTGTTGTAGCTAGTGAAATTATTACGGTAACGAAATAATATCCTACGTCTCAAGGTGACAACTACAATATAGCTGAGTACATCATCTTCACTAGCGCCTCATTGTTTCAGTGGTCACTTTTAATGATTAAAAAAAAACACTAACACCTCTTCGCTGGCTGTAGGCTTTGTCGCAGAAGGGTTATTGTGAAACCTGTGTATACTTATTATTAATCATTATTTTTGCCATACAACACCATCTTTATATTGTGACCTGTAAATATTCTGGATTCAGTTGGAAATTACTGGAGTAACTATAGATAACTTCTCTATAGGATGCCTAGGAGTATCGAGCGCGATATGCTTATATGAACTTCCTGTCACATGTGATGGTAGGTTAATCACTTAGTATTAAGATGTTCTGCTCACCTCATCACTGTGTTGTATAAAAGCCTTCACACGTAAGATATTAATCTCGTTTATTCAATAATTTCATAAGCTACAGCATCCACCATTGGCCGGTGTGGTACTTGGAGAGGCTATTGGTTTACTTTTGAGGTGATTCGTCATCAAAGGTCAGTCTTCAAGCGTGATCTTTACATTTAGGAGCTTCTGTATGTAATCATATAGCAGTGTAATATATGCTGTTGGTTTATTTTTGAGGTAAGTCCTCATTTATTCGCGTCGGACCATGTCCATATGAGAGATACATCGTCGAGTAATGAATAAATATTTAAAAGAAACCTAAAAACAAACAACCAAAGGCTCTTTCAATTAAATGTTAGGATTCGGTAATTAAAATTCTCTACAAGTATTTATGTTTTTAATGTTTATGTATGAGTTATCTATCTATAGATATAAGAGACTTAAATCTATGCAGAGATACGTATACTATATCTACTACCATTTGCGGTAGTGGATATTTACTTGTTGAATACATCAGCGTTACAAATTAATACAAAAAAAAAAACTAAAAACAGTCCTCTCAGTAAAATTGTGTTAAACTAAATCATACTTCTTTGTTGTTTTTATTAGTCCCTCTGTCATCCAACGTCTTTCCTCATTTTATTTGTATTGACTTTTATTTAACTTCAATGGTATTTACATTCTATTGCTGTATTACCTGTTCCTGTGCCTTCCAAAAATCTGGAAATAAAGTAAGGCATATATACTGAAAATTTGCTAAGAATATTACTTTTGACGAGTCTTTCTCTAAACGAGGTTGCAGGGGTGTTACGGTCTGCAAAACGAGTTAGGAACAGCTATTAGGTGTTTATAAATCAATATCATTATTTCTATTATTCTTATAAAGCCCAGTTTTACCTGTACATCGATATAAAACGCATGTTTTACGTTAAGAATACTAAAATAACGCAAAGACGTAAAATACAGTGGGTGTAACGCTCAGATAGGTTTTTACCCGATTGCATCGTGAATCTAAAGGTGATAAAATAAGAAATTAACATTAGTAGAAGGGCACATCACTGCTGACTCAGAGTAGAAAATGCAGAAGATTCACCCACATCCTGTATTTCTTAAATTACCTAAATAAATAACATAATAGTTTTATCAAAAACATTTTTAACAGAGTTTCTATCCGAAATATATACAGATATCAAGAGCTTCATTGACTCATCACGAGATCTTTGAAACTATTGGATATAAACACTCAAAATTTGGTAGAGATAGTGCTAAGTCCGCTACGAATGGATTTTACAAAATTACTTCCTCAAAGGAAGTTGCAGGGTTGTTAATAATGATCCCGAGGAGCTCCTCGGGATCATTATTAACAACCCTTAGGCTTAGGGTAGCGGCAGAAATCTAATTCTATATAACACCTAGAAAATCGTTTGTGGTACAGCTGTAGATATATATAGAATATTCTCTGTCCGTGTTTTTCTCAGCTTTTTAAAATGGCGGCAAAACAGGGGATACTAATGAAACGACAATAGCCATCCCTCCGATCCTCACCAATAGGTTGTGTTCGTTACTTTAAAGCAATAGGCAAGGAATCTCGGTACCCGTTTTTTAAGGCAGGGTCACGGGAACGCTTTCGCACACATCCGCGACCCCGTCGGCGCTGGCCGCTCAACGCAGCCTTACCCTGGGAGGGAGGGATTAACCCTCCTTTTCCACCTCTGTAAGGGCACGCCGGAACACAGCGCGCCTCCTTCTCGGCCTCTTGCAGTCGCGCGGGGAACGGATTCCTCCGAACCCGCCACCAAGATGAGACCCAAGAGAGAACGCTCTACCAACTTCCTGCGGCGGATCCGATGTTGGGTCCGCCGCCACCCGTCATACGGCTATGGAGGACAGGAAGAGAGGCGGAACTCAATACCGACACTACTCTACCCGCATCAGCGGTGCGACACCGCCTAGAGCGTGCGGCCTTCACATTCCGAATATCGCGGGTTCGAATCTCGTCATGTACCGATGACTTTAATAATAAGTTGGGGAAAAAGAAATCCATTATTTTTATATGAACTTCAGGACTTTATTTAACATGCTTCGGATTGTCCGATTTGGGTCAAATATGCACCGTTTTGTTCTATGATTTGTTGCCATTTTAAAGGTAACTTCATAATGCCTCTCTCGTAGAAGTGCTGGTCTCTATTTGCAAAAAACTCTAGTAGCCGATTTTCACAATCTTCCCTAGATGCCAATTTTTATCACTAAAGAAATTTTGTAATGCAAGAAAAGATGGTAATAGCTTGGTGCCAAGTCCGGACTGTATAGCGGATGCATTAAAACTTCCCAACCAAGCTCCCGAAGTTTCTGGCGAGTCACTGTAGACGTGTGTGGCCTAGCGTTGTTCTGGTGGAACACGACACCTCTCCTGTTGGCCAATTCTGGCCGTTTCTGGTCAGTTGCTATCTTCAAACGGTCCAGTTGTTGACAGTAGAGATCAGAATTTAGTGCTTGGCCATATGGAAACAACTCATAATAAATAATCCCCTTCCAGTCCCTCCAAATGCACAGCAGAACCTTCCTGGCCGTTAGTCCTGGTTTGGCCACCGTTTGAGGTGCTTCTCCGCTCTTTGACCATGATCGTTTTCGCACAGGGTTATCGTATGTGATCCATTTCTCATCTCCAGTCACCATCCGTTTAAGAAATGGGTCTATCTCATTCCGTTTGGCCAAGGCTTCGCAGATGGAAATTCGATCCATCATGTTTTTTCTGTTAATTGGTGTGGCACCCAAACATCGAGCTTCTTTTAAATCCAGCTTTGTGTAAATGGTTTAAAACCTTTTGTGGTCCATTTTAGCTCCTGGGCGATGTTACGACTGCTAACATGCCGGTCAACTTCGATCATTTCTCCGATTTTATCGACATTTTCGGCGACCGGTCTACCTGTGCGAGGTGCATCTTTAACATCAAAATTCCTGAACGGAATCTACGTAACCAAAATTGCACATAATTGGCTGTTACAGTATCGGGTCCATAAACACCATTCACAATTTTAGCCGCCTGGCTTGCATTTATGCCTTTGTCAAAGAAAAACTGTAAAATGTACCGAATATTCTCTTTGTTCACTTCCATTTTTAACACCCTGTAACTCACAATTGAATGCACCAAACAAAAAACAGCAAAAGAATTTTTTTACTGCGAAATGTCACCTTTCCAACGAGCATAAATCTGAAACTGATTGATCGATACTTTACGAGAAATTTATCACTACGGCCATCTACCAAAAAAATAATGGATTTCTTTTTCCCCAACCTAATATTTAAGTTGTGTACACTTCTGTACTTTACTTACAACAGCGAAATACAAACGGCGGAGGAAAACATCGCGAGGTAACCAACACATAAATTAGAATTCATTCCAAGGTGTGTGTGAAGTCATTGGGCCCACGTGGTGACTATGGCCCATCGTCCTCATATTGATGGTAGGCCTATGCCCCAACACTGTTCACATAAATTTGCTGTTTAAAAAAAAAAGAAATCCAAAAAGTGACGAAGCAAAATCCTTTTACGTCATTCCAACATTAGAACCTGATTTGGGGCCGAAGTCAAAGATATAATGAAGAGCTTGGCGCTCGTCGATCTTCACAGTAACTTCGTCATCTGCAACATTTCGCAGGTTCCAACGTGCGAGGCGACTTTCTTAAAACTATCTACTCTAGCTCAACCAAGTACAGACCTACAATATCTAGATAAACTAAAGACTATCTTGTCTTTAAGTAAAATGCAAGAAACTGAAACTCTACAATTGAGAGAGAAAGTAAATTATATGAACAGTTTTTTTCTAACCTGTTTCAGATCAAACTTGGCGGATGCAATTTCTACGACAGATAAATATCTCGAGGTACTTCCGACTACAGTTATAGAGGATAGACTCAAAAGGAAACTGCAGTAAGTGTTTGTTTTTTTTGAGTTGGACATTTCTTTTATAAAAACTTAGAGCTTATAAGTCTTCCCTTATTATAAATGATTTGTTTAATAATTTTATTATTACTTTTCCTGTTTTTGTAAAAGGTTCCGTCTTTAGGGTTTTCTTAAATTTCTACAGCGACTCTCAGCTAAAAGTAATTGAAACAGTACGTGGAGCAGGAAAATATGTAGAATTTAATAAACTTGTTTTTATTAAATCGGAAGAGAATTGGGGAATCGATTAAGGGAGTAAATGGATGTGGATATTCTTAAAGTGTTTCAGATCCTCTGACTTGTATTTTGGATAATTTTATAGTCGATAACTAAGATACCTTCTTTACAAAACAGGTTAGACTATACTTGAGGGTGCCCCTTAAATTCTCGCCCAGGTTATCGCCAAGCAGGGCGATGTTGTTCTATTTATGGTAACCCTGAACGTTATTCTGAAATCCATTCCCGATTCTGATTGGTTAGGTTAGGTTATTATGAAACAAAAATCGCCAATCTCGCTAAGGGGCACCCTCTATTATATTTTTACCGCAAAATGTACAAGGGGGAGTGTTCCGAAGAGTTGTGCGGAATTATCACTGCTGCTACTTTCCACCAGCGCAACGCCAAGTTCTATCCTCATCACCTGGATGACTGGCTATTCTGCACTGTACGTTTCAAACGCAACTTTTCACAACGTACTACCACTTTGTGGAATCAGTTGTCGCCAACGGTATTTCCGAACTATTACGACATGAAGGCCTTCAAGGTAAGAAGGCATCATTCCCTTAAAGGTCGTCAATGCAGCTACGCCCCTTCAGGTGTCGCGATCCATGGGCGTCAGTGATCACTTTCCGCTAGGTGAATTGTTCGTTCTTATGCCCACCCTTCATTAAAAAAAAAATTGAAACAACATTTTCATCATGCTATTTGCCTATTGATATCTGTGATAAGACTAAAATATATAGAAATTTACTGGTGATAGGTTTCTGTTGCTGGAGACTTGCTAGGTAACCGACGAACAGTAGTATGCGAATATTACTGTGTTGCAGTTTACAAGGCTCTGTAGCAAGTAGCTGGAGTAACGAGACTCTACATCTTATGAGCGCAATATGGTGCAGTATATATCATCCTAACTACCGCCATTGTTCTAGGCAGGCGTATCATTTACCATCAGGTGAATTACTTTCTCGTTTGGTTGCTTAATTGAAAAAAAAATATATTATATACAATCATTGTTCCATCTTGATCAAGTCCTCAAAGTTATTTCGATGTTTTCCCAACATTTAAGGCAGTTTCAAAAGTTCTCAATAACAATCTTGTTGAGCAACAAGATTAGTGTAACCTTAGTATTCAAGTTTAGATCTGCAGTAAATTGTTTAGTGTTTTTCACAGGATACTTGAGGAAAAACATTTTTGGTTTTATAAATAAACATCCTTGAGAGGATACGGCGAATGTGACGAGGTAAAAATGTGTATGATACGATTCTTCTTATCCAGCTTACTAAATAACGTTCAAACGTGGAAGTACATTTTTTGATACAGTCCTCATATATATTTAATAGCTGTATTTGTTAGTTGTTTATGTCTTTATGTATCTTATATTTTATTATTTATTTCACAGATGTCGTGAAGTTATTTTTGTATTAAACTTTAATGGACATTATAGCTAATGAAAATTTCGAGTAACACACACAACAACTGCATGAAATCGTTTTATCTTGCCATATGCATAAAGTAATAATCTTTTTAAACTTCAACCGATTTCATGTTTATCAAATCACATTTACAAGGTGTGTAAGGTGTCCCGTACAGCAACTCACTGGACCCAAGCTAACCTCACCTGCTCATGGTGCACCCTGTTAATCAACGAACGAGGCTCTGGCTCCGGCCTACGCGCATTGTGTCAGCGTGGTGGGAAATGGCCCAAATCCCGGCACATGAACCCTACATACGACAGCTCCTAGTGCCCTACGGTACCGGAGGCCATGCTGATTGTATGTGGAGATATTTGGGAGAGGCCTTTATCCAGCAGTGGGCGTCAATCAGTTGATGATTATGATGATGAAATCACATTTAGTATACACCATAAAATATATTCTAGATATTAAAGAATGCGTCGTTTATAATTGGCATGAATCATCACCATGGTAATTTTAGCCTTTGATATATATCGTTCTGAACAATAACGTCTTTAGGTGGTTATGCCATATTTGCAAGAGTTGATGTTTGCTGCGGTTAGGATAAAGCTTTAGTACTTCCTCTGCCATTATGTATTTATATACTACTTGCGAGTGTAAAATGGCAGAGATTGGAAACAATTACCATTTATGTGTAATTTAAAACGAAATAGATAAGTTAGATAATTTTGTTATTCAATAAAATATATAACAGTATTTCTGCGATGGATTTTCATCATACGTACGTTAGCTTATCTTCTAGTTTGACAAATAATTGATAGTTGAGATTTTACTTCCAACTTTTAACCAATATACAATGAAATATATACAATACTTTTGAAGCCACGTAATACCAACCATCCTCGCTTTGCTCTCGCTAACCCTCCGACGCGTCACTAACAGCCCCGCCATCTTGTCTGCGCGTCCCTTCCGTATTGTCATACTTTAAATGTTGCAAACTTAACAACAACTTAATAAATAACAAAAGTAATGATACCGATATAAAATGCAATATGTTTTATTGTTTATTTGTTAACGCTAACACATACATGATATATCGTATACAGTGCAATACCGTCCGACAAAATAATAGTAGAATATCCCTCCAGTTAGTCAAATGATTCATGGTTATGATTTTACTCAAAAGTTCTAAACAATTAACACTGAAAGACAACAAATCTATTGAAATGAGTTACTTCTAACGATCATCTCGCTTCTGTAGCTAACGTCCGAATGATTCGAGGCGGACGTCCCGTAGAACATTCTGACGTTTGCTCAGTGTCGCCATATTACTTTTTGATAATGCTAAAAGTAAGAATATGGTACGGTACACGAGCAGTGGTTATGTATCGTTTATTATTGGTATGAACAACTTGATTTTTCGATCTTTAATACTGTAGCAATAAATATGATTTTTTGTTTTTAACAGAGCCTTTGTTTTCATGCAGTGATTTCAGGAGAGAGTGCTTACAGTAAGTTATCAATATATATTTTTTATAATTTATATGCATAGGTAATGTTATAGTATGTATAGGTCTATCAGGATGTAATGTTAAAAAAAAACAGTTAAAAAAATAGCGATTTCATATGGCAACAAAAAAATATTATCTGTGAACTGAAATTTCGAGGAATTGTTTTTGGTTTGGCTTCAAATTTCCTTTAAAAAGTGATGAAAATGTCGAAGAAACCTCTTCAATCGCAAGCAAAAAATATTGTTTTCAATGTTTATCAAAGAATACTTGATGAACAAGGTGCAGGACAAACACAATCATCGTTGACTGGTTAGTAGGAATGACACGTCTTGATACTTTGGTTTAATAACGATAAAAAAACGTTTGGCTGATTAAAAATGTCAATAGACCTGCAAGTGATATAAAATCTTTAACAGAAGAAGAGTTTTCTCTCAAATTGGGATCGATGAATGGCGAAAATCTTGTAAACATGTAATAAAAATTGAAAATCAGTTCATAGAACAAGATCAATTAATTGAGATGCAGGAGGAAAGGGTTACCATAACCGCGTCTTCCTCGTCTTCCTCTTCCAATGAAGACTTTTTTATGGATGTGCAATATTTTGAACCATTTTCAAGTTCCTATAGCCTATAATTAATTAATAAACTCATGAACATAGTAATTGGAGTTTTCATCTAAATTTCTAACCCCACATTAGCTACAATAAGATTTTCAAAAATTATCCTTGATCATTGGATAAATTTTTATATTTGCATGTATCACACACAGAATCAGCCGCTATAAGGAGAATTTCTTTTTTCCCTTTTAGCCATCAGATCCTGGTAGACTTATACTTAATGAATTCATTTGTTTTTTAAAAGGATCAATCAATACATTCCTTTGAAGAAGATGTCGGTTTACGAGCAGATCAACTCTGTTCTGCTTCTGTATATGACAAAGAATGTTAAATCTACAACGTCCCCTTTGTGGAGGTGAGTCCGTTTTTAATCTGCATTTTCTTTTACTATACAGTATCATATATTTAGTAGTTAATATATAGTAAAGAATCTTGTGATGGAACTTCAATTGTTTATCTTGTATTATTAGGCACTAAACTTCGTCCACGTTCTGAAGATAAATTACTGAGGAGCTCATAAGAAGCAGATGTGAACTTTTTTATTTTGCTACTTTAGAAACGTTGTGAAACGGAGGAACCAAGAAGATCAATACCACGGCCTCGTGAGAAGAAAGAGTATTCGAACTCCATTGTTCTTTTTATGTGTCATTGTTACTTAATCTATATTACTGGTGTATGTATTTTACTGGTGGCAGGTCTCTGTTGCCAGACCGTGTAAGTACCACCGGGGCCACTATCGATGCCGACAAAGTGTAGTCTGAAACCATTGCTGAGTTCCGATTTGAAGGGCGCTATAGTTAGTGTAATTACTGGGATGACGCCACGTTACAAGTATGTTTACTACTTACTATCAAGTGATCTACTCAGTTGATTGAATAAAAGACGAGGATGAAATAATACCATTTGATGGTTACGTTTGTTGCTTAATTAACAGGATTTATGCAGTTCATTAATCAAATGCTTTATCTATTCAATGACCAAACTGATCTAACAATTGATTCACTACATTGGACTTATAGTTTGTAATCCAAAGCGAAGAATTCAAGGCAAATTCTTCATCTTCTTTGTTGGTTTCACTCTTGATGGAGTGGCCGTGCGTTTCAGGTACTGGTCGCAAGCTTAAGCTAATTTCCATCTAACTTATCTTGTCATTTGGAAACAAATGTAAGAATTTGAGCATTGTTTTAATATATTGCTATCTCTGTCCACACCGATTGAAGCAGCGACTGTAGTAAGAACATATGATCTAATGAACTGTTGTTACTTCCGGCATAAGAGTGTGAAGGTTGAACGCTGTTATCAAATTTATGAATTAGTCTCTAGTCGACAATACGTTTTAGGATTTGACATTTGTGATATACTTCACCTTCAACCAACGCTAGAATACACTTCCGTATCCGCAATTAGTTTCCTTACTTAATCGAATAGCCCACCGGCAGATTTACTACAACAATTTTTTCTTACTACTATTATTACTAATTATAAGTAAACAAAGAAAAGTATAGGAATATATACAGATTTAAAGCACTCTATAACTTTCGACGTATTTATAGCTATGTATCAAAGATCTCGTCAAAATCGATTCAACCATTTCTCAGTTTATCATCTTTAATATAGGTTTTCTGTATAAGTGTAGTGCAAACGTTTTAATTAAAATAAAATTATGAAATGATGATTCACACGCATAGGGTGATGTATATTTTTTTAATGCTATTTAAAGATCGGCGCCTCATGCTATAATTTTTCCTTGTAAATAAATTATACAACATCCTTAAGAAAATAAAGTAACCTAAATGTTAATTTGCAATAATAAAAATACAGATTTTATGACGCACTAGCTAAATATTTGGGTACTAACACGGAGGTCATCATCATCAGCCGATAGACGTCCACAGCTGGACATAAGCTTCTCTCAAAGATCTCCACATCCATCGATCCAGCGATGCCCGTATCCAGCTGCTTCCCTAAACTTTCACCAGATCGTCGAACTACCTAATAGAGAGGCTGCCAACACTACCTCTTCCGGTACGAGGTCACCATTCAAGGACCTTGATGCCCAAACTGCTGTCAGTCCTTCGAGCGATGTGTCTGGCCGTTACTACTCGAGACTAGCAATCTTTTGGACTTTACCGGTGACCTTAGTCCGCTTACGGATCTCCTCATTTCTAATTCAGGCAGGGAAACGCCGAGCATAGCCCTTTCAATTGATTCCAGTTCCGTTTCATCCAACACAGAGGTACCTGGTTCTATTCCAGGATCATGTGTATTTTGATTGGTGATACAATTAATTATCTGTTTATTAACTGATTAGCGGATAGTCATTTCCATTGGATCCATGATAAAGTTCTCATTTGTAATTCAAACGCATCATCGACATTTTAGTGGTTTGTTTAAAACGTAACAGGTTGACCCGTTCGCAAGTTCTGAGTCATCTTCAGTCTCGGGAGTCACGTTTACATTCTCCACGTACTGTTACTCCACTATTAGTAAGCGTGCGATAAAGTTAAATGTTAATATTAGATCTGAGATGGAGACTAGCTCTGGACCATTTAATTAAACTTCGCAGCGAGACGAGAGGCGACG
The DNA here is from genome assembly GCA_029286815.1 of Troides helena. NCBI lineage: Eukaryota > Metazoa > Arthropoda > Insecta > Lepidoptera > Papilionidae > Troides > Troides helena. The sequence continues at coordinate 10,571,911 of JAGSMV010000013.1, read as the reverse complement.
TTTTACTGATGGTCAACGTGGCGTCAGTTAAGATGACATTGAGACAAGGCTATTGTCAATGATGTTGGGACAAGGTTTGAGACAAGCTGTTGAGTCTCGTTACCCCAGTAATTACTCTAGCTACAGCGCCTTTTAAATCAGAACACATTAATGTCTGAACATTACCGTTTGGCGGTAGATATAGGCACTGCAGTGGTACCAACCATCAAAGACGAGACGAGGAATGTCGGAGGATGATGTATTCTGCGGTCATCACGACATAGGAATTTAAACACTAAAATAATATTTACCTTACAAATTTTACTGGGGAATGTTACTTTAATTGATTCCGGTTCGTCTCGATGAGTCAGTTGCAGCGAGTTGAGGTATTCCTTGATCACATGACCCATGCTACTTAGAGCCTTTATATAAATAGTTTAGTAGTCTCGTATAGTTCTTTATATGAAGGCAAAAATTACAGATCATAGATCTTAAAATAGTAATTTTATTTATCAATGTTTCAGACAATTGTCATGCAGCTCCGATCTGTTAAGGACAATGGAAGAGTTGTCACTGGTTATAATGCTGTCCATCTACTCGTCAAAATCGGAGCTGATGGATGTGCAGATGTACGCCCAGATACTAGTGCACGCGGCGGCGGGAAAGGAGCATATAGAGTCGACGGTGCAGTACCTAGAATTGGAAGGTCTGATAGAAGAGGTCAAGATCATGGAAAATGTCGGTGACATGTGGGTGAAAGTTTGAAAATTCACGTTATGAATGTTATCTGAATATGAAGTTAATATTAGAGCGATATAAAAATATTAGTTTCTGTAACAGGTATATAAAAAATTACATGATAGAGAAAGAAATTCTTTCTTCGCGGATTGTTTGTGTTATGTTACAGTTTTCAGATTGTTCTGTTCTCCAAACTTTAATCAGCTAAGTAGTTTTATGGCATTAAAAAATATCATAATGATTTACTATCCCATCATTGGGCCAGTGTGGCGGGAAATAGCCCAAATCTCCTCTTGTGACCCCTACAAAAGATGGCCTTAAAACCTGGAGATGCGGGCAGGTCTGATCGATGTGGGGATCTATAGAGGCCTTTGTCCAGCAGTTGACGTCACTTGGCTGATGATGATGATTTGCAGTGACTTTTGTTTTCTACTTCAATTAACGAAATCGAAATTTCTTTGTTACGCGGTGAGGCTCTGTGTCTTTCCTAGGTTTTCAAACCGCATTAAAAATAAACTAGTCTAAATCTAGCCCAAAGAATAAAAATCTTCGATATTATACTATTCACATATCTTACTTTCTAATTAAGCTTGAATAACTGGAAATGCTTATGTTAATGATGTGAATAGAGAATTTAGGGCGCATTCAAATCGACCTAGATTTTAAACTGATTGACGTTAATAAGAACATTCTTTTCGGTCTCGTATGTCAAGTGTATCTATTCATCAGGACCTCGTTCAACTGTCCCGGATGTTCAGTGTGTCAAGCACAGAAACATTTGTTACGGCTGCCTCATCCACTTACTGTGACGCTATTTTTTGTTTGTGGGAGGAATTTTCTAAAAAGATACTCTGCTTCTGGGGGGAACAAAGGTTATGTGGGATTTTGACCTAGTAAAACCCCCTCAGTGTGTTTCGGGAGGCCTCGGCATTTACTGCGGAACGCACCGGTACCTCCCGGTGCTACGCCTAAAGCTCGTACCAAGGAGGATTATAACCCTCTTCGGCATCCTCGCTTTGGCACGACAAGCACCACCTCGCATAAGGGCCCCCACCATCAAAGCCGAACCCGAAAACCCTTTTAGTCGCGTTATACGAAGTCAGTCGCTATACGAAGAAGTCAGTCCTACTCTTAATAGCCCGAAACTACAGGGCAATTTACTGTGCCTTTAAAGATCTCTACTTAAGATATTCACACAGCGTCACACTGTATATAATACTCATCTTTATTTCAGTTTGAACGATTCCGATATTCTGGATCTCGAAGGTAATGCGACGATGGACGTGGTGAGGCACTGGGCAAGACGATATTTAGCACAGGCTGAAGCTATGATAGAAAATTTAACTGCAGTACAATATTTGCTCTGGGATGATATTAGGTAATGTTTATTCTAGGTTCTTCTATTTTTCCTCATTACTGTAAATAGTGGTAGAAATCTCTTTTCGCAGACATTTTTTATCATGGAGTTATGGTGGTGACATCATGATCCTGCTTTAAGTGTGTTTGTGAGAAGTTAATAAGTGAGTGTGTTAATGAAAAGAATTAAGAGACATTCAGAAATGATTGGTTTGCCTCTACACTACTCTGTACTAAGTTTTCTCGTAATATTATTATGAGCATATTAGTTGCATTCTTATTTCATCTTGATGAAGAATTGAAAAGAAGACCTTCGAACTGCAGAGATGACAATTGTATTCTAACAAAGAGGGAATAAGAAAGCTTGATTTTGTATCTGTCGAAACTTTTATGTGATTTCCAAACGAGTAGAAAGTTGACAGGAAGAAGAATCTAGAGTTTTTTATTGGATACAATGTATCTCGAAGTCAATAAAAAAAACCACTAATATATAAAACGTTGATTTTTCTTTATTTAATATCGAATAGTCTAGTGCTTGATTATAGTCCCACCTGATGGTAAGCGGATATAATCTAGGTTCTCTTGAAGACGTCATAGCTGGATGGAAAGACTGACGGCGGCAGACTGTTCCAAACCTTCGCTGTTCACATTATGATGGACAAGGCGAATCGTTTTGTTCTAACCCGTGAGAAGAAGGGTTGAATATCCCCTGTTCTTTTTTTTAATTTAAGTAAAAAATTGGTGTTACATAGTTTCTATATCATTAGGACATATAGTCCTAACAGTTTTACAGTATATTTTTAAACAAAAAATTGTTAATTAAAATCTAAATTAACCATACATCACTGACTAATTGTGTGTGTGACTTTTACTTTTTTTCGCGTGTCTTCACTATTACGTCGATGTAGATCTTATTTAGTTTGTCGTTGCAAAACTAAGCTAAGTGATTTTTTGCGACGCCACGTTCGGCCATATTGATCCTTTAAAGTATAACTGCGATAAATACTAACTATATCTGATATCTGTTAGGTCATCAGCTAGCCACGAAGTGTGGTCAGCGAGGAGAACCTTAGGAATAGGGGTTGCAGTACTGATCGTGGTGCTACTGGCGTCACCAATCCTCATACTGCTTCTGCGGCACACTATCTGGACAATACAGGTAAGATGTATTTAGTAATTCGCATATGATGATTTCTCATGATAACAGGTGGACGTCCATCGGTTGAAATGCTGATGATCATGATGATGAAGCTGGAGAGGAAAGAAAGAAATAAACTTTTTTAATTTTTTAGGTGTTTTAAAGACTGCAGATTAATGCGAAATTTTTAGCTTGCTAGATCTGTTTATTAAAGATAAAATGTGCGTCTTAAATCAAAAGTACTCAATTTTTTTTCTTCAGGCCAAGACTGTATTATGTTTTCTTTTTTAATTTTTTCTCATACAATTCTTGTTGTTCTTCTTTCATCGTATTTTCTGTCTTCCACTCTTTCATTTCTGAATAGTCTTTTCAAAGCCTTGAGAGTGAGGATATATAACTCTTTGGCATTATAAATTTCACTACCCCTACCCTTTATTACAATTACATCCCTCTATTTCATTATCTCTCTCTACCAACAGTGTTATAATTGCAGAATACTCTTAAATTCGATATAAACTATTTAAAACAATACAGGAGGGAAGAGAGAGACAACGCCGCTTTAATCCTAGGTATCTAGGTATTCAAATATTATACTATGTTTGAAGGTTGATGAAGAGAAAGAAATCATTAAATGATCATCAATGACTAGTATTATGTACGAAAAGAAATACTACTATAATGATATCATAAACATTGCTGCAGTTAGCTATCGATTGTTTGTTAATACAAAGTATTAGGTCGGGGAAAAAGAAATCCATTATTTTTTCGGTAGATGGCTGTAGTGATAAATTTCTCGTAAAGTATCGATCAAACAGTTTCAGATTCATGCTCGTTGGAAAGGTGACATTTCGCAGTAAAAAAATTCTTTTGCTGTTTTGTTTGGTGCATTCAATTGTGAGTTACAGGGTGTTAAAAATTGAAGTGAACAAAGAGAAAATTCGGTACATTTTACAGTTTTTCTTTGGCAATGGCGAAAATGCAAGCCAGGCGGCTAAAATTGTGAATGGTGTTTATGGACCCGATGCTGTAACAGCCAATTATGTGCAATTTTGGTTTCGTAGATTCCGTTCAGGAATTTTGATGTTAAAGATGCACCTCGCACAGGTAGGTCGGTCGCCGAAAATGTCGATAAAATCGGAGAAATGATCGAAGTTGACCGGCATGTTAGCAGTCGTAACATCGCCCAGGAGCTAAACATGGACCACAAAACAGTTTTAAACCATTTACACAAAGCTGGATTCAAAAAGAAGCTCGATGTTTGGGTGCCACACCAATTAACAGAAAAAAACATGATGGATCGAATTTCCATCTGCGAAGCCTTGGCTAAACGGAATGAGATAGACCCATTTCTTAAATGGATGGTGACTGGAGATGAGAAATGGATCACATAAGATAATCCTGTGCGAAAACGATCATGGTCAAAGAGCGGTGAAGCACCTCAAACGGTGGCCAAACCAGGTCTAACAGCCAGGAAGGTTCTGCTGTGCATTTGAGGAGACTGGAAGGGGATTATTTATTATAAGTTGCTTCCATATGGCCAAGCACTAAATTCTGATCTCTACTGTCAACAAGTGGACCGTTTGAAGATAGCAATTGACCAGAAACGTCCAGAATTGGCCAACAGGAGAGGTGTCGTGTTCCACCAGGACAACGCTAGGCCACACACATCTACAGTGACTCGCTAGAAACTTCTAGAGCTTGGTTGGGAAGTTTTAATGCATCCGCCATACAGTCCGGACTTGGCACCAAGCGATTACCATCTTTTTCTTGCAATACAAATTTTCTTTAGTGATAAAAAATTGGCATCTAGGGAAGATTGTGAAAGTCGGCTACTAGAGTTATTTGCAAATAGAGACCAGGACTTCTACGAGAAAGGCATTATGAAGTTACCTTTAAAATGGCAACAAATCATAGAACAAAACGGTGCATATTTGACCCCAATCGGACAATCCGAAGCATGTTAAATAAAGTCCTGAAGTTCATAAAAAAAAAATAGATTTCTTTTCCCCAACCTATTATATATTAATATACAAATACGCCTCGCTCCTGAGTTGTAGTGCTGGATGGTTGTGGGAAGTGCCTAGTTGTGGGCAACACTGATCAATGTGGAAATGTTCATAGCACTTATGTTCGTTAAGCAGTAGATATCTATCATTTCACTGTGTAATTATTTACATTTTAAGAATACTATCGTAGCTAGAAAACTCTCGGCGGAAAGCTGCAACTAATAAATGCTTAAAAACAGTTACGACACGAACACTATGCTGAACTTTAAGAAAAACAATTAAAGAATTATATGTAAACTTATTTTATAAAGAATTCGTTTAATTATAATAGTGTAAATACAAAGTATCGGATAAGTTCGTAAATATAACAGTAAACTAATTAAACAACAATGTATCATATAGTACACTTTATACATATTTACTATTGTTTAAGGCTTTGTCTCTCACGTTTTACTTCTAAATAACGTAAATAATAATTTTTTTAACGGTTTACAGTTGAAGTTATAGTAAGTACAAAATAATGTCGATATTCTTGTTACAAGTACATTGATATTATATACTTAAATCTACGAACAGTATTATATATGACTAAAGGAAGTGACAAGTCTCATTAATCTGTTGTCATTCTTCGTAACACGCTTCTCCCGTTAAATATGTATACCTGAAAGAAAAGACGTTCCCGTTAATTAATACAAGTTAGTATTTTGTATACGACTTAGATCTCCTTATTAATCATCATTTTATATTCGTTTAATCTTAATCTAGGATCGATTTTAAGGTATATAATACTGTTTACAACAACGTCCGTGACATAAGTACCAGTTATAGTTTAACGGATAAGTTGCCCTTTAGCAATGTGGATTTGGCATATTATTTATTGTTGTCTTGTCAAGAATAGATCTGAGGAGATATCTTTTTTTAAAAAAAGTTAAGTAAGAATAAATAAATCTTCATCAGCAAATTCCAAGTTGTGAATTAGTGGCATTACTGTTGATGGTAAATTGCGAAATTTATCGATTGTCGTTGTTGTATATGATATGTAGCAAAAGCGCGTGGTGAGTGCGGCGCGGTGTGCAGCTCGCACTCCTCGCCATCATCTTCACAGTCTTATTTATCTAGCCTAACTACCTTTAATTCTAGATATCATGAAGGCAACACATGTCCTTTATTTTACGTCTGTCCACTACAGTTAAAATGCCAAACCGACAATCCTCCGAGTACGATTGTATTTGTGTTTATAGCCCGTAACTTATATGTCCAATGAAATTCTTGTTGGGGACTCTCAATACGATCTTTGTAAATAAAGTATTTACACGACCATACTTGACTAACATACTCTATCATAAGATACCCAGAATTTCCCAAAAAAACAGTGACTTAGCCTTTTTTTATCATTCACACATCATGTTGATATTAACTTACTGTTCACAATTCAGACATAATGTGACACCAACATTGACCTATACATACTTCTTTGGACACTTTCCTTTACTTAATACTTGGCGTTTCACTATTTTCGATCCCCTTGATGTGTGATAGTACGGAATCGAACTCGGGACGTCTTCGAAGTCATCTGTTAAGCTACGCGAAGGTACAACTGAACTTGAAAGCTTGAAAGGTGTGCAGATAGTCACTAATGTGGAAATGAATGGAATTGCGTTTGCTTATTGCAATATGGCTTGCAACACGTATAAAGTTGTTTCATTAACAAATTGTTATTAATTACTTATATTTAAATATTTATTTATTTATTACTAATACAGTATGATTGTAATATAAAAATGGTGGTTAAAAATGTGAGACGTACGTTGTGCGCGTGCGCTGCCGTCCGATCAAATACCATTTGGTGATGAGGACGAGCAGGAACAGGGTGCGAACCGATCAATGGCGGTCACCGTGATTCGTCGGCGATAAGGTTTCGCTTTTAACCAGTTCAAATACTGTTTTATATATAACTAACTAACGTTCCAAATAAAAACTAATGCAGTTAAATCTATCTATGTATACATATAATATATATGGACCGTTTATTTTGAAAGTGGTGTAAGTGCATGTTTGAGAATAATGAGCTATCACGTAATTCATACTTAATTTAATGTCATTTTTTTATATATAACTAGTCCGTGTTTAATTTCTCGAAAAAATCCCATGTTTTGTACAACTTAAAATCGGTCGGTAAATGCATAATCATCGATTAGGAAAGTGGTGCAAGTCCAATTGACAATTGACAGAGGCAGGTGGTATAGCAGATGGATGCCGATCAGTGTTTTGTTCTGTTTTTATTTATTCTATACTAGCTGCGTCCCGCGGACGATTTGCATATGAATAAGATTCATAATTTTTACTAATGCTTGACCATCCAAAAAAGTAACGTAATTCTTTAAGTTTTAAAAAATGAATACATTTTTAATTGCTTCCATTTTGTCGTCACTTCCGCCACTTGTTCAGCTAAAAATGTATATTTCTCTTTTCCATCTAAGTCTAATTGCCCGACTTCTTCTTCTAATTATAGTTGCTCTATAACTTTATATAAAGTTTTAACATGTAGGGAACATCAATATTTTTCCCAGTTATTAATCCATAACAGTCATTTTACGTCGCCCCTTTTTTTTTTTTTTTTTTTTTTGATATCGGTGGTGGAAATGCTGTTACCGCATACCCAGCGTCCTTTGCAGGGGACGCCGGGTTATGTGGGGCTCGGGGCCACTGAGATGTTGTGCGTGACCCCCATACCCACTAAAACCACCACCGCTTGTCCCGCCATACGCATACTGGAGACGCCCGGGTTTCAGTCAAGCAACTCTCCGGGCGCCTCCGCGTATAAAACTCCTCCTGGTGGGTGCCCGTGGGAGCAAAGGCACCCACCTGCCGTCCCGTACCGGCCCCTCGCGGGACCGGCACGTTGGGAGCCCCGACCCCACAGACGACCGCGCGCGCCCGAGACGGAGCAATGCCCGGCCGCCGCCCTCCCGTGAAGGAATTGGGCGGCGGCCTTCCCTTTCTAGGGACTGCCCCCACTTCGACGAGGGAGGGGGACAAAACCAAGACTCCCCGGGGACACACCCCAGGGGAAACACGACAAAGGCCCAAAGGGCCACGCCTAATGGCCCGAAGGCCACTTCACACCGTGCCCGGCTAGGGGCCCGTCGCTCACGGCGGGAGGAAGCGGACGGCGTGGTTCTGCCGCCGCGCTCTCCCGCCGGCCCGCCGCCGCCTGCAAGGTGCGGCAGCGGCGTCGGCCTCCCGCGTGCGCTCGGCGGCCTCCTTCTGACGCATCACTGCGCCGCAGAAGGAGGCCACCGCCTTCCAAGACCTCTCGCTGCTCAACATACGATCGATTAAGGTCGGCAGCGAGAGGTCACTGCCGACTTGCGCGACGAGGGCGTGGCGCTGCGGCCCCCATGCCGGGCACTCCGCCAGAGTGTGGTGCGCCGTATCAATCGGCGCACCACACTCGACGCATTCTTGCGTCATCTCTCTACGAGCCACCTGGTGCAGGTACTTGCCGAAACATCCATGGCCTGTCAGCACCTGCACCAGGTGGAACGTCAAGGCCCCGTACCGCCGGCTCATCCACCGGGACAGGTGGGGCCTGATGGCCTCCACCGTGTCCCGGCCGGCGGCAGGGTTACCTAACTCCGTCTCCCACCGCCGGATCAGGGCGTCATGGGCAACGCGCCTGATCCGGCGGACCGTGGCCGGGTCCGGCCGACGCTCTCCGGCATCCCGCAGGAAGAGGTACACTTCCGCGAGCGACTGCGCCTGTAGATGCCAAGGCGCATCGCCCGCGAGAAGCGTACCCGCCGTCCAGGACACCGTACGGTACGCCCGACAGGCTCGGACCGCCAGGATACGTTGGGCCCTCTTCAACACGGGCCCGTTCCTGGCGGTCTCGCACCTGTCCACCCATACGGGCGCACCGTACAGTGCCATACTCCGCAGGATGCCAGAGTACAGGCGCCGACACAAATGACCCGGCCCCCGACATTGGGCAGCAATCTGCCCAGCGCAGCGGCGGTGGCGGTGAGCTTCGGGAGAAGCCGTTCGATTTTACGTCGCCCCTGCTGGGGCACAGGCCTACCTTCAATATGAGGGCGATTGGGCCCATAGTCACCACGCTGGCACAATGCGCGTTGGTGACTTCACACACACCTTAGAATAAATTCAAAGTCATGTGCAGGTTTCCTCGCGATGTTTTCCTTCACCGTTTGTATCTCGCTGTTGTAACTAAAGTTCACAAATGTACATCACTTAAATATTAGTCATCGGTACATGCCGAGATTCGAACCCGCGACCTTCGGAATGAAGACCGCACGCTCTAACCATTAGGCCAGCGAGCTACCAAAAACACACCCACTCTAGGCATGTCGGAAAATATTTGTTTCAGCTACCGCTGATAAATATTCCGATTGATTCAGATGAAATACCATATGATTATGAATATAATTTTCAGATGCTACCTCTATTTCTAACGGTGTGTAAGCTTGTGATAAGTCTATATTAAGGAATATCTATGCCCCGTATATTTTGTGAGTAAACCTCGCACACACACTCGCGGAATCCGAAAACAATCTTTAAACATTTGTTTAGAGTAATTTTATAATCGCCACAAATTCACATAGGATATTTTGTTTTTACACCAATGACACGATCGCTATAGCACAGTCCCGTTGGATTCAACTGGTGTAATGATATCTTTGCGCTTCAGCCACTCCAGCTCGTTGAGGCCGAAGAATGACCGTCCCGCGAGTGAATCGTCTCCTGCCATCCGCAAACACGTCTTTACACCTGGAAATGATATCCACCACATTAAAAATTTCACACGTTTCTCTGAACACATTTTCCTTTCATCATCGTCATAATCATCATGATCGGGCGACTAAAAATTTTCCTTTGTGTTTCATACAGATACAAACATTTAAACATTTTATATCCCCTATTATTTTGATCATTCGCAAGAATAAGTAACTCTACTCCTGCCTGGATGCACAGCAGTCTTAGACACACCCTCATCAGACGCCCTTGCATGTTGTACACACAATCGGACACAATTTTCAAGTTAAATAGTTGTTTCGACGTCCACATGCTTGCTATCTTCATGTCTTTTTCTGTGATGACTAAATCGAAGAGTGCTGGTATACATTCATATCAGCCTTGCGGCGTCGTTGTTGCCGCTGCCTCTGCCAACTAGGACACTTAGGCAAAGGATGGTGTTTTCTCGCCACTGAGAACCTGTTACCGGATAAACTTGTTGCGGATTTCATAAGCAAAATTGATCCCTCATATCGACGTCTAAATCTGTACTACATTTAAAATTTCTCGCAATTTTTTTTATTCCGCCGCGTATGTTATCAGTGATTCTTCCAGTAACTGCTACCTTTGTCTAAACTTATACCTTTCTACTGGAATACTTTGTTTCGGTTGTTAGTAATCATTGATTATGGTTACTAAATGTTGAAAGGATTTAATGCCCGGTTTCTCTGGGGTGTAGTTTTACTAAAATTTCATAACTTTCTGGTACCATCACCTTGATTAACGTTGAACCTTACGTGTTTCCTTAACCTCATTTGTTATAAAATATTGTTCAAGTTGTTCGATGTACAAAGCCCGTTCGTGCGTCGTCACATCGAACTTCTTTAATTTGCCCATAGACTATTTGTTAACTTTTATAAATAATTAGACGATACACACACATATACAATACGCATGTTCAGCACGTCGCCAGTTTAGTTTATATCCAGGTATCATGAACTAGACGAACACCATTCGGGGAATTATATAAGACGCAAGCGATTCAAGACATATATAATATATACAACTGACAGATTTTTAAAGTCACCGACATAGTCCAAAAGATTACTAATCTGAAGTGGGAATGGGCAGGACACATTGCTCGAAAGACTGACAGCTGGTGGGGCAGCAAGGAATAGCAGGAATCCCAATAGGTGATTCAACCATTGGGTGAAGGTTCACGGGAAGCATACATACATACATATCACGCCTCGTTCCCAGTGGGGTAGGCAGAGACCACCTCTCTCCACCTGCTACGATCCTGGCACACCTCTCTCGCTTCCTCCACTTTCATAAGCGTCTTCATGCACGCTCGTCGGTTGCGTGTGCTTTTGCTCCGGCCTTTCTTTAGGACATATGCAATTTGATCAGAATATGTCCGCCTAGGTCGACCTGCACCGATTTTTCCAATCATTCTTACCTTGTATATTACATACATACATATATATCACGCCTCGTTCCCAGTGGGGTAGGCAGAGACCTCCTCTCTCCACCTGCTACGATCTTGGCACACCTCTCGCTTCCTCCACTGTCATAAGCGTCTTCATGCATGCTAGTCGGTTGCGTGTGCTTTTACCCAGCCTTTCTTTAGGACATCTCCGATTTGATCGGAATATGTCCGCCTAGGTCGATCTGCACCGACTTTTCCAACCATTCTTACCTTATATATTTCTTTCGTTAATCTTCTTTCATCCATTCTTTCAACATGGCCGAACCATCTAAGCATCCCTTTGTCTATCTTTGTCACTACATCTTCAACCACGCCGCACTGCTTCCTTATCACACTGTTCCTCACTTTGTCCATCAGCTCCACTCCAGTTATACTTCTCAGGCTTCTCATCTCCACAGCATTAATCTTACTTTCATGTTTTTTCTGCCATATCCAACATTCACTACTATACATCAGTGTGGGGATCAACACGCCTCTATGCACAGCCAGTCGTGCTCTTTACGTTCCGGCTATTCATAAAGTTATGAAGTGCCCCATTGACTTGATTTCCTTTTAAAACTCTTCTTTCAATATCATCATCACACTTGCCATCTCTCGTAAACTGTGAACCCAGATATACAAATTCTTTCACTTGTTCCACTTTTTGTCCCTCAATCATAATGTCACAGTTTGTCATACATTCTTCTCTTTCAAAACCATTACTTTCGTCTTGCTTACATTCACTTTCATTCCTTTGCTTGTTAAAGCTCCATGCACCATGTCGACCATCGCTTGCAACTTCCTCTCCGATGATGATAATAAAACTTGATCATCAGCGTATAGCAGGCACTTGACGGTCAACTCATTCATTCTTTGTCCATAATCACTATCTTTCAAATCTTTCAAGCAATTGTCTAAAAATAGATTAAACAGCCACGGCGAGGCCACACATCCCTGTTTAACACCCTTCTGGATGCTAAACCAGTCTGAGTAAGCTCCGTTTATCCTGACACAAGCACTAGAGCCCTCATAAAGTGATTTCAATGCTCGTATCAGCGTGCTGTTTACTCCATAAGCAGACAATATGGACCACAATTCATTCCTCACCACTCTGTCATAGGCTTTTTCTAAATCTACGAAAGCGCAATAGACCTTTTGGCTATGTGCCAAACATTTTTCGGTTATGCTACGTAAGGAAAAGACCTGGTCCATGCATCCCATTCCACTTCTAAAACTTGCTTGTACATCCCAAATTTTCTCTTCAGTTTCATTCATCACTCTTTTAATCAGTATCTTTGCATACAGTTTGCCGACGACGCTCAGTAAGCTAATGCCACGATAGTTTTTACAGTCTTTCTGTGACCCTTTTCCTTTATATACCGGAACGATTACGGCTTTGCACCAGTCATCTCGCACTTTGCCGCTCCTCCAACAAAGATTGAAAAGGTAGTACAGCTGACTACCTACCACGCCCTGTCCAGCTCTCAGCATCTCGACCGTAATCCTATCATATCCTGCAGCCTTACCCAACTTCATACTATTCATTGCATCTAAAATGAAAGTATATAGTATGAAAGAGTCATACTAATATTACTTTCATCTCCACTCTCAGTTTGACACCTACCGGGGTTTGGCACATGCATATCCTCTTTCTCGAATAAACTTTCAAAATATTCCTTCCACCTCTTTAGTATACATTCTTTACCTGCCACAAAGCTTCCATTCTGGTTCCTGATTTCGCCATGTTAGCTTGTATTATTAGCTCTGGCTATTCTTATGGCCATCCAGAAGAACTTAATGTTCGTCCGGAAGTCATCAGATAATCTTCTTTCAAATTCATCTCTATCATCCATTTTCTTTTTTCCACCACTTCCTTTGTTACGGTCTTACGTCTTTTATACTCATTCTTCGCATTTTGTACATCCCCTATCGTTGCTGCCAACCAATCCTGCCATGCTTTCCTCTTTTCAGACACCGCCTTCCGAATTTTTGCACTTACAGTCTTCAACATACTTCCTTTTCTTCTCTTGCTCACACCACATACATCAGTGGCCGCATTCACAACTCCATCCTTGATCGACTTCCATAACTCTTCAACCTCACACATTCCTTCTAATCTGTCAAACTTATCAATCAATTTACTCTTATACTTTTCATCATCTTGCAAAACCTCAACTTTCACTCTTTCTAGCACACTAATGGGTTCCCGAACATGTTGCCGCCATCGCCTAAAGATCCCCTTTATTCGGCATAATACCAGGAAGTGATCAGTGTCGATGGCAGTGCCAAGGTACACCCTGGTGTCTAGCACTTTCTTTCTTAATCTCTTATCGACCATTAAAAAATCAATCATACTTTCCTGGTTTCCTTCTTTTCTTGTGTACCTGTGGATCTTTTTGTGCTCAAACATTGTATTTGTTACCACAAGATTCCACTCCAAGCAGACCTCAAGCAGATTCTTTCCATTTTCATTCACTCTTTCATCACCGAATTTCACTAACACAGTTTCATATCCATCACGCAGCACTCCAACCCATCCATTAAAATCTCCAAGCATTACAATTCTTTCATTACGCTTACATTCATTCAGAACATCTTTCAGAGTATGCTAAAACTCTTCCCTTTCGGTTTGGGCTCTCGAAGACCGGTTCCATCCCGCATCTTGTGGAGCATATACCCCTAGAATGAAGATGCGGGTAAGGCCAATCTTCAACCGCACCCACATGAGTCGAGGGCTCACATACCCAAAGTCAGTCATACATTCGTTCATTCTAGCAGAAAGCAGCACACCAACTCCTTGACAGCCTCTGCTGGTTTCAGGGACTCCTGACCAGTAGGCTGTGTAAGATCCATGTATGGTGGTGTCGCATCCTTTCCGCTTAGTTTCATTCACACATAGAATATCAATTCTTCTTTCCCTCATCATCTCACATACATCATCAATTTTATCTTTCATTCCTCCTCTGACATTCAAAGTAGCACTTTTCGCTCCCCCGGGAGACGAGACGTGACGGGTTGCGAACCACGTCGCCGTCATTCTAGCATGAAAAGTGTTTAATCATCAACGTTCCCACGAGCAGCAAGGGAAAAATTCGTCTACCCAAACAGAGCCCCGCATGTTTGGGCAAGGTTAGTCTTATTCTGGGGTCACCCGGTCCCAGGGCAATGGCACGCTAATCCCAGACTCGCCAGCTCGAGCGGGTATTAGCTAGTTGTTATCATAATTGAACTTCATCAGAGATTAAATATCAGTCATAATCAGCTGATCAGCAGAGAAAATATACCTGCTGATATTCGTTAAAACGGAAGTGTTTCGAACCTAGTTCCTACTTGCTCACTACTAACTAGATGTAGGTCTCTATTGCCGGAATTCGCCTAGGTGGGTACCACCGCAACGTCTATTTCTGCCGCCAGACAGTAGTGTGCAGACATAACTGGGTTCCGGTTTGAAGGGTGTTGTAGCTAGTATAATTACTGTGTTAATGACATCCAACATTTTATGTGTCAGGCGACGAGCGCGATGTGATGCAGTACACATACTAACAAGCGCCACTGTTATGGGCAGGCGAGTTGCCGTCAGGTGAACGTCAGGCTCGTATCGTCGCTTAATCGAATAAACAAAAATATTTATAGTAATAGTAATAATCTTTATTTTTACATGTCTTTCTTATATGTGGTGTCTATAAAAAAAAAACTTTGAAAACCCGATGTTGAGTCATGTTGCACCTCCGAGTTGTGTTTACGCTGTACATGAAAGAACAGTTACTCGACCAGTTTTCGTGGCAGCTTCACACATCAGCAGCAGCCTCACTCGGTTATTTACGATATTCATACCGTTACCGGTAATAAGTGATACATCTAACTGATAACATAATGCATTAATGAACTATGTTATTAGTTAAACATACCGGTTAATATAGAATTAGATTTGAAATTTGTGAGAAATATTCCCGCACAGTCGACAACCCATTGTCTCTCGCACCGCTTGTTATTTACACCCCCGATACCCCTATTCGGGAAGTAATATCGTAAAATTTATTATTAGCTGACCTCTAAACGGGGGAAGTGATATCATTACCAAATTTTATCTCTTTACGTATAATAGTTTCGGAGATCTGGTAATGAGAAAGTGAATCTTTCTTTTTATTCAACGAAGCGACGAGGCGAATAGGACGTTCATCTGATGGTAAGTGACAACACTGCCTGTAACAACGTGGCGCAAGTTAGGATGATATACACTGTGCCACATTGTGCCCGTAGCCTTTGAGACATAAGTTGTTGAATTAAACTAGTTACGGCGCTCTTCAAACCGGAACCCAGTAAACTTTGCACACTACTGTTTGGCGGCAGAAGTAGGCGCTGCGATGGTTTCTATCTACACGGTTTCTACTAACAGAGACCTATCACCAGTATCTTTGGATATCTTAAATATATCAAATATATATATATATATATATATATATATTATATATATTTAGTTGAACTTAATGTCCCAGTAATTGAGCTGTTACCAGGAAAAGACACATATATAAATATGTCTGTGTGTATTAATTGGTAAATTTTATATACACGTTTGAAGCAAAGTCATCATTTGATTGTAGTTAATGTGTCTTTCCCTGGTAACAGCTCCAATGGCTACTGTTAAATAATAGTGTGCAAACATGACTGTGTTTCAGTCTGAAGAACTGTATTGTAGAGAGAAATCACTGGGACAATTAGTCTTATTACAAATGCCTCAAGGCGACAATCACAATGTGATGCAGTGTAAACATCCTTAGTAATGTCCCCATGATAGAGCAAGATCTTTGATTACGTGTAGTTAAAGAAATATACTTCCAATGAGCTGACTGCAAAACTACATTTTGACTATCGTGAAGATGTTAACAGGTTTCTCATGGGAGAGTAATATACACCGCCGGTGCTGTTGCGGTGGTACCACACCAGCACAATGGCCTCTTCAGCGGTAAAAAAAAAAAAAAAATTTATAGTCATACATGATTTTATTCAAATCAAAATATATTTAGTTTACAAGTAAATAATTTAAAGCACCTACAATATTACATTAAGGTTTAATTTTAACTAGCACCTTGTACATTATCTAATTATACGAGTATATTTACTAGGTATTTATATACTACATCGTGTCTATGGGTTTTTATACATATGTATATAAGTAAGGGGTAAGTGGTGTAACGGGTCGCGCACAACAACTCACGGAATCCAAGTCAACCTCAACTTCCCGTGGTGCACCCTTATAATCAACTAACGAGGCTCTGGCTCCCACCAACCCGTATTGTCCCACGGTGATGAGAAATGGCTTATATCTCCCCATATCAACCCCTACAAACGACGGCTTCTAATCCTCGGCGGTACCGGAGGTAATGCTGACTGTGGACCGATCGATACGGAGATCTTTGCGGAAGACCTATATCCAACAGTGGTCATCTCTCGGCTGATGATATTGATGAACTTTTACAGTATTTTATGAAATGTTAGTACAAAAAACGATTGTAAGGGTGTTAATAGCGGGAAAAGGCGCAGAGGGTAGAGGGTAGTTGGGCACAGAACATTTCTGACAAATTAAACTTTCTCATATTTCGAAAGTGCCTTTTAAAACATTTTTTAAGTTTATAAAAAATTTATTAAGCATTCATGGCCGATAGACGCCCACTGCTGGACATAGACCTTCCCCAACGATCTGCACATGGATCGGTCTCGCATCCAGTGGGTTCCCGCGACTCTCACCAGACCATCGGTCCACCTTTTGAGAGACCTTCCAACGGTACGTGTACCAGTACGCGGGCGTCACTCGAGCACCTTACTGCCCCAACCGCAGTCGGTACTTCGAGCATTGTTCCATGCGCACTGCCGCTTAAGTCTAGCAATCTTTTGGGCTATGTCGATGACCTGAATTCCTTTGCGGATCTCCAGATTTGTGATTCGATTGCGCAGAGAAACTCCTAGCATAGCCCTCTCCGTTGCCCTTTGGGTGACTTTGAGCCTTTCTGTAAGGCCGACAGTAAGGGGCCACGTCTTCAGACACTGCGCTCTCTGAGAATCCGAGCATTAAGAAATATACTTAAACGATTGTTTTATAAATTTTGTTACCACATAAGATTCAATAATAAACTTAGAGCTAAGTACATTTTTTGGCAAAGTTATGACTAATGATTTACTTATTACACATATTTAATGTTAGACACGTTTAATTCCCTCACACCCGACTAAATTTACACGATCGATTCCGATGATCTATAAATTTCTATAGAAGTACCGACCGCACGCAGTGATCACATCATTAATAGAAGGTATTAGTAACCTTCTTATATACCTCTGTGTATTAATAATACGATTATATACATATATTATATTAGGTTTAAAGTACATTGAAGTTCGAATGTATGGAAGATATTACTTACAAACACTTTAATATATAGTATACTATGTATACCAATCGTCCGTTAATATGAAATATAGTAGGGTCGAATTTTGACAATTGGTAAAGTTAATAATATATATATAAATATATCTATAATATTTGATAAAGTTTAATAAATATACAACAACGTCTGCAAGGTCCATATGCCTGTATAATGTAATATGGCAAGTAAAGGTTCAGTCATTTTCCGACCACAATATCATTACATCCTTATACATACAAGTGCTAGTCTAAACGATGAAAAAATACTAGTTATAATGTTAATTTTGATAACATCGGTATTAACAGAAAACCTTAGTGGTCGCTGTTGATATTACATCAATAATAAAGAATTTTCAATTGGTAACATTGTACAAGAAGTTCGCCGGGTTTTTCCCGTACATTGATGACTCTGTAATGAAAGTATCAGCTGCGATATAAAGAAAAACGAAAATCTATTAAAACACACTATCGCCTGAACTTAACATACATGAGAACCTAGATTTGGTTTTCAGTTCTAGAACAAGGAATCATCTCCCAAAACAAGAATTTTAACATCAAAAACGTTGGCTAAGTGGTTATCGATTTCACCATCATTTCATCATTGTTTAAAATTGACTGGGATCTCATCCCTCTCACTCCTGTCAACCAGATCTGGTTCTCTAATCACACTTCCAGTTTCAGCATTCCTCCTCCTGTGATGATTTCTAGATCGAGTTAGATCAGTCTTCTATTTGAGTTATGACTATAGTATGCATCAGCATGACTCTCCGGTTATCTTTTCGTACCTGAAATCAGAGAGAAAGTAATAATTAAAAAATCATACGATAGCATGTCTGATCATGATTATCATCATCCGCAAATAGATGCCCACTGCTGGACATAGGCCTCCCCCTAGCATGTATGATATAATATTAAATGTTATGTTCTTACAAAAAACAATTTTACCTGTGATCTATTAGTACAGAGTACTAGTTTACTATATGATTGAGTTTACTCGTATACTAGTATTGAGTACGTCAAACATGATCTTTTGAGAAACTATGTTCAGCGGTGGACATGACGGTGTTGATGAAAGGAAAACTATAGTTTTATACCCGGGCTACTGTTAATACGTGGTAGCCTACGTTTAACTATAAAACTCTCACGACGACCTTGAACCAACGTCATAGATAACACTAAACGATCAAAATGTTAGAGATCCTTGACCGTAATATTAGATTATTATTTAATAAGGATTTAAGATTAATTTCAACTACTATAATTAGCCATATGATCGAAGAATGATTGATTGTTCATTTCATTGTTAAATCAGTGTATAAACTGATCGTTATAAATACAAATAATGTTCTTTAATGTAGACAGCATAATATACCTGTTATCGGTACGACGTGTGAGGTAGCCGCGCCGATACTTACTATTACTACTTACATTTGAACAGCGAACGAATGACGTATTTACGATTACTCAAGCACATGTATTAAATGTAGTTCTTATTAAGTTTGGAATGAGCTATCACTTGACCACACTTGGTGTTAAGTGAGTTACGTTATCGAGTCAGATTAACAGTATGTGGATTGTAGGTAAAAGGGCGGGTTAAGAAAAACCCGGTCAAGCAACCAAACTCGTGGAATTGAAACCAAAGACAAACGAAAAAATATTTATATTTATAATTACACTAGCGACAGCGTCCTTCAAACCGGAACAGTATGCACTCTTAATGTTTTACGGCAATAATTGACACTGTTGCTGTTATCTACTTATCATAGACAGTAGCTAGGTATTTGTTAACTTTTCTTGTAATATGCCATTCATCTAGAGAAATATTGCATTTTTTGGACACCTTCAAAGATTATCCCTTTAAGAGTTCCCAAGGTAGCTCCCGGAGGACAAAATTCCTGGAAATGGTGCACCTGGTACACAGCAGAAGAAGTAGTTTGACAATATCAAGGAGTGGACATGGTTTAAATACTTTTAGTTGAAAAGAACAGCTGATGATCTAATTAGTTTTCTCAATCTGGTCGCTAAGGTTTAGTTTGAGCAGCCCCTATTGATGATGATGATTCATCTATTCCGCTGACTCCTTATCGTCATGAAAAATTTATATATTTTTTTTATTAAACGATATAGCACGAGCGTTAAATGATTAACATTGTTTCTTGTTCACAACACTGAGAATAATCGTAAAACAGCTGACCATGAACTTGTTTCTATCAAAATAAGACGTAGTTTGTTTTGTGCTAAACGTGTTTTGATTTTGTCTATTTGGGTATCAGCGCCGCGCCTATTTCTGCTGCCAAACAGTAGTGTGCAAACATTACTGTATTCCGGTTTGAAGGGTGCTGCAGCTAGTGTAACTATTGAGGTAACGAGACTGAATATCATATGTCGCCGGCGACGAGCGCAATATGATGCTGCGTATAACATCTCAACTAGCACCGCGCTGTTATGGGCACACGTATCATTTACGTCATCAAGTGATCTGGCTCCCAGCAACCTAAATTGGGCCAGCGTGGTAGTAAATAACCCAAAATCCACTATATCACTATTGATGTGGTGGAATTGAGGGATTCATATGGTGGAATTTGGGAACCCAATCGATGTGGGAATATTTAGAGGAAGCCTTTGTCCAGCAGTAGACACATTTAAGCTGATGATGATGATGAACACTGAAAATAAAATAATTAATTTCATTTTAGGATCGTTACTGAGTTATTTTATAAAGTATTGAAACAAAGTTTCGAAGTTTACTGCTGTTTGTCAGAAATATTAGGAATAACAGGATTAGTTTAAGAACTTATAATTATTGATGATGGCTAATTCGCACCATCTTTTTTCAATTCGTCGATCTATATGATAAATACGAATGTGGGACAAATACGTTTATTCGTTTCCTGTGAGTCTTTACTAAACTATTTCCTAAGAATAGTTGTATTTTTTTTTATCCAACGGAGCGGAACAGACGAGCTCGACGTTCACCAGATGGTAAGCAATACGCTTGCCCATAACAACGTGGCGATAGATGAGATGGTATTCACAGCACATTGTACAATCCGGAACAGAGTAATGTTTGTACAGTACTGACTGTCGCACGCAGTAGTCACTGCGGTAGTACCTAGACGATCTCTGGCAACAGGGACCTGCCTAACATCAGCAACATCAGTAAGGGTAGTTTATTTTACCATATATATAGGTTAAGATAAGACCAATTTAAAATTTGGCTATATATTACTAATTTGAAATTGTTATTTACGTGAAGCGAAAGGAAAATGACAATTGTTTGCTCTGGAGACAAATTAAGCTAAACAACTCAACGTCAACCTTTTGTGTCTGAAGCAAGGTGACAGACATACTTATTATATATTATATCGTACGCGAAAAACTAAATTAACAAAACGTCGGAAACGTTTGCAATAATCAACATCAGCAGATAGCCGTCCACTGCTGGACATAGGCCTTCGTTAAAGATCTCCATATTAATCGGTCCCGCGTTGCTAGCACCCAGTGGGCTCCCGCGATTTTCACCAGATCGTTGATCCACCTTGTGAGAGGCCACCCAACACTACGTCTACCGATAAACATTTGCATAGTGTTCATTAACAATGGATAATTTATAAATTATGGAAGATTTTAAGTGTAATTTTAACGCTAAGTTAATGTCATAAGCTATTTTGTAAATCATAATAATAGTAACTTAATTTGATAGAATTTTATACAACGCATACGCTACTATAATCGAGCAGGTATTTGTACAAGTGTTAAATATGAAAACAGAAGTACTAAGTCTTGAAGTCCTCGCGTACAGTGCAGTCGCTTGAAGAGCAACAGCCGATGTGTCAACGACACCAGACCCTTCATACAACCGGAATATGAAAACCGGATCATGAATATGTCTTCAAAGTAATTTACATTTAAAGAATAGAAGTTTTAGCAAAATTTAGATTATTTAAAGTTATTGAGAATGTAATATAAACTAATTTTTAGTTGAATTTCCTTGAAGAGTTCTCTAGGTTGATGGTAAAATTTCTGAATTGGAAAATGGATTCCAGTAGAAAGTGAAAGAAGAGGTTAGACGATATAAAGGAGTGGACCGGGTTCAAAAGCCATCAGTTAAAATGATTTTCTCAATCTGATCGCCGAAATAGAAGAGAATCTAACGATGACGATTATTTAGTAGAAATAGTTATTAATGAGATTATAGTAGAGATGGATGTAACAAAAATGAATATTTAAAATAATGTGGATGTGGTGTAACTCTTACTGTTGGCAACTGATGCACATGATCGGCGGTGGCATCTTTTTGTAGCCCGTCGGACATTTGTTATACACTATAGCACTCCGTTTCACTCTTTTAGGTCTTATAGGTCTCAACCATTTAATTTGATCACTGATTATTTCCAACGGGTCACTTAGATCGTCGTCGTCGCGCGTAGTTAAATTGGAATAGACTACGTGTAGTAGCAGGGTCGACACGAGCGTGCGAATGATGAGGCTGCTCGGCTTCATGGTCACGCGTGCTGTCTGGACGGCCGACGGCGGCTGACTGAGTAGCCTTTAGCCAACAGCCTTGCTGTTAAATGTGACGGTGTTCGAGGAAAGTGCGCGTGAGTTAATCATTTATATACTTGATCATGAGTCAGCAGCAGGTACCTAGATTGATTTCGAAAATATTTGCAGCCTTTCCGTTGATCTTATCGGCGCTTTCGACGGTCGGTGCCTATGTTTTGATTCAGACATACAGCTGTTATCTAACGCAGTGTAATTCGACGTTATCAGTGCTGTATACTATGTTTGATAACAGCCGCTGATGATATTATAAAACGATTTTTTTATTTTTCTATGATTACATTAACACACTGCAAATTTTATTGTATTTGGGAGTCGAGCCAACCTCACCTGCTCGTGAGCCAGCGTGGTGAGAAATGGCCCAAATCCCTCCCATACGACCCTTACATACGACAGTCCCTAGCGACCAACGGTGCCGGAGGACGTGCTGACTGTATGTGGGAGATGTTTGGGGGGGAGGTCCATGCCCAGCAGTCGAAATCTATCGGCTGATGATGATGATGATAATGAAATGTATTTATAGCAGCTTATTCCATTAGTGCGTACCAAAACAGTGTCCATTGCAACCGCCAAACGTTACAGTATTCCGGTTCGAAGGCGGCTGCAGCTAATGAGGTTACTGGTGTAACGAGACTCGGCGTATGTATAAGGCTACGTCCTGCTCGTATAGTCGCTTGATAGTATAAAAAAAATAAAGATATAAAGTATATCGCTATAAACTATAATGGAAATGTCAAGGTGATATATGATGGCTGTGTTTGAACAGACGTTACGTTCGATGACCTTGATTAACCTTCAAATAAAGGTGACGAACACGTTATCGTCTTCATAAGACCTGTACACTACTGCGGTGTAGTTTTTCATTTCAGACTAGTGGCAGGTCTCTGATGTAGGAAACGCTCTAGGTAGGTACCAGCGCACCGCCAACTTCGGTAAACAAACCGTACTGTGCAAACATTACAGTGTTCCGGATTGAAGGGCCTCGTAACTAATGAAATGATTAGGCTAACGAGACTAAACAAGTCTCAACGCAACGAGCGCAATGTGGTGCAGTGTACATCATATATAATTATAATTATAAAAATGCAATACATAGATATAATTAAGTCTCTTAAACGTCATTTAGCCACAACACCTTTCAAACCGGAATATAATAATGTTGCATTACGGTTATTGTAATACCATTGGTGTCTACCTGATGATTTGTCTGATAACTATCACATTATCATCATCAGCCGATAGACGTCCACTGCTGGACATAGGCCTTCTTTAAAGATCTTCACATGGTCTCCAGTATCGCTGGGCACTAGCGACTTGGACCATTTCCTGTCATGCTGGCCATATGAGTGTTGGTGGGAGCCAGAGCCTCGTTTGTTCATTAGCAGGCTGCACCATGAGCTGGTGAGGTTGACTTAGCTCCTGAGAGTTGTGCAAACCTCTTACCTCTATCTATGGCAAGTATGTTATTGATTAAGATTAGTTCTGCATCGAAGAATCACATAGATTATATAACATTTGACTGTAGTCTTGAAATGAAGAGATAGACGTCCACAGCTGGGCGTGGGACTCATATTTTTTTTCATTACGAATGGGTAAACGATTGCTGTGCAAACATAACGCCCTGTGCCATGATAGTTCTGTTAGGATTTAGAATATTTGCTTTCGATTAGTTCTGAATTCTGTCACCGAGTCACTTTGGGTGAGTGTCAGTTGAATATTTATCCTCAAACTTTCTTCTATAATATAAACTGCGTGGGACTTAAGTTAGTGACGCAAGTGCTGAAACAAACATCAGTGTTCGTCACTATGAATGATCGTGTTGTTATAGTATAATATCAACTGATAACGTATCCCTGATTTGGTCACAGTTTCTCATTCAAATTAAGCATTGTGATATGCTTGTGGGGGGTTAAGTGTTTCAGCATAACAACTCAAGGGACCAAAGACAATCACACCTGCTCGTGATGAACCCTGGTAATCACCAGGGGCATGGACAGCGTGGTAAGAAATGACTCAAGTCTCTCGAAATTAATCCCTACAAACAAAGGTCGAGGGACCGATCGATGTATGGATCTTTGGGGCAAGCCTGTATTCACCAGTGGACGTCTATCCGATGATGATGATGATAATGATGAATGTAGCTTAACATGAAAACAGCAGGCTAATTGTTCCCACAGCTGGGACTAGGTGAATTCGATCATAAACATTTACTGGTCGTAGTGCCGAAGACCGTCTATGTAGGAACCATCGCAGCGCCTGTTTCTATTGTGAGAACATTACTGTGTTCTGGTTTGAAGCGATCTGTAGCTGTAATTACTAGGGTTACGAGACCTAACATCTCATGTCTTAAGGCTACGTGTGCTATGTGGTGCATTGTATAAAAACCTAATTAGTGTCAAGTTTCTATAGGCACGCGTATCACTTACCATCAGGTGAACGTCCCGCTCGTCTCGTCGCTTCAAGCCGATAATTGTGCCCACGATGCATATACTTGAAAACTTGTAATAGGAAATATGTCGATGTTCTACCACCGGAAGCTCAGTCAGACGGGATCGAACCCGACTCTTCGTCAATGACTCTCTTCCTGTGAAGAGAAGCATCTAACCGATATCTTCTAGGAACAGGTTTCATGGCCGTATGACATAATTTGCTCTGAGACAGCTTAGTTGATAAACAATCTTGACTCTCCCTTT
The DNA here is from genome assembly GCA_029286815.1 of Troides helena. NCBI lineage: Eukaryota > Metazoa > Arthropoda > Insecta > Lepidoptera > Papilionidae > Troides > Troides helena. The sequence continues at coordinate 10,546,797 of JAGSMV010000013.1, read as the reverse complement.
GTTAAAGCTTCCCATTCCCACAAATGGGATTTCTTAGTATATATATATATATAAGTTTTTTTAATATAAGCTAAATGCTGAGGAAACTTCCATTCGAATAGGTTGAGACGTTTATACATTAGGACAAACAAACAGTTTATTTTAGGCATAAATTGATATAAATATATGTTGGAAATATTAATAGTTTCTTTTAGTACTACAAACAGACACTTCAATATTATTTTTTATACGTATACATATACATATATGTTGATATACTACATTTATACACGCGAATGAGGTATTACGTACTAATCTCTGTTTGATTTACGACTTGCGCTTAATGCTTTTGTAAATATTAGATACTGTAGCACTAGAAATTTAATTTAATAAACTCTTAACAATCCCACTGCTGGGCCACGTCTTCTCTCGCAAACGGAGAGTTAGGGACATATGTCCACTGTCTCTACTGCAGGTTGATAGAATTCACATGTCTAGGACAGTTCTTAGATCATACCGGTTATCACTCGATGTGTCCCCTCACCGGAAGTTCAAGGTCAGTAGGGATCGAACCTGGGCCTCTTCTCGATATACAGCACCTGTAACCGCTTCACAAAGTGGTCTATTGCTTCTCGTTATAAATTACGTTTACATAATATATTTTTACTGACTGACTGAGACTCCATAATCTACCATGCTGGTCAATTTCTTCACTGGTTCAGTCTGTTGCCGAAGATCGTCTAGGTGGGTACCATCGCAGCGCCTACTCCAATCGTCAAACAGTGCTGTGCAAATATTACTGTGTTCCGGTTTAAAGGACGTTTTAGCTAGTGTAATTACTGGGGTAACGGGACTTAACGTCATATGTCTCAAGTCGACTAGCGCAAGGTTGTTGTGAGCGATCAGGTGAACGTCCCACTTGAGTGGTCGGTTAGTAGATTAAAAAAAAAACTGTGTTTGAGGATATCAGATACCCTCGTTCCTCGTCATCCTCCTCGTGCCGATTGACTTCATCACTGTGTTTGTGTTTTTCTTCAATGGCAACTTCACCTTGAACGGGAATCGAACCGGGGCATTACAAAGAACTATAACAAAGCTGCTTCGTACTTAGTACTTAACTACCTCAGCTTCGGAATACGTATAATTAGTTTCAATTAAACACTAAGTAAGCGCTTAAGTGCTTAACTTAACGAAGTTATAACTAAGCTTGTCTAACTTGTCGATGCTGCCGCATAATCAAGTTGTTTTTTTCTTTGAAAACATAGCGCGCTCAGTAGAAAATGATTGCAAGTAACCTTTACTATGAAGTAGTTGTATTGAAGTTTTTTTTTCTAGGAAAGTACCACAGCAGCTTCAATTTCTGTCCATGTAATTATTTATTTAAATGTCGCTTCCGAGTGTTTTAAGATAGGGCCTTTATAAACATTTAATTTACCATCGATTTCCCTTCATTTCCCATCATTCATTCTTCTTCTCATCACGTGCTCAGTTCATCTTTCACACTTCTTTTCTACCATCATTCTCCATTCCATTTCCTTCTTCCACACACTTCTGTCCCTGTCTCATGCGAGCACAATCTGGTGCAGTTTATAACATCCTAACTAGCGGCACGTTGTTATGGACGGGCGTATTATTTACCATCAAGTGAACGTCATTGTAGATTAAAAGAAATTTAAATCCTCTTAGCTTATCTGTGGTATTGCTGTTTGTTATCCAGTGTATCATGAGCGAGCTGATGATGATGACCTTCAGCCTCATTATCACTTAACATTCATTATGGGAAAATGATTTTACATAGGTTTTGGTACATCATGTTGCAGACGTTTACCGAGTCTATAGAGTTGAGCAATCAGCGGCTCGTCGCCGAGAAGAGGAAGAGCGACGTCCTCCTGTCGCGGATGCTGCCGATGGCGGTGATCAGGCGGCTGAGGGCCCAGAGGACCGTGCCCGCTGAGTCCTTCGACGCGGTGACCATATTCTTCAGCGACATCGTCGGCTTCACCAACATCTCTGCCACCAGCACTCCCATTGAGGTTATCAACATGCTTAACATGCTGTATAGGTATTTATTGCTTTTTTCTGTAATAGTGTCACTAAAGTAGCGGCAATTTGTCACCTGATGGTAAGTGATACACCTGCCCATAACAATATATTACACTCACCACCTAACTGTGCTCGTCGCCTTAAGACATGAGAGGTTGTCTCTTTACCTCATTGTCATCTTACTACCTACAACGACCTTTAAACCGGATCATAATAATGTTTGTAGTACTGTTTCCTGCACCGTTTCCAGAAATAAAGACTCGCCACTCAGCAGTAACTAAATTGCTGAAGATGCTGTGTCATCCCAACTAGCCTGAAGATCATCACTATTTCTGTCCTTACATTAAAACGAACCTGCTGCGCTTCTCCTATCATGTTCTAGGAGAAATAGAAACGTTCTCTTTCTCCCTTTCTCTTTCTTTGATGATGTTAGCTGCTAGGTTATTCGAGATGAGGTCGAGGCTTTCATATTATCAGGTTGCGTCATGTTCCAGGTTGTTCGACGAGAAGATAGTCCAGTACGATGTTTACAAAGTAGAGACCATTGGTGACGCTTACATGGTGGTTTCAGGGTTGCCGCAGAGAAACGGTAATTATAAATAATCACCAGCTAACCTAACTCCTGAGCATACGCTCTTGAAGATGTTCACACTGTATCCTTTCCAGGCAACCGGCACGCATCAGAGATAGCTGATATGTCACTATCGCTGATGCGCGGACTGGAAGGTGCACGGGTGCCTCACAGACCTGATGAGCTGTTGAGGATCAGGGCTGGCATCAATACGGGCCCCTGCGTCGCGGGCGTCGTCGGCACCACCATGCCTCGTTATTGTCTATTCGGAGATACCATAAATACAGCTAGCAGGATGGAGAGCACCGGTGAAGGTAGCATATGGTGTAAAATTCTCATGAAAAAGCTTTTAGACCTGGTCACAAGATGGTAATGTTTACCATTAATGATAGTGATAGTGAGGATATTTACATGACTACCTTTATCAGCACACTATGGTGCAATCGTAGAAAGCGGAACTGCTTCAGTGTGGTTCCTCGTAAAAAAAGACCTAGTCTATCGGGGAACTATGTGGCTCCGCCCTGATGGTATTACAAAGGTTTCCAGAACCTTCTATACTACGTACAAATGCTCATTTTCCGAAATTAAAGGAACCAGCTAAAGTGGTTCCATCTTTTTTTTTATTTTATGAAGCGACGAGGCGGGCCGGATGTTCATCTGATGGTAAGTGACACGCCTGCCTATAACAACGTGGCGCTAGTTAGGATCATATATATTGCTTCACATTGTGCTCGTCATAGAGGTGTGGAAAGGGCCTAACCCAACAGCCTACGGAGTCTAAGTCAAGCTCACCTGCACGCGGTGCACCCTGCTGAATAGCAGACGAGGATCTGATCAGCCACCAACCCGCACTGGGTCAGCGTGGTGGGCTAAGGCCTAATTCCTCTCAATGACTACTGTTGAGACCTTTGGGGAAGGAAGGTCTGAGACGTAAGATGTTGAATCTCGTTACACTAGTGACTTCACTACCTGCAACGTCCTTCAATCCGGAACACCGCCCACCCACACCTAGTCTCCGGTAACAAAGTCTTACCACCCGTAAAAATTTAGGTCATACTTAATTTCGTCTTTAGATTGCTTAAGCTAGATCAAAGACTACATTATTTATGTATATGTATAAAGGCACTGGTGGTAAGTCTCTGTTGCCGGAGACCGTCTAGGTAGGTGCCACAGTAGGGTATGAGCATTACTGTGTTCCGGTTTGAAGGGCGCTAGCTAGCTAGTGCTAGCTTGTAGCTAGTGTGGTTACTGGGGTGAGGAGACTCAAGCTCTAATCTCTCAGGCGACGCGAGTAATTCGATGCTGTGTATATCTAACTACCGCCACGTTGTTATGGGCAAGCGTATCGTATCACTCACCATAAGGTGAACATCCTGAAATAATTAAATTATAACAGTAACAGATATTACGAATATAAAAATTATGAAGAATCCACATTTGTTATTACATGACGAATAACTTGACGGAACCGTTATCTGTAGATATTTTTGTTACTAATGTGTGTTCAGGATACAGGATAAGCTGATGCGGTGAATCACTGAACTGATGAATAGTTGTCGTATAACGTTATTGACATAACGATTTATCGATTTACTCTTTAGGTAATAAGCGGAAGTTAATATATATATATGTTCCTAAAGTTATAACTGTTTTTAATAGCGATAATCATACAATAGAACTCACTGTACTGATGGCGAGTCTATGCCGCCGGAGACCGCCTGCATATGATAGGTACCATCGCAACTCTTGGCTTCTGTCGTCGAACAGTACTGTGCAAACAATACTTTGTTCCGGTTCGAAAGATGCTGTAGATAGTGAAATTAATGGGCTGTTAAACTCAACTTCTTATGTCTCAGACGACTAGCGCAGTGTGGTGCTGTGTATATCATCCTAACTAGCGCCACATTGTTATAGGTGGACGTATAACAACCGTCACGTCAACGTTCCGCTCGTCCCATCGCATTTGTTTTCATTGAAATACCTATAAACTCAAATTAATAATACCATATATATTAAATACTAGCTGTTCTCTAGACGGGCAGACCCCCTGCAACTCCCTTTGGTGAAGGAATTTTGTAACATCCATTCTTAGCTGACCCCTAAACGGCAAACGCAATATCTCTACCGAATTGTGCGTGTTTACGTCTAATAGTTCCGGATATCCTGTGATGGGCCTATGAATGTCTGGTATCTCCTATAGCCCATGATTTAGGAGGGTATGAAAGAGGTTACTCGTATATTTCTTCACAAAGATCAACAGGAATTTCATTGAATTTCAACCGATTCAATCAGAAGAGAACATTGATGAGCTGAAGTGATGATGATAGTTCTTATAGACTGGATCTTTTCATATCATAGTAGAAAGTTCTTTCTAGGCATTTTTGTTTTAATATGGTAAACAGTCAAGCACTAAATCTGATTGTTCTCAAGCAATCTTTTTTTTTGTTTCGGGGAGGAAATCTTCGAAAGAGACCTTGTTTCTGGGGGGAAGTCAGGGTTATGCGAGATTGCCCCTCTACACTTTGCTAGGACGTCTTTGAGGAGGAACCTAACCTTCCCAGCCACCATCGCAGAGCCATACGCTGTCCCACGCAGGTTCGCTTGTTGAGCGATAAGGAACCCCTAGCCTCAAGGCTTGCGAAACTCCTAGACCCTTTTAGTCGCCTTCTACGACAGGCAGGGCTTACCTTAGTCCTATTCCTACTAGTCCGAGACTACAAGGCTTTGTTCTCGAGCACCTACCTATATTGCTTAATTTGAGTTGATTATCAAATCAAATCAATCGAAGACGGTAAATTATTGAAAGTGTTTTGTTGAGAGTTTTGATACATATATATGTACATATATCACGTGAAAACTAGTGAATGAATCGACATGGCAACATGACCATTAGACGCGTAATGAATTGTAGACGGTTCTAGATTATTTATATTATTGAACTTCATAGATCCTCCATTATTTTGTTTCCAATCAACTTTTACAGTTTTCATTTGTTATTATTTATGCGGTTGGCATGGCAACGGTCTCTATAGAAACTCATATACTGTCTAATGCTGTATGACCGCTATCACCCCACACATATTATATATATTCTCCATTTCAGCGATGAAAATTCACATCTCGGAAACAACTAAACAAGCATTGGATAACATCGCAAATTATGAAACACAATCCAGAGGGATCGTCGAGATACCGGTAAGAGTATCCTTTACCGATAAATCTAACTATTTCCTCTCGGATTACATTGAAAGAGGATAATCTAATCTAAAACCTCTTTAGTGTGTTGATCTTACTTGAGATATTTGGAAACCTTCCTACTCATTACATTTTTAACTCAAAATGATAAATTTCGTTTATGTTGTTGAAGCTTTAATGAATTTGAAACATTTATTGTAACCTGACCACATGGTGACAGAAATAGGCAGAAGCAAACATTCCTGCAAGCGAAATGAACGAGATATCACTGCCACAGCCTCCGTGGCAAAGCTATTAACTACTTTATAAAGATATCTCTGGTGTGATTTGAATCCCAAAGAGAAAGTATGGCTGGACGAAGTTGGTAGAGATATAGTAACAATATATAACTATATCTTTTCAGGGTAAAGGAGACATGGAGACGTTCTGGCTGTTAGGAAAGGTAGGAGGTCTGCAGCAGGAGAGCCCGAGATGTATGCGATTGCACGATTACGATCAGAACATCCTGGAGCTGCTCATCAAATCATAACATGAAAATTATTAAATAGTTATGAGGATAGTGCCATATAGTTGTTTCATTGAACTCCTTCAAAATCCGTTGATTTTTTAGAGAAATATGAAGAGTTGAATATATAGGTGATGATGAAGCAGGAGGAATCAAAAATAATAATTGTCCGTATATATCTGATGATGCTAATGACCACGACAAGAGCTGAAGCACCAGCGAATACCTTCCCACATTTATGAATACTAGAGTACTACAAACTTGTTAGGACAACAGATTAACAATAACATATTGGTGGGAGGTCTGCCTTTGTCCAGCAGTGGACGTCTTCCGGCTGATTGGATTGGATTGGATTGGTAGGTCTGCAGAGAGCTAGGTAGGTATCGCCGCAGCGGCCGTTGCAGTCGACAAACATGACCGTGTTCCGGTTCGCACGGCGCTGTAGCTAGTGAAATTACAGAGTTAACCGGACTTAACATCATATGTAGGCGACGAGCGCAATGTGGTGCAGTGTATACCATCCCTGCCAGAACACCTTGTGATCTTGGAAAAGGTGGTGAGAGGGTCATGAAGATCATAAATTAGACGAATATTGATGAGGCATTTTTTTTTTATTCACTACATTTGACTAGACAGTGACGTTGTAGAAAAGTGAGAACTATCTTATTTGTATACAGGAAGTGTGTGCACCATAAGGCTTGCTTTGTTACTAACAGATCGTGGACCCAGTCCCAGTCCAGGAGCCCAGCATCAGGTGAGCTGTAAGAGTCGGTGACTTCCAAGTGCTCAACATCATCAGAAAATAGAGGCTTTGTTGCTTTCCATTATAAAATTTGTATAGCCACCTCTCGATATATAATTACTTCTCCTTTATATTGTTTGAAAGAAAAAAAAAAAAAAAAAATGAAAATAAAAAGCTATTGTTATGTATAATTTTGTGACTAAACACAATTTCCGATTTTACAGGTTTTCGTATAGTTATCTATATATTATTGTTAGTATGCAGGTGGGTGGAATATTTACTTATCAACCTACTGCTCAACTCTACAGACGGAAAAGAATAAGTTAGTCTATTGCTAAATCTAGGAGGATGTCCAGCAGTCGACGTCCATGATAACGGTGGTGATGATGATCATGATCATGATCATTACGAAGGGGTGGCGTTAGCAATATTTTAAGACGGAGGGAGTTGGAGCAAGAACAATAACAATAAAAATCTTGTCGTTGTTCGAATATTTCCCGGAACTTAAACAAGTGGTATATGTCTTAAGTTAATCAAACTTATAAGTGACTTATACGCTTAACATAATTCCAACTTAGTTATAATATGTTAAGTATTCATATATTAAAACACGAAGTAAATTCTATTGGTTACACAACAACTAATGCTCTTAAAATGTAAAGAAAAAAATCACAAAAACTACTTAAAATCATTAGTGATTTCTATACCTTAGAATAAGTGTTTTTAATACACACTACAGCTCTCTAGAAGTTAGGTTTCGTTTATAAATGCTAGGTACAAAAACTAGTAATAATGTTTATCTTGTAAGCGGCATCGCGGATTCACTGATATCTTTGTTAACCCAAAGGTTTGTTATTTCTTACTAATATATTCTAGTAATGTAATGAATCGATCAGCACGGAGATAGTTGAGTACTGCCTATGCCCAGCCGTGGGCGTTATCCTGCTGATAAGTAAGATAAGATCGGCGAACGCGAATGCGAATTACAACACTACTCCTTTTACAACAATATTAAGTTAGTATTGTATACTTAAATAAAATACCAAGTACAACTATACTATCACATATACTACGTAACGTTACTTGATATAAAATACTTATTACATATAACAAGGTAAAGTAAGCTAAATAAAGTCTTAACATAGTTAAAATAATATATGAATTCCTTTCACTTTTCGTTTCACTTTACATCCGCATTATATATGTTGTGATTCACATATAATATATAAATATTTTAATACAAATATGAAATCATAAATAATGATAAATACGAGACGAATGCTTATACGACTATTCGTTACGTCATTAATATATGTTTTGTCAGCGGTTGTCAACCTTTTGGTACGCTGAATACAATGAAACAAATAGAATACGTTTTGGTCAAACATTGTTATAATTAAATTTTATATAATATACTATATTTTGGGTCAATTATGAAATGGGTCTCTCATTAATCCGCATTGGGCCATGGAATAGACCCAAACCCTCCCATATGAACTCTTACAAACGAAGGTTAGCACTCATCCAACCAAAAACCGTTGGATGCTAGCTGGCGGGACCGATCGATACAGAGGTTTTTGGGGGAGGCCTAGGTCCAGCAGTGGACGTCTATCGGATGATAATGATGATGGTGAAATGGATCGCTCAGTGACACGAGAATTGTAGGTTACCTATCCTAAGTACTATTACTCTGTTTTTAGGCAACAAAGTGACTTTAAAGTTGTCCTCTCGTCGAATCCGGTTTGTATCTGGGTGACGATCTGCCTTTCGAGTGGATCCTGGCTAGGAAGCTGGGTGTGCAGTTCAGGGATGATGTGGTAGGTTTAACCGGGGATGGGTCCGTCCTGCCTTCTAACCAGTACGTCATCATTTCACCCTTTCCCTGAAAAAAAAAAAAAGAAACAAGGAACGTAGAAATTCATTTTGTAGAGCCAAAAAAAATTCTTAACGATCTTGTGTATATTTTTTAATATAATATATTTATACATATATATATATATATATATATGTACTAATAAAATAGTATAATTTCGTGGTCATTAGTATACAAGATATGCGAATGTATTGACTAAAAGCACGAGTCGTCTTACGCGACTAGCACAATGTGTTGCTGTGTAAACATTCTAACACTTTAATTATGTAGCCGAATCACTTAGCTTTAAGTGAGCAAATAAAATTTTTCTAATACCTTTAAATAAGTCATCAAAATGACGATATAAAGAACGTGTCAACTACTTACCTTAACATTAACTACGCCTCTTGGTGCTGTAATGAATTTTCCAGATTTATCCAGAGCTCTCTTGACGTCTTCCGATATCTGTATCTTCATGGCTGGAGATGGAAATTTCGTAATAATAACATTAGGTCTAATAGGAATAGGCCTCCACTAGATCTTTCGATCTGGTGCAGACCTATTCGGCTTAATCTACACAGTTGCAAAGGGAATGGAATAACAGCTCATGGAAATATAATACTCTTGTTGTACTCCTTTCCCTCTTTGATGATGTCGCAGCCGCTATGAGTAGGATCATGCTGACTATATCCAGTTCCTTCAGCCTAATACATCATATCCTAGTTGGGGCAGCGGATGCTCCCTTCCGCTACTTAGGCTGCCGCTATTGAGATCCTCTGACATGATAAAGGACCAGGGAAGATGGCATTCATGTAGAATTATGGATATGGGTACAAAACACGCCAGAAAGAGACAGAGACAGAAATAAGTTCGTTATGCTTACGTTCTCCTGTACTCTCCATTCTGCTCGCCGTGTTGATCGTGTCTCCGAACAGGCAGTATCTGGGCATCTTGCTGCCAACGATGCCAGCCACACACGGACCGGTATGGATACCACTCCTCATGCAAAGTGTCTGAAAACCGTTATTATTATATACTAAGTGTTAATGTCGTTACCACTTAGTATATAATAACCGTTATTATTATATACTAAGTGTAAAAGACTATAATTTCAAATGTCGCCTAATTGCAGATAGTAAAGCATGCTTGTTCCTGATACTCTCGCTTTCATATCCTTAAACGTGGTGATATTCCACTAGTATCATGGCAGCAGAACGACAGAGAGGATGGTTACACGCTACCACTGAAACTACCATATTTTTGAACCCGGGATCTTCGAGTGGCAGCTTTCCGACAGCAATCTCTACACAATAGTTGTTTTTAGAATCAAAAGCCGAAGGGTTTCAGGTTTGTTCAATAGTGGGAAGATAGAAGTGTGGGAAAGAACACGTCGATATCTTTACAAGGTAAAGCTTATTGAGAATCGAAGCCACGCCTTTGCGCCGTGATTATTTTTAGACGATACCAATAGTGATGTCTCTAAGTATACGTCAGTATGAAAGCAAAGTGAAACTGAGATATAGTTATATATGTATAAAAATATAACGGATCATGCAAAGCGATTTATGATATATATACACAAGCAAAACACTGACGCTTATTACCTAAGTAGGTACCTGATCAGGCCGGTGCGGCAGGCGGCACATGGACGTAGCTTCCAGCAGCTCCAGCGCCATACTGGCTATCTCTGTAGCGTGTTTGTTCCCTGTAATTTTTTTTTAAATTATATACTGACTAAATCACCATCATCCAATGAACACCCACTGAAGAAGTTAGGAGTGTAATGTACCTCACAAATATCTTACGGATCCACGATATCAAAAACCTTTTGACTGAAACTGATCAAGAAATATATATAAACGGTTGTTTTTAATGTAAATAGAAAAATACTATATGATAGGAACAATTAACTGTATCTAAAGTTTAACTGCTCCTGTAGTTCAATGGGTATCGGTCTTTCTTCGGTCCCTGGTTCGATTTCGAAGCTACAATCTGTACGGCTAGTGAAAATAGCTCACTAAAAATACCAAACGTGTTTTATTAAAAAAAAAATTAATGTAATGATTTATTCATAATATTACTAGGAAACTATTATTTACATGAGAAATAAAATTACCGTTACGAACAGGAAGACCGGATGCAACCATGTAGGAGTCGCCGATAGTCTCAATTTTGTATACGTCGTAGCATTCAATGCGCTCGTCGAACAGCTTGTAAACTGAATTGAGGAAGCTGATAACCTGGAATGATACATTGCTATTGTAGAGTACGATCCTAGCAGCGATCCTTTACGCAAAAAAGTCCACTTTTTTATCTAGAATGAACTATAACTAGATTTTAAGTTGGCTTCATTGGCATGATAATAAGTCATCACCTGCAATGATCAAGCTCTCACATATTGACAGTCAGAGAAAACATCGCCGTTACGAAGATAGAGGGTAGTAGATAGTATATCCCTTATTCTATACTACCTACCCCTACATTTAGTGATATAGATACCCCTTGCGATGATAACTACCCTGATTGTAAAGTGCTTTTGTCGAAAAGATATCTTTTCATTTATACACGACGAACTAACATCACTACTATATCATAATTTAACGCAGGTTTTTAAGACTTAAAGCACGGTGATAGATCTTTGACGTCGGAGACAATCCAGGTACCACCGCAGCTCCTATTGCCTATTGCAGCCTACAAACAGTAGTTTGCGAATAATACTGTGTTCCGGTCTGAAGGGCGTTGTAAGTAGTAAAATTATTAAAGTAAAGACGAGCGACGATCGCAACGTGGTGTACTGGCATATAATATTCCAAAGTGTGCTGCATTGTTATGTGCTGACGTATCACTTAATATCAGGTGAACGTCGCGTCGTTGTTAAACGAAAAAAATCTTATATATAGTATATTTCAATTAATCTTATAATCGTAATCAATTCGCAAGATGGATAAATTGATGAAAAAGAACAGTTAAACCTGATACGGAGTGGAGACAGCAGCTATTGCTGTAAACCCAACTATGTCGCTGAAGTACACGGTGACGGAGGAGAAGAACTCTGCAGGCACCTGAAATATAAGTTACCCTGAAGAATCTAAAGGAACTCGAGTCCACCATACGTCTGACTTCTTTTTTTTTCTCGTAATCTTCACGCGGAATTTTTTTTTAATCATTGATATTTTTAAGAATCAAAAGCTAAAGAATTCCATTGATTTGTGTTACAAATATATAATACTAGCTGTTCCCCGAATATAGAGTTAAACTTGAAATTTGTCTGGAATACTGGAGGGCAACCGCTACCGCAAATGGTTTTCTGTAGCACCGTTACCATAGCAACCGCATAAATAGTACCAAATGAAAATGTTACCTAAAATTAAATAGAAATGAAATGATGAAGGATCTATGGAATTCAAGAAATAAATATCCTATAACTCTATACAAATAATACCGCGTCGAATGCTCATATGCCCGTGTCGATACGTTCACTTGTTTTCACGTGACTGGCGAACAATCCATTTCATTTTATATATATATATTATATATAAGGCGTATAATATTAATTGTGCTAGTAGTACCTGTAGTCTATGTTTTTAATATAGGTATTGCCATATGAGAAACCTAGAGGATAACCTGTGTAAAGCATGGGTATCTTGAAACAACAATTTCTGTTGTTGTTGTTACGTTTAAAATAATATGATAATACAGGTTTTGGTTGAAATATGTAGTTTTTTTGCACCTGCTGCGTCTGCTTCAGTTGCTTGGCGACGCTCGGCGGCAGCATTTGGTACAGCAACGAATCGCTTAACTCCTTCTCATATTCAAGCTCTCGTGCCTTCTCCGATAAGTTTCTTGCGTAAATCTGTTATATATAAAATTATTATCAACAACAATCAACACCAAATTCCAAATAACCGTATAGTATTTAATATTAAATGAAATAATTAGTAACAGTACGCTTTGCAAATGCAATTATCCCCTCTATAACGCGTTACGTATAATCTATTCACTTTAAACTTTTCTACCTCAAGGCGGTTAAATCGAATATTAAGAATACACTATATCACTAGTGGTAGCAGTAGCTCGCTGGCCTAATGGTTAGAGCGTGCGGCTTTCATTCCGAAGGTCGCGGGTTCGAACCTCGGCATGTACCGATGACTCAATATATAAGTTATGTACATTTGTGAACTTTAGTTACAACAGCGAGATACAAACGGTTAAAAAAAACATCGCGAGGAAACCCGCACACTGACATCATCTTTGTGTGCGTGTGTGTGTGTGCGCGTCGTAGTGGCCCCAATAAAGTGGCTACAGGTTCGCCCCCTGTTACATGGGACCCTACCCTGACCACATCTGGGTTGGATTCGGGTTCTGCCCGCCGTACCGATCGGACGTCCCATGCGTCCGCTGCCAGTGCGCGATACCGTTACGCCCGCTCAGTGCGACTCGCCCGTGCTCGTGCGCGTCACAACGCCGCTTAGGCGGCCGCCATTTGCGCTTGCGCGCGTCAGTGCAGTGCAGTGCAGTGAAGTGCTGTGATTTAGTGTACCAGAACGCGAAAACTCTGCCGGAGCCTGGTTCCGGCACTGTAAGTAGCTTTTTTTTAATCGCCTCAGAGGCGAGGTTATAAATAGAATCTGTCGCATTAGGCGACGGCTAGGTCCCCTGCTCGAATAGGCACACAACCCCCCGCCGCACGGCGGGGCGGCTACACACAAAATGGCGTCCGTGCAAACGGACGCCTTAATGGCACAATTTGCGTGCTTTGCACGCAAACAGTTCCCCGAGGCCTGGGAACAATTCACCAACTCGGCCTCCACCCTTCCCGCGCGTTCCGTGTGCTTTGACACGGACAGCCCGGCCTCTCCGGACCCGACTCCCGCGACTCGAGCGCACAACAAGGCGAGGGCCCCCATGGCGGGGCCTTCCAAGCCCGAGCTGCCCGCCTCCTCCGAATCCGACTCGGAGGGCACCGCTAGCGGCAGCGATATGGAGGTGGACCGTCCACTCTCCAAGATCACCGACGAAGAGGGCTTCACTCTCTACGTCAAGAAGCGCAAACGCGCTTCTAAGCGGCCCTCCGAGTCAAACTCGGACCGCTCCTCGCCGCCCAACACGCCGGCAAAGAAGGCTGTGCCTCTCGCGCACCCCTCAAGCATTGCGGCCCGAAGCCGCCTCCCCCGATTGTCCTCCAGGACAAGAGCAAGTGGAACGATGTTTCACGATGGTTCGCGGACCACAAAATCACATGCCCCAAAGCGCAAAACACCGCGCAGGGTATCCGCATCAACCTAACAACGGTTGACGACTTCCGGGCTGCCACCAGGCACCTGCGGAACGCCGGACTCGGCTTCCACACCTTCGCTCTCCCCGAGGAGAAGCACCTCCGCGTTGTAATACGCGGAATCCCAACGGAGATCGACATCTCCGAGGTCGTCGACGACCTGAAAAAGCAAAATTTCCCAGTGCTGGAAGCCCGTCGCATGACTAGCATGCGAACAAAGGCCGCACCCCCACTGATAATGACAAGTCTCGAACTCTCTCCGGAGGGTAAAGTTTTCAGCATCACCCGCCTGTGCAACCTCACCAGCGTAAGCGTTGAGGTCCCGCACAAAAAAGGCATCATTGGCCAATGCCACCGATGCCAACTTTACGGCCACTCAGCCTGTAACTGCTTCGCCCGCCCGAGGTGCGTCAAATGCACCGGGGACCACGGGACGAAGAAGTGCTCTCGCACCGCGGAAGCAACAAACTCGCCGAGCTGCGTCCTTTGCAAAACCGAGGAACACCCCGCGAATTATCGCGGGTGCACCAAAGCCCCGCGTAGGCAACCCGGGACCACACAACAGCGCACCACCGCCCCCACAAAGGCTGCACCGCAGCCATCTGCCTCGTCCAGGCCACCGCCCGCACAGCCGGCCGTCCCGCCGGCGGTACGGCTAACTCAGGATAAAACTGCGCCGCCTTCAAAGGCAGGTAAAAGAGCGCATATCCGATCTCAGATCCGACAGATGGGACAACCTGCTTTGCGACTTAGAGCCTTCGAGCGCCAACTTTTGGCGTTTGGCTCGCAGTCTCAAAGCGGAGAACATGGCCCGCTTGCCTCCCCTTGTAACGAGCGATGGTTCCTGCCTTGCGTCGGAGGATGCCGAAAAGCGGATTGTCTCGCCGACAGTCTAGAGCCAATGCACTCCCTCTACCGCACCAGTGGACCCCGATCACCTTAAGTTGGTCGAGGACGAGGTGCGCCGTAGGGCAACTCTCCCACCAGAGGGTCCTCCACTAAAACCGGTCTCCCCCGGTGAGGTCGTTGACATCATAAAGAGGCTGAAAACCAGATCAGCCCCGGGACCCGACAACATCTCCAATAGAGTTGTGAAAGGTCTCCCGCCCCCGATCGTCGGCCTGCTAGTGGCCATATTCAATGCGCTGCTAGCCGACTGCTCCTTCCCAGACGCCTGGAAAGAGGCCGTAGTGATAGGTATTCCGAAGCCCGGAAAGCCGAGGAACCTACCCAACAACTACCGTCCGATCAGCCTACTGAACACCTTGGGCAAACTGTACGAGCGCATCATCCTAGAGCGTCTGCGCCAATTCACCGCAGAGAACAACCTACTCCCCGACGAAAAGTTCGGTTTCAGGAGCAATCACTCTTGCGTTCACCAAGTGCACCGACTGACCGAGCACATCCTGGTCGGTCTGGAGCACAAATTTACGATCGACACCTGCGCCGTCCTATTCGATGTCGCCAAGGCGTTTGACAAAGTCTGGCACGAAGGCTTTTTATACAAGCTTCACACGCACAAAGTGCCAGACCGTCTAGTCACTGTCATTCGAGACTTCCTCTCGAATCGTTCATTCCGCTTTCGCGCCGAGCACGCTCTCTCCTCGCCCCGGCCGATTAAAGCCGGCGTCCCCCAAGGCTCTTGCCTCTCCCGACTACTCTTCTCGCTCTACACGAGCGACATACCTAGAGACCCCTTTGTCAGGATGGCCCTTTTCGCGGACGACACCGCTCTCTATCACTCCGGCAGATATCCGGGTCTTATAACGATGCGCTTTCAGAACGCGACCACCCGCCTAGGTGAGTGGTTCCGGACGTGGCGAATCGACGTAAACCCGGAAAAAGTGTAGCCATTCACTTCACCCACCGAAAGCCATCGACGCTTGCCAAGTTGGCGAAAAACGCGGCCATGAACTTGGTCAAATCTCTCTCTTCGGCCAGTCCATCCCATGGAAAAATCGGTCAAATATCTCGGCGTCACGCTCGACTCCAGACTCAATTTCATCGCCCACATCCGTGAGGCGAGAAAGAAAGCGGCCCAAGTACTGGGCAAGCTATACCCTGATGTGTAAGAAGAGTAAGCTCTCTCTAAGACACAAGCTTCACCTTTACAAGGTATGCGTAAGACCTATAATGTCTTACGCAAGCGTTGTCTTCGCCCATTCATCCGAAGACCGTCTCAAACCTCTACAGACCCTCCAGACCATTTCACTCGCACCGCGACTGGTGCCGAATGGTACCAGCGCAATGTGGACATCCACAGCGACCTTAAACTCCCAACGATCAAGGAGCACTTCAGAGAGTGCTCCGCGACCTACTCGCTAAGGCGGCAACTCATCCCAACCCTCTGGTGGCCAGCGCGGCCAACTACGAGCTACCTCCGAATCCCAGGACGAAAAGCGCAGACCGCGGCACGCGCTTATTCCGACATCCCAAGGGGTCCCGCAAACCATACACACGCCCACTGCCACCGATAACACCGACGTCACCACACACGCTTCGGACACTACCAACACGCTCCGAATATCATCATAACGCCGCCCTCGCTTCAGAACGCGGCGCCGCAGCTACTCACACACCGCGTACACTAAGTACACCCGCGATCGTGGGCGGTCCTCACCGCCCAGAAATTCCGATACAGGCGAAGGTAGTCAGGGAACGGGCCCGCGCCCGGCCTCGACGACCGAGTAGAATCGCCATATAAAGCACTACAAGAACCAGACACACACACAATCATCCGCCAGACAGCTACATCCCGCGTAGCGCATTTAGTTTATAGGAACTCAGGCCGTGGACCCGGGTGCACGAGCCCAGTGTCAGATGAGCTGTAAGAGCCGCTGTAGCTTGCAGCCCTGTCTACAACCAGAACATAGAGTGACCACATCTGGCGATGGAAAT
This sequence comes from Troides helena, assembly GCA_029286815.1. Taxonomy (NCBI): domain Eukaryota; kingdom Metazoa; phylum Arthropoda; class Insecta; order Lepidoptera; family Papilionidae; genus Troides; species Troides helena. The sequence goes on along the minus strand of JAGSMV010000013.1, from coordinate 10,529,737 downwards.
GTGGGTGTTTATTCACCTCTGCGTAGCCCTACTGGGAAAAAGGCGTGATTATATAAAAAAAAAAAAACTATATCACTAACGAAATATATATGTTGTATTAAAATCAAACTAAACTAAGAATATTTATATAAAAAACTTTTTTTTTTTTATTTATTTATATAAAAAACTTATGCATGTGAAATTAAAAAAAACAGTTAATTTCAATTAACTAGTAATTATGAACTGTGCACATCAATATAAATATCACAGTACAGAATTATAAGTGGGAAATCCCCGCGTTATATAGAGGAATACCCGTGTCATACGGGGTATGGAAATAGTGTAAAATGAATACGCGTTATAAGAGCACCGTATTATATATTAGGTTGGGGTAAAAGAAATCCATTATTTTTTCGGTAGATGGCTGTAGTGATAAATTTCTCGTAAAGTATCGATCAAACAGTTTCAGATTTATGCTCGTTGGAAAGGTGACATTTCGCAGTAAAAAAATTCCTTTGCTGTTTTAACATCGCCCAGGAGCTAAAAATGGACCACAAAACAGTTTTAAACCATTTACACAAAGCTGGATTCAAAAAGAAGCTCGATGTTTGGGTGCCACACTAATTAACAGAAAAAAACATGATGGATCAAATTTCCATCTGCGAAGCCTTGGCCAAACGGAATGAGATAGACCCATTTCTTAAACGGATGGTGACTGGAGATGAGAAATGGATCACATACGATAACCCTGTGCGAAAACGATCATGGTCAAAGAGCGGTGAAGCACCTCAAACGGTGGCCAAACCAGTACTAACGGCCAGGAAGGTTCTGCTGTGGATTTGGTGGGACTGGAAGGGGATTATTTATTATGAGTTGTTTCCATATGGCCAAGCACTAAATTCTGATCTCTACTGTCAACAACTGGACCGTTTGAAGATAGCAATTGACCAGAAACGGCCAGAATTGGCCAACAGGAGAGATGTCGTGTTCCACCAGGACAACGCTAGGCCACACACGTCTACAGTGACTCGCCAGAAACTTCGGGAGCTTGGTTGGGAAGTTTTAATGCATCCGCCACACAGTCCGGACTTGGCACCAAGCGATTACCATCTTTTTCTTGCATTACAAAATTTCTTTAGTGATAAAATATTAGCATCTAAGGAAGATTGTGAATATCGGCTACTAGAGTTTTTTTGCAAATAGAGACCAGGACTTCTACGAGAGAGGCATTATGAAGTTACCTTTAAAATGGCAACAAATCATAGAACAAAACGGTGAATATTTGACCCAAATCGGACAATCCGAAGCATGTTAAATAAAGTCCTGAAGTTCAAATAAAAATAATGAATTTCTTTTTCCCCAACCTATTATTTACAGAGTACGACATACCTAATATTGGTAACATACGCTTACTAAAACTTTTAAGCACAGCAAAGTGAAGCTTAGATAAACCATTAAGAAGAATAAAACATTCTTAATAAAGATTCATTATCCTCGTGCATTGTGTTAACTTGTGGGAAGCAGTGTACCTTAGAGATTTTAGTAGATCTATTGAATCATCGTCATAAGGTGCCCTCAACAAACTGAAGTTGGCGATCAGATTGAGGAAACCAATTAGATCCTCAGCTATCCTTTTTAACTGATGATAGATAAACTTGATCCATTCCTTTATGTCGTCAAACCGTTTCTTCCGCTGTCGCCTTGAGAACTAATAAAAGGATCCTCGTTGAAGGTATCCGAAAAATGCAATTGTTTCTTTACAAGAGGGTCATCAGCCTACGTTACCAGTTAGCTCCTTCAAGGACTTGAGGATTGGAGACAAACAATCGTGTCAATATCGAACCTGGATAGTGTTCACCGCGTTCCGTACTAAGGCGATGATTATTGGCGACACCACGCAAACCAACACCAGGATGCCCGCACACACCGCCTCGCTTCTCCTTGCTTCAGTGAGACTTTCGTTTACACCGTCCCTGAAAGTTATACAATAACAATAATACTTTTCAACCCATTAATTCCACTAGTTACAACGCCATTCAAACCGGAATACAGTAATGTTTACTACTAATCTGAACACATCTGGCGAAAAGTGGGTGTTCACCTCTGCCTACCCCTACTGGGAAATAGGCGTGATAATATAAAAAATGAAGTGAAACTGATGGACAAAGTGAGGAACAGTGTGATAAGGGAGCGGTGCGACGTGGTTGAAGATGTAGTGACAAGGATAGAGAAAGGGATGGTTATACTTCAGCCATGTCGAAAGAATGGATGAAAGAAGATTAACGAAAGAGATATACAAGGTAAGAATGATTGGAAAAATCGGTGCAGGTCGACCTAGACGGACATATTCCGATCAAATCGGAGATGTCCTAAAGAAAGGCCGGATCAAAAGCACTCGCAACCGATGATGACATGAAGACGCTCATGAAAGTGGAGGAAAGTGAAGGAACGAGGCGTGATATGTATGTATATGTATGTAATATAAAAAAAATACTTTTGTTTGGCGCTAGACCTATCTATGTGGAGATCTATGGGAGAGGCCTATGTCCAGCAGTGGACGTCTGTGGGCTGATGATGATGATACCTTTATATGATAATATGATAAACTTGTTTAAAACATATTATATATTATTATTATTACAGCTGTCAAACCTTTCTTTATATAAAAGAGTATTTGTTAAAGGTTTGTTGTGCTGTTGTAAGAGTTTTACCTTCTTTGGCTTGGAAAGATCTTTTGTTAGAGTTTTTAGGTTGTTTCTCTTACATGTTTATATTATAAATATGCTATTTAATAATATTTAAAATTAAGGGTTGGTATGAACAAAATATCACGAGTCATTTAATGTATACTATATATCTATGTATATAATAGATTTTCACCTATGTATAAACTCATTAAACTTTGTAACTATGAGGTTTGGATATTTGAAATTTTATAGAAATATTCCTTTTGTCGAGTATAGTTCAGCTGAAAACGGAGTTACTAAATGTCAACCCTAAAAATAGGTTGCAGGGGTATTATGGACAGACGGTTGAGGAACAGGTAGTGTATAAACGAATAATTTGGTTATTTTATACATATAACCGATTATATAACACCTAAAAGAGTCTAATATATAGCTGTGAAATATTTCCAGTGCATCGCTGTAGCTTTATTACTAAGGTAATAGCGGCGCTGCGATATGTTCAGCGGATTTACCGGAGCCGAGGCGTGTCTCCGGTAAGGCGGTCACGTATCAAATTAAAGGTGGTACTGTTTACTCTGAATCAACTGAACGATGAAATTGCACCGGTCCAGCGGGAGACGGGGGTGAGGAAGATTTAGATTCATTTATTCCACTTATGTTAATAGATACGAATATCCTGAGAAAACTCGATGAAGAGGACAGGCCAATTTAATTCGTGTAAATGGAAATTGTCCTGTACGAGTCCAGCTATTTCATCAATCAAATTCGGAGACTGATGAATAGCTTCCTGGCGTCGTCTAGTTTATCATAAACCAATAACAGGATGTGAAGGCATTAATTAAATTATGAAAAGATCCTGTGTCATTTTTCGATATATGTAGGTAGTCTGCTCATTTCAGGTTCATGGGCTTTGGAGATGAGGACATTGGCCAGTAAGCGAAGCGAAAGGTGGACGACAATTGTGAAGTAGTCTCCTGTTTAGCATACCAAGATTGCTGGGAGGGTAACGACCTTTCAAAAGACTTTAGGAGTAGAGCAGGAGGCACCGGTGCCATCGTAATGCACTGAAAATGATAACTGAGTAAGGTTTTAATGGGTGCAAATCCCTCACAACCTTGTCGTTCCACCATTAGTAGGGTATCTTTTGAATATTTCCGGCACATCAGAAAAAAAAATCGTGTATAAGCATTTGTTACTCGAGCGATGTGTCCTACCGGCGTACCGGAAGACATAAGCAGTCCTCCAGCAAGTGGTCCGACGTTCTGGTGAAAGTTGATGGATGCAGCTGGATCTGGGCAGCGCTGGATCGATCGATTTGGAGATCTTTAGGGGAGGCCTATGTACAGTAGTGGACGCCTGTAATTACGATACAGATAATGATGATGATGATTTGTTACTCTCACCTGATATACTGACGGAGTTGCTTCTGAACAGCTCTCAACTTATCCAGGAGTGTGGCCGTCTGATCGAAGTATTCGATAGCATCGCTCACACTGCCGTCCTGGTGCTTGTTGTCCACAATCTGCTGGTTTCTGTTAAATAAACGAGTAAGATGTTCACGTGGTAGTAAGTGATAAAGTCGATACTGATAGTAGATTATTAGACTTAGACTATTTATATTGAGATCTAATATAGAACCTATTTTATTTTTTCTCACAGATCTTCTCCGTCGGTATTCAGCGACTTTCTGCGACATTACCCCATATCCATACCCATGACCCATAATACTCTTAGATGATATCACTTAATAATTTATTAAACTTAATAATAATAAATAGAGAAGTTTCGTGAATTAGAGCACTTTTCTACTATTAAGTTATCGATTCGTAAATATAACAGATCTGGTATATTTTCGGTGTCATCAGCTAATGGCATCCACAATTTAACTGATTTGAATGTGAGGGGTGTACTCGTCCGGTCCGTAAAATAAGGGATGTGTTCAAAACAAACACATTAATTCAAACAACCCGGGGATATGCTAACAGATATTCGATATTTACTTAATTCACATGATACCTATATATCAATACAGTATTAGTATACTTTCAGATGTATTTGAATAACCTGCTGTCGTCAGGGATTCCATGTATTTAGATGTCTTGAATAGAAGAGAATATAGGCTTTTTATAAACTAGTTTTATCAGCAAAGGCTATATCGTTTTATACCATCAACCTTGATCTGAACCAAACACCTGTTCTTTATAATAATAAAAATATATGAGATGGCTTTTTGAATCTGTTCTTGAGTTGCTGTATATATGATAAATGTAAATAAACCACTGCTAACAAACAGTAGTGTGCAAACATTACTGTGTTCCGGTTTAAAAGACGCTGTAGCTAGTGGAGTTACTGCGGTAATGCTACCAAACCTCTTGCGTGTCAAAGCGATAATTACAATGTGGTACTGTGTATAATATCCTAACTAGCACCTCGTTGTTATGGGCGAGTGGATCACTTACTATCAAGTGATCGTTCCGGTCGTTTTGGCTTCTTTATATATATTATACTATGCATTAGGGAGTAGAATGGAGGTGGGATTGTTCCAATACATATACTTTTTTAATCTAAGAAAAGAGAAGAGGAGAAGGAGTGTAGTGAAACAAATAAAATATGAAGAATGAAAGAGAGTGAGAACAGGAAGTAAGAAAGATGGTGTCATGTAGTAAGAAGATAAGGTGAGCCTTATCATACCTTATACTTCTTACTAGTATTGAGGTCCTACTACACCGAGGGAGCAGTTTAGAAAGCACTATTTCCGGGACCCTCCTAATCACTGCAAGAGATATTACTTCCTGTTCCTTTCAGTCCCATGTTCAGATTTTAATTGTAGGTCCCTATTTCCAGAGACCGTCTGGATACCATCGCAGCTCCTACTTCTGCCGCTAAAGTTATGTGAAATATTACTGAGTTCCGGTCTAAAGAAAGTAGTAGCTAATCAAATTATTGGAGTAAGTGGATTCAAAATTCTATGTCTCAAGACGACGACCACAATGTGGTGCTGTCTGTATCAACCTTTTTTTTTTTTTGATATCGGTGGTGGAAATGCTGTTACCGCATACCCAGCGTCCTTTTCAGGAGGGGGACGCCGGGTTATGTGGGGCTCGGGGCCACTGAGATGTTGTGCGTGACCCCATACCCACTAAAACCACCACCGCTTGTCCCGCAATACGCGTACTGGAGACGCCCGGGTTTCAGCCAAGCAACTCTCCGGGCGCCTCCGCGTATAAAACTCCTCCTGGTGGATGCTCGCGGGGAGCAAAGGCACCCACCTGCCGTCCCGTACCGGCCCCTCGCGGGACCGGAACGTTGGGGCCCCCGACCCCTCAGACGACCGCGCGCGCCCAAGACGGAGCGCACGCCCGGCCACCGCCTTCCCGTGAAGGTGGGCGGCGGCCTCCTCCCTCCAGACTCCCCACTTCGACGAGGGAGGGGGACAAACCAAGACTCCCCGGGGACGCACCCCAGGGGAAACACGACAAAAGGCCCAAAGGGCCACGCCTAAGTCTGTATCAACCTTTTTTTTTTTTTTGATATCGGTGGTGGAAATGCTGTTACCGCATACCCAGCGTCCTTTTCAGGAGGGGGACGCCGGGTTATGTGGGGCTCGGGGCCACTGAGATGTTGTGCGTGACCCCATACCCACTAAAACCACCACCGCTTGTCCCGCAATACGCGTACTGGAGACGCCCGGGTTTCAGCCAAGCAACTCTCCGGGCGCCTCCGCGTATAAAACTCCTCCTGGTGGATGCTCGCGGGGAGCAAAGGCACCCACCTGCCGTCCCGTACCGGCCCCTCGCGGGACCGGAACGTTGGGGCCCCCCGTCCCCTCAGACGACCGCGCGCGCCCAAGACGGAGCGCACGCCCGGCCACCGCCTTCCCGTGAAGGTGGGCGGCGGCCTCCTCCCTCCAGACTCCCCACTTCGACGAGGGAGGGGGACAAACCAAGACTCCCCGGGGACGCACCCCAGGGGAAACACGACAAAAGGCCCAAAGGGCCACGCCCATGGCCCGAAGGCCCCCTCACACCGTGCCCGGCTAGGGGCCCGTCGCTCACGGCGGGAGGAAGCGGACGGCGTGGTTCTGCCGCCGCGCTCTCCCGCCGGCCCGCCGCCGCCTGCAAGGTGCGGCAGCGGCGTCGGCCTCCCTCGTGCGCTCGGCGGCCTCCTTCTGACGCATCACTGCGCCGCAGAAGGAGACCACCGCCTTCAAGACCTCTCGCTGCTCAACATATGATCGATTACAGTCGGCAGCGAGAGGTCACTGCCGACTTGCGCGACGAGGGCGTGGCGCTGCGGCCCCATGCCGGGCACTCCGCCAGAGTGTGGTGCGCCGTGTCAATCGGCGCACCACACTCGACGCATTCTTGTGTCATCTCTCTACGAGCCACCTGGTGCAGGTACTTGCCGAAACATCCATGGCCTGTCAGCACCTGCACCAGGTGGAACGTCAAGGCCCCGTACAGCCGGCTCATCCACCGGGACAGGTGGGGCCTGATGGCCTCCACCGTGTCCCGGCCGGCGGCAGGGTTACCTAACTCCGTCTCCCACCGCCGGATCAGGGCGTCATGGGCAACGCGCCTGATCCGGCGGACCGTGGCCGGGTCCGGCCGACGCTCTCCGGCATCCCGCAGGAAGAGGTACACTTCCGCGAGCGACTGCGCCTGTAGATGCCAAGGCGCATCGGCCGCGAGAAGCGTACCCGCCGTCCAGGACACCGTACGGTACGCCCGACAGGCTCGGACCGCCAGGATACGTTGGGCCCTCTTCAACACGGGCCCGTTCCTGGCGGTCTCGCACCTATCCACCCATACGGGCGCACCGTACAGTGCCATACTCCGCAGGATGCCAGAGTATAGGCGCCGACACAAATGACCCGGCCCCCGACATTGGGCGGCAATCTGCCCAGCGCAGCGGCGGTGGCGGTGAATGTGGTGCTGTCTGTATCAACCTAACCTAACCTCCTTTTCCTACCATACTTTTATAACTTTCAACCGCCTCCTTAATCTGAACTTGGTCTTAGAACTAAGCTGTATACGTAACTCATCATCATCATCAGCCGATAGACGTCCACTGCTGGACATAGGCCGCCAAAAATCTCCACTCCGATCAGTCCTGGTGAGAGTCAGAACTCCGTTTGTTGATTAGCAGGGTGCACCACGAGCAGATGAGCTTGGGTCTCGTTAATTCCCGTGTGGAGTTGCCAGTCCTTCTATCGGGCGCGTCCCCAGGTTGGCGGATAGGGGCACGCTACCCAGACATGGGTAGTATCGGGAAACCGACTTGGACCAAAACTGGCAGGGTTCGGGGCGTACCACCAGTTCATTAGAACTGAGAAACGGCTAAGGACATATTGTCCGCGAGGCGGGCCTACAAAGGTTCCAAGTCGCTCCTAGTACCCCTCTATTAAATAGAGGGGACTGAGGATGCGACGTGTGCGGTGATGTGCTAGGTGCATTTGGCTGTTGCCAACACCGGACAACCCGTAATCCTAGTAGGGACCGGGGGCTTTGCCAGGGGGGTGGGAATTTCTGCAAGGCTGCGAGGAAGAAAACCTGTATACAAAAATAACCCCAATCCTAAGGTCGGGCTTATCTCTTGTAATTTTTATCTCTGTAAGATTGGACGAGAAGCAACGGCGAATTGCTTTCACTGCGGAGGAAGAGAGCTGGATTCTGCATCGCACACGCTCGCGATTTGCCCGGCGTGGGAACCGGATCGGCGGATCTTAATAAATCGGATCGGACAGAACCTCTCCTTGCCAGCAATCGTATCAGCGATGCTGGGAGGAGACGTTGCATGGAGGGCCGTAGCCTCCTTTTGCGAAACTGTAATGGTACAAAAGAAGGCTGCCGAGCGGGCTAGAGAGAGGACAGATCCCGCTCGGAGAAGAAACCGTCGTGGCACTACCGTGCGTCAACACGTCGCACCGATAAATGGTGCTTTCCTACCATAATGGGGCCTTTTGGGTTGTTGGCGATCAGAATGGGGGTTCTCATCGCCTTCTAAACGACCCTGAGGAGGACAATGGCTGGACGTGGTCTCCGGTCATTGAAGTAATACTCACGAGGCTGGTAGGGTCTGTATAAGCAGACCCCGGGACGAGCTATTCCAGCATAGCGTTAGCGAGGCCGCGGTTGTGTTCCGAACGGAGATCCCGTGACCTCGCCAAACGCCGAAGATGACCACCGAGGTGGTTTATTTCCCCCCGAAACCAAAAAAAAAAAAAAGGTCCCGTTAGTTGTTGTGCGGGACCCCTTACACCCTTCTACGTTACAAATTCAATAAGATATCGAAACTGGTGTACCTATATAGGAGTAGCGCGACGTCATTTCCTATTTACAGGTAGTCACTTGAATTTGATTGACAATTACGTGACATAATGGAATTTCCTGCAGAGTAAGGTTATCATAGTCAATGTGATTTTATAGACCCTATTAATATTGAATAAGGTTGAATAAATCCAAATGTTAAAAATGGAGGATGGAAGGAAAGTGTATTATATTAGTATATTAATGTTCCAAACGAATTAACTTAGAAGTAACTTAGTAAATTACTCAGCCCGCATGAATGCTCTTTCAGCTTTTAAATATTAAATAACTTGTTTGGTATCGGAATTACGCTGAAGTGCTTTGATGTATATTACCTTTAAATTTATTGAATATATAATCCTTATCCTTCCTTTGAATAGAGGTTATTAGTTTCTAAGTAGCCGGTTCGATTCCGGTTCCTCATGTAGAGAAAATGAGGTAATGCATTTTGAAGGCTTCTAAGCTAACATATTTAGATTAATCTGTCGTCACAACAGTATTACTGTCAATATTGACATTAAGTACACGGAATTTCTTCAACGTGATGTAAAAATTTGATATATTAATAATGACTTTATGAAACTATGATAAGCTCATCATCATCATGATCGTCAGCCGATAGACGTCCACCGCTGGACAAATATTTACTACGTCAGTATTGTACATTAACAGTTCTGTACTGAAACAATGGATGGGACTAGTATGAACTTAGTTTGGAGATAAGTGATACATGTACTCAGTGTCTGTTAGTCATGTGGATGATGATGATGATGATTACAAGCCTACTCGATGAAGCATCCATAAAGATGTTTACACTACTTCACACTGTACACATTCTCTACCTAAGAAGTAGGTACTGTCAGTACTTATATGATAACGAGCAATAACTAATGGAATTATACAGTAGAGAAAGTTACTGCTTAATATCTTTGTTATGTATTTCCGGTAGTGCTTATAAATATACTTTATCGACTTTTACATTCGACAGCATATATTGATAAGTTTTTATAAGGGTAAGAGATATTTTAAACTTAGTATATTTTCACGAGCATGTCTAATCTGTCCTCAGACGTATAAACTATGAAGAAATTCCTTTCGATGTTCCCCGCCACTTGTAAATATTCACGATGATTTATGTCTTCAAGGATAAACTAATTATTACGTTATTTTTAAGTTTTCAGTTACTTCTAATACGTAACCTATGTAAGTTATTAAGCCATTTTAACTATTAAATGCCATAACATGTTATAACCTAAGTTAGATATCGCCATTGCTTTATATTTCGATAATGGAAATATGTCTTTGAACGAAGTTTTAAAAAAGCTCCATATAATAATAACAACCCATTTACGTCCCCACTGCTGGGGCACAGGCCTACCCTCAATATGAGGGCGATTGGGCCATAGTCACCACGCTGGCCCAATGCGGATTGGTGACCTCACACATACCTTAGGATAAATTCTAAGTCATGTGCGGGTTTCCTCGCGATGTTTTCCTTCACCGTTTGTATCTCGCTGTTGTAACTAAAGTCCACATATGTACATAACTTAAATATTAAGTCATCGGTACATGCCGAGGTTCGAACCCGCGACCTTCCGAATGAAAGCCGCACGCTCTAACCATTAGGCCAGCGAGCTACAAAAAAGCTCCATAATTATTTTTTAATTTGCACCTGTTAACGTTCAACAGATCTTAAGTGATACGTCCGCCCATAACAACGTGGTGCTAGTTAGGGTGGTATACACAGCACCGCATTGTGCTCGTCGCCTTGAGATAAAAGATATAAAGCCTTGTTATCCCAACAATTTCGTTAGCTGCAACTCACTTCATACCTGAATAATGTTTGCATACTAATATACGTCGGCTGTAATAGGAAATGCATGCATGCATGGTACCTACCAAGACGGTAGGTAGATCAGATAAATCAAACAACTATCTTAATAAGCAACTCTACTAGATACGTGAATGCGGGACCGATCGATGTGGAGATCTTTGGGTGAGGCCTATGACCAGCAGTGGCCATCTGTCAACTGTTGATAGCGATGAAAGAACTCTCCTAATATTCCTACTAGTGGGACGGAAGATCTTCGCTCACAAAAGACAGTCAAGTTCATTTATCCATCCCGCTAAGTAAGGGTTGGATATTACATAGCTTTGAAAGCTGTTGCTTTTGAAGCTTCAGTGATATTTTATATGATAGGGGTAGTTAGTTTCAACCCTGTAGTCTCAGGCTAGTAAGAATAGGACTATGATTCCTTGCCTGTCGTATAAGTCGACTAAAAGGGTCATCGGGTTCATGAGCCTTGAAGGCGGGGGCTCACAGAGCTCAATAAGCGAGCCTTAGGAGGACAGCAAATGCTTGGTGTTCTTGTATGATGTTAGAGGATATAACCTTGTCTTCTAAAAAGTAGGGTATATTTTGAGAAGATTCGGCTGCGAAAAAAAAAAAGTGGTAGATAGTTTACATTTGTATTTCAGGGTAGCACAGAAAGGAGCCCGTAATGCCGCATCCATTGATTTACTGCAGGTAAAGTATTGATGCGTTCCAGGCCGCGATGCAAGCGCAGTGCGCCTGAATTACCACCATTCGCTTGGTGCGGCACAACAACAAAACACTATTTATTCATTTATTTATTATATAAATTAATAAACAATAATAATTATCACATAATTAATAAAGTTAATTTATTAATAAAACTATTAGTAATACATAAATAACTTATTATAAACTGTGTAATATTTCTGATGAAGATTTATATTGAAGTGCAAATTAAAATACTGCAGTACTCGTATTTCTCCACGAAGTGTTTCTATAGTAGAAGCATAGAATAGCGTCTAGCTAGGTATCACCTCAGTACCTATAGTGTGCCAAACATTACTGTGTTCCGGTTTGAAGGACGCTGTATCTAGTTAAGTACTGGAGTAACAAGACTCAACATCTCATCTGTTAAGGCGTCGAACACAATGTGGTGCAGTGTATATCATCCTAACTAGTGCCACGTTATTGGGCAGGCGTATCACTTACCATCAGGTGAACGTACCGCTCGTCTAAAGTAAAAAAATATTAGGTATAAATACTTACTTCCTCTCCAGTACTTGGTATTCAGGACTGTCTTCTTTTATGTCCTTGTGCAGGGGTATCAGCGACGGTACCAGGTTCAGGGTGTTGTCGAGGAGATCCCGTCCCAGTACCATGTGTGATATATATCTAGACAGAAAAAAAAATATATTCTATATCCATTATCATAAAATGCAAGTGATTTAAGTAAATTCTAGATATTAGACCTATTATAACATACTAAGTGTTTTTTATTTCACAAACGGAACGTTAACCGATACAGCCGTCCCATAACAACGCATCACTTTCCGCTCGTCGCCTGATACATAAAACGTTGGATGTCGTTACCTCAGGCATCACACTACCTACAGCGTCCTACAAGCCGGACTACAGTAATATCTACTATTTGGCGGTAGAAATAGACTATACGATGGTATCTACTTAGACAGGCTCCGTCAACTTACTATCAGTAAAAGATATGTGTACAGATATATGATAGCCAGAGTATTACCATCATGCTTCATAATCTTCAGCAGTTTGAAGGTGTCAGGTCCACCAACCTACTGAACCTGAACAAAGGCTTAATATCCTACTCCTCAGAATGACCAGCACAGTATGATATAGTGTATATCACCCGAACTGGCGCTAAGCTATGGACAGGAGTATAATTCACCATCAGGTCAACCTCTCTAGTAGTCAATGTCTCATTGCTTGTTCTGTTTGTATATAAGCTTATTAAAGATAAACAAAATCGTGTCTGGAGCTGGTGATCCTAGACAGTATTAAGATCTGGTATACCAGGTCCAAGTATGATTACCAGCAGCAGTAATTAACCGATTCCCTATACAAATGATTAAAATATAAATAATAAGTTTTTATCTATAATAATTTTTATATCATCATCCTCAGCTGAGAGACGTCCACTGCTGGACGAAGGCGTCCCTCAAAGATCTCCTGTGCTGCTAGGATCCAGCTGCTTCCAAGCTAGTGCTTTTGCAGTACCAACCTCTCGTGTGACCGTGGCTGGAGATATCCTCGCGCGAAGTAGTTTATCCCCAGGACCGACGCGATCCCTTTGCATTCTATACTCCGCAGTAGATTCTTAAACCCCACCAGGTATCTGTAAGATATACTGAAGTTCATATCAACTTAAATAATAATTTATTTATTTTAATTATCTACTCCACCCACCCCCCTTCACTAATTTACTGACCCCAATATAGAATTAGATTTACCAGGAATAGTTCCGCTCGACTGCAAACCACCCCTTCCCGTTATTAACACCCCCGCAATTCGTTTTAGGGAAAGTATTTCGTGAAAACCATTCTTAGCTGACCTCTAAGTGGCATAAGGAGTATCTTTAACAAATTTTCAGTGTTACGTCTGATAGGAAATCGAGTGATTAGTGAATCTTTGGTTATTAGCTGTTTCCGGTACGCTTTGTTGGGTTTAATATAAAATTAGATTGAAAATAACTTTCTATAGAAACCGTTACCATAGCAACCGCATAGATAATACTAAAGGAAAATGTTTATAAAAGTTAAATAGCAATATAAAATGATGAAAGATCTATGAAATTCAAATTTTAATAAGCTTATAACCTTCTACAAATCATTCCGTGTTCTCTCATGTTCCAGTGTCGATACGTTCACTTGTTTTCACGTGATTGACGAACAAACAGAACCCATTTACATTACATAGATATCTGCAACTACCGGCATTTTTTCAATATTACAGTTATCAAAACTTCGTTTGTAAAATTTCTCTTATAATCTAAGGGATCAACAGTTCAAGATGGGGTAGAGACGGGGGATGAAGGTTACTCCTCAAAAAATAGAGATAGCTGTGCTTCTTCAGGTCCTGGATTTGTAACATATATTATACTTAAGAACTAATATATATTGTTCGTTAGTAACAGAATTGTAGGTTCCGTAACTTAACAAACACTAACTCATTTCCGGGGTAGATATTTAATAGGAACTCTACAATTATATACAAAAGCCTAAAAACACAAAAATTTTTAACACAGATTATTAATTAATATAAGTATCCGTCGTCGTCACCGTCGTCAGCTGATAGACGTCCACTGCTGGACATAGGCGTCCCCCAAAGATATCCATGTTTGTAAGAGTTCATGTGGGTGGGTTTAGGCTATTTCCCACCCCTCTGGCCCAACGCTGGTTAGTGGGAGCCAGAGCCTCGTTTGTTGATTAGCAGCACCACCAGCAGGTGAGGTTGGCTTGGGTCCAGTGAGCTGTTGTGCGAACCCTTTACACTCGAATATAAGCATATTAGATAAATATTATATATAATAATAATAATAATAATAAATTACTTAGTAAAATGGCAGCGGTGACCCTATTTTAAGTTGCTACGAGGAAGTTACGTCACTTCCTTGATAACTTGAACTTTTAATCGAACATGTTCATACATGTCGGTTCAACTTAACCTCGATACCTTGTAAACAATGTTTAATATACTCTGTTACTTATATAAGTTAAGTATAATAAAGTTACTGAGTATATATATTATATATCGTCAACATATATATATATATATATATATATATATATATCACCAATCAGGTCATCAAAATCTCGCACCATCTCCAGGTTTATGTGAACCGTTGTCTTCGCCGAATTCCACTGGCCCAAGAGAATTTTGGAAGTGGATTGGCCATACTCCACGAAGAGATGCCAACCAGCAGCAGGAGCTTTGGAATCTGAAAGGGATACGCAAGAGCGGTCGCCCCAGACAGACCTGGCGCCGCCCAGTAGCAGACCAGGTGAAGAAGATCGGGAAGACGTGGAGTGATCGGGAAGACCGAACGCGATGGAGAATCATTGCGTTCGGTCTTCCCGATCATCACCGCGACCGCAAATCATCTCAGAGCCACAGGAAGTCAAGAAGAATAAAAATATGCATAAATATATGTGTGTGTGTGTGTATCGTTGATATCAATATCATCAGGCATTGATATTTTGGGATTTGGGCCATTTCCCAGCACGAGGCCCTGACCATCCACCAACCCGTACTGAACCAGCAGCGTGGTGGTTTACAGGCCTGATTCTTCTCAATGAACTCCAATAAAAGACGGTCCCAAATGCCCGGCGGGACAGGTGGCCGGAGGATCGATCGATGTGGAGATCATTGGGGGAGCCTAAGTCAAGATGTGGACATCTGTCGGCTGATAATGAATGAATGAATGAATACCTCCATATCGTACTGCTGTCGGTGTCCTTTATCTCTTTAGTTAGATGGTTGAGCAGTGCGGCGTTGGCGTTTGTGTACCACTCCACCACCTCCGTCATCGAAGTCCCGGAGTTGATGTTCGCCCTGTGAAATCAATTTAGAATTTACCCTTAATTAACCAACAATTTTTTTTACCCTTTTATTGTTCATGTTCACTTATCCTTCTTTAACAAGGTGAAAGTCATCAAAGTGATGACGATGCGCATTACAACATGGCGCTAGTTAAGGCGGTATATCATACACAGCATCACATTGTGCTCGTCGCTGGAAACAAAATAAATTCTAGTTATCCGAGTTATAACACTAGCTACAGCACCCTTCTAACCGGAATACGGGAATGTTTGCACAATACTGTTTCTCAGCTGCAACATAAATCTACCATCGGCAGACTTGTAACTTTAAATTCACAAGAGGAATGTGAACGAAGACGAGGCTTCCTTTCCTTCCTTCCTCATCATTAGCTCCAACTCCATCATGTTCATGGACTTATACAAATTAAACTTACAGACTAAATCAGTCTCCTAGATTATAGTGTGCTAATTATTTCCTAGGCTTTTCGTTACATATCTTTAATATATCTAGCGTGATAGGATAAAACCCAAGTAATGGGGTAGCGGACCCTTATCGGCACCACGATCGCTACCGAGCGTGGGGAGTAAGCCGATTTTTCAACAACGTTCTTTCATCATCATCATTATTAGTCGTAAACGTTCACTACTGGACACAGGGCTTATTCAGAGATCCCCACACCAATCGGTCCTACATAGCCCGCACCCAGTGCCTTTCCGCGACCTTCACCCACTCAGCACATCAGTTCTATGGAGGGATTTGAGTCATTTCCCACCACGCTAGCCTAATTCCGATTGGTGGAAACAAGAGCCTCGTTTTTTAAATAGCAGGGTGCACTACGAGCAGATGAGGTTGGCTTGGGTTCCGTGAGCTGTGCGGCACCCCTTACACCCTTACTCAATATTCTTCACCGCTTTCTTTTTATAAATTCATACGGCTACAGTATTCTCTATTCTTTTTATTATTTATTCATCATCATCTTCATCAGCGGATAGACGTCCACTGCTGGACATAAGTTTCTCCCAAAGATCTCCACATCTGTTATTATCTGTTTATTTACTTATATTATTAATATTTACTTTTACAACTACATCATATCTTCCTCTTACGCCTGTGTCGGAGTGTTTACTTCAAGAATTTGTCCTGTTCCGTCATCGTATACAGCTGACCAGATCTATTTTCCACAAAACGGAACAGACCCTTACAGTATCCGGTAACCAAACTGCTGGAAACTGCGGGGAAGCTGTGTTTCTCAGACTTTATCACCAAGCCATTGGACAAGAGACTTTTATCTTTTTTAGCTCTTCAATAAGTAACGCTTTCATCGTAGTCTGAGCTCCTCTTAAGTTTTAAAAGCTTTTTTTCCCATTACCAGTAAGCCAGTAGACCAGAGTATGTTTAGAAAATAATTATTTAAGCTTCTTAAAGCTGCTTCAATCTTTTTTTTTTACCAATCCAAAAATAATTACAGACTTCTTAAGTTATGTATACCATTTAACGATATGGCTGTGATAGGTTACAGGTCACCAGGTCTCCGACTGCCGTACAGTAATTTTATATTAAATTAGTTAAATAGAAAGTTATTTCTAGTTCAACTTTTAACACAGCTTCCGTCCGGTTTTATTGAATCTATAATTTGAAGGTTTGACCTTTCAGCTGGATTAGGTTTTATTAAGAGTGATTAGTTCAGTATCGGCCTGATGCAAACAGACGCTGACCTTAATAATGCGCTGACAAACTTTGTCAATACAAATAGAAATTGAACAGAGAAAGAGATTGAAATAGAAACAGAGAAAATATCTTTATCTTCTCTACAAAAACTGTTTATTTTTTAGTAAACAATAGTTTATTAAGAAGTTTACTAGGTATATAAGTCTGCTCATACTAAAGTACTAAGGTGGTATAGACTGCACAACATTGTGCTCGTCTTCAAACATTAAATATCTATTCTCGTTACTTCAGTAATTTCACTAGTTACAGTAAGACAGTAATGTTTGCACACTACTGTCTGCCGCCTATAACCTACCTCTCCGATGTTAGTCTATCAACAGAGACCTAACACTATTGAATATAATTTCTTGTAGCATTTACTTAGCGGGCAAGAGAGGGTGAAGATCGCTGTGGACGTCTATAGGAGAGAAGCCCAGCTGTGGGCGTCTGACTGTCAACGACGATGATTAAACATAAACTAATGTAAATTCTGGTAGGTCTGCTGACGTACAGTGTTCCGTTTTAAAGGGCGTTGTAGCAAATGAAATTATTGAAGTAATGAAGTATATAGGCGACGAGCAAGGTTAGGTGCAGCGTGTATCTTTCTAACTTATTATATATTATAAGGTGATTGCTTACTCTCATAAATCATTATCAATCGATAGATGTCCACTGCTGGGCATAGACCTCCCAAAAGATCTGGGCATCGATCGGTCCATAGTCAGTATGACTCTCAGTATTGCCGATCACTAGGAGCCGTCGTTTGTAGATTCATATGGGGATTTGGGCCACTTGCCACCACGCTGGTCTAATGCGGGCTGGTGGGAGCCAGAGCCTCGTTTGTTGATTGCCAGGCTTCACCAAGGGCAGATGAGGTTGGCTTCGAACCTGTCAGATGTTGAGCAGGACCCTTTACACCCCTAACCTCTCATATAACTAAACATTAATAATTCTGGTAACAATTTGTGCTCATAAAAATTTAGCTACAAGTTTTATCACTAAAATACAGTGGGGTCGTAAAAAAGTGACCGATCTTGAGACTTTCGATTGGGGGGGGGGCACACACCTTGTAATATAAAGTGTTTACGAGTGTAGATATCCATTACCGAGTGTTGTTTAAGGGCGATGTTTATTGCTATGACTTTATTGCATCTGATCCGGTTTCTTTACGACGTCTACTTGTTAATTACAACGGTTAATGTTTATTTAACGTTATCGAAATAACAAAAAAAAAACTATAATAATACTCTTTAACGACTCTATATACTTAGTCTATGTTACAATTTTTAACTAGATAAGTTATCTTTGTTTATTTCAACCGTTAAATTATACAAGCGCACGTTGTCGCTAAGCTGGAGTTAGAAAGTATCGAACAAGGAGGTTGGAGGAAATCGTCGCTGCTAACATCAGGAAGTGGACCAGGATCGAAAGCGCTGGCCAACTGTTCCCTGTCGCAAGAGATCCGACGAAATATGGTGAACTGACCGTCAACTTCCGCTAGTCCGAGAAGGCTTAAGAAGAAGAACCCATATATTAGATTTCATCGATCACAATACCTTTCAAATGAATATCGATACTTAAGTTGATCCGCGAGGCTATTGACAGAAGAAGATAGTTGAGTTTTTTTTTTAATATAAAATAGGTTATTGCTTGACCATGATCATCCTCGGTGTTTAGTGGTGATTATTCTCTGGTGGTGAAGCGCACAAACCTAGAAACATTCTATTCACTCTTGAAGAGACCCAAGTCATGTTTGGCTGGAAACACCAACGCCGGCGAGTTCTTCCACTCCATTACTGTTCTTATGAAGAACAAGGAGCTGAGCTTCTTTATTCGCAAACTGGGAATGTCCTCGGCATACGGATGGTGACTAGTGGTCTGTCTGGGCCTCCGATCATAAAAAGGGAGGGAGAAATTATACCGTTTGATTCCATCACTGTAAGGATGGTCACTCTGCGTCTACGTTCAAGGCTGTCCGGCATGACTACGACAAGTTCTTTGTCGCCCATAATCCTCTTGGCCGCCTCTCCATCGTGTCTGGAGCTGCAAGATCTAGCAACAGAACTACGCGCATGACCAGATCTATGCTTTGTTTAAAGTCAGGAACTTCCTATATGAAATATTGAAGCACTTTGGCGAGGAATATTACTTTTCTTTAGCTTTAGCTTTCAACTGGAAGAGCTGCCCATAGTTATGGTTGTAGAGTCTACCTCTAACAGCAGGAGACAGAACAACTCCTGAGACACACCTCAATAAGTAATCGCCGTGATGAACTGGATCCTTTCAGCGATCAAAAGACATGCATGTTTTGAATGCCTAAGTTCTCACAAGATTGGTATCGCTTTAGCCAGACGTCAAGTATTATCGCTGATTTGGGATGCTGTAGTGGTCCTCGATCTCTTCAATAGGATATCCTGAGGCTTATTGCAACGATCTGAGGTAGACCATCCAAAGAGTTTATTAGGTCAGAATGAACGTAGGACGATGGCAACCGTCATGCAAAGAAAGGTTGCATTTTTCGGACACCTTCAAACAGGACCCTTTTATAATTTCCCAAGGTTGATCCTGGTGGATAAAATACCTGGAAAACTTGCACCTGGTAGACAGCGGAGGAAACAGTTAGACGACATAAAGGAGTGGGCCGGGATTAAATACCATCAGTTAAAACAGATAGCGGAGGACCAAATTGGATTTCTCAATCTGGTCGCCAAACTTCAGTGTGAAGGAGGTTTTTTTTTTTTTGTGGTGAGTAATGAGGTAAGAATCGTTTATAAACTCGTCTATCTCCATAGAAGCTAGGATATATTTTCTAGTTCTCTTTCCTTCTCTTGTCTGCTAAATAAAAGTTTTTCCTCATATATAAGCAACCGAACAAGCTCGATATTGTTACATCAGCCGGCAGTAAGAATTCCGAAAGTATATGTTTACATTTAAACTCACCCCGAACTCTGTAAACATCTTAATGCTATTACTCACAAGGGTGGAATCCCCTAAGCAATCAGTTCAATAAACTTCCGAGTGCGGAGACAAATTTACAATTTAAATAAGCCCTCTGTTTACACTTTGTGCTTAGATAATCTAAGTGTATCTAAGCTACGTGAACACTCGTAAAATTACTTTCCACGACAACGACCCTAAAGTTGAGGATGAATTCTTCACACCCCATTAATGCATATTACATATTAATGGTCAAAGTCCGATGAACAAGATAATCGTAAATTATTTCATTGTAACTGCTGCGAACACTCGATGTTAGGTGACACTTGAGTCACATAATATCTGGCATCGTTCCGTTGTTATGTGCAGGAATGTCACTTACTATCAGGTGAACATCAGTAGCTCAATTCAATAAAAAAATCTAAATTATATTATCCAATAGGTTTTATATTTAAATAATAACAGGGTAATAACGTATATTTGTTTTTTTTACGTTCACCTGATTTTAAGTGATACTCTTGACGCCTGTCCATATTAACGGGGTGATAGTTACTACGACATATAGTATACAGCACCACATTGTGCGCGTTGCCTGGGGACATAAGGTGTTAACTCTCGTCAAGTCCAGCAGTTTCACTAGCTTATTACTGGAACGAAGTAAAGTTTGCTCACTACAGTCTCGTATAAATAGGAGGGTATAAAGGGAGGGAGATAGGTACCTAACTAAATGGTCTTCGGTAATAGAGACCTATCATCAGTGATAAAGTTAACATATCTGTCAAGGCGACAAAAGAATATAGGTATTCAAAAATGTAAGGTCATAGGTTTCTTGTGCCGGAGACTGTCTAGGTAGGTACTACTGCGCCTATTGCAGCCAACATATATTACTGTGTTCCGGTTTGAAGGACGCTGTAGCTTGAAATTGCTGGAGTAAGGAGACTCATCATCTCGTCTGTCCAGGCTAGGAGAAGGATGTGGTGCAGTGTATATCATCCTAACCAGGTTCACGAACTGGTGTATTATCACCAGGTGAACTCGTCAGTCTTCTTAAATAATACAAAATTCTATATATATACATATATATGTATATGAAATATACTAATGCTCATGAATAATTCATTTAATGCTATAACCGAGTCACTGGCGGTGCTCGAAGAAAAAAAAATAACAATTACTTAACCATAACGTCGTTGAATGTCTGGTTATGGGGTTATGGTGATGTGGGGGTTACATCGAATTACATTAATGGTGACGTGCCCCACGACAGGGGTTGGGGGTAGGCCGTCAAAGTGAAACGAACTCACAAACAAAACGGTTTAATGTTGTAGGAATAAACGTCACGGGGGTAATAACAATGTGGTGGTGGGATGTTTACGCAGACATTTGCATCATTATTTGAAATCATGATCATCATCATTAATAATAAAAATACCCCAGTAATTTCACTAGTTACAGCGCCCTTCAAACCGGTATACTGCAATGTTTGCACATTGCAGTCTATCAGCAGGAGTAGACGATGCAGTACGCATCTAGATAGCATCAACTCATAGGGGGCAACCACTAATTATTGTTTTTTTTTCTACGACGGTACGAGCAAGAGTGACCTGATGGTGAATGTTAGGTCTACCCATAAATAAAGGTTTGAAGGGCGCTGTAGCTAGTGTAATTGCTGGGGTAACGAGATTCAACATCTTATGTTTCGACGAGCGCAATGTGGTGCAGTGCATACAATCTGAATAAGCGCCACGTTGTTATGGGTGGGCGTATCACTTACCATCAAGTTAACATGCCGCTAGTCTCGTCGCTTGATTACATAACAAACAAATTAAAAATGATATCAAAACCCTCGTATATTCGCTAGCTACGGCGCCCTCCAAACCGGTACATAGTAATGTTCGCACACTACTGTCATCGGCAAGAGTAGACGCTGAACAGGGACCAACCGCTGTTTCCGTTTTTTCTTTCAATCCTTGTATACACCAATTAAAGTTATAAGGTAAATATTTGGATTGAAGACTGAAGAGATCATCAGAAAAGATCTGTTGATGACCTGGTGAAGTTCAGGCCCAACATACAGGAACCACCTCATCGAAATGGTGACCCTAGACCGGAACCGACGCGTGGCGCACCATTTTTATTACGCCGACAATAAATCGTCAATGAAGCTTTTAATATGTACTTTATAGCAAGAAGTTAAGGTTACATTTGCGATATTTTCTCTATTTAATGTTTTTTATTTTACGAAACAACCGACGTTCACTTGAAAGTGAGTGACACGCGTGCCCACGACAACGTGGCGATAGTTAAGCTGGTATAAGAAGCGCCACATTGTCGATGTCCATCGTCGTCGTGGAACACAAGATATCTATGCAGATATCTATTTCAAACCGGAACACAGTAATATCTGCACACTACTCGCCGGAAGTA
Source organism: Troides helena (assembly GCA_029286815.1). Taxonomy (NCBI): domain Eukaryota; kingdom Metazoa; phylum Arthropoda; class Insecta; order Lepidoptera; family Papilionidae; genus Troides; species Troides helena. The sequence continues at coordinate 10,507,310 of JAGSMV010000013.1, read as the reverse complement.
ATAGCTGCGGTGGTAGGTACCTAGACGGTCTCCGGCAACAGAAACGTATGACCATTATATATGATATTAATAAATAAAATATATTATTCAGGATCTCTTCTTAGCTGTATGACGGTGGTGTCAGCTTTACTGTTCCACCTTCAGGTCGTTCTATCCTCGACGTTATCATCAGCAATACAGCAGTAAAAGTACATCCCTTGCGAGATCTTTCCACTATATCTCTACCCTGGGGGGGTGGGGATTAAAAAAAGGCAGGTTCTTTTCATGGCTATTGGTGATAGGTCTCTGTTGACGTTGGCCCTGTAGTCTCAGGCTAAAAAGAATAGGACTAAGACGCTTATAAAGGTTTTGAAGGTGAGGGGCTCTCATTGTCCACTAAGTGAACCTGGGATTAACGAGAAGTGCGAGATGATCTAGTGCTTGTACTACCAAAGCGAGGGTCTGGAGGAAGTCTACAGCCTTCCCTGGGACGTACTATAGGCTAAGTGCCGGAAGATCTCGAGCTTCCCGATAATGCACTGAATATAACCACCGAAGGGGTTTTAGTATTTTAAAATCCCACATAGTCCCGTTCTCCCCCCCGAAGTAAGGTATCATATTAGAAGATATATAGAAAATAAGGTCACTATTGACGTAAACGGTCAACATATACATATGTGAAGTGTCGCGTGGACAGCCAATCTATCGACACATTAACTGCACCTTCATTACTGATCCATCAAACGCCGTTCACGGCCTCGTAATGACTCCTCAAACACCATTACTTCGAGGAGTGGCCGGACGATTAAAATTCTATGACACGGTAACACCGTAATTACATAAGTAATACGTAGTAATACTTTAAGTGTTTTTTTCTGTGCTCAGCGCTTTCCGGTTCCTGATGATGTTTCTGACAAAACGACATATTATACAGTGGAGGGATAAGTTGATTTGATGTGTACGCCATCTCCCACCAATCCACATTGGGTCAGAGCGATGGGAAATGTCTCAAACTCCCCATTTAAGAATCCCTAATCGATCGATGTGGAGATCATCAGCTGATAGACGTCCACTACTGGACTGCCTCCCCCAAAGATCTCCACATCAATCAGTCCCGCGTTGCTCGCATCCAGTGGGTTCCCACGATTCTCATCAGATCTTCGCCTACCTTCTAGGAAGCTTCCTAACACTACGTCTACTGGGCGCCACTCGAGGATCTTCACCTACAAGTCATTACCTTAGTAATTACAGTGGCTAAGCGTCCTTCAAACTGGAACATAGTAATGTTTGTGCACCACAGTTGTTCATCGGCAGAAGTATACGTCGAACAGTGACCAACCACAGTTTTTGCTTTTTCCTTTGAATCCTCGTTCGTGTCAGATAAAGAGGAGTAGACATCGGGTTGAAAGGAGAAAAGAGCTGTTGATGACCTGGTAAAGGTCAAGCCCAGCACCAAGGAGAGGCGTATGTCCAACAGTGGGCGTCTATCGGCTGTTGATGAAAAATTTCTGCATACTGGTCACCTAAAAACATTAGATGATAAGTGCCTGTCCATATCAATGTGGCGCTAGTTAGGATGTTATACACATCACCACATTGCACTCGTTGTCTGAGACATAATATGTAGAATTTCATTACCCCAGTAATTACACTAGCTACAGCGCCTTTTAAACCGGAACATAGTAATGTTTGCATAGTACTGTTTGGCGGATGAAATGTAATAGGCGCTGCAGTGGTACCTGCCTAGACGGTTTATGGCGACAGAGATCTACCACCGTTGGTTCACTGGTGCAATGGTTCCCAACGATTATATATGTAGATAATATTTAACTTACTGTTAATGTCAGTCTTAAGTAGTAACTTAACTACACAGTAAGACATTAAGTAAACTCAAGTAAATATTTATACAGAATTAAAATTAACTTTCTGTTTAGTATTAGACGATAAATAGCCGGCGGGAATTTTTATATTTAGGTCTTCTTTTCAGCCGGATAACGACCACAGTTGGCTATAGACCTCTCTCAAGGATCCTCATCATCATCATCGTCAGCCGATAGAGATCCACTGCTGGATATAGGCCTCCCCAAACATCTCCACATAGAGTCAGCATGGTCTCCGGTACCGCTGGGCACTAGAGACAGTCGTATGTAAGGGTGGGTTCATATTGGAGGACTTGCGCCATTCCCCACTATGCTGGCGCAATGCGGGTTGGCGGGAGCCAAAGCCTCGTTTCTTAACAGTGTGCACCACGACCAAGTGAGGTTCGCTTGGGTCCCGTATGTTATTATGTGGGACCCCTTACACCCCTATTCACTCTTTTTCAAGGATCCTCATTGAGTGAGAATTGGGCTTCAGCGCCACCACGCTGACCCAGTGCAGGTCAGTGTGTGGTCAAAGCCTCGTCTGTTTTTTAGTAGGATGCATCGCGTGCTGATGATGTTGATTTGGATTCGGTTTGATGGTGGGCGGAATCCCTTACATCTACGTTTAAGTAATAGAATATAACGCTAACTTTTCTTTTACTAATTTGTTATTGGACAAATTACCATGTTTGTGGAAATCTCTCGGAAAATAATCACCTTCTCATAACCCCTTGGATATACCCTTCATAACAGTCTAGAGTATCATTGTATAAAAGAAATTATTTTCAAGGAAGAAAGTTTGGGAATAAATAACAGAGGCAGCGATTTGGCGTAAACTCCTCGTGAAGTTTTTCTGTTTGTTTCTTTATAAGGGTTTTTATAGAGTCAAAGGATATCGCATCATCATGAGGTACTTTCTTCAAACTGAAGTTTAGCTATAAAATTAAAAAAAAAAAACAATTCGATCGTTAGATAATCTTTTTTAAAGGGTATCTACTATTTAAAATATATAGGAAAAATTCCCAATTTTTTTTCTCTTCATTGTAAAACTTTATAGGGAGGTATGCAAAGGGTAGGTTTGATGTCTCTTGGTATTACCAGCCACCCTTTGGCCTCACCAATGAGACGTATTTTCTAGTTTCTTCCTGCCCAATTTTCACTCAATGAGGATCCTGGGGAATGGCCCAAATCCCTCCATATTAACCCTTACGACAGTCCCTAGCGCCCAGCAGCATCGGAAGTCATGCTGACTGTATGTGGCTATGTTTGGGGGAGGTTTATATCCAGCAGTGGATCTCTGTCGGCTGATGATGATGATGATGACGATGGGGATCCTTGGGAAAGGCCTATGATCAGCTCTGGCCGTTATCCGGCTGGTAAGGAAAAGACCTAAATATAAAAATTCCGGCCGGGTGTTTATCGACTAATACTAAGCGGAAAGTTAATTTTAACTCGGTATAAATATTTACTTGAGTTTACTTAATGTCTTACTGTATAGTTAAGTTACTACTTAAGACTGACATTAACAGTAAGTCAAATATTATCTACATATATAATCGTTGGGAACCATTGGAGCAGTGAACCAACGGTGGTAGATCTCTGTCGCCATAAACCGTCTAGGCAGGTACCACTGCAGCGCCTATTATATTTCTTCCGCCAAACAGTACTATGCAAACATTACTGTGTTCCGGTTTGTAGGGCGTTGTAGCTAGTGAAATTATCATAAGGGCTAACTTTCAGAAGAAAATGTAGAATCGCTCAGAATATTCTAACTATACCATAACGGCTAACTTTCAGAAGAAAATAGTGAAACGTTCAGAATAATCTGGGAATCCTCTTCATCATGGTATCAGTTCATATTTACGCAGAAATCGTAATTAAAGTATTTTAATCGTGTAATATCCAAAAACGATGCCTGTTTGCGTTCGAAAGGAACTTAAGTTATTAAATAAGTTAGATTGCGAAGGAAATTGTTAGAACTTGTCTACTGGTGGACAGGCGATGATTAATGTCCTCCATCCTATGCAACGGTAAGTAAGTTATCACGAAAATTATTTACAATTTACTTACTTTAATTTATTATAAAAAAATGTATCTTGGAATATACTTCCCAACACGCTTTAGTCTAGCGTGATGGTAATCAACCCAAATCCCCTATATAAGATCTTACAAGCAACGACCCCTAGTGCTCTTTGATATCGGAAGCCATGGTCACTGTGGGCGATCGCGCTGATCTATAGGGGAGGTTCCATCCAGTTGATGATGGTGTCTCTTCTATTATCTAAAGACATCATCTTCATCAGGTCATATACGTCCACAGCTGGACATATTCCCCCAAATATTCCCACATTATCGGGTAAGAGTTCAGGTGGAGGGATAGGGGCCAATTCCCGAAAGACAAGTCATGTAATCATTACTGGTGGTAGGTAACTGTTGCCGGAGACCGCCTAGACAGGTATTATACAATAGTAGCGTGCGAATATTACTGAGTTCCGGATTAAAGGGCGCTGTAGCTAGTGAAATTATTGAGGTAAGGATATATAAGACCTAATGTCTGAAGGCGATGAGCGCAATGTGGTGCAGTGTATAACAACTAGTACTACGTCGAAATGGGTATGGGTGTATCACTTAACATCAGGTGAATGCGCCGATGTGTCTGGTCGCCATTTTGAATTTAAAAAAAAAGTAAACTTTCACCTCAAGTCTGCGAGCTCGGCGAGGAAGTACATCCCGTCCATCGGCTTGGATCTGTTCTTGAAGACGAGCAGCGGCAGGGCACCCATCTGCTGCACGGCGCTGTCCGTATTCGCGAACCGCTGCGTCAGGTTTGACCTGTTTGGACACAAAGTTCTAAAAATATTTCAATAAACAATAGTAAATAGTTTTTTATTTATTTCATTTAGCGACGACACGGGAGGAACGTTCACCTGATGGTGAGTGACACGCCTGCCCAAAACAACTACCATGATGATATATACTACACTACGTTACGCTCTTCGCGTAAGACGTAAGATATCGAGTCTCGTTAGTCTAGTAATTACACTATCTACAGCGCATTTCAAACCGGAACACAGTAATGTCTCAATACCACTGTTGGACAGCGGCAATAGGAGCAGCGGTGATATCCACCTAGATGGTCTCCGGCAACAGAGGCCTACCACCAGTAAATGTAAGTTAGATAAAATTTTGCTAAAAGCTGTCTGTTGCCGGAGACCGGCTATGGATTATTGCAGTTCTTATTTCCTTTTATCCGGTTTTGAGGTCGCTGTAGTTAATGAAAATACTAAGGTAACGGTACTTAATATATTATGTCTCGCCACAAGTACAATGCGGTGCTGTGTATATCATCATCATCACAACTAGCGCGACGTTGTTATGGGCAAGCGTTCCGGTTTGAAGGGCGAAGCTAGTGACATTAGTGCGGTAATGAGACAATATCAAAACATTATTTATTATTCTTCTTCTCTTCTCTTTCGTTTACTTCATGTTTGAAGGCCGTGCTTGTTCTGAAATGGTCAGCACCGCACTGTTCTTGGCACGGCTCAGGGCATTCGGAATACTGGTGGCAAAGATTGCTTATATCTGGTCTGACCATCGGGTAGGTGATCGATCCTCAATCTTTCCTTCTACAACCAGCTTATCCAGATTGTCTGGTTGTCTCCGGCCAATATGGCTAGTACTTAGGACTCGTTTGTAGCAGATGGTAGACAATCTTTTGGATTTATTGGTTATCTTTGCTGTCCATAATATATCATTCTTCTTCTTCTTCGTCGCTCCCTCACTGCTGAGGATCGTGACCACGCACAAACAGTCTCCATCGAGTGCGGTCATATGCAGACTAGACCCACCACCTTTCCGCATCCATCCATGTGGTAGGGGCTCTTCTCTGAGCACAGAGCCTCTCGAGACAGCACTTTGGATAACGCATGATGTGCCCAAAAGTTGAGGACTCTTTGTTGGCATATTGAGGAGAGTCTAGTGGTAATTTTGAGTTCTTTCAAGATGGATTCGTTTGTCCTTGTGGCTGACCATGGTATATGGAGAAGCCTTAGCCGGCACCACATTTCGAAGGCATCAATCCTTTCCCTATCACGCTTTCTCATCCATATCATTCTAACTAGCCTCTAATTATTATTGGTATATCACTTACAATTAAGTGAACGTCCCGCTCGTCTCGTCGCTTAATTCACTAATAAAATAGTTTTTTTTTTACTTTGTTAATAATTATAAACGTTTGTAATAGTAGTGATATTATATGAATTGATTATAACCTCCTTCGTCGCATGAGTTTATAGTTTCCAATGAGCGCGAAGTGAATTTAGGGCAAGGACAAAATTATTGGAGCGACTGTAACAATTGATTATATGTCAAATGTTTATCTACTGTGTACATAAAAACATGTCTGTGTATTTATAACACCCCTAACAACTTGTCCAAACAGAAATAAACTGTTGTTTTATTATGTTAATCATATATTTGCGTGGACGCAGTACTTTCCTGAACGAAGTAAGTTTTGGATTTAATAAAACAATGGCGACGAACAAACTGATATATCTGTATGTGTTAACTGGCGGTGGGTCTACGTTGATGGTGACCGTCTAGGTAGTTACCACCGCAGCTCCTTTTGTAGCTGACAAACAGTAATGTGCAAACATTACTGTATTCCGGTTAGAAGGGCGCTGTAGCTAATGAAATAACAGGGATCACGAGACTTAACTTATGCCTCGAGACGAGCGCAATGTAGTGCAGGCGTGTCACTTACTATCAGCTGAACATCCCACTCGTCCCGTCGAATAAAAAAATATTTTTTCCCTTTTAAGGGTTCAGTTAGAAGCGTGTCCGGATATAATTATATTTCCGCTTCGCCAAGCCATACATTAGCTTAGTCTACTATAAAAATTTATATGACGTATGATATTTATATCAAATAATCAATGCTGTCATTTCTATTTGGCTGATGCTATGGTCCAGAACATGAAAAAGTGAAATCGTAATATCCTTTTGCTCTTCGTTTCAGATTGACCACTGCTTTACCTTGAAACCTAAGAGATTCAGAGAGGACCAATCCCGCTCGAAGACTAATCCGTTGGGGCACTAACGCGCTTCATCGTAACGAGAGTACTTACGCAAATGAATATTGGTAAATACAGGGATGTAGATATTTTACAATTTCTATTTCTGTTCCTTCTTAGTCGCCTTTTACCACAAGTTGAGGTTAAAATAACTTTTTGGAATACTTATACTTTGATAACTCTTTTTGGTGGAAAATATAATGGACGTCTTAATTAGTGCTGTAACAATAGGAAGATATTATTGATCCTAAGGCTAGATAATACATCTATACAATGCTCTTAAAACTTCTTTCATATTTGTATACAGTATAATTCACAGGTGTATTAATTATATAGCTAATCACGGAGGTGCTCACGGGCATGATGGATTTTCGGAGTACTTGTTTCGCTTCAAGTGAAAAACTAGTCCGGCATGTCTCTGCGACCCCTTACAAGAGGAAACGATCGTACACCTGATTGTGGAGTGCCCGGCGTTCGGAAGAAAGCGAACTGACTTAGAAATAGAGTTAAACACAAAAATAGACATAAGAAAATTGATTTATCTAATTAGCAATAAGGTAATTAGGAAACAAGTTTCTAGAATACTGTAAATACGTTGCACAGAGAACTGTAAATAGAAAAGTGATTTTAAATAAGCGTGTAAATTCATTAATGCACTAACTATGTATGTAGACAAGAATTCTGACCCGAGTCAGAAGATATTAGTAAAAATAAATAAATAAAAAAAAATATATAGCTACGTAAAAAATAAAAAGTACAGTGAAAAGGATATTGATTTCCTTTTCACAAAATCTTATAAATAGTAACCTTTTGTTAATTTCAGTTTTTCTTTATTATAAACTAGTTCTTTCAACAAGTACTATTATTTATATACAGTGCGGTGTAAAGAGTACCGCGCAAGAACTCGTGACACCCAAGCCAACCTTACTTGGTCTTGGTTTGAACCTGCTAATCAACAAACGAGGCTCTGGCTCCTAACCAGTACCTATGGTTATGGCCCAAAATACCCCAAATAAGACCCTACAAATGACGACCCCTAGTACCCGGCGGTGCCGGAGGCAATGACTATTTATAAAGATCTATAGGTAAGGCCTATGTCCAACAGTGGATATCTATTATCTGATGATGAGAATACACAGTTCTTATAATGTATACGTAAAACTCTTCAAAATGTGTTTTTTGTCATCCATAGATTTCATCGTAAAAATTTGTATTCGTTTACATCATTTTACAGCTAACATAAAACAGTACAAATGATACGCATATTCGATAGCGAATCGTAAAAACGGAAACAGGCGTTATCTGTGGATCTAACAAGTGGATGACATGTTTATCTTTATTACATCCAGACTCGATTATCTCTAATATCTGTAATAAAATTGTCATAATAGAGAAGATTTTTATATACAGTTTGTAAAATAATCACTTTGTATATTAAACTGTTTAACAGATTCATCTGTTACTTGCTATAATATGGAGTTAGGTGTTTAGTTTAGATATATAATTTGACAGAAATATTCCCATCATCATTATCAGCTGATAGACATCCTTCACTAGACATAGACCTTCCCCAATGATCTACACATCGATCGATCCTGCGCTGCCCGCATCCCTCTGTCGAACTAGTGAGGGACGTACCAATACTACGTCTTCCCGTAAGCAGTCGCCATTCGAGGACCTTGGCGGTCTATCGGCAATCAGTCCTTATAGCGATGTGTCCTGCCCATTTCCACTTGAGGCTAGCAATTTATTGGACTATGTCGGTGAATTACCTCATTTCTGATTCGATCAGGCGGGGAAACCCCGAGCATAGCCGTTTCCATTGCTCTCTGTGCGACTTGAATCCTCTTCAAGCGGCCCACTGCAAGCGGCCGGGTCCCGGTGCCATAAGTCATCACCGGCAACACGTATGAATTTAGGACTTTGGCTTTAGATAGTTCGGTAGTTGGGATGATAATATGATGAGTAGCTTCCCAAACACTGCCCAGCCGAGTAGCCAACCGGCGGTAAACCACCACCCCTCGGACCTCATTCCGTTTTCAACATCCCCGCAACTTTTTTTGGGGGAAGGATTTTGTTAAATTCTCTAATTCGCAGATGCAATATCTCATTCGGATTTTGAGTGTTTACGTCTGACAGTTTTGAAGACCTCTATATATATTTAAAGTCCTAATTTATATATATGTCCGCTCGTCTCGTTTTTTTCCTTCGTCTCCTCCTTTGTATCAAAGGAGCGACGAGACGAGCGGGACGTTCACCGGATGGTAAGTAATAATCCTGCCCATAGCAAGTAGCCCATGGAATTTTTTGAAAGTCAACCATTTGTAAAGTTCAGATTAATGTGAACTCCATAGTTCCGATAATTCATCATCAGCCTTTATTAATCCACTGCTGGATAGTGGCGTTCACCAGTCTTACATTAAATGCAGTCCTTAGCCTTTGGCATTCACTCATTTCCGTTCGCTGCGGTGATGTCGTCGGTTCATCCGGAGGGGGAGCGTCATACACCTCTTTGTCCTATTCCTCCAATTATACTCCACCCATTTAATGACAATGCCGAAAAACTAGAATTTTTATCACTAACAGTATTTCTTTATTACTACTACAGTAAGAGTTTTTTGTATGTACGCTCTGGCTGGATGACTTACCGCAATGTGCTGCCGTTGGTGAAGATGAAGAAGGCGACCTCCGACCTCTCCTGTTGTAGTCTGGTCACCAATTTCCCGAGTTCAGTGGCGCGACTGACCTATGTATAGAAATTTTCATGATTATTACTTCGCTTTGAGTATAATAGAAGTAAAGGGTCCGATATGATTCAAGAACAGTTTTAAAATAGATACTCCTTACTTTAGGCCTGGAGTCCCAGCAGTGGTAACAATTAGAGGGTCGTTTAACGTTAAAGATTACCGCAATACTTCCACTGTTTTAATTGATATCTATTGGTTGCTAATATCCTTGCTCCGGCTCCGGTTCCGGTTCCATCTCAGCCGCAGTCATTTTGTAATTAAGCGACGCCTCAATCACGGAGCCCGTGAAACAAAATGTATTCCGTTCTTGGAAAAAGCCATAAATTTTCATGAAAGTCCGTTTCCATAGTAGTTGGTCACAGAGTAATAATCTAACAGAGGAAATACAATGATAATGTTTCGTATATTTTATTGTTTTTAAAAATTATCTGTATGTATATTGTTTTAGTGTATATAGAGACAAGCATATTTAAATTTATCGTCATCATCATCATCATCGTCAATTTGAATTTATCATAACCAGGCTTGGACAGAGGCGCCGTATGACCATGCCAGGGCGCAGTGTCCAGCATACATTCTGGAGGGTGTGCGGTGGAATTACACGATATAACTCCTCCATCTCCTTTTCAGCACCGGACGACCAGATCCATGACGAGTCACCATTGTTATCTTGTGCACAATCCTTGTTCGCGAACAAGGAGGTTGAGAACCTCGTTCATCATAGGAACGGAAATGGAGTGGTTTCTTTAAGAGAAGAGTGAATAGGCTGTTACCAGGTTAATGCGCTTTGCCCCCCCAGACCATATCAACTTTTTTTTTATTATTTATTATATCCAATTAATGCTGATATTATTATTCAGGGCTTTACATTATCGTATTATTTACAACATTTTAACACAACATTTACATTTATAACATATACACTATTACATGCTATATACGTATTTTCTAACAGACCGATATTTTTTTTTATACATTATATATATACTTATGCTATCTAGTTATATAGTATTCACAAAATACACAGAATATTATTGTGCACATGTGCATAAAGTGACATTTACTTATCCTTATTTCTATTATTTATAATCTTACATACATTTATGCAATAATTTATAAACTTACTTCTAAATCATTAATTTTTTACTATTTCCGGCAGACCGGCTGTATCTATTATTAAGCCTGTCTCCTGCTCAAAGTCATACCTCAGGCATCTATGTATAGGACACTCCGTCAGCAAATGAAGAACCGTTTCTTCCACGGCGTCATTGCATTTGCACCACGGGGTCTGCCGACACTTGAAACGGTTCAAATATTGGGAGAATCCACCATGACCAGTGAATATCTGGGTTAACTGCCCCGTTGGCCGGACCTTCCTCATTAACTGATATGCCTTTGGTGCGTTCGGGAAAAATAACTTAGCGACGGACGCGGTGCTACCCTCCCTATATCGGGCGCTCCATCTCGCAACTGAGGCATCTTGAAGCAAACGTGTAACATACGATACCGGGCACTGATTGTAATCTGGCTTCCTTCGGCTGTTAAGAGCAGCCAGCTTGGCTAATTCATCAGCACGCTCATTACCAGGAACGCCCGCGTGGGCTTTGACCCAGAACAAAGACACGTCTTTGCTCTGGGCAGAAGCCCTCTGCAAGACCATATCATCACTTAACATCTGTTGGTATCATGGTTAAGCGCTAACCTAGTGGATTTTAAAAAAAAATAACCGATCATATTGTACGACTAATAAGGAACACATATGAGAGCTGGAGTATTCTGGAAGAGCAGCTTCATCATCAGTTTGTCACTTAATACAACGTGTAAAGTGGTAAGTTGGTTGTAAGATAAAATAATTATATTATATAGAGACCTGTCTATATCTTGTCTTATCTGTGGCGTGTCTGAACCTAGACGGTGAGGCCGGTGGGAATTGACAGTGTATAATGAAAATTTTATTTCTGCGAAATTTGTTTGAGCGACATAAATACAAATAAAAAATTCATGAAATATTCAGGTGTACCGGTATGAAGTGAGCGTCAAAATACAAATGTCTCGATAGTGAACATTTGTTTTGATTTGAACATTGATTTTGTTTGCTATGACATCTGTGAAACATATAATATTTAGTCTACATCAAGTCATTGAACAGACAACATCATATTTTTTCATCGTGTTAAAAATGTCGATTTTGTACCAGAAAGTGATGATTCGCGGAAAGCATTAATTTTTTGTTTTCATTTGAACAAAAGTGCTGCAGAGTCGCATGCGAGTCGAATGCTTGTCGAGGCATATGGTGATCATGCTCTATCAGAAGCAACATGTAAAAGGTGGTTTCAACTGTTCAGAAATAATGATTTCGATGTGAGAAATGAAGAACGTGGAAGACCACCAAAAATGTTTGAAGACACCGAATTGCAAACGATATTGGATGGAGATGACACTTTGAATCAAAAGCAAATGGCAGAAATGTTAAATGTTGCACAACAACACAACAAACAATTTCTGACCGTTTAAAAGCTATGGGAAAGATCCAAAAGTGTGGAAAATGGGTGCCACATGAATTGAATGACAGACAGATGGAAAACCGAAAAAACACTTGTGAAATTTTGCTTCAAAGACACGAAAGAAAATCGGTTTTGCATCGGATTGTTACCGGCGATGGAAAATGGATTTATTTTAAGAATCCTAAACGGAAACAATCATGGGTTAATCCGGGACAACCATCAACCATCAACATCGACTGCAAAACCAGATCGATTCAGCAAGAAGACAATGCTGTGTGTTTGGTGGGATCAGAAAGGTGTGGTGTACCACGAGCTCCTAAACTCCCACCTGGTGAAACCATTAATACTGATCGCTGATCGCTACCGACAACAAATGATCAATTTGAACCATGCATTGATCGAGAAACGACCAGAATGGGCCAGAAGACACGGCAAGGTAATTTTGCTCCATGACAATGCACCTGCACACAAAGCAAAACCGGTTCAGGATACAATCAAAACACGTGGCTGGAAGCTGCTACCTGCTACCTGCTACCCCACCCGCCGTATTCATCAGACTTGGCTCTTTCCGACTACCATTTGTTTTCATCGATGGGACACGCATTGGCTGAGCAGCTCTTTAGTTCCTACGAGGAGGTCAAAAATTGGGTGTCTGGTTGGTTTGCTTTAAAAGACGAACAATTTTATTGGCGTGGTATCCACAAATTGTGTAGAAACGTGGTCACAATGTGTAGGAAACAATGGCCAATACTTTGAATGTAATGTTTTTTACTTTCCCATTAATAATTAGTGTTTTTTCACAAAAAACGCTCATTTCATACCGGTACACCTGATATACATATAAAAAAAAATACTAAATTATTCTTTATAGTTGGTATTTAAAAAAAAATATACAACATGCTAAACAGAGGTTTAAGGGAGAGTTTAAGGGAATGAATGTTATGTTATACAGTAGCTGTTCCCCGATCACTTCGCTAGCAGCAATATAGAATAAGAGTTGAAATTTGTCTGAAATATTCCTTGACAGCAACCGTAACCGTAACAGCAGATGACTTTCTATAGCAACCGTTACTATAGCAACTGCATAAATGATACGAAATGAAAATTAGAAATGAAACGATGAAGGATCCTTGTAATTTAAAAAATAAATAGCCTTGACAAACTACTTGTGGTTGGTCTCTGTTGCCGGAGACCGTCTAGGTAGGTACTACCGCAATAGTAGTGTGCAAACATTACTGTGTTTCGGTTTGAAGGGCGTTATAGCTAGTGAAATTACTGGGGTAAATAAAATCTTGTCTCATGTCGATGGACACAATGTTGTGGTGGGCTAACTGGCTCTACGTTGTTATGAGTGTATCACTTACCATCAGGTGAACATCCCGCTGGAGGTATAGGATGCATGGTTTTAAGAGATCACCTTCAAAGCGTATGGTAAAACAGACCTTACTAGAGAACCTTTAGATTAAGAATTGAAAAAGAAAAAAAAAATTGGTACCTGTTCTTCAACGTCGGCTACTTCCCTGCCGTTTGTCAGGCTGTTCTTTAGGGACAGTGTGGTCTGAACGATCAGCGCCAGGATAGGTATGAACGGCAGAAGCAGCAGCCGCCACAGCTGGCAGCGGCGGCTGCGGCACCACCGGCGCAGCTTTATCCCGAAGCTGGGTGTCTTGCCCTCCGGCTTAGATTCCGTTGGCGAAACTGGTGGAAACAAACAACCGGAAGTATGATATTTATTCTGGATGAACACTACTACTGAGTAACCACGAGGTAGGTCTCTGACCGGAGACCTAAGGCCGGAGACCATCTAGGTAGGTACTATTACAGCGACTATTTTTGCTGCTAGACAGCAGCGTGAAACCATTACTGTGTCCCGGTTTGAAGGGCGCTGTAGCCAGTAAGTTACTTAGACAAAGAGACTTAACTTCTTATGTCTCACGCTGTTTATCCTAACTAGCGCCACATTGTTATGAGTAAGCGTATCACTTACCATCAAGTAGTCTTACCCGTTTCGTCACTTAATTCACTACCGGAACCGAATCAAGACCACCGCTTTAAAAGGCAAGGAGATCGTCCACTGCACCGAAGCTAATTTATTTCGGCTAATATGAAGAAGCCTTTGATAAGTCAACTACAACGTAAAAGTTTCCGAACAACAAAGTTTCCTGAAAGAACCTTCAGCATCATTACGAAGGCATTCTGCTATGATATAAGTATAAGTTAAGTTAATGTAAATTTACTCAAAACGAGCTGATGATTTGGACGCAAAATACTTATACGTCATACGTCCACTGCTGGGCATAGGCCTGCCCAAAATATCTCCACATACAGTCAGCATGGCCTTCGGTACCGCTGGGCATTAGAGGCTGTTGTATGTAGAGGCCCGTATATGGCGGGGATTTGGGTCATTTTCCACCACCCCGGCCCAATGCGGATTGGCGGAAGCGAGAGCCTCGTTTGTTGATTAGCAGGGTGCACCACCAGCAGGTGAGGTTGGCTTGGGTCCCGTGAATTAGTGCGGGAACCCTTACACCCATGCGTCAAACATAAACGTTGCGTACTTCACCAAACTTACTTCCGCCGCGATGTTATTTTTAATCTCTGAAAGGTTCAAGTTAAAAGGATATATACACTATTGAGTTGTTGAACGAATACTTAGTTTGAATATCCTGTACATCCTGACAATGAGCATCAGAGGAGCAGTTCAGTCCCTGGTAATAGGTTTTCATTGTGCGAAGTTATTTAAGTAGTACTATACTATTGTTTTCATCATATCATAATGAGATAAGAATTCTGCATAATTATGAAAGATACTGTAGCTGAAGAAATAATTAGATTAATGTGATTCAGGATCTGATAAGTTGGACAGCTTATGGTGAAGGCTATCAGGGTTGTAGTTAGCCACGGGTCTCGATATCGAACTTCGGACCTCCGTGTTATTAGGCAAGGTGTTAGCTACGCCAAGTGACATTCCCCTAGTCAAGTACAGATACCACATCTATACTTGACTAGGGTTAACTTGGACTAGGAGACTTGTAAGGACATTCATAATTTATTTATTTTTTATATAATTTAACTACGGGACGAGTGATCACTTGATGGGAAGTGATACGCTTGGTCATAACAACCTGGCGATAGTTAGAATGATATACACAGCACGGCATTGTATTCATCGCTTTAAGATTATTATTAAGATGTGGTCTGACTACCGTAGTAGTTTTTACTAGCTACAACGCCCTTCAATCCGGAACACAGTAGTGTTTGCTCAATACTGTTTGTCGGCTGCAACATGTGCTGCGGTAGTACCTACCTTGACGGTTTCCGGCAAAATACACCTACCCACCATATTTATATACTTTCTATACAAATATACAGTGAACGTTATTATTTATATATTACCGGTAATAAATAATGTACAAATTCTGTTAGATATTACTTTGAAAGTATATTTTTTTCTATGTTCTGCTTTGGAGAGTTTCGTAAACGAAGTTAGATAGATATAAAGTACCACAATAAATATGATGTTTAGCTGACCGTCACTTAACAATATGGGGGACGGCGGTTTCAAGGGGGTTATAGTTATAATAAATTGGTTTATTTACTTTACGATTAAATCATGCTTTTCAGAAGCTAATAAAAAGAAAATCTCTTAAAAAACATTAATTAAAAACTTGTTTTTTTTTGTAACACTTCAATAGATACTAATTAGAAAACTAAGTAGTTTATCTTACGTAGAGAGAGAACTAGTTCCAAATAGCTTCAGACTTTAATTAGCTGTTTTTTATTAAGATCATCCTCATCAGTTGATAGACATCCACTGTTGGACATAGGCCTCCCCCAAGAACTCCCATATCAATCTGAAAGGGATTTATATGGGGGATTTAGATAATTTCACCTATTTTGTGTAAGAAAAACAATTATAAAGGTAATGGTCATCAAAACGCTTTGTAGGAAGCGAGCAGCTGAATATTTTTTATCTTTACTTGACACTATAACAAAGAGGTAGTGGAAAACAAGTCTATACAAAAAATATACCTCAAATCAAATCAAATAAAGAAAAAAAACAATTGTTTATATTTGTTGATTCCTTTGAAGACTAAAAATTGTCTATACAAACATTCAATAGTTCTTATTTCAAATTCTTCATATTGTAACGAGATACATTCATTTATGAAAATAAATTAGTGATTCTAAAAAAAAAAAAAAAAAATATTTAAAATTATTTTAAACAAACTTTATTATATGTCTCAAATACGAATATATATATAAAGAAGTTAAATATGTAAAATGTTGCATGACAAAATTAACATATAACATCATGTTGGTGGAGGAGGTGAGATACCAGCCGGGTGTAGTTGGTGGTTATTTGAGTAACTACTTGATTATACTCCGGTTTGGGAAGAGTGTTAGGTGACACTTCGGTGATATCGAAATTCTCAGAACCATGTCTTAGAGCTTCAGCTCTATGATACGTGGGTATTCGGCGTCTTAGTCGCTTGCCACTATGATACGTCGTGTTTAATAATATTTGTTTATTCCAACGTCAACTCGAACTGTGTCGATGCATTATGAGGTAGCGGAAGCAGACGTGAGCTACTGCCTCGATGCTTATCAAACATTGATATTGCATCTTGTCGCAGCGTGACGTTTGCACCTTTACTGAACTGATGCGTCTTACAAATGCCGTTGGCTGAGGACTTTTGCAAGATATTGATGTCTGCTGTGATGTCTTGTGCGCCTTTCACGATGATGTGCGCCGATGATAGTTGATTGCATGTCTGTCGCAGTTCGGTGATACGACGTCTTCGACGATCTCTGGGTTAAATGTCACGTTTGAAGGTTGCGCCTTGCGTTATGGTTTGACACTTTAACTTTATAGATTTTTCCAAGTCGGGTCCCTTGATGACGGGGCTGTAGACTGTCTGCCCTCCTTATTTTATGGAATTTGCAAATAAAGGCCTCAATAGCTCCCCATCATATAAAATATGTGGCGAGTTGTCGGCGGGCGAGACAAACTTGATCAAAACAGCATTTTACTCAACGACAAAGACTCTATGCCTGATGGCTCATAATAAAAATAATATTTATTGGCTATATCCACTACAGTGGTTGGCGGAGTTATGCATTTACTTCATGAACGGTGATAGCTGGTGGGAGTACAATCTCTCAAGGCTGCGATGTAATCGCTTTGCTATTTTATGAGGTGAGCAATGAGCTCTCAAATGCACTCCGCTGGTTGCGATCCGTGCTGATTACGTAGTTGGTGGTGAAGTCATTTCCAACACTTTACAATGTGTCTGCAAGTGCACCTGGCTAATGAAGGTGGTGACTCGTTCAAAGGACTAATCTTTGGGTCAGAGTACCCTTTATATCTATTATGTGTCCTGGAATGTGCGCTGACCATACACTGTATATCTGGTTACGGTTGTATCTTGTGAGATGCATACTCACATTGCCATGCGCAATTTGATCACAGTTTGTGCTTACGCACTAACAATGAGCCGAGTGCTCTTCTACTGGTTCGCCAGTAAACCTTGCTGTGGACTGCGGTCCGAGGTCAATTAAATTCTCCGTTTCGGGGTGGGCACAGTATTTGGTTGGCGCTCACCGCGGAGTCTGGTTACTGGAGCCGTATGCCATACCCACATTTTTTTTGTTTTAAAAAATGTGACGATGCGAACTTAAACACTTGTGTCGGGGTCTTAAGAATTAATAAATATTGTAAACCCGTAACAAGATGTGGAGACCTTTACAAGTGTGAAGGGATTGTAAACAAGGAAACAAACCACACAAACGGCATCGGACTGTCTTAACAAATATTCATCCTTCTATATAAACCTAAAAGAACTAAACATTACTATAAACACAACGTAGAACAAGCTCCTAATCGAGACGATCACAAATTAATATAAATAATTAATGGCCAAAACATAAACATTAATCATACTACAAAGAATAGTATGTATCAACCTGGTCACGTAAAATATGATTTCCTGAGTACTAAATATTGTTTTAAAAATATTTAAAACATATTATATTTAAGAAAAAGAGATAAAAGTTACAAAATGAAAAAAAAAAACCCTCAAAGAGGTTTATTAAAAGATAAAAACCTTTTTTTTAATTTCTTAGAGTTTGGATGCTGGTAGGGTTTTTGAACCCACCCGGCTATATACCATCACTACTAACTGCCTTCGTGGCGAAGTGGTATAGCGTTTGACGTGGTAACTCCGAAGTCCTCGCTCGGAATCCCGTCCTACATTTAATAATGTTTTTATTATCTGTATCATGAAGACGCTTATGAAAGTGGAGGAAGTGAGAGAGGTGTGCCAGGATCGTAGCAGGTGGAGAGAAGTGGTCTCTGCCAACCCCGCTGGGAACGAGGCGTGATATATATGTATGTATGTATGTATGTTTATTATCTGTCGAAATGTGAGACGAGCTGGATGTTTACCTGATGGTAAGTGATACGTCTGTTCATAAGAAAGTGGCGTTAATATGGTATACGCTGTTATCCATTATTCTCATCGCTTTGAGACCATGAAGACTCGTTACGCCTCTAATTTACTACCTAAATATCTCTTTAAACCGGAACACAGTAAGCTTTGCTTATATATTAAGGGGAAGAAATAGAAGCTGCTGCATTACCTACCTAGACAAACATCACCAACCGGAAGTTATTGATTTCTTTAATAAATTATAAAGGTGTAAGGGGTTTCGAACAACAACTCACGTGACGCACGCCAGCCTCATCTACTCGTGTTGCGCCCAGTTAATCAATAAATTAATCTCTGGTTCCCACCCAGCATTGGGCAAGCGCGGTGGGAAATGGCCCTAATCCCACATATGACCCTGTACAAACGACGGCTTCTACTGCTCGGTGCAACGCAAGACAGATCGAAGTGAAGGTCTTTGGGGGTAGTTTATATCCACCTGTGGACGTCTATCTTTTGATAATAATGTTAAGATAATGATAATGATGATAAGATTATGACTGTAATCATTATTACACGAGTAGTTTTGTGTATATACAAACATGTTTATAAATATCACATTACAATATAGCTTAAATAACTATATAACAGAGTCCGTTGAAGCTCATGATCCTAGTACTCACAGAGATTTGCGTCCCGCATTAAAAAGTGTTCACGTAAGCACGAATAATTTTAAAATGGATTTCGTCGTTTCTCTGCAAGTTTTATGCAAGATTTGAAAAAATCCCAATCCCAAAAACTAGACTTTAGTTAAGATGAAACTGGTGTGACGAGTATGAAGACAGTGTAAGATCTCTCTCAAGTTATCAGAAGCAATATTGCTTCATCACCAACGTTACATCTATAGTTAGTTTAAATTTTAACTGAAACGATAAATTTAACTGGATCCATGGGATAACAGAGATCATGATTCTGATCAACGATAAATCTAACATCACTAACCCTAACCGTTTGCCTAATTCCTAAGTAGGTTTAAATATAAATCTAGGAATAGAAGCAGCAGCAATCAATAGTAATATTAGTGAAACAGTATATAATAAGAATATATACAAGTTTTTTTTTTATTAGGATAAATAATAGAAAAGTCATTAAAAAAAACTTGTATATATATAGTTACACATAGTAATAGATTATATATGTTACATGTAATGTGATTGATATAAAAATTTTGTTATATATTGAAAAAAGGATCAAAATAGACCCTTAGCTGGTATAGTTCGTGAATTTGTATTCCTTATATTCTTGTACTCCGCATAACGTGGACCCTGCGAGAACTAGAAAAAAAGAGGATAGATGTTCTAGAGATGATATTCTGGAGGAAAGTGCTCGGAGTATCGTGGACTGAATATCGTACCAACGTGTCTATACTTCGGGAACAGCATCAAGCAGCGTTTATCATCTTTGGTACAGTTTCATATCCTCAACTTTTCGGAAACGTGTTCTACCGAGGGGAGGTAGCTGTTGAGCGACTTGTGGTCCAGGAAAAGGTTGAGAGTACCAGGCCACGAGGAAGTACGTCTATGAAATAGACTGACCACATAATGGATGGTTATTCAATTTAGGTAGGATTTTCGCGGACCTAGTTACTATGTTCAATTCGACATATGTTTGAGATCCAGAGTTAATGGAGCGAGGATCCATCACCATATACAACTTCATTTCAACTTGAAAATTAAATCACGTATTAGTCCATTGTAGTTAAAACAAATATTTATCTTAGACATTAAGTTACTGATTATGTAATTAATAAATATAAGAGAAAAGAAATCTATCTCTGAAGAGACTCATCACGATATCTCTGGAGCCATAAAGCCTAGAGACTAGAAATCTGGTAAAAATATTGCTTGAGGCAGCTGAGACCGGATTTAACAAAGTTCCTTCTCCAGCAAATCAGCATAAGAATAGCTAGCTGAATATATACAGTGAAAAGGAAATGCTGATATATTTCAATGTCTGAAATACTATTGGTGCATTGATTCAATTTATATTCTAGTGCTCATTCTGGAGCCGTCTGAATCCCCATTGTTGTTTTCAAACTTTCATTCAAATAACAACTATATTACTGTAGTGTAATAATCATTATAACTATAGAAGTGTTAGTACTTCGATAATTATTAATGGTATACGATGATATGTTATTTCGCATATCGTTTGACATTAACTTAATAATATTGCTTCTATTAAAATTTATGATTTAGGTATACGCCTGCAGACATATGTCTTCTCTTCTTCTTTCTACTGCCCTTTTCCCAGCTATGTGGGCTCGGCACAGTATGTACTTCCCTTCCATATCCCTCTATCAGCCGTCATATCTGAATTCACACTCTTCTTACACTTGCCATCTTTCACACAATCCATCCACACTGTTTTAGGTCTTCTTCTAGCCTTATAACCGTCCTTATAACCGACCTGCAGATATATGTATATCAAATAAAAAATCCGTTGCACTACAGCATCATTTTGAAAGCTCTTAACTTTATACATTCAACTCCGTCAGAATCCTCTCAAAGTTTAAATCTAGTTACATACCATAAACAGATGAGCATAGTGTCTGTCATCAGATAAAATCTTTCCTTTTGATGAAGTAGAAACATTTCACAGGTATTAATCTCATTTAGTCTAGACGTAGATTTAGAGAAAGAGTAAAAAAAAAGGTTTTGTAAACATAATAAGATAATCTTAGAACAAAAAGGTTAGAACGGTAAAACTAAAAAATCTAATCTTCAATCCTTTAGATATTCCCTTTAGAGCTCATGCCAGAGAAATCTTGCAATAATAAAATAATTGGATGGGAAACAGTTCAGCCATGTCCCCCTCCGTTACTATAATAGACATCTAGATAAAGATCTATTTTATTAAGTCAATTAAAAGTAATGAAATAGATGAAAAACCTTCTTCAACTTCATGTAAAATCAATCTAGTATTATTTAGACGTACTGTATAATTTTTGACTACAGTTTTAATCTACAGCATTAATATGAAGATATTAAAAATCGTGACATATATCAGACGTAATATCTCAATTGGTTAATGGATGACGTCCACCAGTTCATCGGATTTCGTTGAAGCTATGTATTGAAGCTTTATTTTCTGCTAGAAGTGATTTTCAGAAATTTAAAAGGGACGTTCACAGCGCCCGTTTAATATGCATGGAGTCAGCGTGCCTACACAGTATTTTCGATTAGACGAACCCACACAAAGAGATTATCAGAGCTGAAGGCTCCCTGGAAAATTTCTAATATTAGTAGTTTATACAAAACAACCAGTGAATCCTTGGAAGGCAACAATCGATAACGATAAACATAGAATGTTTAATTATAGTTAATCAGAACAATGAGAGTATTCTTAAAATCTTTTTTTTTTAGTATCACCCCTTTTTCCCAGTAGGGGTAGGCAGAGGTGAATAAACACCCACATTTCCATCGCCAGATGTGGTCAGATTAGGTCCCATGTAACAGGGGGCGAGCCTGTTTCCACTTTATTGGGGCCACCACACACACTCAAAGATGATATCAGTGTGCGGGTTTCCTCACGATGTCTTCCTTCACCGTTTGTATCTCGCTGTTGTAACTAAAGTTGACAAATGTACATAACTTAAATATTAAAGTCATTGGTACATGCCGAGATTCGAACCCGCGACCTTCGGAACGAAAGCCGCACGCTCTAACCATTAGGCCAGCGAGCTACTCGAATCTACTAAATAATATTTACTACAATCATTAAGTGTGAAATGGAACACGAAACTTAAAATGCTTTAAGAAATATTCATCATCATCATCATTACAATCGATGGTCATCCACTGCTGGCCATAGATCTCTGGTTTTATGTTCCACAAAGCACGAAGAAAACTAGACTCAATAAAAATAGAACTTATAGTAGCTCTGTTCCCAGATAGTTTTTCTAGTGGTAGGTCTTCATTGCCGGAGATCGTCTGGGTGGGTACCACCGCAGCGACTAGTCCATCCGCCAAAAAATAGTGTGCAAACATTACTGTGTTCCGGTTTGAAATGCGCTGTAGCTAGTATAATGACTGGCGTGACTAGACTCAATATCTTGGGTAAGGCGAAGAGCGCAATGAGGTTCAATGCATACCATGTTAACTAGAACCACTCTGTTATGAACAGGCGTATCACTTTAGATCAGCTGGTCTCGTCGCTTAATTAAACAAAAAACAATTTCTGTCTACGTAGGTGAAGCTCCTATTTCAGCCACCCAACAGTAGTGTGCGAACGTTACTGTACTAGTGTGTAGTTACTGGGGTAATGAGACATAATATCTGGTATCTCATGGCGACGAGCACAATATGGTGTAATTGGTAACATCCTAAGCGGCTTCTGGTAGGGTAGAAAGGAAAAATCTATTAAAAACAAACTTTCTTTAAGAAAACGAGTGGGAGTATATTAATCATCGATCGATCCTACGCTGTCCGCTTCCAGCTGCTTCCCGCAATCGTCACCAGATCGTCGGACTTCCTGGTGGAGTACGATGTGGACATCATTGAGGAAGACCTATGCCCATCAGTGGACGTCTGTCGGCTGATGATGATGATGATGATTATTACATAATCCATTATTACAAACATCTTATTATTTTCTTAGCTACAGCCCTCTTCACAAAAGCATTGGGATAATTAATGTAATACTAGAATAAGTAGTTGTCTAGATTATTTGTGAAGTGTTTACGTATATTGTAACTGTTCCAAGGACAAAAAAATGTTGTACACGAACACTTGCTGATGTTTTCGTTTACATTGCAGCTGCATCAGCGCACCAGGCGTCAAATTGTTGTAACAAATTTTGGACGTTCGCCAGCCTTTGATAACAAATTGCGGCCGACGGATATTGAAGCGTTCCTCCCATAGTTATAAAGCGGAAGCGCCAAATGAATATAGAGGTGCAGTTAATGTAAAACGGAGCCTTAACCACTCTATTAACCCTCGTTTAGATCTTCAGTATCCAATGGTTGGTGATACACAGTAGATTACAGATTTCGTAAGACCCGAAGGCTAATTAGACGTTTTAATGCTATCAAATACTACCATCTATGTTTTCATTCACTTTATATAAGAACTACTTTACTTGTTGCCAACCTTCCTTAGTTGGAGAGGCACTATAAGAAGAAGAAGAAGAATAACTACTAAGAAAAACGATTCAATACTAGACGTTGTAGTAGACGATATATTACAACAATAAATGAAAAAAATAATTAAAATAATAATTACATTTTACAGTATATTTTGGTGGCTAACGTACTAGGTGCGAACATAGACTTGTGACGTACTAAAAGGTGTACTAGATGTTGCACTAGACGGTGTATTAGATAATGTACTAGGCGGCATACGAGATGATGAGCTAGACTGTGTACTAGATGATCTACTAGAAGATGTACTAAGCAAGGACATTCAATTTTTTTAGATATTCGCATAATAATACGAGACCATCAACATTTTGAACTATCGGCAGAATTATCAACCTTTTGTCCTTCTTTTTAACGTCAACTCGTCTGAGAAATAAAAAAAAGTTATGTTAACAAGATTACAGACATTTATTTTGTAATCTGTGCAAGTATAGACAAAAAATTGCAAGAAATTTTAATAAAGTGAAAAGCTTTTTCTGCATTATTTATTTATACGTATGGCAATACTTTTTTTATTATTCATTTTCATATATAGACAACACTTCGGTCGGACATTGTAAGCCGCGTAGCTGAACGCTGTACATATAATTTACATTCAAGACGTAGGCGGTGAAACAAAGTCACATCATTAATGCAAATGATTGCTTAACAATCGATAATGTAAAGCTATATACTATATACTAGGTATTCCCTTCCCACCTATTTATTAGGGGACCGGAAAGTAATGTCGTTTTCTTACGCTAAATACAAACACATACATTTTAACGAGTCTTTATTTTAATCAATGATGTATTCCCCATCATTGTCAATAACCTTTTGCCATCTAGTGAGTAAATTTTCAATCCCTGATCGATAAAATTAATTGGTTTTTCGGCAAAATATCTAGAGATGGCATTTTGGATATCATCCAAATTTGCAAATGTTTTGCCACTTAAAAGTGTTGCAGCGCTCGGAATAAGTGGAAATCCGATGGTGCAACATCGGGCGAATATGGTGGATGAGGCAGCACCTCCCACCCCAATTCATTAATTTTTCTAGAGTTCGCCTTGCGCAGTGCGGTCTTGCATTGTCATGTTGGAGAATGACGCCTTTTCGGTTGACAATCGCTGGCCACTTTTCAATTAAAGATTGATTGACTCGCTGCAATTGTTCGCTGTAGAGGTCTGCAGTAACAGTTTCTCCAGGTTTCAGTAATTCAAAATGAACAATGCCGCGAATACTCCACCAAACACACAAAAGCGCTTTTTAGGGGTGTAAACCTGGCTTAGCAGTACTCCGAGGGATTTCATTTGGAGAGAGCCACTGCCTTTTGCGTTTTGGGTTATCATACAGGACCCATTTCTCATCTCCTGTGATCAAGCGATCAAAAACGCTTCTGTGTTGTGTCGTTGAAGCAATAAGTTGCATGTGATTGATCGGTTAGCCTTATTCTGTTCGGACAGATTATGCGGGACCCAAACACCTGCTCTGCTTACTTTTCCAATCTGCTTCAAATGTTCTTGGATGGTCGACCAAGGTTTGTTGAGACTGTTTGACAATTCCTCGATCGTCTGACACGGATTTGCTTCCACTTCCGCCCTTAACACGTCGTTGTCTAACGCTGATAGTCTTCCTGATCGATACGAGTCGGAAAGATCAAAATTACCCGATTTGAACTTGGAAAACCACCTTTGGCATTTACGAATGTCCAGTGCATTTGGATAAACATCGCAAATGTTTTTGGTAGCAACTGTTGCGTTATTTCCCTTGCGAAACTCAAAGAGCATGCAATGCCGGATGTGTACCTCTTCTGGTATTTGGCTGGCCATTTTACCCAAAATTACAAAAAAATTGTAATTCAATTGTCTATAAGTAAAGAAATCACTATAACCTCACAATGTCTTTGGTACGCCTCTGAACAAAACAATGAGCTGACAAATGACAATCAAGTATTGGCATGCGCAGAAACGACATTACTTTCCGGTCCCCTATTATTAGCTGTAATATTAGGTACGTATTTAAACTTGAAATTTGATAGAAATATTCTCGCCACGACAACCCGCGGCTTCAGATTCTTCCTAGTTCGTTTCAGAGATTTGTGATGAGTCTCCATAGGGGTGGAAATATCTTGTATGTGTGTATATTATATACATAGTATTATATATATATAGTTTAATATGTAAATAGTCACAGCAGAAAATAGTACAAGAAAAATCTGATTGAGGTTATTGTCAAGTCCTTTGTGTTGAGAGACGCTTTGTGAACTGACGTGGATGAAATATATTAAAACTATGAGTAGAAGAATATTATACGGAATTATTTTAATAAAGAAATACTAATTTCTATTCATAACTATATATATTATTTGAAATAACGAACTTTGAAATTAGTCTGTGATCTCTTCTGTTTGAAGGTTAAAATGGATAACTGTAATAATAAATGTAATTGTACGCCGCGGTATTGGTACAAACGTTGGCGGTTGTTACAAATGTTTGCCACACGCGCGGTTGAGTATTTATTTGATCAACAATTTAACAAGCGTCAGGAGAGGCGATGTGATTAATCGTATTAATAATTTCACTGGTCACAGTTTAGCGAATAGTAATGGGCACACCGTAATGTTCGTTCTATATTATTAACATTAATAATATTAGTCTTCTAAATATTGTTCTCGGTTTGTTGTTAAATCCGCAGATATATGTAATGTTGGCGAATGTAATATCGCTTCATTCTCGTACATTACTTCTATGATCTGCTGTCAATCAGTACATCTAATCTCTTCTCTTGTTAATCATCAGTTGAATAAGGCTGTTGATGACACAACACGTCGGACAAGCTGTATAACCACACGTTACTGAATTGTGAGGGACTTTTGCGGTTTAAGACGGTAATGATTCCTTGAACGTTTGTAGCAGAAGGCCATTAGAAAAACACTGCTGTATTTACTCTGGAACAGTAAAGTATTAAAAATACTAATATACAATCAATATTGTTAAATATTTTGATATTCGGATCATCATCATCACTGGTTGCCCTCTTCAAACTGAAGTTTGGCGATCACGAAAACCAATTCGACCCTCGGCTATCCTTTTTAGTTGATAGTATTTAAACCCGGTCAATTCCTTTGTCATTTCTTGTGTTGTCTACCAGGTGCACGTTATCCAGGAATATTGGCCTGCAGGATCAACCTTGGGAACCAATGAAAGGATCCTTTTTGAAGGTAACCGAAAGATTAGATTCAGCTGTTATTTACGGTGATTATATCTTTTTACGAATAATATGCTAACATCAATTTTATATGATGTTAAGAAATGTTATTAATAATATAAATCCAGTAGCTCTATATAACTCCATCATTATTAACTTCAATGGGGGTTGAATTAGGGATGGCTGGTTTAAGTGGATTAACATCTGAACCATGGCAGTGAATATAATCTATTATCATCATAATAATCAGAAGACAGACGTCCAATGCTGAATATGGTATATATATTTGTGTGTATTTTAATACTTATACTGTTAAATATCGTATATAAGCTACTAATAAATTGGAGAGGGTGAAACAGCTTAAATTCGTAATCTAGAAACTAGCGATTTCACGTATTGAAAACTCATAAAAAATTTCAATAAATTATCTTTATCTTATCTTCATATATTAAACAGTCGATGATAATAAGTATAATACTAAAAAAATCACGGTAACTTTGATCCTTTGTTCGATGCATAGTCGTAGATAAGTATGTTCAATTTATATGAAAGCGTAATTGTTTATCCGATTGTGCTAGAGTAAATCTAGATTTTAATTAAAGTCCGACATTCGACGCCTGATGCGCTCTAATTTACTAACGGGATGACATCATCTAATTGCTGACTAGATAATTACTAGGATGCCTTAAACTTCTGACGACTACTACCGATTGATCGAACTAATGATTTTAGACATAGAAGAGGACTCTCCTTAGCCTGAAACCGCTGTATTTTCATTCATATACTACGTATATATATATATTAAATTGTCTATTTGTAACATTATAATAACGACTATTATATACTATATTTACTTTCTATATTTATATGAAACTAATATAAATATGAAATGTAAATATAATACATTCAGAGAGGCACACAAACATTCATCTCCACAGCTCATAAAAATTACATATACAGCATCACATTGTGCTCTTCGCCGTGAAACATAAGATGTTACATTTACTCCTTTAACTTCACTATCTAAAACGCCCTTCAAACCAGAACTTAGCAATGTTTGCACACTTGTTTGGCAGAAATAAGAAATGCGGTGGTACCTACCTAGGCAATTTCACAAGAACCTATCACTAGTGCTGAGGAGACCTTGTCATACAGGGTGAATTCGATTTCACATGGCATGAACTGACAAAGAGGCTGTGGATGAAGATGAGTGGATATCTAGGATACTTCGTCTTTTACATGTTGACAGGTGGAACACTAGGACCCTGTTGTGGCGGCGGATTCATGATAGAGAGGGTGGTGAGCACGAAACAACCCCTACTATTAACCACATTTTATGTTACACCGGAACCATACTAGAGACCCCCGTGTCATAATAAAAACAGCTATACAGCTTGATTCACGGAGTTAATACTTTCAAAATCAAGTTTCAAAAAAGTTAAGTTTTCTTTCTAAGTTAATAAAATAATCTGAACATTTTAATATCTATATAACTTTTGTAATCTAAAACACATATTGGAGATATCCAGAGATTCATTAACCCCAGATTTCCGAAACTATTAGACGTAAACAATCAAAATTTGGTAGAGATATTGCTCCGGTCATTAAGAGCTCAGTTTAAAATGGTTTTTATAAATTTCCTTCCCTCAAAAGGTGTTTCAGAGGTGTCACTGTCAGCAAAGCGAACGGCAACAGCAAATTTGTTCATAAATATATTCTGTACAGATTTAAAGCGAGAGCGAATAAGTAGGACATCTATCCTCATGTTCTGCTGACAAGCAACAGTCTGCAACAATTCTTATATATAACAAGACTATTATAATAACAAACAGGATATTAAAGGATCTGACTATCATACAAACATACAATCACTAAAACTTGCGATAACTAGATTTATGTAGGCAGGAGTTGTATCGGACAAGGCATCTAAATTTCGGTTTGTGTCTCACATTAAAATTATAAATTTAACTGTGGTATTTAAAATAAAATTAAAAGGCAATATACTGTGGGAGGAAATAAAAATGTAATATTATTTATTACTTTGTTGTTACTAGTAAAATTACTAGGGTAATCACCACATTTTACGTGTCAAGACAAATGCAGAGTCGAAACATGCGCTATATAGTTGTAAGTAGGAATATTTTACTATCAAGTGATTGTTTAGATTTTCTAATAATTTTAATAATATTATGGGTGACAATAACTAGATCAGTGTTGCCATGGAGCTAAAGTAAACACTGCTTAATTATATTCAGAATAAATTTAGCTGAAAACACAACTTTCAGAATTATTTGTGATAAATCCCGCCATCGCAGACGACAGACAAAAGAAAGTAAAGAGAATATTTCTTTTGTGAAAATAGATCACTTTCATTTTAGTGGTTGGTCTTTTTAAATATTCACATATGTTCATAACTTGACCTAGGACAATATATTTGTTTACTAGTATACTGCGGTGTTATGTAAACATCCTAATCACTGCTTTATTATCACGATTTTTCCTTGTATTGCCCCCTTTATCATCAGCCGATAGAAGTCCACTGCTGAACAAAGGCCTCCCCCAAAGATCGATCGGTCTAGCGCCGCCCGCATCCAGCGGTATGTCGCGACTTTCAGTCTTTAGAGGTTCAAAGGGTTGAATTGGGCCATTTCACACCACGCTGGCCCAATGCTGGTTCGTGAGAGCCAGAGCCTCGTTTATTCGTTAGCAGGATCCACCACGAGCAGGTGAGGTTGGCCTGGTTCCCGTGAGTTGTTGTGCGGGAACCCTTACACCCTCATTCCTTAAAGTAGGTGTACAGCGTAACAAAAAATAATTTTATTTTTGCCATACTATTTTTTTTTTAAATGTTCATTAAAGTTAATTAGAAATGGACTGTTTAGTATACAAATAGATTCTATTTGCAGTCCTTTGTCCTTTGTTTGGAACAGAGTTCGTTATCACACTTGTGTCCGAATTGTTACACAACCAGCACCCCTCCTCTTAATTGAGTTCAAGTTGGGATATACTAAATAGTGAAGTTGATACACTGCACCGAAAAGTGGAAGCGGTTTAGGAAAGTCTATGATAGCTTATAATCTCGGGCTAGTAAGAATAGGACTTGTTTGTCGGGTCTTGAGGGTGGGGGCCTTATCGCCAACAAGCGAACGCTCGGCTCCTCGGAGACGTGTAAACCGGACACCGGTGCTTTCTATAAGAGATCCCGGAGCCTCTTTGCACTGATGCAGACCACCGAGAGGGTTTTAGTGAGTAAGAATCTCACATAACCCAGACTTCCTCCCAGACGCAATGCATCTTCCGAAGATTAACCCCGAAACAAAAAAAATGGTAGGTATCACGGCAGCACCTATTTCTGCCGCCAAACAGTATTGTGCAAACATTACTGTGTTCCGGTTTAAAAGGTGCCGCAATTAGTAATGACTTGATAGGTTAGTAATGACGAGATATAACATCTTGTGAATATTTCGATTGTCTCTATGCTTCGAGGAATAAAAAAACATTTTTTTTTGTTACTGTTAGTCTCCTTATCTCAATAATTTCACTAGTTACAACGCTGGACATGACGGAACATGTTGAAGTTTCTATGCTAATGTTTTACGCCGGAAATTGGTGTTTCGGTGGTAACTACCTAGACGGTTTCCGGTCACAGACTTACCACTTGTAAAAATAAATCACCCAAAACAATTATTACTTACTGGTAATTGTTATAGTTGTTGGTTTCAGTGATTACTGTTCACCAGCAATTTATTTTATACTTATTATTAATACAATGGGCAATTACTGATAAGAAGTTTCTTTGCCCAACAGTGGACTAACGCGGATTGATGACGATTTGTCTCCGACAAAGAGGCTTTGTATTGGTACTTTTGGAAAAGTACCATCGCGTCGCCTATTTCCATCCCTAATCCAATGAAATTACTGTAGTAACAGTCTAAAACTTTGGTACGATATCTTAACTAACGTTACTTTCTTATTTATTATCAGTAATAGAAAAAAAAAATCAGTATTGTGAAAATATTACTGTGTTCTTGTTTGAAGTACGCCGGAGCTGTAGTAAGAAGAGTTTAAACCTCATGTCTCAAGCTTTGAAGGCGGTGGTGATGAAGTCCAACCACCTACTTATTATCAAGGTAACGAACGAACTTCGTGTTATATACTTTATTTAGTTATATACTAGAGTGTATTTAGTATAGTTGTAACCATAGTACTGTTCTATGTCAATAGATATATGACATATAAAGTAGAATGGTGGTAAATATCTTCAGAGACGGTATATGTAGGTACCACCGCAGTTCCTATACTTACTGGTTAGTAGTAATGTGCAAACATTACTGAGTGCATTAAAGGGTGCTATAGCTAATGAATGTATTGCTATGTATATCGTCGTAAGTAGCGGCACATTTTTATGGGAAGGTGTTCCAATTACTATCAGGTGAAAGACTTAATCTTATCGCAACTTCTTCCAAGAAAACCTATATATATAAGTATATATTCTAAATTATTTTGAAACCACATAGTAATTTTATAAGTTATATATATATATATACGGGAAAAAAAAATTTTTTTGGTACTCATAACGGGACTGAATACCTTCACAAGTTAGGGCCCTAAGATACAAGCTGTGTTTAGTTCAAGACCCGAAAGATATCATGTATCAGAATATGTTTGTAAAAGTATAAATAAATATATATATGTATATATATATGTATATATATATATATATAGCCATAGCAAATACTAGCTAATATAAATGTCACACTCACCCATCCGGAATCGATCTTTACGACGCAGTTGTACAATTTTATTTGGTAAACAATATTGCGCTATGCACCGCCGGCGACAGTTCGCGAGGGGCGGCACGACCACCCTCCACGGAGGCTGGGAGCGTACTGAATGGAGCCACCAAACGCTGGAGGTCCGGAGAGACGCCAGCCGCTAAGGGTGCATGAACCTTTAACATCCAAATCTTTTCCTTCGTACACAAAATCGGAATTGACACAAGTTTATCTATATTCCTTATGAAAAATAATTAATAAAAAAATGATATATTTTTTTAATAATTGTCCGCTTGAGATATTTCGTAAAGTAATAGGCTGTATGACTCCCAGTCCTTTGATCTGTGCTAACATACGATGTATATATTAAAAGTAAATAATGTTTGTCGAAAATGTTAACACAAACCAATTGTTGGATAAATTTAACTTTAATATTTAACTGTAAAGTCCTTCTAAATTCCGTATTTACTCGTTATATATCATAATATATAAGTAACGTTGAATACTGTAGTACAGTTACATCACCTAAATATCTTCATGTGTCCTTCCATATAAATAGACCCTGTCCGTAGTACGATTGTTGTGAACGAAGTTATTTTACAATTGTATTACTTATTGTTATATTAAAATTATTATATAATTCTGGCAGAAGTACTCCACCAAATTTTGAGTGTTTACGTTTGATAGTTTCAGAGATTAATGAAGCTCTGGATATCTCTTATTATTTGATTTCCAGGCGTCAAATCCCCTAGACGTCCGGTCACTTCGTCGAAATTCATATCAAGTATTGATATTAGGTCCCTATTGCTAGAGCCCGTCTGGGTAGGTCTCACTGCTGTGCCTATTGCGGCCGACAAACGTTAATGTTTGCATTACCGTGTTCCGGTTTGAAAGGCGCTGTAGCTAGTGTAATTACTGGGGTAACGAGTCTCAACATCTTATGTCTCATGCGACGAGAGCAATGTGGTATATCATTCTACCTAGCGTCACGTTGTTATGAGCAGGCGTATCACTTACCATCAGTTGAACGTCCTGTTCGCCTCGTCGCTTAATTACATTATATATACATATGTGTGTGTGTGTATATGTATAAATAAACAGTTCCCGAAATGTAGCCACTTATGGGATAGGGTTCTACCACAAGGAAAGAAATAACGTTTAGGATGTATCTAGAATATATGTCTTTCCTCACATAGTTTTCATTCATTAAAAACTCAAGCCCGATGGGAATCGAACTCGCTACTCTATGAGAAGTAATAAAGCAGTAAGAAGCCAAAATTTTTTATTTTAATCTGTTCTCAATCTTTGAACGGAAACAAAAGTCAGACATCTTGAATTTTCTTTAGCAGTAGTTCCAACGTTATTTACATTACGGCTTACTAAAATATGAGGTCGATTATATGTAGCTTGTGCTCGAGTCCAAAGCCGGGTATTGCCGTGTAAGTACATGTTGAGGGTTGAGACATATTACATTAGCTATATTCAGTTATAAAGCTTACCCACACAAACGTTTATATACATAGATTACCTAGGAGTTTAACTAAGAGCTTTATAATGTGATTCTGTTTAAACGCTTTGAAAGCACGACATTTTCGTGTCCGTTACTCTGACGGTTTAGTTCTAGATATTTAAAATTAGGCTCGAGATCCTACACAATAACTAACGGGACCCAAGGAAACTTCATTTGCAACTAGGCTCTAGCTCCCACCAACTCGCATTAAGTCAGCGTGGTATATAAAAGAAGCCGGGAAGCCGCTAGAAGCGGGTAGCTCAAGACCGAACGATGTAGAGATCTTTGGGCTAGCTCTATGCCCAAGAGGAGAAAACCTCTATAAAAAATACCCTAATCACAAGCGGCGGAAGCAGCGCGAGGTGATGCATGGTTGAGGGGTTGTCAACCGCTACTGCTATCCACCCCAGGTATCTGCCGACCCCTGGGTATATGTAGGCTTGTTCGGGTAAGAATGCTCTGCCCGAGCAAATGAATATTTCATGCCAGTTTCGTGGGAACAGAAATGAACCAATTAAATACCAAAAATGGAGAAGCTGAGGGAAAGTCAAACTCCGGGCCTTGCCTGGACGATTGCATAACACGTGGGGAAGAAAACTTAACCCAAGTTGGTGATGTATCTGAACCGTGGGCGGTTCATCTACCACCAGGGGACAATTTTAGGAAAGAGGGAGATGTTCCGGGGCAACAAAAGGGTCGCCCAAGTGGGCGGCGAAGACGCGCTATACGCTTAGACCGACAAAAAAATACGGCTGGGGACTGCGATGCATGCGAGTCAGACGGCTCACATATGTCGTTAACTTCGGTAGCTTCCGAGGACTCAAGCAACGCACGGAAGAGAAGATCTAAAGCCAAATGCATGGAGGTCGCTGCTAAGTACCAAGCGGTTACTGCCTCTGCAAGCGAAGAGAGCGAAGGTGTTCCACCGTCAACTAAAACTGTGACGAATACTAATCTCCCAGAGGTTGATAACTTGGCCCTGGAAATGCAGTCTTATGCGGATATCCAACTGGAGGAGCTCATTGATCAACACCTTCAAGAAATAAGGAATGTTGCAGAGCGTTCCCGTAATCTCAAAGGCGATTACGTCCCTCACTTGAGATTGGGAGTTCGCAACCTAAAAGCGGCGGCAGGAGAACTTACACGAAGAGCAGCAAGCATTCATAAAGTTGTAAGACTTGAAAAGGAGAATGGAGAGCTTCGATCACTCGTAAACGATCTTGCAACCAAGTCGGATAAGCTCATTGAAGAAATGAAGCTACTCCGGAAGCAGACGATTGGCTCGACGGAGTCTGGGAAGGCAAAGCCTGCGTCTGCTCTGCGTACATTAGGTAAAGAAGGCGTTACCAGGATAGGAGAGGAAGGCCTCATGCTGCAAATAGGTTGTCTTGTAGATGAAAAGCTTGCTGCCTTTGAGACCAGAATTTTTTCTGACAGAGCTCTAAGGCAAAGGTTGTCGAACAATCCGACACTCCCAAGTGGTAGGGAGCCAGTAGCGGCTGACGCTGATCAATCTTTGATACCGCATGCATCTGTTCTGGCTTCTGAGCCAATTGCCGCGGAGCTCAGGTCAGCAGCGGATACCTGGTCGGCTGTAGTGAGCCGTAAAGCTAGGAGACTGACGGCAAAACAGGTTCTTCCATCAGTCAGGAAGGCTGTAAAGGTGACTCCAAAACCTACCGAAAAGGTAAAACCAGGTAGACTTCCTCGTGCAGCGGCCATTACAGTCACCGTACCAACGAATGGAGAACTTTCGTACGCCGCGGTCATGACCGCGGTAAAACAGAAGGTTAAGTTAGCAGACTGCGGTATTGAAACCGTTCGACCAAGGGGAGCAGTAACGGGGGCACTAATATTGGAGGTGGCTGGCCCTGATTGTGCATCGAAAGCTGATATGCTGGCGGGAAAAATGAAAGAAGCGCTGGCCGATACCCATGTATACATAGCGCGACCCTCCAAAAGGGGCGAAATAAGAGTGATGGATTTGGACGAGTCCGTCACTACAGCGGAAGTCGCAGAGGCAGTTGCGGAAGCAGGAGGCTGTTCACTCGCTGATGTTAAAGTGGGCGAGATTCGCCGATCTCCTCTGCGAATGGGATCTGCCTGGGTACGTTGTCCTATAAGCGCAGTAAGAAAGCTGGCGATAGCAAAACGTGTCCGCGTAGGGTGGACATTAGCAAGGGTTGAGGTTCTAGCGAAACGACCCTTGCAGTGTTACCGATGTCTGGAATTGGGGCACGATCGTAATAGATGCCCCAATGAAAAGGATCGTAGCACGCAGTGCTACGCTTGTAGTGAGCCAGGCCATAAGGCTAGTCAATGTACTACTGGAGTGCTAAAATGTCCACTGTGCGTGGATCTCGGACACCCAGCTAATCACCGACTGGGGGCTAAGGCATGTGCACCTAAGTGGAGGAGAACAGGAACAGGGAGAAAGCAGGCTTGGCGGGTGGAAGAGGAGGTGGAGACCTTATCGGATCACCGATATATCAGGTTCGAGGTCTCCTCCTCAGGGGCGCGGCACAACATCATCGCGTCCCGGGTTCCACTTCCCTCGTTGGGTCCTCGGCAAGTTCGACAAGGAGCTCGCCGAGGAGGCGGCGTTGTTCCAAAGATGGAACATGCCCCGAGGCTCAGACGACGTCGGCGTCGACGAGCTGGAAGGTCGCATCCACAGCGCTCTTCAGGAGGTGTGCGATGCGGCCATGCCTAGGATGCGGCGACGTCCTGCGGACCGCCGCCAGCTGTACTGGTGGTCGGAGGAGCTCTCCGGCCTCCGGGCGGCGGCCCAGGCTCGTCGCCGGGCACTGCAGCGTTGTCGGCGTCGGCGCACGCAGGTGACGGGGGAGGAGGAGCGGCTGCAGGGTCAGTATGCGGAAGCCCGCAAGACCCTGCGGCTCGCCATAGTCCGGGCGAAGACCCTTGCCTGGGAGGAACTACTGGCAGGGGTCGACAGGGATCCATGGGGCGCCCGTTCAAGACGGCACGGAAGAAGCTCTGTGCCGCAGGCGCCCCCTTAACGGAGGCCCTGGACCCGGACTTCCTCCAAGGGGTGGTGGACCGGTTGTTCCCGGGGGCTGACGCGTCATTTCAGCCCCCGGTTATGTCCACCACCGCCCCCGCGGCGTCCACAGAGGAGGTCCCTCCCCTGACGGAAGAGGAGCTGGACGTGGCCCTGGATCGTCTCCGGGGTCGACGTACGGCTCCGGGGCCCGACGGGGTCCCATCGAGGGCCCTCTGGGTGGCCGCGAGTCACCTGCGAGGGAGCTCCGGGGACTGTACGACGCCTGCATTCGGCGCGTGCAGTTCCCGGAGCGCTGGAAGACGGGCAGGCTTTGCCTGCTGCGGAAGGGGGACCGTGACCCCGACTCCCCTTCCGCGTACAGACCGATCGTCCTTCTGGACGAGGCGGGTAAGGTCTTCGAGAAGATCTTGGCCGGCCGTCTCGTTCGGCACCTCGCCGAGGGGACCGGGCCTCCATGAGGCCCAGTACGGATTTCGGGCAGGGCGATCCACTTTGGACGCCCTGCTCGACCTGAAGGGCCTCTGTCTGGAGGCCTTCGGTGACGGCGAGGTGGTCCTGGGGGTATCCTTAGATATCGAGAACGCCTTCAACAGCCTGCCATTCGCGACGATCAGGGGCGCTGGAGTTTTCCGGCTTCCCCTACATGGTCGGGCTGTTGGGGCGTACCTCCGGGACAGGACGATCGTCTGGGTTGATGGCAGCGGCGACTTACATCGGCGGCGCGTGGAGAGCGGGGTTCCACAGGGGTCGGTCTTGGGCCCCTTGCTGTGGAACCTCGCGTACGACTGGCTGCTGCGGCAGCCGGTCCTCCCCGGGACGAGGGTACTATGCTACGCGGACGACACCCTCGTCTCGGCCCGGGGGAGGAGTTACGACGAGGCTGCTCGTCTGGCCGCCACTAGCACGTCGCTGGTGGTAGACCGGATCGAGCGGTTGGGTCTGAGGGTCTCCGTCACGAAGACGGAGGCCCTCCTCTTCCACGGACCCCGCAGGGGTCCACCCCGGGGCGCGATCATCCCCGTCCGGGGCGAGAGGGTCCCAGTGCGGGGAGCCCTCAAGTATTTAGGGCTCACTCTGGACGGGCGATGGAGCTTCGGAGAGCACTTCGAACGGCTTCTCCCGAAGCTCACCGCCACCGCCGCTGCGCTGGGCAGATTGCTGCCCAATGTCGGGGCCGGGTCATTTGTGTCGGCGCCTATACTCTGGCATCCTGCGGAGTATGGCACTGTACGGTGCGCCCGTATGGGTGGATAGGTGCGAGACCGCCAGGAACGGGCCCGTGTTGAAGAGGGCCCAACGTATCCTGGCGGTCCGAGCCTGTCGGGCGTACCGTACGGTGTCCTGGACGGCGGGTACGCTTCTCGCGGCCGATGCGCCTTGGCATCTACAGGCGCAGTCGCTCGCGGAAGTGTACCTCTTCCTGAGGGATGCCGGAGAGCGTCGGCCGGACCCGGCCACGGTCCGCCGGATCAGGCGCGTTGCCCATGACGCCCTGATCCGGCGGTGGGAGACGGAGTTAGGTAACCCTGCCGCCGGCCGGGACACGGTGGAGGCCATCAGGCCCCACCTGTCCCGGTGGATGAGCCGGCGGTACGGGGCCTTGACGTTCCACCTGGTGCAGGTGCTGACAGGCCATGGATGTTTCGGCAAGTACCTGCACCAGGTGGCTCGTAGAGAGATGACGCAAGAATGCGTCGAGTGTGGTGCGCCGATTGACCCGGCGCACCACACTCTGGCGGAGTGCCCGGCATGGGGGCCGCAGCGCCACGCCCTCGTCGCGCAAGTCGGCAGTGACCTCTCGCTGCCGACTGTAATCGATCATATGTTGAGCAGCGAGAGGTCTTGAAGGCGGTGGTCTCCTTCTGCGGCGCAGTGATGCGTCAGAAGGAGGCCGCCGAGCGCACGAGGGAGGCCGACGCCGCTGCCGCACCTTGCAGGCGGCGGCGGGCCGGCGGGAGAGCGCGGCGGCAGAACCACGCCGTCCGCTTCCTCCCGCCGTGAGCGACGGGCCCCTAGCCGGGCACGGTGTGAGGGGGCCTTCGGGCCATGGGCGTGGCCCTTTGGGCCTTTGTCGTGTTTCCCCTGGGGGTCCCCGGGGAGTCTTGAGCTTGTCCCCCCTCACTCGTCGAAGTGGGGAGTCTGGAGGGAGGAGGCCGCCGCCCAATTCCTTCACGGGAAGGCGGTGGCCGGGCGTGCGCTCCGTCTTGGGCGCGCGCGGTCGTCTGAGGGGTCGGGAGGCCCCAACGTTTCGGTCCCGCGAGGGGCCGGTACGGGGACGGCAGGTGGGTGCCTTTGCTCCCCGCGGGCATCCACCAGGAGGAGGTTTATACGCGGAGGCGCCCGGAGAGTTGCTTGGCTGAAACCCGGGCGTCTCCAGTACGCGTACGGGACAAGCGGTGGTGGTTTTAGTGGGTATGGGGTCACGCACAACATCTCAGTGGTTCCCGAGCCCCACATAACCCGGCGTCCCCCTGAAAAGGACGCTGGGTATGCGGTAACAGCATTTCCACCACCGATATCAAAAAAAAAAAAAGGGAGAAAGCAGGCTCCTGCTCCTGAGCCACCCCAAAGTGCAGAGGAGCACATGGAAGTATCACCTTCGATCGAAGGATAAAGATACTCCAAGCTAACCTGCATCACTGCCGCGGGGCGCAGGACCTGCTACTGCAACACCTCACGGAGTGGTCGGTAGCATTGACCGTAACGGCCAAACCTTACCGTGTACCAGACCATCCTCGCTGGTTTGGTAGCGAAGATGGCAAGGTCGCTATCTATTGGAATGGGAATACAGGGGACTGACCCTGTTCTTCAATTTTTTGGCCTCTTGCAGTTGTGGGCCGCTATGTCTCTCCCAACTGCATACGCGCCGCCTACGAAGTGTACTTGGACTCTGTAGCCAAATGCATTCGCAGATGTCAGCCACGTCCGGTCCTTATTCTAGGTGATTTCAATGCACACTCCAAAGTGTGGGGATCCTGTCGGAACAGCACTAGGCGGGAGACTTTGCAAGTGTGGGCGGCTGGGCTTGACCTTCGGCTCCTAAACCATGGATCCGTCAGCACCTGTGTGCGATGGCAGGGAGAGTCGATCGTTGATCTATCATGGGCAAACTCTTCTGCTTTGTGCATGGTGACAGGTTGGAGAGTAGCGGAGGAAGCGGTCACGCTTCCTGATCATCGCTATATTTTGATTAATTTAACGCTTGGCTCCTCACAACATGCTGCTCGCAACCACAGCAGCAGCCTACCGCGGCAGTGGTCCCTCAAGAGACTCGATGCAGATATGCTCGAAGCAGCAGCCATCGTCATGGTCTGGCCAGAAAGCATAGCCGAAGGAATGTTGTCCGATCCTGTAAGTGGAGCGACTTGGTTTCGGGAATCGATGACATACATTTGTGATGTCTCAATGCCCCGAATGCAACAAAGCTTATTAAGTCGAAGGCGGTTTACTGGTGGTCGCCAGCTATAGCGCAACTGCGCGAGGTTTGCTTGCGCGCTCAACGTCAGTACACAAGAACCCGAAGGAGACGACAAGCCACAGTGGACGAATCGACTCGTGCCTACAAGATGTACAGAGACGCTACTAAATCGCTCCAACTGGCTATTAAATCAGCTATATCTCGGGCTTGGAACGAACTGCTCGAGGAACTGGAGAGGGACCCGTGGGGACGCCCATACAAGATGGTATTGGGCAAACTCATACCTTGGATTCCTCCACTAACAGAGACCTTGGATCCTTTATTTATGGAAACAGTGATGGACACTCTCTTCCCAAGGAGTCAACAATGCCCAGTACCACCTCCTACGGAGTCGTCGAATCAGCTCATCTGGTCCGACGAATGGGGTGTGACCAACGAAGAGTTAGGACGAGCCATTAAGCGTCTCAAAGCCCGGAATACTGCACCAGGTCCTGACGGAATTCCCGGACGCGCATGGGTACTAGCAATAGCCGGACCGCCGGACTAGGAGATAGACTGAGGAACCTGTTTACCTGCTGCTTCAGTGCTGGCCTATTCCCTCAGGGCTGGAAGGAAGCACGGATAGTGCTGTTAAAGAAAGATGGTAGGACCGCGGACACTCCTTCTGCATACCGACCCATATGCCTGTTGGATGAGGCCGGTAAATTGTTCGAAAGAATAGTTGCCGATCGCATCAATTTGCATCTCCACCAAGAAGGCCCCGATCTGTCGGATGGCCAGTTTGGTTTCCGAAGAGCGCGCTCAACCATAGATGCGATCCTCCGCATTCGGGAACAGTCGCAACGAACAGTGGATCAAGGCGGTGTGGCATTGGCAGTTAGCCTTGATGTAGTGAACGCCTTTAACTCACTACCATGGAGAGTAATATGGGAAGCTCTGGTGTACCATCGCATTCCTCCCTACTTACAGCGCATTGCCGGGTCCTACTTAAAAGACAGATGCCTGACGACATAAAAAGACTATATTGCCGGGCCATTAAGAATAGGACTAAGGTAATCTCTGCCTGTCGTACAAGGCGACTAAAAGGGTCCTCGGTTTCGTAGGCTTTGAGGGTAGGGGCCCTCAGAGCTTAATAAGCGAGCCTTAGGAGGACAGCAAATACATTGTGGTCTTGTATTTGCTGTAGCAAAGCGTGGGGTCTAGGAGGGCTTTGGCCCTGCCGTGGAATGTGTAATCGAGAGTGCAGGGGGGCGCCGGTGCGTTCCGTAGGAGATCCCGGAGCCCCTCCTAATGCACTGAGGGAGACCACCGAGGGGGTTTTAGTGGGTAGAAGCCCCACATAACCTTGTCTTCCCCCCAGAAGCAAGGTATCTTTTAAGAAGATTTCCCCCGCGAGAAAAAAAAAAAAAAGGTGATAATCGTTACAAAGTGAAAAAAAAAACTTAATAGTTGCTGAAAATCGGCTTAAAAACAAATAGTCAAGCGTGATTGATTATTGCTGTAACAACTCATTGGCAAGCTTCGTGGAGGTTAAATACCAATGAGTCGAGACAAAGATACTTATATATATATATATACACATATATTTGTTTGTATGTTTAGTTTTCATTTTTTTTTCTTTTCTTATTTCTTTATTTAGTCCTGATGAGTCTGGGCTGAGTCTGATGAAGCTGCTATGGCTGTCAAAGTACCTAGCGGCGCAAACTTTATCATTTAGTACTAAATATACTATAAAATCAATGTGGCTAAATGTTATATAACATTCTTAACTGCTCGAAACTATATAAAACCTAATTTTTTTTAGATCTTTATAGAGGTAAAATGGGAATGATTTGGGCGTACTGATCGTAATGATAATAATTTATAGAAGAATAATGATATGGGTGTAATGATGAAAAACCAGTTTTTTAAAGTATGATGGATCCACAGGATTACTAACAGTAATACTTATTCTAGGTTTGAAAGGATTTTTTACCTTCGCCGAAGCGACGATACAGACGAGGCTATCACCACTGTATAGTAGTACTCCTGTCCATAACAATAAGGTGCTAGTTGGGATCGAGTTCATCCCTATAAATCATAATATGCTGTTTTGTTACTCTGACAATTTCACTCGCTACAGCCCCTATTCAAAGCGTTAGACAGTACTCTTTACACAATAGTGTATGGAGAAAGAACTAGGAGCTGCGATGGTACCTAGACGATTTCCGATTAGAGATACCTACCACCAACCCGCCCTTACATTGGACTGATTCTTACACTACGTTATCATCCTCATCAACAACCGATAGACGTCCACTGCTGGACATAGTCCTCTCCCAAAGATCTTCACATCGATTGGTCTCGCGTTGCTCGCATCCAGTGGGTTCCCACGATTCTCACCAGATCGTCGGTCCACCTTGTGGGAGGACTCCCAACACTACGTTTACTTATATCTAGGTTCTGCATGAGGACCTTAATGCCCATCGGCCTACTTATTACTTACTCTACGTATTCATGTAGAATTAAGAGTTCTCGTATTATTAGTGGTAAGTATCTATTATCAGAAACCGTCTAAGTAGGTACCACCGCAGCGCCTATTCCTAACAACAAATAGCGATGTGCAAACATCGCTCTGTTCCAGTTTGAAGGGTGTTGTGGGTAGTGTAATTACTGTAGTAACAAGACATCTTATGTCTCAGTCGATGAGTGCAATGTGGTGTTGTATTTATCGTCTTCACTATCGCCACGTTGTTATGAGCAGGCGTATCACTTACCACCAGGTAAACATCCCACTCGTCTCGTCGCTTAATTGATATTAAAAATATATCTATGGCGGATTCCTCGTACTCTGTATTTAAACACCCAAGAAAAAAAGCACTAAAGGATAATAATAGTTGATTAGCAGGGTGCACCAAGCCAATCTCACCCGTGAATTGTGCGGGACCCCTTACACCCCTTTCATGTATTTAACAGTTTAAAATGATTTTAAGTGAAGAGTTTATTTTTAATAAGTATATGGTATCGCAGTACAATAGGTTGAGGGATGAGAATTTAAAGTTTTTTTTAAAAAAAAATTCTAAAAGGTTCGAAGACCGTTTCACATGTCTCCATTAAAGTAACAAATGACATCATTTAATTTATAACATGTTCTCGTCTGATGAAATCTCAGCTCACTTCGGAACCGTGATCACAATAAATCTTCAATTAACTGGACGTACTGAATTTAATGGTTATGATTAAATGTCTCCCATGCGAAGGTAACCATAATCCGACATTTCTGAATTATCATTTTTGTTACTAATTGATTTTAACCACAGAGTAACTCTTTGGTTTTATTCTCTACCGCATTTTTTTTATTCAATTAAACGACGAAACGGATCATTCACCTGGTGGTAAGTGATACACCTGCCTATAACAACATGGCGCTAGTTAGGATGATGTATGGTCTCTTTACCTCAATACATTAACTACAGCGCCCTTCAATCCAAAACACAGTAATGTTGCACAGTTTGTGGCCTGAAATAGGCCCTGGATACATAGATGGTCTGCAGCAACACAGACCTTCCACCAGTAAACTATGTATATATTATCTGTGCGTATGTGCGTAACTTGACGTGTTGATCTGAACAAGTTTAAGAGATCTAAGTATATAGTTATCCACCTAACTTATTATTATTATATCCATTTACACCCCTCATAACATAAGGTTGAATCAATCTTCAGCGGCTGGACATAGGCCTCCCACAAACGTCTTCACATCGATCGGCCCTGCGCCAGTCAGTATAGTCCTCAGCAAAGGCTCCTAGTGCTCGGCGGGACCCCTCCGGCCTGCGTTTGTAGGGCTATTTGGGTCAATTCTTACTACTTTAGGTCAATGCGGATTAGTTGGAGCCAGAACCTCGTTTGTTGATTAGCAGGGTGCATCGCATACAGGTGAGGTTGGCTTGAATTCCATGAGCTTTGCGAAGACCCTCACACCCCATAACACTGAAACCTGTATTCAAAGAAAAATTTCTTATGATAAACATCTTTATAAGAAATTTTGATTACTGTGTTTGAAACAAAAATAAGAAACTTAGAACCCTTTTATAAAGGGATGAATAAGCGTGTTTACTTATTTCGTTTGAATATAAAATATAAGTATATTTCACGTTAAGTAAGTAACCTCGCGACAGTTTATGATAAGGAAAAAAACCGGATGTTTTTTCATGATGAGTCCAAATATATGCAATGTAATATTTCCTGATATAAATCGTTACTTGATATTATATGTGTTCAAAGTTATATTTTACTTTAATTGTGTACTTTGTAAATATCTCTCAGACGTTTCTCTCTCTCTCTCTCTATCTCTCTTTATCTATTTATAGAGAGAAAGAGAAAATTGGAGGGCTTATCTACCTATCCGCTGGGCCATATTTGAAGAAAGACAATATCCAACAGTAGACGTCTATTATTATAAAACATTGTTATATAATACACACGGATGTAAGGGATCCTGCTGAACAACTCACGAGATCCAAGCCAACCTCATCTACTCGTGGTGCATCCTGCTAATCAACAAACAAGGGTTTGGCTCCCACCAACCCGCATTGGGCTAGCGCGATGGAAGTGGCCCAATCCGAAAGACTGATAGTCGCGGGAAGGGAAGGAAAGTGATGGGTATTGGCAACGCAGAATTAATTGACATGGGAATCTTCGGCCGAGGCCTTTATCCAGTTGTGGAGGTAATCGGCTGATGATGATGATGATTATATGATATGTATGTAATAAATTTATCAACGATACTAAATTGTAATTATCATTAATATAGTCACAAAGTAATTTGAATTATATATATTATATTTGTGGCGTGC
The DNA here is from genome assembly GCA_029286815.1 of Troides helena. NCBI lineage: Eukaryota > Metazoa > Arthropoda > Insecta > Lepidoptera > Papilionidae > Troides > Troides helena. Next base: position 10,462,772 of record JAGSMV010000013.1, on the reverse strand, counting down.
ATGTGGTGTTGTGTGTGATGTGAGCGTTCCGGGTGTGTGTGTGTGTGTGTGTGTGTGTTGTGTTCGCTGGGTGGCATTTATTTGATTAGTCTTTCTGTTTCTTCATATGACATGCTGTAGAGAAGGTTTTTCAATAAAAATTTGCACTTTGGTACCGAGCAGTGCTTTAGGTTTACCATTATATATGGGGGGGTGCGAGTAAGAAGGGCAGCGTTTAGATAATTCAAGTCTTACTGTTGGAGTTGGAATTCTGTTGTATCTATTCCTTCCGATGTAACAATTTTGAGTAGTACTATGCAATCACTGCATCTTAAGTGTCGCGTTCAAGATGATATGCTGGCGAACACGTAAAACCCGGAAATCTTTATATAAGTAGTCAGTTGGATAACGAAAAGGCTTGTTAAGTATGACTTTAATAACAGCACGTTGGGCCCTTTCTAAATTCATCAGCAAACTTTTGTTAGTACCCCCCAAATACCTATGCAATATTGAATAGTCGATTGACATATCCCATAATAGATTATGCACAAAATATTAAAAGGTACATAATCTCTCAATTTTTTCACATGTATAAGCTTCCTTAGTTTTGAAGATAATATTAAGATATGTGCTCCAAAATTTAGTCTTTCGTCAAGAAGAACTCCTAGGTATTTGACTGTTGTGGTTCGGTTAACCGTTTCGCAATTACAGTTACTTAGTGACGTGCAAATGTGTATCTTTAAGGGCCTGTAGTATGTTGGGGATGAACGGCTTGACTTATAAAAGGTAATGTATGATGTCTTATTAGTATTTAAAGTAAGTTATTTTTTAACGTGTTAGCGACCCGATTTAGTCCCCTTTCCGCTGTGTCCCATACTCGGTCCCAAGTTCTATCGTGAAAGAGTATGGCTGTATCATCTGCGTAAAAGATTATATATATATATATTATATTTGTGGCGTGCATGTGGTGTTGTGTGTGATGTGAGCGTTAGGGGTGTGTGTGTGTGTTGTGTTCGCTGGGTGGCATTTATTTGATTAGTCTTTCCGTTTTTCATATGACATGCTGTAGAGAAGGTTTTTCAATAAAAATTTGCACTTTGGTACCGAGCAGTGCTTTAGGTTTACCATTATATATGGGGGGGTGCGAGTAAGAAGGGCAGCGTTTAGATAATTCAAGTCTTACTGTTGGAGTTGGAATTCTGTTGTATCTATTCCTTCCGATGTAACAATTTTGAGTAGTACTATGCAATCACTGCATCTTAAGTGTCGCGTTCAAGATGATATGCTGGCGAACACGTAAAACCCGGAAATCTTTATATAAGTAGTCAGTTGGATAACGAAAAGGCTTGTTAAGTATGACTTTAATAACAGCACGTTGGGCCCTTTCTAAATTCATCAGCAAACTTTTGTTAGTACCCCCAAATCCCTATGCAATATTCACCATTACCAATATGTTTTGATACCAGATTGGTTAAAAGGGTCACAGCATCTTCGCTTAATCTACCACGTCGAAAACCATATTGTCTGTCTGTGATGAGATGATATTTTTCTAAAGAGTTAACTAGTTGTATATTTACTACTTTTTCTAGCACTTTTGAGACCGTGCTTAATAGAGCAATTGGCCGGTAATTTTCTGGGGAATTGTAGGATCCAGTTTAATATATAGGTGATATTATAGCGGTTTTCCAACAATCTTAGTGGAGCAGCTATATTATCTAGAGTATTTTTTAGTAATTGGTCCAGTTATTTGGTCTAATCTCAGAGAGCCAGGTCTAAAAGCCTTCAAGATTCCAAAATCAGTTGTTTTTCTCGGTTGTTCGGTTCGGCTCAGCTATCAAGAAGCAATTTATCCCGATGCTTCATACATCTTATCAGTCCAGGAGTGATTCAAGGCTTGAGATTGTTTTTTCTGCGAATTATTAGTATATTCTTAGTGTACCTAATAATTGTCTGAGTGATCAATTCAGAGAATTGCAGCGACGCAGCGTTGACATCTGATTGAGTAAGAACGATTTCTCAGTTTAAATTTTTAATATTAGAAGTAACTGCTTCCCAGTTTACTTTCCGTTTATAACGGATGTTGTGGCCGGTTTGTTGTCTTTTAGCTGGTATTACAGCCAAGGCCAATTCGTGATCAGTGATACTTGCTTTGCAGATTAGACCATACGGTGTAAGATTAGATTTTATAAATATATGATCGATGCATGATGCACCTCTAGTAGGTTTTGTAATCGTGGGACACATACTGTGAGACGCCCTGGGACATAAATAATTAGCAATTTGATGATTAGTTAAATCATTGATATTAATGTTGATGTCACCGGCGATTATGATGACTTTTTTTGTACGAATTTTTTCTAATACGGTGTCGAGTGATGTAATAAATAGGTCAATATTAGAAAATGCAGGAGACCGATAGATCCCTAGGACTGATATATCGCTACCCATATCAATCAAGATATTGTACCATATCGCTGTTCCATGTATCTTTGACGTGGGTAATAACGCCAGCACTCTTATTTACTTGTGAAGCGGATTGATAGACTTTATAACCTTGGATTGGTTCAATAATGATACCATTAAATAGCCAGCACTCGGTTAATATTATGATGTCAATTGCGGTGTCTAGACGTTTAAAGGCAGTTATGAAGTCTTCGATGTTTTTTTGATAGCTTCGTATATTGAAAGTAAGGACCTTCGAACTGTTTCTAGCATTAATGAAATGACTTCTGCATTCTTCAAGTGAACTAATCTCGAGACAGTTTATTTCACAAGTGTTATCTAGTTCATCACTAATCTATAATAACTTGCCACCCCAGCTTCTTGAGTACATGTGATTTGAGTGTGTGCGTGTGTGCTTCAGTCAGTGTAGTTAAAATATGATGCTTGTTATTATATATACTATACTTAGATGGACAGATAATGTATATTAGTTTTGATGTATAATATAATATATGTAACCAGTGGGTAATATACTAGGATCAGATGCACCGCTGAGTAATCTAGGTGTGTTGATCCTTTTGCGCATCAGATGTTGAGGGACATAGACGCGATAAATCCATATGATTTCTAATTATAAATGATGGGCTCCCCTCACGTTCCAGCGCATTAATAATTTCGTTTTTATCCAACAATATTTAAATCCGCCTTCCTTAGCTTTTTCTATTGCTGAACGAAATAATCATATCTGTTCTCTTTGGTTAGTCTTTCATTAAAATAAATATTTATGTAACAATTAGGCTAAATCACTTCTGGTAAGGTTCCGTTAAGGATGGTTATCAAGTAGGTTATTGTTGGAGTTGTTTGGAGAATCGCGTGGTTTTCTTCGAGGTCCCGCTCGGATGGTATAGTCTATATCTTTGACTTGTGGGGAGCACGATACCGGTAAATAAAATTCGCGGGTAATATGTAAACAATTGTTTGTTTCGAAACAAGCACTTACCTTCGGGAAGTGCGGCTGACGAGATCGCGCCTTGCTACAAAACTAATCCGGCTAGTGGGTACTCGCGCGCGCGACGTCACCGAAGGAAGCCGGCCGTCGGCGCGCGCGCCTCCCCCCCGAGCCAGTGTTAATTACCGGACGACGCCGAGCGCACGCCGCATTGCCTAGGATTATTACTTACGGTGTTTTCGTACGCGTGCCGTTGTAAAGAACTGTATTCTACCAAATAAACTGTTGTGGGTAATAGGCCAAGTGTTTATTTGCCGTTGGCATAATCTCCCACACCACTAACCGTCCTCACTGGTGACCCCGCTGAACACTCGCGAAGTAAGGTATTTGGAAGAATCGAGGAAATGTCAAACAACAACACAAGCGCGCCGGCAGCACCGCCGACGGAGCGCGTTTCCACTGCACCCGTACTGGAAGTTAATCGTATCGGCGTCCGGATTCCACCATTTTGGCCAGAGGAACCAGAGATATGGTTCGCGCAGATCGAAAGTCAATTTGCACTGTCGAACATCACTGCTGACATAACAAAATTTAATTACGTCATCAGCCAACTAGATCAGCAGTACTGCAAAGAGATCAAGGATGTAATTATTTCACCGCCAAAGGAAGATAAATACGCGAAATTAAAGGCGGAATTGATCAAACGTCTTACAGCTTCTAAAGACAAAAAGGTACAGCAGCTGATGATGCATGAAGAGCTGGGGGACCGAAAGCCATCCCAATTCCTCAGACACCTCAAGGATCTGGGCGGACCAACACTCTCGGAAGACATTTTGTTGTCAATTTGGAGATCCCGTCTCCCGAACAATATCCAGACCGTCATTGCAGTGCAGCCACATGCATCCCTAGACATATTAGCGGACCTAGCTGACAAGGTACAAGACATCGCGCCAAGGATTCCTCAAGCGGCTTCTACATCATCAGCCACCCCAGGCTCAGATTTGAGCGAAGTAAAAAACGAAATCGCCGAGCTAAGGAAGCAAATGCAAGACATGATGGCAACCATGAGCAGGTCTCGTTCACTATACCGTTCAGGATCCAGGCAACGCAATAAGTTCAGCAAACGCTCGTCCTCTAGCTACCGGAAATTCCCCACGTGCTGGTACCACGCCAAGTTTGGGAGAAACGCTACTAAATGTGATAAACCATGCGACTTCCCGTCGGGAAACTCACCGGGCAGTCAGTAATGGCGACAGACGATTGCCCTAGTTCTCCAGGTCGCCTGTTTATGACTGATCGCAAATCCAAGACGCAATTCCTCATCGACACCGGCAGTGAGCTTTGCGTTTTTCCTCGCACCGCACTTAAACAGCACCGTCCTAAGACCAACTACCAGTTATGCGCAGCAAATGGCTCCACCATTAACACGTATGGCTATGCACACCTTAATTTAGATCTGGGATTACGTCGAGAATACCCGTGGCGTTTCATCGTGGCCGACGTCACAAAAGCTATTATCGGAGCAGACTTCCTGAGGTACAACCTGATGGTCGACATCCGAAACCAACGTTTAGTCGACGCTACCACTTCAATATTCGTAAAGGGCACAGCACCAAAGGCTTCGTCGGACATGCTATATTCAATAAAAATTGTGCCAGGCGACTCAAAATTCCATGCCCTGTTAAAAGAATACCCAGAAATAACTCACCCAGCAGGTATCCAAAGGCAAATCAAGCATAACACTGTGCATTACATAAAAACAACTCCTGGGCCACCTGTTTCGTCACCACCTCGAAGATTAGCTCCAGACAAATTATTGATAGCCAAAAGAATTCGAAGCCATGCTGAAAGATGGAACAGCAAGACCATTAAAAGCCCCTGGTCATCACCCTTACACTTGGCACCGAAAAGAAAATGGCTGGCGTCCTTGTGGGACTATCGTACGCTAAACGCTCGAACTATACCCGATAGATACCCAATACGTCATATTCATGATTTTGCCCAAAATATATCAGGATGCAGGGTCTTTTCAAAACTCGACCTCGTGAAGGCGTATAACTAAATCCCCGTTAGTGAAGAGGACATCCCAAAACCGCGATAACAACCCCATTCGGGTTATGGGAATTCCCTTTATGACTTTCGGTTTGCGCAACGCCGGACAGACGTTTCAACGCTTTGTGGACGAGATGACGAGGGGTTTAGACTTCTGCTACGCATACTTGGACGATTTCCTAATATTTTCGAGAAACAATGAGGAGCACGAGTCACATCTACGTGCGGTCTTCGACAGGTTAAAAGACTACGGTATGTTAATTAATATCTCGAAATGCGTATTCGCTGTATCACAAATAACTTTCCTAGGATATACCATCTCAGACAATGGGACCAAGCCATTAGATACAAAAGTGGAAGCAATAAAGAACTTCTCAGTTCCCAAAAACATCAAGGAGCTGAGAAGATTTTAGGAATGCTAAACTTTTATAGACGATTCATCCCTAACGCGGCACGAATTCAAGCCCCTTTAAACGCACTACTAAGTGGTTCCGTCAAAAATTCACAGACGGTGAACATTTCTAACGTGACTCTGGAGGCGTTTAATAAATGCAAAGAAGGCCTATGCAACGCCACCATGCTAGCACACCTCGACTGTCAGGCAAAACTCGGACTGGCATGCGATGCCTCCGATACGTCAATCGGCGGAGTCTTGCAACAGTGGAAGGATTATTCCTGGCAGCCCCTAGCATTCTTCTCAAGAAAACTTAGCCCAGCCCAGCAGAAGTATTCTCCTTACGACGGGGAGCTTCTCGCAGTGTACGAAGCAGTGAAATACTTCCGACATATGGTTGAAGCTAGGACCTTCACCATTTACACGGACCACAAACCACTATGTTTTGCATTCCACACGCGAAAGGAAAAATGCTCACCTCGGCAATTTCGGCACTTAGATTATGTGTCTCAGTTTTCCACAGACATACGTCATATTGCTGGCAAAGATAACGTAGTAACAGATACGCTGTCACGTATAGAAGAAGTTCATACAGCTATAAACTTTGAACAGCTACCTAAAGACCAACACGAAGACTTAGAGTTAAGAGAACTTTTAAATAACAGCACTTCGCTGCGCCTCACAAAGGTAAAGCTACCGGGAACACATGTAGAATTGTACTGCGACATCAGCAAGGAGACGCCTAGACCCTACGTCACAAAAAGATTACGAAAGCAGGTGTTCGACAGCTTACACATGTTAAGTCATCCTGGGGCAAACACGTCAGCACAATTAGTAGCAACACGTTACGTGTGGCCCGGAATCCGAAAAGACTGCCGGGACTGGGCACGCGCGTGCTTATCTTGCCAACGCGCCAAAATAACGAGGCACGTAACCGCACCTGTGGGTAATTTCCCACTGCCGCGCGCAAGATTCGTTCACGTTCACATCGATCTCATCGGGCCGCTTCCCCCATCTAATGGAAACCGCTATTGCCTCACTGCTGTAGACCGCTTTTCCAGATGGCCGGAGGCAATACCAATCGCCGACGCGACAGCCGAAACGGTAGCAAAAGCCCTATTGTCTGGTTGGATAGCAAGATTCGGGTGTCCATCATCTATCGTCACAAACCGTGGACGACAGTTCGAATCCGCCTTATTTCTACATCTCGCGAAAATATCCGGTTTCGAACATAAAAAGACCACAGCATACCACCCAGCCTGTAACGGACTCGTCGAACGCTTCCATAGGCAACTCAAAGCTGCTATTACCTGCCACTCAACAGGAAACTGGACTGAAGCACTTCCGCTCGTCTTGTTGGGGATTAGAAGCGCATTCAAAGACGATTTACAGGCTTCATCAGCCGAGATTGTATACGGAGAGACGCTGAGACTGCCAGGTGAATTCTTTCACCCTAGCACACCTGGAACAACAGATATGACAGACTTTATAGCTCGTCTCCGATCCCTGACCGAGAAACTCCAACCAAAGCCAGCGTCTCGTCACAGCAATCCATCTATATTCATTTTCAAAGACCTAGCTACCGCCAGTCATGTATTCTGAGAGAAGACGCACTGCGCAGAGCCCTGCAACCAGCATACACCGGACCACACGCAGTACTGGAAAAGGCGAAAAGGTCTTCAAGCTTTTGGTAAAAAGCAAACCCGTTAAGGTATCCATAGATCGCCTAAAACCAGCTTACATACTGAAAGATGACAACGGCATCAGAGAACTCGTCACGAACACCGCGGTAAACAGGGAACCTGAAAACATTAAAATTATTAGAACACGTTCAGGACGCGTAGTTAAGTTCCGCGACTATTCTCGCCCGTAGTGACGGTCTCTGGAGGGGAGCCATGTGGGGAGCACGATACCGGTAAATAAAATTCGCGGGTAATATGTAAACAATTGTTTGTTTCGAAACAAGCACTTACCTTCGGGAAGTGCGGCTGACGAGATCGCGCCTTGCTACAAAACTAATCCGGCTAGTGGGTACTCGCACGCGCGACGTCACCGAAGGAAGCCGGCCGTCGGCGCGCGCACCTCCCCCCTGAGCCAGTGTGAATTACCGGACGACGCCGAGCGTACGCCGCATTGCCTAGGATTATTACTTACGGTGTTTACGTACGCGTGCCGTTGCAAAGAACTGTATTCTACCAAATAAACTGTTGTGGGTAATAGGCCAAGTGTTTATTTGCCGTTGGCACAATCTCCCACACCACTAACCGTCCTCAGACTTAAATGTTTACGCCAATTGTTACAGCTGTTGTGAGTACAATGTGTACGGGATTTTCCTTAGGTGTTTCTGTTATGCTCGTAATTTCAACCTCATTTCTCAGGTTAGATTGAGTTTGATTGTTAAGTTGTAGACTAAGTTGTAAAATAATCGATTTTAGATGTAGTACCTAGGACACTCTTTCTTCAATCTGACGGATTCGAGACTCAGTTTTGGATAATTTACATTCACAATCGTCTATTCTTTTGTTGCATTGTGTCACGCGATCAGTCAGTAATTTAAGGTGATTTTTCAGTTCTCCAATATCTTCTCTAAGTAATTTTATTTTATTAGCAAGTACAGTGATCTGACTCATATCTGTTACCATAGGTGGGGAATATACTGTGGACAATTTATCGCCTTCATCGCTTGACACAGGAGAGCGTATTTTTTTGCTGTTCTCGGTTTCAGGTCTAGCGCACCGACATGACGGAGAGACTCAGATCAATTTAACTCTACAATAATCAGATATATTAACACATACGGTGTGATATTGATAATCACATTTAGAACAAGACATTTGCTGATGACGTCTTATTCTTTTATTGCAAACTGCGCAGTTCACCATGATGGTTTTCTAATTTTAATAATAACTTTGGATAATAAAATCTTGTTCACTAGAAGAGAACTGAAATGCAGTCGGTCCAATTGAGGGTACTCGTATTTGTGATGTAACAATCCTACAACACTTGTAATACTTTTCACTTTAAATTCTGTTGTTGAAATGAAATTCAATTTCGTTTAACAAATAACCACTTAAGTGTACTACACAAAACATAAATACAGCTCATTAAAACATTTTCGCGCCTACTCACCCTCACAATAATTTTTTTTTTTTGGGCTATGATTCTAAGACCATTCTGCCTCGTCTTAAGTATTAGAAAGTTGTTAGTCTACGCGTTATTACTTTTTGTGTCTTTTGGAAGTAAAAAGAAAAAAATACTTAAAATTTCTATTTTAATCATAATGCGTTGTAACCATAAATAATACTTTTGTACCTATTTGAAAATATTATTTACATAAACTATCAACTAGTAATGTATTAACAATAATCTTAATATTTAATTAAAGCCTAAATTTGTAATTACTATTACATGGATGCGTTAACTATATGGTTTTAAGTGAGTTTCAATACAATAATAGTTTAAAAGGATTTTATATAAAAAAAAACATAGATTACACACAAAAACGCTTACTATCATATCCGCTATTAACAGAGCTACGATACCATATAAATTATATATTAGGATGCTCACACAGCATCGCATTTCAGTCATCGCTTTAATACACAATATACTTTGTTACATATACATAGTATTGTAAAATTTAAACATATTATTGGAAGATAGTTTGGTGTGAAGGTAATTTTGAAATTAATAAATATTACTAGTAACAGTTTATTATGCCATATAATCATATAGATAAATATATTATATAATACATATATATCATTTCATATTTTGTATATACAAGCTTAAGAGGACGGTATTTTGTGTCGGATTTATACACTGCCTTAGGAAACGTCAGGATAAGAAAGGATTTTTAACCACTAAAATTTTATTGCAGGTCACCATCAACGAGAAGGCGTCTGATGTCTGTGAGCTATCTCATATGGAAATATATCTTCTACTACTCACACGTTCTAAGAAAGTAGTCGACTATTTACAGACCACTTACATGGGTATTACTGAGGTTTTTTAAACGCTTTGTAGTCACTCTAATCACTGAGATAGTACAAATGGAATCGAAACAAGAACTTAGATTATTGTACGGAATCGAACTAAAGACCTATTATTGGTTAAGCCATAATACAACTACGTCAAGTTTAATTGCATTGTTATAAGTATGATGTTAAATTAATGAGATGAATTAGAATCCGTAACTTCGTCATGTTGAACCTTCAGTTTGTACTTTGACACAAACGTTCTTTATCAGCAAAGAAAAAGTACCATACTTTATAATGTACCATATTTTTAAAGATTTATCTAATTATAATATTTAATTGTTATACCTGAAGAGGAGAATGTAGAAATTGGTCTATAACCACTTTTGAAACTAATTGAAAAATCCAAATGTAGAAAGATCAAGAAACTATGTATCCAGTAACAGTCAATTTCTGTTTAGTGTTTTCTATTTCATATATTAATAGAAAAATTGTGTTTTTTTTTTATTTTAAGCGACGAGAGCATGTAGACATTCACCTGATAGTAAGTGATACTTCAATTAAAACTTAGCGCTAGTATCACTCTAACTATATTACAATATATAGCACTGCATTGTGCTGGTCTTGAGTGACTCGTGTTAAGTCTCGTAACTTCAGTAATTTTAGATGGAACATCTTTCAAACCGAAATATGGTAACGTTTGCACAGTACTGTTTGGCGGCGGAAACAGGAACAGCGGTGGTACCTACCTAAACGGTCTCCGGCAACAGAGACCTGCCAACGAATTAATGCCAATGTAATACCAATATCTTCTGTTCCTTTTGTTGCCGGTTCAGGTTAAATGGTATAATAGAAAACCTACTTTTTTATATATCTTTGATTAGTACTTTTCAAGTCTCATGATTTGCAAGCTGTATATCCCGGTCCGATGCAAGCTGCGTAAGCGATGGCGTGAGGTATAAAGTTCTGCTCGTAGTTCCCAGTGAAGAGATGTGACCATGGTCCTTTCGCAAAGACCGCGACGTCCTCGCCTCCGTGCGTCTCCCTCGCGATCGGCACTAACGACGGATATGTGTAATTCGCACTGTCTGTGAATGATTAAATTACATTACTAACATCCCAATTAATATTCCCACTGCTGGGATGTAGTCTCCTCTCATAAGGAACGTCAAGAGCTTTTAGCAACATACGTGATGCGTATTTAACTTGAATGGTGATGAAGCAACTACGGAACCGAATTATCTAGATCATCGGAGTTTTGTGTAATCTAGACTTTTAATGTTAGATCTCAAACATCTAATAGATTCTATTGGTGTCTAATTTTACAAGTTAACACAACTACTAAACTAGAATACAGTAACGTTTGTATATTACTGTTTGGCGACAGGAACTACTGGTGCACAAAGACAGCATTCGTCAATGGAAGCCTTCTATCAGAAAAGTTGAAAAAAAAAAACCAATTGTGACTTAGCTAGTATTCTTGTTAATTTGTAAAAGAATAAGATGGATATACTGTCGAGGTAGTAAACAGATAGACAGTGAGGAGAGGGAGTTTAGCTCGCGGATACCGGATCCGCGAGCCCTGAGTCCGATGAAGCCGCTATAGTTGTCAATAAAACTGCGGCGAAAACATCACCATCAAAAAAAAAAAAAGGAGAGAGAGAGAGAGATAGGGGTTCATTAACAATATTTTTATTGCTTGAAGTGAGTCACAACCTTTTTTTTAAATGTTATCTATGCTTTTAGTCTTTTTAACGACGTCTACAGCTTCATCGTACTCAGATCTCGTAAATCTAGAATCCGCGAACCCATTTATAGTTGTCTCATTTTCGTTACCTTTTTCGTTTCATAAAATCTAATTCACAACTTTGTATCAAATAACTCATAAAAAAGGATAAATTGGGAATGATTAAATATCAATAATAACTCACTCATGTCATCTAGTAACAGGTTGTGCCTCTGATACTCTTCGTGGGGCTTGTATCCAGGTCCGTTCGCGTAGCTGAGCGTCGTATACGGCAAGTTGTCTGACGCATTCATCTAAAAGTAGAACTTATATAATATTAATACAAATTTGAGTAGTAGATCTTCCGAATGTCATGCGGTATATAGTGGTGTAAGGGGTGTACGAGGGTTCCGCCAAACATCTTACGAAGCCTAAATCAACCTCACCAGCACGCGGTGCACCCTACTGAATACCAGCACTGGGCAGCATGGCGGGCTAAAACCCAATTCCTCTCAATGAGCTCTTCGTTGTAGAGATCTGAGGAGGTCCATGTCCAGCAATCGATGTATATCGGCTGATGATGAAGTTTACCCGTTTCTTGATACTAATACTATTACGAGCACCGCAGGAATAGAAGACGTCAATAATTTTTTTACAGGTGAGTCTCTGTTCCGTAACACACTAGAACCACAGTCTACGATACTCCCCGAGTAGCCGGAGATAGGACGAGATGGCGAATCATCATGAAGACAAGAGTGATGAGTGGAGGTAGTCACGACCCTCAGACATGAGGAATACGATTTGAGGAGGAGGAAGTATTTGTTGTCGGAGATCGTATTTTCCGACATCAAACAGTAGTGTACAAAAATTTGCTGTCTCGTTTTATGGGAGCTGTATGTAGCTGGTGAAAATACGGGGTAACAAGACTTAATACGCCATGTTGTTATGGGCAGTCGTATCACCTATCATCTGGTGAATATGTCGCTCCACTCTAAACTCTGTTGAATATAAGATAATAACTTAACTATCAACTGATAGATTACATGACGATTCACTGGAACTGCATTACTAGTATGAGAATCTGAGAATCAAATTAAAAGGAGAAAAACTAAATATAAGAGGCAGTAAAATGATCTTATGAATTTACCAAATTGAATAATCATCATGATCATCTCAAACGATGGACACCCATTACTGCTGGAGATACATTATAAACAGCCTCTTATACTGACGAAGCTGAATGTAGAAGATTTCATCGACATTTTGTATATTTGATTATATGTACAATACCTTATTGGTGAATCCCAGTATGTCAGTGCCCCGCTTGCTGTAGCCACTGTACGTCATCGTGTGGCTGTGGTCTGACGTAACAATGATCAGAGTCTCCTCGGTGTCCATCATCTTTACGGCCGCCTCCACCGCCTTCGCCAATTCAGCGGTCTCGTCTAATGCTTTACGAGCTTTAGTTTCGTGGTGCGCTGTGTCGATACGACCTCCTACATCATAAATCAATTAAGTAGCTTATAATATGTATGGAAGAACTAATTAGATCTAGATTTCTGTTAATTACCATATCTGATTCATATCACCAGATTGAATGATTTATGTATAATTGTTACAGATTTATTTTCCCCAAAATGGACTCTTATTGATGATGACACTACCTATAAGATTACGAGCGTAATGTGGGACAGCGTTAAGTAATACTTAACTGACATTTATGTAGGTTAACAATAATAATTTTACGCTACTATTATAAAATTGATAAGACTCTACATTACTGTTAAGAAAGTTGCTAACAATCAAGCAAACTCACCTTCTACGAATAGAAAGAATCCCTTTTTATTTTTCGACAAAATCTGTATGGCTTTTTGTGTCATTTCACTCAACGCTGGTACATCATCATCGGCTTCTAGATGATACGGTAGATGGTCAGGAGAGAACAGGCCAAGGACATTGTCATATTCCTTGACGTCGAGTGATGAAAGTTGCGTTTTATTGTAGACGTACTTCGGTGATGCTCCGAAAGATTTCTTCGCGTTTATCCACTCCGTGATGAGGTCCAAGTGGTCAGTCCTGTACCCTTGGTTGCCCTGTGCGTCTATGAAAGCGCGCGATATGAAGTTCTTTCTACCACCGCCCATTACAACCTGCAAAAGGATTTATAGTATAAAATTATATGCTGTAGCTTTTACAAGGACATTCACACTTTGAATTCCCTTCAAACTCTTCTTTTTTTTTAATCAACAATCTTATGTACTTTGTCCTGTTTTGAGATCAAAGCTAAATCAATGAAAATACAACAGACTTTTAACTGCCTTCAGGATACAACAATTTAAACATTGCATTGCAACCAACAGATCTTGGTCTCATTTCTGGTACATTGTGGAGTTTAGAACCTGCTTTTCTGATCCCCTCCGTTATATAACGGAGACCAGAACATATGATATATAATATATGATATGTTCTGGTCGCCAAGATATGAACAAGTTTACCGTCATCGAGCTTGCTTCATTAATTTATTCATCATCGTGAAATAATATGTTAAGTTAAATCCAAAAGTTCGTAAAATTTAAATAAGGGGTCTTCGGTTATATTTTGATAAAATAATTTGATAAATAAAGCTAATGTAACTATTCTAAGGTGAGCACGGAAAACTTTGATTTTGTTTAACTATCATCGTCATCACCATCATCATGATTATGATATGTTAAACTAAACCTTCGTATTTATTTAACTATATAGTATATATTTGGAAGAATAATCAAAAACAGTGACAGAGTAATAACCTGTTTGTTGGATCCAGTTTTTGTAATAAGTATATTATATTGTAGTAAGTTACGTCGACTTAATAGTCGATTTGTTACCGCTATCTACGGGTACTTCCTGTTAACTTACATCGATTTTGCTTCCCACTTTTCCCCTGATAAGTTGCAGCGCGATGTCGTCGCATCGGCTGCCTTTGGGCATGTCCGTGTCGGCTTCCCACCTCCTATCAGCTGAGTGGGCGTAGGAAGCCGCTGGGGTAGCATGTGTTACCCTCGTAGTTGTTACCACACCTGTTACAACCATTGATAATAATGAATACTAACATCTCTGTTGACGACTTTTTCTTAAAGTGCCTCTCAATTAGTCTCAGATTTACGAATCCGTGTCAATCAATTATTAAACTTATGTTTTGCTTAAATGACCTCATTTATATATTTTAAGAAAAATTCAGCTTTTTAAAACAAGTTATTTATTATATATTTATATTATATGCTAGTCTTTGTTTTATATATTATTATTTTATTATTATATCCTATATATTAGTTTCAGCGCCATCTATGTAATCAAAGTTGAATCATTTTCCTTTAGATTGTAACTATTGAATTGCATTTAATTGGTTAGACTAATTTTACAACTACAGCTTATTGTGGTTAAAATTTTACCTAGTTAATTAATTAAAATATTACACGATCTTGGGTTTTAATGTAATATTTAATTAATAGTAGAATATATAATAATTAAGAGAACGATATAACCCAGCACACTACGATGTATCCAAGATAAAAGAAAATATGATTTGTTGTTTGAAGTTGAATATTTTTACTAATATATGTGTCTACCTGAAATGTTACGAAACCGATTCCCTGATGGTCTTCGACCTCAGCGGTACCAACTACATATGTATAAAGAACCTACTATTTTCATTATTAGCTCACGTCCAGTGGTGGATATTGATTTTCCTCAAAGATCGATCAAGACGTGAATGGAAAATGAATACCTGTAGCTTTCCCAGCTTTTTGGGCCCAATCAACAAGCCCAGACACCGAGTGGGCCCCTTCTTTCTGCGTGTTGCAGTCGCCGCGCTTCACGGCCGCGCTCAGCCCCACTGTACCACTGTTGGCCTTGACTCCTGTCAGGTACGCCGTGCCGCTGCACGCCGAATCAGCTACATTGTGATCAACGCAGTAAGTCTGCAAGAGAGTGATTCACTGGTGATAGGTCTCTGTTACCAGACACCAATTAAGTCGATGCCACCTCAGCACCTATTGTAGCCGATAAACAGTAGTATGTAAACATTACTGTGTTCTGATAAGGAGGGCGTTGTAGCAGATATAACTAGGGTAACGAGTCTAAAAATCTTATTATGGAGACGTGCAAAATAAGATCCTATCGCCACATTATTTTGGATAGGCGTATCACTTATCATCAGGTAAACATCGAGTTCGTTTTGTCACTTAATTGAATAAATAAAAAAATACAGTTATGTCTCTTCCTCTCTCTTCTCTACTGTTTGGCAGCATAAATAAGCTGCGTTGGTACCTAGACAGTCTCCGACAGCGACCCAACATCAGTGACAAAGCTACCAGTTGGAATACCCTGTTGCTATAATGGCGGTATGTTTACCATATAAAAGTGGTAGCTAATATGTGGATCCGGAATCTAACCTTTGTTCAACGACAACCCTCTATTCTCCCCTGGCCAACGAATCTGAGGAGAGGGTACGTCGTTAAACCTTATCTTATCGAGCCAAGGACCTCTATGTTATAACTTTAATTTAAAAGTGACTGGTTAACGACTTACCTTCGCCAGGCCAGTGTAAGGAAAAGCCTCGAAGCTCAGCTTCAGCTCTTCACCCGTGTGACCATACTTCTGCCCTAAGTAGACCCTCGTCGCTGCCAGGGTCGTGATGCTCATGCCGTCACCAAGGAACAGTATTATGTTTTTAGCGACATTTTTATTCAGTGAACTGGACACCTGTTGATGACATGGATTCAGTTTAATATTCAACTCTCAAACAAAATAGGCGTCTTTTATTTTTATATGGAGGTTACCAATTTCAATCCCTTCTTCAAAGGGTGGCGTCATACTGGTGGTAGGTCTCCGTTGCCTGAGACTGTGCGAGATAGGTACCATCGCGGCGTCTATTTTATAGTTTGCAAACGTTACTATGTCCCGGTTTGAAAGGGGCTGTAGCTAGTATAACTAGGATAACGAAATTCCACATCTTACATCTCATCATATGTTGTAGTATATATCATCCTAACTACTGCCACTTTGCTATGGGCGAGCGTATAGCTTGCCATCAGGTGAACATTCAGCTTGTCTCGTCGCTTAAATACATAAAAAAAATCTCATTCTCTTATAACTTGAAACCTATAATATTAGTCTCGTTCGTCTTTCGTATCATAAAATCCAGTTGACACCATCTCAAGGGTCTCAATAATGTAACAAATACATTTTAGGTATTAAAAATAAAACACATACTGACCTTATTCTTTAGCACCCATTGCGCTTGCATCCTCCAATGTTCCTTATTGGTCTCATTGAATGATGATTTTGGAACTTTTTCTATAACAAAACATATAAAATCCTTTACTTTACTCTTGCATCAAAAGAAAACATTATTATTATGTACAGATCATTAACAAAAAAACAATATTCTGTTTGCTGGAGAATGATAGAGAACGAGAAATATGATAGCGAGAACTAATATATAACAAAGGAAGGAAAGGAAGATGAGAATTTAAAAGATAGGTAAAGTCTGTTCATAAAGATTAGTGTCTAAGATATTTACACAGAGTATTATGGATAAGTAAGATATTAAGTTCTATCCCTATTAATAACTCTACTTACATGTATATTCTAACTATACCACAGTAATGTCTGCAGATAACTTAAATACACAACGTTGGGAGTAACTTGTAACGTGGGAGGGGTGTAAGGGTTCCCGCACAATAACTCAGGGGATCCAAACCAACCTCACCTGCTCGTGGTGCACCCTGCTAATCATCAAACGAGGCTCTGGCTCCCACCAATCCGCGTTGAGTCAGCGTGGTGGGAAAGGGCCCAGTTCCCCCATATGAATTCTTACCCTTTGAGGGGAATTTCGAGAGATTCGTATGTCTAGCAGTGGACGTCTATTGGCGAATATTGATGGGAGTAACTTAGATGCTATCATGCAGACCTGCCTCTTGTTAGTTGATATTTGAGCTTATTTTTTCCATACCTTCTAAACCTTGACGCCATTCATCAGAATTATTCAAAGCTACAGAGTTATCACGCGAACCAAACAGGTTTTATGTTTATTAACAAAATTGTTAATTATAACTAAATTACACTTTAATGATTGCATTTTCAACTTGGAACCTTTACAGTTAAGTTTAAGTATTTAATTTTAACTTATGATACACTTTTAATTTATGAAATTCTTTCGTTTTTTATCTATAATTAGTTTTCACACATTAACCGATGTTCGTTCACTGCGTCTTCCCAAAAATCTTCTCTTCCAGCGGCTTCTCGCGACCTTCAGAGGATCTGGCCCAATGCGTTTGAGCTCTAGGAGCCGTCATTTTTAAGGGTTCATATGAGGGGATTATTTTTATATAATTCATATAATATATATAATAATAATAACAGCCCATTTATGTCCCCACTGCTGGGGCATAGGCCTACCCTCAATATAAGGGCGATTGGGCCATAGTCACCACGCTGGCCCAATGCGGGTTGGTGACTTCACACATACCTTAGAATAAATTCTAAGTCATGTGCAGGTTTCCTCACGATGTTTTCCTTCACCGTTTGTATCTCGCTGTTGTAACTAAAGTTCACAAATGTACATAACTTAAATATTAAAGTCATCGGTACATGCCGAGATTCGAACCCGCGACCTTCGGAATGAAAGCCGCACGCTCTAACCGTTAGGCCAGCGAGCTATTATATAATACTATATAATTCATAATTAAACATAAATATATGCTTTGGGCAAACGTACAGACGGGCACAAGGGGAAAAATAAAATCGGACCTTCGTTGGACTTTATAGCTGTAAACAAATAAATCGGTCCTGCACTGGACGAATCCAGCGGCTTCTAGTGATTTTCACCAGTTCATCGGTCTACCTTGTGGAGGGCCTGCCAGCACTACATCTACCGATAAAAGGCCGCCACTTGAAACCTCATCGGCCATCAGTCCTACGAGCATTGAGCCCTACCCACTGCCACTTAAGTCTAGCAATCTTTTGGGCTATTTCGATGACCTTAGTTCTTCTGCGGATCCCTTAATTTCTAATTCGATCATGCAGAGAAATAGCATAGTTCTTTCCACTTTCTTTTAGGTAACAGCTTTTTCATAAGGGCCATAGTAAGCCACATCTTGGTTCCATAAGTCAGCACACACGTACGAGTTGAAGACTTTTGTGTGTTCGTCACCAACTATCACAATATGCCTATGGTTGATAGATGCAGAAATCCTTTAGCCCTCACTTTAAGGCTTTAGAAACAAACTTTCGATTGTAATGTATTAAAATATGAACTACAGTTTAAATAATAAATTAACTTGATATTTTCCATTAAGGAGAGTGGGGCAAGGTGATATTATAGTTTGATTTCAAAACGTCGTCAGTTACGCGTTGTTATGTGGAAACGATTTCTCTCGCCCTTGGCCTTCTTAGGGTCCACGGTTGGTGTCAATGACACGTGGCACTGAAATGAAAGGGTAAGGGAGTATGTACACTGACAATTTTTACTGTACCCAATATATACGTCAGAGACCCAGGTATAGTCGCTTTATCAATCTTATACAAAGGAAACTACAAACGAAGAAAAGGAAGAGAACTTAATATTGAATAGGAGTATTATGATATAACTTAAGATATAAACGTAGAAAATATGTAATAATTAGAGCAGAAATTATTGAGATTCGAATTCATTATAGATTCAAATTAGTAACTGTAAATACTAACAAACCAAAATTTTAAGAATAGTAACTTTCCACCTTTCGTATGAAACAACAGATAACAAAGTTATATTTAGTCGAGTACAGGTAAAATAAGTTCTATAAACCGCGAACAAGTCTAATAAGGTCCTGTCAGGGTTTTTGTGAAAGGAATAATACACTACTTTCAAATGTAAAACATAATCAATTGATAGAAACAGGATCTGTTTCTGAATCAAAAAGTTGGTCTGAAAATGAAAGCTAGAATATTTATACTATGACTTATTTGAGATAAGATTTTCATTCAAAGGTTATTCAGGGTTGAGCTCTATGACTCTATCAATATTCTTTTATAAATGTATTGTTTATTAAGAGCATACCCTAGTATGAATTCATCTTAAAAGAACTCATAATAACCACTAGGCTCCCCTCAGTATGCCATCAAAAAGCCTTCAACTTCGAGCATATCATGTGTTCTCCTCATCTTCTGTTCATCAATGGGCTCGAGAAGCAAGTCATCTTGGGGAGACTGGAAGGCAGACGTGCTCAGGGACCCCTGCCATATGGATGGAAGCCGATAGAAAGGCGGCTGGTGGCAGTATGCACCGTGAGGTCTACTCTGCACATGATCGCACTCAATGGAGACTGTTTGTACGTGGTCACGATCCTCAGAAGTGAAGGAACGACGAAGAAGAAGATATACTGGTGTGAACACTGGCTAAGTTGTTGTGCCCCTTTACGAGGGCTTTCAGTGATTTATGATATATTAAATTCGGTAACGGCGTTAACTTTAACGACTTAGGTGTAACATTACATTTAAACGGTGATCCCATAACGATTCAAAGTACTGATTAACATGGGTGAAGATTCAATTCTTTAACTCATCCATACAGAAAGATCTGGATACAATGCTGTTTGTATTCGCTATTTTTTTCTAAAATAAAAATGGGAAAAAGAAGGACGAGAGCTAAAATTATTTCCTCTCTTCCTTAAATCTTCATTTCTCATACACGAGGATGATGATCGTTTCAGGTTACGTTTTATTTCACGTCTTGCACGTTTGGTTATCATTATTTTCATCAACAGCCCGCGGATCCACAGCAGGACATAGAGCTCTCCCAAGGGACAACACTTAGCCCGATCTTCGGTTATACGCAACCAGTTATTCTCATGTTAAATACATTTTAACTATCTCTTCGGCTTAGCGGATAACTTCTTCTTGTATGAAGAAGATTGATGAGATTCTAAAGCCACATAAAATGTGAAATTTAGATGATAAGAATCAAAGCTTGAAATGACAAATCTAATCAAAATTATACTTGACTAAAAATATTGCTATTGTATCTGAGAAACATACAAAATCCATAGAATTTTAACATGCTAGCATCTTAGGCTCTATTGTTACTTAACATCTAGTTAAATTGAGTAACATGTTTGTGGATAAAAAAATTACAACATACACCTTGCTTGGTTACGCGGAAGTTATAAAATGCCATCGGTCATGCCGGGAAACACCCAGATGCGGACGCAAAGTGAACTGAATATGTCAATGAGCAGTATGGAAATGTTAGGATTGGCGCACGCTGCACTGTTTGGTCCTTTAGAAGAGTTTTTCATATTAAACCACACAACAGTATACTGCCTACATAGAGATGAGAGATGGAGATTTTCCCACAGCCAATCTTGGGTAGATGTCTTCTTTTCTTTAAGGCGAAGTATGGTAGTCCTTATTAGTCCAAAGTCAAGTCCCTAGTTATTAGAAGAAACAGTTCGACTATCTAGTAACATAAAGTCGTGTCTATAGAATCTATTATTCATGAAGATTATACCAATGACATAAAGGACATGTGACAAGCTTTCGATTTGCCTTTAAATTTGCTCTTTTACTTAGTTATTGAATGAAGTAAGGTTACCAAGCTTAAATTAGTTATTATTCAATAAAGTTATTATGTCTCATTGCCCTGGTATTTATACAGCGCCGTTCAAGTCGAGCACAATAATGTTCGCACACTAATATTGGTAAGGGGCTCCGGTGACAGAGGTCTATCAATAGTGAAAGTTGTATTTCTCTAAAAACAACTCGACCAGGCTAACATCTGGTGTTGAGCTGTTCACCAGACAATAAAACTAAATCACTAGTTCAACAATGTGCACAACATCACACTACGTTTATCGCATTTAGATGTAGTAGGTTGCGTTACTCAAGATGTTTCAGTAGATACAGCGCCTCTGAAACCAGAATACAGTAAAGTTTGCATAGATGCTTGAAATCAGAAATTCTTTAACGGTAAATTAGAATCTACGGCTATTACCATAATGATTATATATGTGAATAGGTTACCGTCCGATTAAAAGTGTCGACTCCTTACCACTCTGTTGCCGTATACTTTGACCTTCCTACATACAAAGTTCCGTGAGCACGATACTTATCAACCGGTAAGTAAATTTATACCTCTCACTTGACGTAGACTTCTTGGTTCTGATCTAAACAATTAATAAACGTTCACTGCATGATTTATTAAAACTATATTTTCTCAATTTTGCAGTCTTCTTTTCTTCTAATATAAAGTACTGTCTATGGTATATCTGCCATTGCCTTTCAATTACATCTTACTACAAGACTATATCCCATTTAATTTTGATTGGTATTACTTCTCCTAGATCGTCCTTTATCTTTTCTTCCTTCTTTAATTCCTTATATACCGTTGTTTCCTAAACTTCTTGTAATAGATTTGTTGCTAATCCTTTTATATTTTCCGTAGACACCAGAATCCGTTTTGTTTCTTTTATATTTCTAACTTTAACTTAATCTAGATTATATTCTTTCTTTTACATTGATTCAGCATCATATATATACCAACAGTTCAATTTTAAGGACATATATCGATCTTTAAAACTTTGACGTAGAACTTAGGGGTTTCACCGGTTCTACATAATTGTATGTTTGTTGGTTGCTTTAAAATTGTTAAACTACTAAATCGTTCTTGATATAAAGGTTAAGATTTTTAAATAATTTCAGTTTCTTTTTCCATATACACCGAAGTGAGTCAGAAAAAATCCCCGCCTTCGAAGCTCACGGACACGTAGATCTTTTTAGTCGCGTTCTGACAAATAGGGTTTAACCTTAGTCCTATGTTTAATAGTTGATGAATAACAAAATGAGTATCTAATAGATCAAGATTTATAGGAATTTTATTACCATCAAATCTCCTTTATGTAAGTGGTTCCAAAATTGCACTGGGTACAGTATTGCCGCACTAAACACGAATAATCATATTGTTAACGACTTCCCGGTCTTTTGTATAATACAATAGAATTAATATTTGTAAACCGGTTCTCTCTTTTGTTGAAGATTGAAAAAACACATCCAGATAACAGCGAGACAAGGAACAGTTCCTTTGTTCAATTGAAGGGAACGGTTTCACTAAGTCAGTGTCAATTTGAATAAGAATGTCGTAAAAGAGATAGTAATAGATACAAATGAATAAAAATCACAATAAGTGAAAAGAAAATAAATAACAAAAGCCGTGAATAATATTATCAGGGAGGAGGAAACTAATACAATAAGGGTTAGTTATATATACAGTGTTAAATGTTTACCTTTCTTTATTGCGCACAAATATAAGTTAGAGGGTGGTTGTAACTAATCATATTACTGCGGTAAAGAAGCTTTTGCTTCATAGCAACTAGAAAAAATGTGGTGTTATGTAAGCATTTTAAAAGGAAATAAATTTTTATGTGCAAACGGATGTGTTATCATCATGTAAACGCACTATTGCTCTGATTGCTATGTTATATAAGAAATGTTAAATACAGTTACTTTATTAATCTGGATTTCAATTTTACGTGATTTTAAGTGATCAAGGTGAAGATAGTTGAAGAGTGATAGAGTGATAGCGACATAAGAATACTCAGAAACTCTTATGTTGCCAGAAGGAACACTGAAGCTGTTATAGCTGCAGATTTATAATTTCAGAGTGGAAGCGGTTCGAAGATATGATTACACAATTCTATATATTTAAGAGAAAGATATGATCTAAAAGATTTTTTTTATTTTATTTGATCAACGAGACGAGCGTGATAGTCACCTGATGGTAAGTGAGACGTCTACCCATAACAACGTGGAGCTAGTCAGGATATATAGCATCAGACAGCAGCATATACTGCACCATATTGCGCTCTATGCTTGGGACATAAGATGTCGAGTCTCATTACCCCAGTAATAACACTAGCTACAACGTCCTTCAAATCGGAACACGGTGATGTTTGCACATCACTATTTGGCGGTAGAAATAGGCGCTGCGGTTGTAGCTACCTAGACGGTCTCCGGCAACAGAGAACTATACGTAGAAGTCATCATCATCAGCAGATAAACGCCCAGTGGACATAGGTCTCTTCCAAAACGTCTAGAGTCGTAGTGTAGTAAGTAGCAAGGATATTTATAAATTAATACTAAATAAGGATACTAGAGAAGGATTCTTAAAATATAATAAAGCTGTAAAAGTTTGCAAAAACAATAATCATATAGATAGTAAAGTATTTAAGAGGAACATAAGAACAGTTAACCAAAGTCTAGATGCAGATCTAAGAAAACCGTTAATATTAAAAAAATTCAATTTGTATATAACATATGGTTTCCGGAATCGAACCAGGGACTACTCTGTTACCAGCAGTATTAAATATAACAGTACGGCGATTAAACACGAGAACTGAATGAATAATGGGAAGGAATACGATATTAATAAATCATCACCAAATATAATATCGATTCGGGAACATTTCTCAAAACATCGCCGTTCATGTTACGGTGAATGTTTGTTTTAAGGTAATAAATCGAATTTACCGGATTTGGACATTTTTTATATTAAACTATTAATACTATACATATACATATATTTTAAGCATGATAACTTATATCTTGAAATGTAGTAATGTATTTTACCTCACGGGACCGAAGCCGATCTCACCTGCTCGTGGTGCACCCTGCTAATCAACAGAGGCTCTGGCTCCCACCAACCCGCATTGGGCCAGGGTGGTGGGAAATGGCCCAAACCTTACCATATGAATACCTACTCAATCGTGGGAACCTTTAGGGGAGGGCTATGTCCAACAAAAGACATCTATTGGCTGGTGATGATGACTATATTATACCGGAAACCGTGAATTCAGCGGTATAAATAGGCTCTGTGGTGGTGTACCCTCTATAGGGTCACCATCATACAAACGGAACTACATTCCTGTTGGCAGGACGTCGTTGATGTACAATTTCAGTGTATACATTCTACCTAGCGCTATATAAACCTATACAGTTAGTTATTTTATTTGTTGTATACTATTATTACTGCGTAATAGTAAATAAAGTGATAATAATAAACGTTTATGAAATCTACACGCTTCTGACCTGTGCGCCTATTAACAATAGATTTAATTAATGACTGAAGTAATAACTTAACGCTTAAGTGTTCTTCAAAACCAGGTCCCTAGTGATTTGCTATTGCACACTAAATCACTTGTTTTATTCACTTGAAAAAACAGGTCATCATTATTATAACAGTCATCATCATCATCATCATTATCAATCGATGGACACCATTTGTATATGATTACGTACCTTCACCAAAAATCTCCAGACAGATCAAAATGTATATATTTACGACCATTTTCATCATCATCTTCTTCCTCCTGCTCTTTTCCCAGCTACGTGGGGTAGGCACAGTATGTACTTCTCTTCCACATCCCTCTATCGGCCGTCATATCTGAATTCACACTTTTCTTTCACACAATCCATCCACACTTTATTCGGTCTTCCTCTACCATAACTATCCACGTTCATTCTCATTAATTTCTTTGTTTTCACCATTTTCATCATCGTCGTGATCATTAACCGACATATCTACACTTATCTCCACAAATTTATCATCTATTTATTCTTCATCATCGTCATCAAGCGATAGCCATCCACTGCAAACGTAGACTTTTCCCAAACATCTCTACACAGACCATAACAAAGATATATCTTCTGTATATTCATGATCATCATCAGCCAACAGACTGACGGAGTGCTGGACATAGGCTTTGCTTCCCCATCTACACGTTTTTTTTTGTGACCTGTGAGCACTTGCGTGAGCCTATCTGTATGTTAGTAGATATAAGTTCAAAATTATTATTTACTTACGGAACTCCGATTGCAAACTTCTTCCATAAACACACAACACGCACATAGACAACAAAACGGTTATCCTAACATATATTAAATTAAACATTTTTAACGATAATTTTTTAACAACAATAAAATTATTTAATTATTAATTAAATTAATTTAAAAGAAAAAAATTTGTAATAATACATAAATTAATATATCTCAACATTCTCTCAATGCAGCGGCCGAGATCGTACTAGCGGGAGAGATCTTTTAGAGACAGTATAAAAGTGCAATTTCGGTAAGACATAGACATCTGTGGAGTCGACATTGCTAATAATTTTTTTTTTAAAATTCGTCCTTTTTAAATAAGAAGTTTTTGAATATTAAAATGCAAATGATCCTTTTATATAATCTTTCCGCACCGAGGGTGGCCTTAATAAGTATTTAGTATTATTCGCCAAGGAGATATCGAGAAGATATTGAAAGGGGTTGTAATACAATAAAATAAGTAAGTATAATAAAGTAATGACATACATATTGGAAACAATCAACGTCATGATATATTATTATTATATGTTACACATTTATATATATTTAAATCTGTGATCTGTTTTGGTAAACACCGTCAAGGGATACTCTATATACCCTGTTTAAAGTGCGTTGTAACTATTGAATACATAAAAGTAACAAGACTTGACATGTCATGACTCAAGACGAATAGTTTAACATGGTGCTGTGTAAATATTCTAACTACCAAGTAATTGTTAAGTTAGACGTATCGTTTAACGTCTTGCATATTTAGAAGGTCATTTGACCGGTTTAAATAGTTCATTAGGTGTTGAGCTTGGAACCGGAATCTGTCAAAGAATTTGATGCATTAATAATTACAAAGAATATCACTATCATGAGCCCATGGAAGTCCACTGCTGGACATGGACATCTAAGTGGGATACTACGGGGACAAACAGTAGCTTCTTAAGGGGCAATCGCATCAAAGTTTAGTGAAGAATTTGGTTCGGTCGTTATTATTGTTTCGTTATTTTTTTCCTTTTTACATTTGTTTACGTTGTTATTTATCGTAATATTTTGAATGTTTAGAGTCTTAAATATAAGGTAGATAATATAATTACCATCACACAGACAACAGTGAGTATTGACCCTGTGTAAAACTTTCCCGGTCCGCCCGGCGCGCCTCGACCTCGTCGGTTTTTATGTGTATTATCTAGTGCATTGCCGTTGCTCTTAATATTCTGCTGAAATAAATATATTTATCTCATTATAATAAAAATTACAATTGTTTTTACATAAAATACAATAAAAAAAATTACATTGACTAGCTATAAATTGGAAAAGAAACAAGTGAGTTTAATTAACATTGTTTCTCCACCAGCTAACATTTTTGATACATAAATATCTTCTAGGAAGTAAAATAAATATTCAATAGACATAAAAACAACCCCTCGTAATGTTAGAATTTAATTGTGACGTTAATAGTTGTCCGAACAAAATATAATATTATTTGGTGGTGGTACATCTTACTGGTGGTAACTCTCTGTACCCGGAGATTGTCTACGCAAGTACCACCACAGGTTCTATTTCTGCCCCAAACAGTATTGTGCAAATATTACTCTGTTCCAGTTGGAAGGCAGTTCTAACTAGTGAAATTACTACTCACCAGCACAGTGTGTTGCAGTGAATAATATTCTATTTGTTACATAAAAAAAAAATAAATGAAAAGATGCCCTATACTGTTGGTGTTATGAATTCTTGTCTAAGTAAAGTAATTCACAGGCTCTGAACTCGGTTTCCCTATGATTGTCACTCTGTACACCAATTCATGGAATATCCGATAAAAGTAATGTGTATAACCTCACTCCATGCCATCGCTGTTATGAATCCCTGTCGAGGTAAAGTAATTCCCAGGCTCTGAACTCGGTTTCCCTATGATTGTCACTCTGTACACCAATTCATGGAATATCCGATAAAAGTAATGTGTATAACCTCACTCCATGCCATCGCTGTTATGAATCCCTGTCGAGGTAAAGTAATTCCCAGGCTCTGAACTCGGTTTCCCTATGATTGTCCCCTTGTACACCAAGTCATGGAATATCCGATAAAAGTAATGTGTATAACCCCACTCCATGCCATCGCTGTTATGAATCCCTGTCGAGGTAAAGTAATTCCCAGGCTCTGAACTCGGTTTCCCTATGATTGTCCCCTTGTACACCAAGTCATGGAATATCCGATAAAAGTAATGTGTATAACCTCACTCCACGCCATCGCTGTTATGAATCCCTGTCGAGGTAATGTAATTCCCGGGCTCTGAACTCGGTTTCCCTATGATTGTCACTCTGTACACCAATTCATGGAATATTTTGTTACTAGCGGTTCCCCGCCTGTTTTGTTGGCCGTATTATAGACTTGGGTTTGAAATTTGTTACAAATATTCTCCGCCTGGTAGTTCGCTGGCCTAGTGGTTAGAGCGTGCGGCCTGCTTTCCGAAGGTCGCCGGTTCGAATCAAGACACGTACTGACGACTTTAATATTTGCGTTGTGTACATTTGTGACAGTGGGGACGTAAATTGGCTGTTGAAAAAAAATCATCGCCTGATTACTCTTCTGATCACATCTCTACGATCCCTACCACAGCAGTGGACATCTATCAGCTGATGATGATACTGATAGATTTGTTCTTAGGTTAGAAATAAAAAAAAAAAATTCTCAAGTGTCTGAAAAGATTTCCGAATAAAGAGATTTTGTACGGAGCGGAAACAGAAGCCACGACCACTTACACAAAGTGTCCTTTGTTACATCCAGTGTGACTACCTGTACACCTACTAGTGCAGGAAGTGACTAATGCTTTTAAATGTGAGGCCTTCAGGGAATCCTTCGGTCATTATCCTTCGGGTATTATGTGAAAGGACGGAGTCGATTCTTGGATTTTTTTAAGGTCACAACGCCGTTTCGCTTTTATTTTAATGGTGGTCTCGGTAACAGTTCATGCGCCGTTAATATTTATATTCTTCAATTTTTTTTTATTCATATCCAATTTTCCCTGACATTATTATTCAGGACTTTACCTCATCTTATTATTTACAACATATACACTACTAATTTTTATATATTTTTTCTATCATCGCCATCATCAGCCGACAGACGTCCACTGCTGGACATAGGCCATTGGAGTTCATTGAAGGAACATGGCCGTAAGTTACCATGATGACCCCTGATTTGGAGGGTGGTAAGAGCCCCGTCTGTTATCCAGCAGGGTGCACCGCGTGCTGGTGTAGTTTACTTGGGCTCCGTAAGATGTAGGGCGGAACCGCTTACCTTATGCTATATAACATTCACGGAAATACATATAATATTATTGTTTACATATGTATAAAGTAATATTTACTTATACTTATTTCTATTGTTTACTGTCTTACATATTTTTAAACAATAGATTATGAACTTACTTCTAACTGTTTTTTTTTACTATCTAGGGTGGACTGGCTGTATCTATTCTTAAGCCTGTCTCCTGCTCAAAGTCATACCTCAGGCATCTATGTATAGGACACTCCGTCAGCAAATGAAGAACCGTTTCTGCCACGGCGTCATTGCATTTGCACCACGGGCTCTCCCGACACTTGAACCGGTTTAAGTATTGGGAGAATCCGCCGTGGCCAGATAATGTCGGGGTTAACTGCCCCGTTGGCCGTACCTTCGTTATTAAATGATATTCTTTTACGTCTGTTGAAAACGAAATAAATTCTTACTGTACTGCATGAGTAAATTCTATAGTTTATTTACTGTAAGTGATTTTGTTTACTAATGCATAGTTATGTATTACATTATCAATCGAAAAACGTCAACAGTGAGGCATAGGTTTCTCTTAAGAATCTCTTTACTAATTAGTTCTTTTTTTTAACGGGGAGATATTCTGCCCTCTTAGGGGGAAAGTCTGAAATATGTGGAGATTTTTACGCACTATATCTCCTTCGGCGTTTGGACAGGTCACGGGATCTCCGTTCGGAACACAACCGCGGCCTCACTAACGCTATACTGGGATAACCTGTCCCGAAGTCTGCTTCATGCAGACGCTACTGGACACAAGTACTACTTCAATGACCGGAGACCACGTTCAACCATTGTCCTCTTTAGGATTGTTTAGTAGGAGATGAGAACCCCCCATCCTGACCGCCAACGATTTCAAAGGCCCAACTAGACATGCGCCTGCTCCACTCAGGAAATAAAAAAATATGCATTATTTACTCTTATTAATAATTATCCTTATAAACAACCTGTAAAAAAATCTTTATAGATTATATTGTTTAAAATTTTCCGTCGGAACAGTTTAGAGAATTTTTCATATTTGTAAACCTACCATCTATACATCACACCCTTTTTCAGCCCATGTCAGCTGTTACTGCTATTAATGCATATGTTAATATACATTACCCCCCTTACAGTGTAAGAAATTATAATATTTATATACACCCCATGTATATATATGCCATTACATGTGATATTTCACATCATTACAGCAAAGTGCGGTTTTACTTTTTTCATAGTTCAACTCTTGCATGTACTAGAAAGAACAGCCTTTGGTATAAAGTAAATTTTTTGTAATTATTTTAATTACCAATTGAAGTTGTAAGTTAATAAATAAATCTTAAATTGTACCCATTGTTCTACTTGTGCCTTTGAAATTAAATACTTGTATAAAAATATAACAAAAACAATTTTTTTTCCTGAATAAAAATTTTGTCTTTTAATTTAAACGCCATCTAGCAGGATATTATTCAAACTTGTTGAATTAAGCGGATCTAATGTAAGTATTAAATTAAACTCATTTTAGCTTAACATTTTAATAAAGTCACTAACAATAAAATTATTTTGTCACATTATTTATATCATTAACATAAGTAGATATTGATAAGCTATTAAACAATTAACTGATTATACTTTTAAAAATGTTAGAAAACTATTTATTTATGGATATGATAATATAAAAAAAACATATTTTGTTCTAATTTATGGACGGCCCTTTTGGTTTTCAATACAAATAATACGCTTCTAATTAATTTCTTAGTAATAAATAAATTAAATATGTATAACTATTTAAAATCATTTTATTTTTATGGTAATCTATGTGAAATACTTAATATTAAATTTATTACATTGCTTAAGACAAAGTTTTGTAATTTATTTCATAAATCTTTGTATTTTAGTTTCTATAATTATAACACAAGTTTTGTATAAATAATTATAATATCTTTAACAATTAAAAGTAACAGAAATGTATTATACTCGTAAAAAAAAATTAGATAAATTACATAATTTTAATATATTTTCACGTATAAATAAGAAATAAAATCGATACGCTTATAGATTGTATTTATTAAAAAAAATCTCTGATTAATTGTTGATTTCTACAATTTTGTATTTAAATTAAAAATAAATAATAATAATAATAAAAAATTTATTATGATCATTAACAACTTAAACTAAAGCAAATAATTAATTCTAAATATATAACTAATTGTATACAACCATGTTTTGACAGTTTGTGTTTCTCGCACTTAATTGTTAATAACAAAATGTGTACTTTAAACATATTTATTTGTTTATAACAAACAAAAAAAGTAGTATATTATTAATCTCTTATTTAATAATAATCTATTAAAATATGTAAAGTATATTTATTGCTTTGATCACATTTACAAATATATTTATTAACAAATGCTAGACTCCCAACAAAATACGTCTATAATAATAAATTTCATATCGATATTATGTACTAAGGCTATACATCATCATGGTCTTTAAAATATAACCTTTCTTTATCCTATTAAGGTATTATGAAATATAAATAAACTGTAGAGCACAGACCAGCCGTGTTCTTATATATCCTGATATTTTCTTGTTCCATGTTAATCTGATATTGACTCCATAATAATATGACGCTGCTCGTCAATTTCAAACATGAGATCTTAAGTCACGTTACCTCAGTGGAATGGTGGTAAGTTCCTGTTGCCTAAGACCGTCTACCACCGCAGCTCTTATTACAGCCGAAATACAGTAGTGTGCAAACGTTACTGTGTTCCATTTTGAAGTACTCTGTAGCAAATGAAATTACCGACGTAATAAGTTAACATAATACGCCTAAAAGCGACGAGCGTAATATGATGCAGTATATAAAATCAGGTGCAGGTGTATTACCTACCATTTGTTGACGATCCCACTTGTCTCATCACTTCGTCTCAGCGCCTTTCAAATTGGAACACGGTAATGTTGATATACTGTGTGTCGACAGACAGGCGCTGCAGTGATACCTAGATGGTCTCCAACAACAGAGACCTACCACCGCTATAGCTACGTCTATATTACCAGAATCTCTCGTTATGTTACCAAATGTCAATCGTATAAGCAAAATTTTCCTTTTGAACTTGGTCATATTTCTTAGTTAATAATTAATGTTTTCTATATTATAAATGCTTAACTTCCTACAGGTAATTCGATGTCTTCTATTTAAGTATTTATTGCCATATAATTTATTTATTAGATTACCTAGAAATTAAATCTAAAACGACTAACTATCACAGCCAACGCGCATATCGCGTAACTTATTACGTTTGGTTTGTTATTCACACCGCTCGATGTCCAAAAATGTCTGTGCCGTTTGCAGTTTTCGTGTTTGTCCTCCGTCAGGCACATCGCGTACCCCATTAGATGCGGTATCAGGTTCTGCTCGTAGCTGGAAGTGAAGAGGTGCTGCCAAGGGCCCAGAGCGAAAACGGCCACATCCTCACCGCCGTGGGTCTCGGAGTCCAGTGGCACCAAACTTGGATACGGATAGTCTAAAGCGCCTGTAATTATTTAATAGCACATTTTCAATTTGAAGTTTGATTGCTTTTATATTTTATTAAGTATTTAGTAACAGTTACGTCACATAGGTATTTTGAACGTTTTATAACATTAGTTTGAGGGAGATAATCTTTTTAGCACTAGTATTTAAGTCAGTTTAAACAGTTATTACTGCAATATTTACTTCAGCTTACAAACTTTTTTTTTTTTTATATTGTCACGCCTTTTTCCCAGTATGGGTAGGCAGAGCGAATCAACCACCCACGTTTCGCCAGATGTGGTCAGATTAGGTCCCATGTAATAGGGGGCGAGCCTGTTGCCACTTTATTGGGACCACCACACGCACACACACAAAGATGATATCAGTGTGCGGGTTTCCTCACGATGTTTTCCTTCACCGTTTTTGTATCTCGCTGTTGTAACTAAAGTTCACAAATGTACATAACTTAAATATTAAGTCATTGGTACATGCCGAGGTTTGAACCCGCGACCTTCGGAATGAAAGCCGCACGCTCTAACCATTAGGCCAGCGAGCTACTGCTAGCTTACAAACTATGGTGTCTAAATATTACTGTATTTTACAGTGATGTACTTAAGTGAATTATGTTTAAAATAAGTAACAGTCTTAGATGTTCTTATTAAATCTTCATTACGTTGCATCTAATATCATATTCTTTTTAACAAATAACTCACCCTTCACAAAGTCTTCTTGTACGGTAACATCGATTCTCCCGTCCTTTCCTATAGACGTCGCTTTTCCGTTCGCATAACTAATCGTAGTGTACGGCTTGCCGTCGTCGCCCCTCGCGGTGTCCACCGCACCCAGGATATCGTTGCCCCTGGATGGGTACCCGGCTACTGTCATAGTGTGAGCGTGGTCGGAGCTAACCACGATTAGAGTGTCGCTCGCGTCGGTCAGTGACCTCGCCTTCTTCACCGCCTTCGCGTACTCCACCGTCTCGTCTAAAGCCAAGCGCGCGTAGCTGTCGTGGTGTGCGTGGTCTATTCTTCCACCTATTGAGGATGGATAGCAATTTATTATAGACATTCACACAATGTTTCAAATATATCATGCAACATATAGGTAGATTATATTGTCTTAGATTATTGAAGGGCGGTGTAGCTGGTAAAATTACTGGAGTAACAAGACTCAACATCTCATGTCTCAAAGCGACGAGCGCAATGAGTTGCTGTGTATAACATCCTAACTAGCGCCACGTTACTATAGCTGACGTATCATTTATCATCATCAGATGAACGTCCCGATCGTGTCATCGTTTCGTAGAATTAAAAAAAAAGTAATAATTAGTACTTATTATTAGGTCAGTGACATTTGTAATTGATCTCTCATTAATGATGTTGAATTAATAATTGCTTTAATTAACACAGTTTGATTGCAATCGTTTCTTATCCGTAATAATAACAATAAATACGAAACGTATGCATTTTCCCACTTGATACCTGATGTGAGTTACATGTGGTGGAGTATAGATCATCATCATCATCATAATCATCCACTGCTGGACATGAGCCTCTAACAAATATCGATCGAGTAGGGGTTCATTGGATTTGGTCCACTTTCAATCACGCTGGTCCTATGCGCGTTGGTGGGAGACAGAGCCTCGTTTGGTGATTAGCACGAGGAGGTAAGGTTGGCTTGGATCCCGTGAGTTGTTTTGCAGGATCCCTTACACCCTCCGCATATAAATAATGGTATGGTATTTAAAAACTCGCCTAACTAGAACTACTAATGTTATAAATTTCCAGATATAACAGCATATCTGTATAGAGCTGATGAGGAAGTATTTGTGACGAAGAGGAAGATCAGTAGAAATAAATAACAATACAAATATTCTCTTATATGAGTAAGAAGAATTTTTAAATGTTATTTTGTGGAAATAGACGAGGAATATGATTGGTGAAAAAATGAAGTCCTGCATTAATAGGAAGAGGAATCCTCATCAACCCTGCTACTCTATTCCGACTTATAAAATATGAAAGCTTAACTTTTTTTTTAGCTTAGCTTTGCCAACTTTAAGCTATTTCAAGTTATGTATCCATGCTTGACTTCCGACATCAAGCAACTCACGGGATCCAAGCCAACCTCACCTGGCGCACCTTGCTAATCAACAATCGAGGCGCTGGTCCCCACCAACCCGCATTGAGTCATTGTGGTGAGAAATGGCCGAAATCCCTCCATATGAACAAATGACGGTCCTTAGTGCCCGGCGGTGCCGGAAGCCATGCTGACTCCAGCACAGAACCGTTCGATGTGGAGATGTTTGGAGAAGGCCTTTGTCCAGCAGTGGACGTTCAACGGCTGTTGATGATCCTTCCACTTGTTTTTTGGAAAGCCCATCAACACCAAGTGTTATCTAAAATCTTGCTTGAGACATTTTTCAAATTCATACTTGTTCTACTTTAAGAATATATTTATCTATCACCACTCACCTTCAACGAATAGAAAATATCCTTTCTCGCTCCTGTTGAGCATCTTGATGGCAACTTCTACCATCTCCTCCAGAGTGGGCTGATTGTAGGCTTTCATGTGGTACTCCATGTGATCGTCGTTGAACAGGCCTAGAAGGTAATCTGGGAGTTCGTTGGAGTTATAAACCTAGAAGGAGAAGAATATCTGTATGTAGATAGCCTTTTTTATATTTAGATGTGAAGACCTAACATTTGACATCTACTTTACGCAATTTTAAGTGAAAATATGGAGACAAAGTTGGAGTGATGAAGCTATTCGTTTGTACAGTTCACAACAAAAGATGAACACGTTCTCTTAGAGTATAATTTCACCTGTTGACGTTATCTATATAAACTCACCTTCATCAGCTCAGCTCTGTCGGTGACGTATTGGTGTGTGACATTCTTCTTTACTTTGTCCTCGTGCCATTTCTCCGCCAGGTCGATGCCGTCCAGCCTCTGTCCGGTGCTGTTCAGTAACGGCGTGGACGCATTTGGGAAGAACTCTTTCCTACCACCGCCCATAATCACCTGATGAAAGAGATAGTATATGCAAATTTGTAAACAGCAAGAATAGTTAGATTTACCAATCATTATGAGAAGACCATATACCCCGTTCGGTTCAACGTCTTCTTCCTTTCTACATCGATTAAATTCTTGAAAGGTCAAGTAGAAGAATCGGGTTTGTCTAACATTTCATCATATATCATCATTATCATCCGATAGACGTCCACAGCTGGACACAGGCCTCCCCTAAAGATCTCCAAATCGATCAGTCTTAAGTTGCTCGCGTCCAAAGGGTTCCCGCGATTCTCACCAGTTCGTCGGTCCACCTGAGGACCTCACTGCCCCATCAGCCGTC
Organism: Troides helena; assembly: GCA_029286815.1. Classification (NCBI taxonomy): domain Eukaryota; kingdom Metazoa; phylum Arthropoda; class Insecta; order Lepidoptera; family Papilionidae; genus Troides; species Troides helena. The sequence continues at coordinate 10,427,228 of JAGSMV010000013.1, read as the reverse complement.
AGTTCTTCGACCAATGCGCTTATATATATAAAACAATATAAATGATTTTATTTATCACGCGAAGTGATGAAGAAATCTTCGAAATTCTCTACGAATCTCCCCAATTCTTTTTTTATAGATCATGGCTTTAAATATAATCTTAAAGGAAGTATATTAAGGTGAAAGTAGTTATGAAATGGAAAAAAAATCATGTTTATAACAGGAAGAACAGTTTACACAACGATGAGACGGATCACTCTGAGGAAGAAAGTATTTTAGTGTTTGAAAAAGAAAGAGATGAGAGTAAGTGTATAAGATCTGGAAGAAAAATAATATTGTTACTGTTTTAAGAGTATTGAATACCCGATTTGTTTTGTTAGAAAGGGGGTATATGATGTAATGGTAACAACACTAATTGCTAGGATTTCTATGACGGTCGCTCTACAACAGAATTTAGATTCTCTCGTGTATCAGCAATGGTAAGTATAACAAGTTTACGATAAAAACTAGTCATTTTTCTGACGGCTGCTAGTTTCTCTTATATTAATGTTCCCAGGATACAGAAGTATTACGAGAACTGTTAGCTGATGAGCAAATGCTTGATCATTTCAGATGTTAAGAGACTTTAGAGCTAATATGAATCGTTCTTGTCTAGAATACTTTGGCTTTAATATATGGGCAGCCGGAATTAAGCAATGGCTGCAGATATCTCACAAAATATCGCATAACCCCTTTATCTCCCCCCTATAACACCATCCATCTCTTCAGCCCTTCCCTATCCAATATCATCTCACCTTTCTCCGTCCTCTTTTATATTCAACTTATCTACATATGTATGTATATATTTAGATTTATGTTTGTTTAGTTATCGTTTTTGTTTCTCTTATGTTTAGTTGGTTTTATTTTTAAATTTCCTTTGTTTTCTTCTGTTTTCTTTTCATTTAGCTCGCGGATCTGGTATCCGGTAACCCTGAGTCCGATGAAGCTGTTATGGTTGTCAATATAACTAGCGGCGCAAAATTCATCATAAAAAATGCAGATAAAGCTTTATTATAAAGGATTTTCCTTTTTTTTGTATAGCTTGATATTATATTCTTTTTGTCATATATAATAGCTACAGTCTTCTGTTAATAATGTCAGATGTAAACATATGTAGTCTCCATTTTGATTTTTCTGAAACAATTTATTTCTAATATTGATATAATATAATCATAAATCATATTGCAACATCCGAATGTTTTATAATAAAAAAAAACTTTATATTTATTACTATGCTGTGTTCGTGAATCATTTGTACCGCTGACGACCGGAAACCGGTCCCGACATTTCGCCCGGTGATTTTGCACACGAATTCGACGAGCGTTATATCAGACAGGTTTTGTGATGAAACAGTATTTTTTTTTATAACCTGTGTAATTTATTCAATAGTTGCTGAACCGGACATACATAGTCCGTAATACGCCTTATTATAAATTATCTCCTCAGTAAGTGACTACATATATAACTTTTATATATATAGAAGATATCCAGGGATCTATTGCCATCACAAGATCTCCAACACCATCACACGTAAGCACTCAAAATGTGGTAGAGATATATCTTCTGCCATTTAGGGGTAAGGTAAGAATGGATTTTACAAAATTCTTTCTCCAAAGGGAGTTGGGGGGTGCTACGGCCAGCAAAGCGCGGAGCAGCTACTTTGTATTAATAAATGAGAGAAATTCTTCATGCAAATTACAAGTGATAAAACTGATGCGGCAGCACAGGATCCATCGACGTGGAGATATTTGGGAGAGGCCAATGTCCAGCAATGGAGATCTGTCGGCTGACAATGATGATGACAATGGAACTGATCAATCTGTTCAGAGATTGTTTAATATTTTTATAGGCTTTTATTTTATTACATTTTTGATCCCAAAGTAGCTTATTTTTTTTATTCAACGATGGCACGTTTCTCCGATGTGAACGTGAGGCTACTTCGGATGATATACACAACGTCATATTGTGCTCATGGTCACGAGACATAAGATGTAAATTCCCTTCACCTAACTCGCCCGCCCTTTTAAAAAATAACAAGGTAACTTTGGCACAGATACTCTTCGGCAACAAAGAACTACCAGCACTTATTTGTATGATTCTCTGTATTAAAGGGTGTCTGGCGGCAGATTTATATTTTAAAAAACGAATATCTCAATAAGTTATAAACAGTGCGGGGTGGTGGGGAAGGTGGTGTCATTAGAATCACCGATCGTGCGGATTTCTTGGTCACGATGTCGCAGTGGTGCAGTGGTGCAGTGGTCGGGTGAGCATCGCGCGTTCGCTATTGAAGCATTTTTCTAGAGTAACGATTCTTACGTACTCGCTCGCCGACAGTTTTGTTCACATTTCAATATTCGACGGATAGGCGATGGGCCGAGTGTGAATTTAGATCGTTCGTGGGTGGAGAGGTTCCGCGCAACTGCTTCGGCTATAAACACACCACGGCCAGGACCTAGTCGATCGTCAAGGACCCCCGAAAACATTGAACTGGTTGAACGCAGTATACGTGAAAATGCACGACTTTCGATACGGAAAAGGGCAGCTTCACTGTGACTTCCAAGAGCAATTGTGCATGAAATTTTGAAAAAAGATATGAAGTTTCATCCTTTTAAAATTCAAATAATTCAAGAATTGAAAAAAAATGACTTTGCGTCACGCAAATTTTTTTGTGAAACCATGTTGGAGCGTTTTCGCACTGTGAGTTCCATTTTTTGGAGCGACGAGGCTCATTTTCATTTAAACGGACACGTAAACAAGCAAATTTGCCGTTACTGGGCTCTAAGAACTCGCAGTCCTCGACTGAAGCACCAAAAACCATTACATTGCCCAAGGGTAACTGTTTGGTGCGATTTATCCACGAATGGGATAATCGGACCATTTCTTTTTTGAAAATGCACGGGGCCAAGCGACGAATGTCAATGGTGAGAATTATCGGCTCATGGTTTCGAATTTCTTTTTGCCGAACCTGCGAGCTCATTCATCATTCTCATCACACACGTGGTTTCAACAGGATGGTGCGACCGCACACCAGGCCAGAGCTTCGATGGATTTGTTGCGAGAAAATCTCCCTCAAAAACTGATTAGTCGCTTTGGCGACATCCCGTGGCCACCGAGGTCACCCTACCTAACTCCAATGGATTTTTTTTTGTGGGGCTACCTCAAAAAGAGAGTTTACGCCAACAATCCGCGAATTGTTGTGGACTTAAAAGAAAATATTCGGCGAGAAATCAGCGCAATTGAACTAAGTTTACTGCAGCGTGTGGCACGGAATACGAGGCTCCGTTTCGAACAATGTGTGCAACAGGATGGAAGACATTTGGATGACATTATTATTAAAAAATGAAATCCGCATTTGTACTCTATCTTTTAATACTTTTAGTAAAATTATATGTCAAACATATTATTTTTTATTTAAATTTGAAAACATAAATCTGCCACCAAACACCCTGTATAAGGGGGACTTTCACTAGTAAGTTGTAGTGAAAATCCCCTTGAAATCCATTCTATTCTTTCAAAGATTAATCAAAACAAACAGATTGGCAATTTTCTTTCAAATGTCATTTTGTACAGCTGATGAACGAGCAATGACGTGTAAGGTGTCCCGCACAACAGCAAACGGGATCGAAGCCAACCTAACCGGTTAATAAACAAACGAGGCTCTGGCTCCTACTTCTTGTTCTCTTCTTAAAGTGCCTCTCTAACTAGTGAAGGTTGGCGATCAGCCTGGTGCAGTCCTTTCTGTCTCTGGTTAGACGGAATAAATTGTACGCCCTAGATATGCTAGTCCATTCCCTGATCTTCCTCTACCATGACTTTTTGGCTGGATCCTACCGACCCGCATTGGGCCAGCGATGATTGATGGGAAATTATCCAAATCTCCCTATATGAATCCCTACTCGTTCGTGTGGGGATGTTTGAGGGACGCTTATGTCTAGATGTGGATGTCTATCGGCTGATGACAGATGATAGAACGGGTAACGATGGATACAAACGAGGAGCTGACACCCTTGAGTATCAAGTATGTTGACTACAAAGAGCACAAATAAACTCGTATTACTACTTCACTAATTAGTATCATCTATCGGTGATAACAGATACTACAAGATTACAAGAGGCGATTACTTAAAAGATACGATTATTCTTCCATACTTACCCTTACTTAACTTGCCTTTACTATACAAACTTGACCAACGATTACTTATATATAAAATACATACTTCTCTGTATGTATTCGTTCGCGTATATATTGATATATGTTATGTATATGTGTAGTTATAACGATAATCACCGTTACATGTTTAAATGTCCCTGCTTATCTACTATGGCATCTCCCCGCGTGCTAAGTTGATAGGTAACCTAATTTTAGTACCAACAGAAATTTAAGGTTAATTTAGCATTATCATAATATTATTAACCGCAGTTAGAGTTTGTGGTTAATTAACTAACACTAAATATATGTAAATTAAACGGTTAATTTTGTCAGTTCTTCTGTAGTATATAAAAGTGTTACTAATTATATCGAAATTTCTTTAACTAATTATCAGCCTAACATTTCCAGAGCTTTACAGCATCCATGGTCACTGATCGGCAGACGAAACTGAGGCTTAGGCTGGTACTCCCCAGAGTACCTACAGCTTCATGTTTATTTAAAAGGATGAACTCATTACGCCTCAAGGTGTGTTTGGTATTTTTGGTAGATATCAAGGTAAAGGTTACTCGATTTAAGTAACCAAGTATAACATTCAAGCACATTGTTGTCATATTAAAACAGGTGCTTAGCCTTAACTTAATGAGCAACTGTTCGACACGTTTAGTCGACTATAAAAGTCAGTCCTAGACATACAATGCTGCTAATTGTTTCAAACGTAAACTTTTTTTTTATCTATTTTATTTATGAACACTAAATTACATTACTTATTTATAGTCCATTTAACGTTCCTACTGCTGGGACTTAGGGTATTGTCGCCCATTAAGAAAATCGAGGCCATTCGTCCACCAGGCAGGCTAGAGCGGATTAGAAGTCATATGTTGGATCATGGTTATCTATGGGTGGTTTTTCATCGTGAACTCCAGCTAATGCGGATGCATCTCATTCATAAATGTTGGCATAAAAGTAGCCGCATAAAATATTGCAGGAAAATGGAAGATGTGATTGAGAAGAAAAAGATAAACATGGTCATGGAAAGACAAAGGATATCATGTAACCAAAGGAAACAAATGTAATGTATAATAAGAATTTAGTATGGAAGGCGATGCAAAAAAAAAAGAAACAAGTGTGAAGTTAAAAAGAGTGAAATAGAATACGAAGTATGAAACAGGAAAGAAAACATGAGGAAATTCATAAAAATAAATTCAAAGGTTAGAAGAGAAAAAGTACTGACCAAGAACAGAAAGAGAATCCGTGAATCCATAGAGAAGTTTTTTATTCAAGGTACCGTCGGGAGAAGCGGATCTTCACCTGGTGGTAATACATCTGCCCATAACGCGACGCTAATTAGAACGAAATGCACAGCACCACATTGCGCTCATCGCCTGAGACATATTACGTTGATTCTCGTTGCCTCAGTAATTTCACTAACTATAATTCCCTTCAATTCGGAACACAGTGATTTGGACAGTACTGTTCGACGGTAGAATAATGAACTGTGACGGTACCTAGATGGTCGCCGGCAATGGAGACCGGCCACCAGCAAATGTTAAACGGATCCGCTTAATTTAATAAATCAGTGTCGACCGTGTAAAATTTAGTTCCACGTCCTCACCGTAACTGATGTGGAAGTGTTTTCGCTATATAGACTTTATTGCCATACAAATAGGATATCAATTTCATTGACAAGCTTTATATCATAGTTTACTTAAAGCGTTTATTATAACGTTAAGTTATGAATCAATATTACACGGAAAGCGCGGTCGGGTGGTGTGTTGTGTATATATTCATTATGATTAAAATCTTAAGGTACTTATGTGTTTCAAGTAATTTCTAAGTTATGACTTCAACAAAAACAACGGGGTGTAAGGGTTTCCACACAAAACTCACGGGATCCAAGCTAACCTCACCCTCTCGTGGTGCACCATGCTAATCAACCGAGGGTCTGGCACCCACCAACCCACATTGGGCGAGCGAGGTGGGAAATATCCCCATATTAACCCCTACCCGATCAATGTGGAAATCTATAAAAGCCTTTGTCCAGCAGTGGACTTCTATCGCCTGATGATGATGATGATTATGATGAACCTAAACTAAACGTAAAGGTGTTTCTAAGGTTTTTTTGATAATACTTTGGTTATCCTTTACTGGTGGTAGGTCTACTGTAGCTCATGTTTCTGCAGAACAGTAGTGTGCAAACATTACTGAAGGATGTTGCAGCCAGTGTGATTACTGAGATAATATATAACATCTTATGTCTATCATCATAATATAGTGCAGTGTATATCATTTTAACCAGCGCCACGTCGCTATGAGCCTTACCATCAGGTGAAGGTTTTGCTCGTCTACTCGGGAAGTGATATGTGTTCCTGCCCATAAATAGTGCTAATTAGGATGATGTATACATTACCACATTGCGCTCGTCGCCTTCAGACATAAGATGTTAGGTAGGGTTACCACAGTAATTTCAATAGCTACAACACCGTTAAGAATCGCAGTAATATTTGCACGTTACTATTTAGCAGTAATATGGCTGGTGGTGGTCTCTGGCGACAGAGACCTACCATCAGTGTATTAGAAAGTTTAATAATAATTATCGAAAGTGTGAACAGTACCTTGAACTGTTGACCAGGGTTATTCATAATCAGCTGGTAGGCGATATCCTGGCAGCCCAGCGCCAGGCACTCCTCTGGTACGTCAGCATCACACTCCCAGTTCCTCTCCGAAGTGTGAGCGTACATGCCAGCGGGAGAAGCGTGAGTCACCCGCGTCGTGGTTACTATACCTGCAATTATACAGAGGATCTATCAGATTAAATCACTTATTATTACTTCTCAGACACTCACGAATAGATCTAGACTTTTTGTAGCTTAGCTTAAACCAAGTAAAGAGAGATAACATGTTACAATTATTTTTATAGACATTGAAATGCTTCAATCTGAAAGTTGTTCCTCTTACATTAATAACTTAATTATACATATTTTTCTCAACAAGCTTAAACTTAATTTATTTGTTCAGGCAAAGTAGTCTACTTTTATATAATATATAATAGATTTCCGCCAATGTAGAGACTAATCACGATATATCCAAAACCGTTCGGCATAGAGACTAGAAATTTTGGTAGAAATATTAAGTTGGGGAAAAAGAAATCCATTATTTTTTCGGTAGATGGCCGTAGTGATAAATTTCTCGTAAAGTATCGATCAAACAGTTTCAGATTTATGCTCGTTGGAAAGGTGACATTTCGCAGTAAAAAAAATTCTTTTGCTGTTTTTTGTTTGGTGCATTCAATTGTGAGTTACAGGGTGTTAAAAATGGAAGTGAACAAAGAGAAAATTCGGTACATTTTACAGTTTTTCTTTGACAAAGGCGAAAATGCAAGCCAGGCGGCTAAAATTGTGAATGGTGTTTATGGACTCGATACTGTAACAGCCAATTATGTGCAATTTTGGTTTCGTAGATTCCGTTCAGGAATTTTTGATGTTAAAGATGCACCTCGCACAGGTAGGCCGGTCGCCGAAAATGTCGATAAAATCGGAGAAATGATCGAAGTTGACCGGCATGTTAGCAGTCGTAACATCGCCCAGGAGCTAAAAATGGACCACAAAACAGTTTTACCAATTACACAAAGCTGGATTCAAAAAGAAGCTCGATGTTTGGGTGCCACACCAATTAACAGAAAAAAACATGATGGATCGAATTTCCATCTGCGAAGCCTTGGCCAAACGGAATGAGATAGACCCATTTCTTAAACGGATGGTGACTGGAGATGAGAAATGGATCACATACGATAACCCTGTGCAAAAACGATCATGGCAAAAGAGCGATGAAGCACCTCAAACGGTGGCCAAACCAGGACTAACGGCCAGGAAGGTTCTGCTGTGCATTTGGTGGGACTGGAAGGGGATTATTTATTATGAGTTGTTTCCATATGGCCAAGCACTAAATTCTGATCTCTACTGTCAACAACTGGACCGTTTGAAGATAGCAATTGACCAGAAACGGCCAGAATTGGCCAACAGGAGAGGTGTCGTGTTCCACCAGGAGAACACTAGGCCACACACGTCTACAGTGACTCGCCAGAAACTTCGGGAGCTTGGTTGGGAAGTTTTAATGCAAACGCCATACAGTCCGGACGTGGCACCAAGCGATTACCATCTTTTTCTTTCATTACAAAATTTCTTTAGTGATAAAAAATTGGCATCTAGGGAAGATTGTGAAAATCGGCTACTAGAGGATTTTGCAAATAGAGACCTGGACTTCTATGAGAGAGGCATTATGAAGTTACCTTTATATATATATTTGACCCAAATCGGACAATCCGAAGCATGTTAAATAAAGTCCTGAAGTTCATATAAAAATAATGGATTTCTTTTTCCCCAACCTATTATTTCTTTAAGAATATTTCAACCAAATTTCAGAAGCCGAATATAAGTCAGCTAAAAACGAAGTATAACGAAATGTTATCTCTAAAAGGGGCTGTTAATAACGGAAGGCGCCAAGGGGTGGCGGTTTGCCGTGAGGTATTAATTTCAAGTCTAAATCTGATCATTTAATCCTATATTGAAGCCAGTGAAGCGGGCAGGCAACAGCTTGTTTATATAGCTAGCATTAGCATAGTATAGCATTATGATATCACCAGCTGAAATTGTTGTAATGATGAAAAAGTATTTATTAACTTAAATACAACAAGCCTCGGTCTTAGATTTTGAACGTCGAACAATTGAACGTAACAATGAACTATAAAATATTTAAGTGTCGTTAAGTAATTACAAGTGTCTATTGACAATGGGACACTGTTCAAAGATAACTTGCGTCATACGGTGATATATTATATATGCAAACATTTCAATATATATTAAAATTGTATTTAGTATTGATGTACACATACAGAAAGTTTTTGTTCGTTTCCACAATGACGAGGTTAACAATAGAAAGAGTTTTCTTTCAAGAAACTTTAGTGAAGGAAAGATAGTTGTAATACAATGAAAAATTATTAAATTAATAACGTTTGAAAAAAACTAGAATTCACACGCAGTGGGAATGAAACTTTGTTCTCTAGTTTATTTGTAAGAATATCAGTGACACAGCTCGTAGAACCAATGGACGTTAGAGACTAGAAGTGTTGGAATGGGGATGCCGCACCGGAAAGCGCAGAATTGGCCCCTCACTAGGTGGACAGATAATATAAAAAGAATCGCTGGGAGGCACTGGAGCCAAACAGCACAAAACCATGCTTTATGGAATACATTATAAGAGACCTACGCACTACCAGCTGCAGTGGACGTCTATCGGTTGAAATGATGATGATGAGATGAATATTCTAAGAAAGTGATGATTAACACAGAGAGAGATATTTATCGACAATATTTTATTGAGTAAAGTAGAAACGGACTAAAGTGACAGATAAAAAGTAAAATAATGTACTATATTTATCAACGATACATTCTCTCTTTTTTTTATATTTCGAATATATTCAGATGCAGCACAGTGACTAGTTTCCATGGTGATAAAGTACCAACAGGGTAGAAAGGAAAAAGAGGATATAGAAAAACATTTATCTTATTCCCTCACAACCTAAACTCTATAAATTTACCGTTGTCTCTTATTCGTTACACTTTTTCGTTTCAAGAAATCCAATCTATACAGTGCCAGAAGAAGTATAACTTCAAATTCATAACATATACAATAAATAATATCCTAACGTTGGAAGAGTAACCGATGATCATGACAAACATCTAAGTATTATCACCACCGAATAACGTTCTAATACAACCTTGTTCCGGTTTGGTAGGCGTTGTAGCGGAAGATAATACTAATGTGCAAACCTAAGAAGACGATCCAATGAACGTGCTACTGTTCTTCTTTTTATATATACGGATTGTATGTACAAAGATCTTACCAACATCTAAGCCGTTGTCCAACGCCCATTGACCGATCGAAGGAGTCCAGTTCCTTTGGTACAGCTGCGAGTGGCAGGATCCCCTGGTGACGTTACCGTCTAGGCCGATCACTCCGTATTTGGTCTTCACACCAGTCAGATACGATGTGGCGGTGCAAGCGGAATCGGGAACTTGAGCGTCGATGCAGTAAGTCTAGAGGAATATAATCATTTAAAAATTAGACTATTTACAATAATTAAAAATTAAAGAGTGACGACATTTCAATACAAATGTACAGAAAGGAGGTGAAATAAAAGTTTTCTGTTTCAATTTTTCTTACCCACTTAAGCATTGAGTTATATACTCTTTTCAACAGTCTTGCCTATTTGACCGCCGTTAAAGTTGATCCTTTTTTAACTCTTATGGGACTCTATAAATAAGTTTATCACAGGTCTAGTCAAGTTCAGTACGAGTTGCCCCTCTGACCAGACAGAGTGACGATTTGCGCAAAGCAGCTGGCAGCAACTGGATGCGGCGGCTTATATTGAGCAGTGGACTTCTGCGGAATGCTGAGGAAGTTTAATAACAAAAAAAAAAAAATCAATGATATTATATCACTGAATAAAATCATCCATAATAAAGACGACATAGAAACAATTGATGAGGGTCATGTTTATAATTTAAGTTTACTTAAATTCCCAAATTTCTTCATAAATTTTGTTGATGATGAAAAAATATTCTTTTGATGAGTAGACAGCTGGCTTACCCTAAGACAACATCTATAACGTGTCATACATAAAAATGGTAAAACAATAACAGATCGTAGACAATGATAACGATATTGAAGATGATCTGTTACAGATCAGATCGCTGAAACATGACTATGATAGACGTGTTCTGTGTGACTATAATAGGATTCTAAAAGTAGCTGGCTACATTCATATTGTGGAAGAATCAGGTGTCAACTATTACCATGTCATGTCTATTGAATATTCACTGTCAAGATCGCTTATTGTCGTTCTGACCTCGACTGGACAGTAACACGACAATGGCAGCGTATTGACTCTATTTCCTACTACGTTTCCTCTTATTGTGCTCTACTAGTAGTATTTTTAACCGACTACAACACGTAGCTTCCCATTTCCACGCTTATTCATCATGTTCTGATTCTGATGAGTAGAACAAACGGACCTATTTTTGTTTCTAAATACTGTGGGAATTTAAGCGTTCACTGGAAAATAGAGAAGAGAGGTGGTGTATTCACTACACTGGCTAAGTGCGAGTTGAATTCACATGTTCATGAAAGCTGCTCCTAGAACCGTTAGTTATTGTCAGTTTTCCCAAGTTTTCTCTCCTTTCACTAAAAAAATTTCAAGTCGTTGTTTGTGAGCTTAAATTTTACATGATATTAAGTAACAATGAGGTCGTAGACAATGAAACATGCTCATCTAGAATCTAGTTTCAGACAATCGTTTTTTCTATTTTTATTTATATACTTAAGTGTTATCCTAAAACTTATTTTTTTAAAACTAATATCGAATTGTTTAAAAAACAAGTTAGGTTAATTTGAGGAAGTATTTTTTATTTTCCGAGATCCTACTATGTACTAGGCAATGAACAAAAAAAAAACCCTGTGCAACACCAGGAAGGATCCTATTGTTCTTCGGCATTGAGAATTTCTCTACAACCAATTGGTATTCTCGAACCGTTTTCCTATCACGAAGGTAATGTATAATGAAGTAATTTTTTTCCCTTTCGATCTACTTAGAAATCTGATTTTTAGTTTATTAATTTAATCTCACTCTTCTTTATATAATTTTATCTGAAACTAGTATTTTAAACTTTAACGGTATAATATTACTGTCTATTACTTCTTCGAATCGGTTGCGTCCATAATCTAAATAACAAAAGTCATATTTGCAGCAAATTTATATAGAATTTGATTTGAAATTAATTCTTGAAATTAGTTGGGAATATTCCCGTCTGGCGGCAACCCGCAACACCCCGACCCCTTTCCATTATTAACACTTCGCTACTCTCTTTTATAAAAGGAATTTTGTGAAATGCATTCTTGGTTACCGCATAAAAAACAGAAGCAATATCTCTACCAAATTTTGGGTCTAATCGCAGATTTGTCAGGCTTCCTTCTCCACTCCATCAACTGTAATTTTGATGTACTTGGAAGCTTTATATCAAGAAACAGTAAATCTAACAATAGTAAAATACAACAATTGATCAATTAACTAATTACCTTCTAGCCTTCTAGCTACCTTATCCTATTTTATCGCAATCGTTATAAGATTATCATAGTTTTTCAAGAAGAATCGATCAGCAATGGTCTCGTGATCATAATCAGCAAAAGTAATGTATTAGGATTGAAGGATAATGTCGAATGTATAATAATTTTGATTAATTCAAAAATTTTCTATGAACACAGCAAGAACATAATTATGTTAATTTTTTTTTTATGTTTTTCTTAAAGTAAAGTATATATACATAATTTGCAAGCACCTAAACTAAGAGCGTGTGAATCTTGGGCTGATATGATACAAACTGATACAATCTCAAGGCTTTTTTTTCTTTTATATGATAAAACGATTTTTTTTATTTATTAGGCGCCGAGACGAGCGGGACACTTAATGATAAGTGATACTTCCGTCCATAACAACGTGGCGATAGTTAGGATGATGTACAGCACCACATTGCACTCATTGCATGAGACATGAGATGTTGAGCCTGATCACCCCAGTGATTGAACTAGCCACAGCGCCCTTCAACCCGGAGCACGGTATTGTTTGCGTTTTGAATTGGCACTGCGGTAGTACCTACCTTTACGGTCTCCGGCAACAGAGACCTATCACAAGTTAACTAGTGATTATAATTAATAATATAGTTCCTCGAGTGATAGACTTTGATTACAAAAGGAACTGTACGTCGCATGGGAGCTTCTAAGAATGAACTTATAGGATATTAGTTACTAAATATATTTAAATAACGCTGCAAATTACAAAAGGTATAACCTTCAACGATATTTCCTTGAGCGTGATTTCTCGTCACAATCACCCGGATAATACTAAGCTTGTTTCTAAGTATATATGACTACTGCATAATGTAACGCTCGGAAGGCTTCGAAGATTCGCTGCTGTGACTTATTGTTTAATTTCCCGCATGACCAGTAAATAATATAATTACAGTCACAATCACAGGGTTCCGTATAAATAATTAACATAATAATACATAATTTAATCTAGGAATAAGGATCCAGATTCTGCATGAAATATCGCATGGTTAAGAGCTAGTTAAAATTTACGTTTACTTTGTATGTTACAATTTTTTTTTTTCAAAAGCAAAGTAATTATACTGATAATGAACAAAAATTTAAAATATTTTTGACTTGTGTTAACTCGCTTGGTCAAAATTAGGTTAAACAAAATATTATCATTGGTTTTCAAACCTTTTTCCTTTCGTGGGTTAATTAGATTCTTCTTCTGCAATCATTTCATGGTTAGAATTATCTATTTTCATAGTAATTGTACTTAACCATTTCATTCACATGTAAATGATCAATATGTAATTAGAATTCAATGAGTAGTGACCTATGTCCAGCGGTGGATGTCTGTCGGTGGATGTTTCTGTACTATCTAGTACTTCCATTGCGAGCATCTACTATGAAATACAGCACTCATTATCATTATCATCAGCTGATTCTCGATCGTTGCTGAACATAGATCTTCGACGAAGATCTCTTTCATCATCATCATCAGCCGATAGACGTCCACTGCTGGACATAGTCCTTCCCCAAAGATCTCTTTATCAATGCACAATTATAAAATAGCTATGTGTTCCCCGCTTTGCTGGCCATATCACCCCCCGCAATTTTCTTCGGGGAAGAAATTTTATAAAATACATTTTTAGATTATCTCTAAGTGGCAGAAGCACTCCACCAAATTTTGAGTGTTTACGTCTAATAGATTCTGATATCTCTGTATTTATCATGTACACATATTCAAATTCCAGGCGTCAGTTCCAGGGGGACGTCTCGTCACTTCATCGAAATTCATATTAAGTACTGATATTAGGTCTCTGTTGCTGGAGAACGTCTAGGTACCCTGCAGATCTTTTTGCAGCTGCCAAACAGTAATCTGCAAACTGTGTCCCAGTTCGAAGGGCACTGTAGCTAGTGTAATAACGGGAGTAAGGATTCATAATATCTTATGTCTCAAGACGACGAGCGCAATGTAGTGCTGTGTATATGATTCTAACTACCGCCACGTTGTTATAGCAAACTGGAAATGATTTCTATTTACATTTATTGTTAAAAAAAAAAACAATTTCACTTTTTTATTTCTCAATGCTTAGCGATGGAAAAGGACCCCGAGATGGCAACGAGGAAAAAAACTGCGGGCAACATTAACTGTGTCATGGATGCTGTGCGGGAAGTTCGAGTTACGACGTCCAAAAAAGGATTTTATAACATCCTTCGGTTAGTTTTTTTATATATATAATATATTATAGTAATGAAGCGACGACACGTACAGGACGATCTACCGATACTGATTCGCCATCCTTTAATAGCCTGATGGTAGGTCTCTATTCTCGGAGACGGTCTAGGTAGGTACCAGTCCACTAAAGCTCCAGTAGTGTGCATACATTTATATATGCGGTATGAAGGGCGCTGTAGCTAGTGAAATTACTTCGGTAACATGACGTGATGCCTCAATCCGACGAGCATAATGTGGTGCTATGTATAACTTAACTAGCGCCAATGTTATGGATATTATAATGATCGTTGTAGCTAGTAAAATTACTAACTCCTCTCGTCGATGCTTTGCTACTTAAGATGCTATACAACACACAACATAGAGCTGTTCTGAGACAAGGGGTTGTTACCCAATCATTTTATTAAATGTAACACCTTTAACACCGGATCAAGTAAACGGTGGCAGGTTGATAATATTTGACAAAACTTTGCCACGTTTAAAACATTACCAAGTATAAAACCTCTCACAAAGCGAGCGCAATGTAGTAGTAATAACAGCCCATTTACGTCCCCACTGCTGGGGCACAGGCCTACCCTCAATATGAGGGCGATTGGGCCATAATTACCACGCTGGCCCAATGCGGGTTGGTGATTTCACACATACCTTAGAATAAATTCTAAGTCATGAGCGGGTTTCCTCACGATGTTCTCCTTCACCGTTTGTGTCTCGCTGTTGTAACTAAAGTCCACAAATGTACATAACTTAAATATTAAAGTCATCGGTACATGCCGAGATTCGAACCCGCGACCTTCGGAATGAAAGCCGCACGCTCTAACCATTAGGCCAGCGAGCTACTGCGAGCGCAATGGATTCAGTTAAAGCGGACATCCGACGTGAATGATTAAAAATAATATTTGAATAATTATTTTTTTGTTTGTCACAACTTGGTGCTTAGTTACAATTTCACCGGGTTGTAAGTGACTAACTTCCTCATGCAATGAGGTTTGGAGAGGTTGTTTTAACAAAGCGATCGAAACCGGTACACGTCGGGGTACAGTCCCGTATACATGATACGCCGGTATTTTCCCTGTAGCATTGCGTGCTTGCAATATACATGTACATCAAACTTTAAGATCGCGATTTTAAAAAAAAAAAACGTTTTTACACTATTTAACAAATCTCGCACACACACGGACAAATTTAAAACGCTTCGCCATACTGACAAGTAGTTTCGCGACATTAAATGCACTCCCTCGAATTTAAGATATAATAATATTATACATCATCATATAATCATTCATTATATAATGTATTTATATTCGAATCCCATAATATATAATAAACATAATATTATACATAAGATCCGAACATATTGTCTATAATTACTGAACTGTTTTTCACTAAGCGGTAAAGATTTGTGTCTATGGTAAATGTCAAAATCGTATATCATGTGATTCGAAAAAAATCATTCAATATTACCAAGATTTGACTGTATGGCTTAGTTCCATAGCCTTTCTCTTCGAGAAAAACGCTACCACTACTCAAATTAAATATAATCCAGAGAGTGATTATTTAGCTAATGAATATATACAATATTTTATATCAGATATATATTTTAATCATCATCATTATTATTTCCGTCATAACTTATGTGTATTTCTAACAATTGCTTCTCTAATCCTTTTTAAGGAAGCAAGTTACCACACTCTAACTCTTACCGTAACTTGTTCTCTTACCCATAACATTTCCTATTTAGTCGCCTTTTAAGTCAAACCTAGCTTTAGATATTTCAACGACACTATAAATTGTAGTAAAAGTAAAAAAAGATCTACTTTATAGTTCATTTAAATCATAAGTCTGTTTTTATTAAAGGTCCATATTAACACGGGTAAAGAGAAAGTTGACGGTTATATATGAAAATATATTTAACCGTCATCAAAACAGAGAAAGTTTACTTTTACAAAAATATTAAGTATATCTAATTTTTATATGGATATAAATTATAATTATTTTAATCTATTATTAATCTTTTTTTTTATTTGTAAATGAACAGTTGAATAGATATGTAGTCCTTTGCCTCTTAAATAAAACCGATACAAAAACTTAATATAAGGTTGTCAAATATCTCCCTTCCGCCTTTTTGTCTTTTGAATTTCGCAGCTATGTACAAAGCGCTACAGAGCTCGTATCTGGCAATACTATACATAATTTGAAAGGTCTTGACATAACCTACAAAACGACGCTATGCATAATTAGTTTGGATATTGCGTTCGACAGTTATAGACGTGTAAACATGGAGTTCACTAACGCCGAAAACGCGCTATTTTAAAGTTTTCCTTCGTTAAAGGCAAATCCGCTAGAGAAACGTTCCGTGAGATTAATGGTGTTTTGGGGGATGGTACTCTATCACTTCGAACCGCGGAGGAATGGTTTCGACGATTCAGAGCCGGTGAAAACGACACCATGGATAAGCCAGCCGGCGGAAGACCTGTGACGACAAATACCGATCAAATCATCGACTACATCGAGTTAGACCAGCATGTGGCATCTCGTGACATCGCCCAGGAGATGGGAGTTAGTCACCAAACCATTTTAAACCATCTGCAGAAGGCTGGATACAAAAGCTTGATGTTTGGGTGCCGCATGATTTGACGCAAAAACCTTCTGGACCGAATCAACGCCTGCGATATGCTGCTGAAACGGAACGAACTCGACCCATTCTTGAAGCGGATGGTGACTGGCGACGAAAAATGGATCACATACGACAATATCAAGCGATAACGGTCGTGGTCGAAGGCCGGTGAATCGTCCCAAATAGTAGCCAAGCCGGGATTGACGGCCGGAAGGTTTTGCTGTGTGTTTGGTGGGATTGGAAGGGAATCATCCACTATGAGCTGCTCCCATATGGCCAGACGCTTAATTCTACCATCTACTGTGAACAACTGGACCGCTTGAAGCAGGCGATCGACCAGAAGCGTCCAGAATTGGCCAACAGGAAGGGTGTAGTGTTCCACCAGGACAACGCCAGACCACACACTTCGTTGATGACTCGTCAGAAGCTACGAGAGCTCGGATGGGAGGTTTTATCGCATCCACCATATAGCCCGGACATAGCGCAAAGTGATTACCACCTGTTCCTGTCCATGGTGAACGCCCTTGGTGGTGTAAAGTTGAACTCAAAAGAGGCTTGTGAAAAGTGGCTGTCCGAGTTCTTCGCAAATAAGGAGGGGGCTTCTACGAGGGAGGTATTATGAAGTTGCCGTCTAGATGGAAACAGATTATCGAACAAAACGGCGCATATTTGAACTAAATCCGATCACTCAAACACTTTTATAAAGCATTGAATAAAGAGCAAAAAGCGGAAGGGAGATATTTGACAACCTTATATAATCCAGAGAGTGATTATTTAGCTAATGAATATATACAATATTTTATATCAGATATATATTTTAATCATCATCATTATTATTTCCGTCATAACTTATGTGTACTTCTAACAATTGCTTCTCTAATCCTTTTTAAGGAAGCAAGTTACCACACTCTAACTCTTACCGTAACTTGTTCTCTTACCCATAACATTTCCTATTTAGTCGCCTTTTAAGTCAAACCTTGCTTTAGATATTTTAACGACACTATAATTTGTAGTAAAAGTAAAAAAAGATCTACTTTATAGTTCATTTAAATCATAAGTCTGTTTTTATTAAAGGTCCATATTAACACGGGTAAAGAGAAAGTTGACGGTTATATATGAAAATATATTTAACCGTCATCAAAACAGAGAAAGTTTACTTTTACAAAAATATTAAGTATATCTAATTTTTATATGGATATAAATTATAATTATTTTAATCTATTATTAATCTTTTTTTTTATTTGTAAATGAACAGTTGAATAGATATGTAGTCCTTTGCCTCTTAAATAAAACCGATACAAAAACTTAATATAAGGTTGTCAAATATCTCCCTTCCGCCTTTTTGTCTTTTGAATTTCGCAGCTATGTACAAAGCGCTACAGAGCTCGTATCTGGCAATACTATACATAATTTGAAAGGTCTTGACATAACCTACAAAACGACGCTATGCATAATTAGTTTGGATATTGCGTTCGACAGTTATAGACGTGTAAACATGGAGTTCACTAACGCCGAAAACGCGCTATTTTAAAGTTTTCCTTCGTTAAAGGCAAATCCGCTAGAGAAACGTTCCGTGAGATTAACGGTGTTTTGGGGGATGGTACTCTATCACTTCGAACCGCGGAGGAATGGTTTCGACGATTCAGAGCCGGTGAAAACGACACCATGGATAAGCCAGCCGGCGGAAGACCTGTGACGACAAATACCGATCAAATCATGGACTACATCGAGTTAGACCGGCATGTGGCATCTCGTGACATCGCCCAGGAGATGGGAGTTAGTCACCAAACCATTTTAAACCATCTGCATCATCATAAACAATACAGGTATATTATTAAATATGTTATCTGTACTCGTGAATCAAAATAATCACAGATTAAACTAACGATAAATTTTTGTCATTGTGTAGTAAATATTAGTCAATTAATTATTTACTAGTTCATAGTCTGATAAAGGTTTTTTTTTGTAATAAAAACATCTTTGTAATGAATGAGTATTAACTTCCGTTCATTGCTATTGATTATGGAACAAACGATTAATTTATTGAATAAACAAACTAGATTAAGAAAGAACTTCTTTCTTGTCTAATATATTGTAAATGTATATTCATCATCATCATCAACACCCTACGGCATATATATTAACTCTTAACTTCATATCTTTTATTTATTTATTTTTTATATAGTCACGCCTTTTTCCAGTAGGGGTAGGCAGAGGTGAATAAACCACCCACGTTTCGCCAGATGTGGTCAGATTAGGTCCCATGTAACAGAGGGCGAGCCTGTTGCCACTTTATTGGGACCACCACACACACACACACACACACAAAGATGATATCAGTGTGCAAGTTTCCTCACGATGTTTTCTATCACCGTTTTTGTATCTCGCTGTTGTAACTAAAGTTCACAAATGTACATAACTTAAATATTAAGTCATTGGTACTTGCCGAGGTTTGAACCCGCGACCTTCGGAATGAAAGCCGCACGCTCTAACCATTAGGCCAGCGAGCTACATATATCTTCATATCATTTCATTCATTCATTCATATCTTTTATCGTATTTCTATTACTGGTAGGTTTTTGTTGCCGGAGACTGTCGAGGTAAGTACCACTTCAGTTCCTATTTCTGTCGTCAAATAATAGTGTGCGTGTTCCGGTTTGAAGAGCGTTTTAGTTAGTTAAATTACTGCTGTAATAAGAGACCATACTTCTTAACGGTAGGAGTATATTGTGGTGCTTTGCCAACTACCGCCAATGTTATGGGTATATTACTAACCGCCATAAAATATTCTGTTTATATCATCGCTTTGGTTATAAAAAAAAATCAACTTCACAGTTTTTATGTAAACATAATTTAGATATTAACAATAAAAACCTTTTTTTTACTTCTCTTTAATACTAAGAGTATCTGCCTAGATAATTCCATATGACAATAAACGTAGACTGTAAGATATGAACTAGTACGAAAACCAAGTATAAATACGTGTGTAGTTTATACTAAGTAGATATAGAAGAAATTAGTTTAATTTGGTGATGTTTCCTTAAGTTAAGGAGATCTTTGTGATAAGTAACATTTAAGATTCAAGACATGTTACTTGAAAAATGTGAAAACAATAAACATGTTACTAAAGTTTATAAAGACGATTTTTTTTGGGTATAATTTTTTAACAGTGAAGTATTTTACATTTGTACTCGGTTCACGTATTTCGATCGAAAAACGTTTTTGGTAATGTATTTTAGATCTTTGTATACTTTACGTTAAGTTATAAAGTTTACATAGTTAAGTGAACGATAAGATATCGGTGCACACGTCAGCTGTTAAATACTCGGTGATTTCTGTGTTCCGGTTTGATGTTGATAAAGCTAAAGGCACACCGTATAGTATCATACTTCCCATGTAACAGCAAAGATACTAGAGAGTGATGACTTTTCGGAGACTTTTTTAAGCGTTGTGTGAGGGCGTTGCAGCTACCCTTAAGATGCTAGAGGTATTTAATGAAGAAGAAGAACCTATGAAGAGGTTTTAGAATGTAGCGAACTTCCGATATCGTCACAGGAAGTAAGCAATCACCTGATGGTAAATGACACGACTGCCCGTAACAACATGGCGCTAGTTATGATGATATACGCTGAACCCACATTGTGCTGGTGCCTTGAGACATAAGATGTTAAGTTACCTCAGTAATTTCAACGACAACAGCGCCATTCAAACCAGAACATTGTAGTATTTTCCCATTACTATTCGGCGGGAATGCCTATACCTACGTAATAGGTCTCCGGAGGCCTACCATCAGCATCTAAGTTATAATGTATGGTTACCATTAAGTTATAAATCTAATTGTGTAATGTCTCTAAGAGATAGAGACACTTAGGAGATTAGTTGAAGTTTTTAACTTGACATCGAAATTCGGGTTAGTGGTGCCGACAAAAAGTTTACTTATATAACTTAGTCTGCTCGGATGAACAAAATGATCGGTTTCTGTTAAGTTTACGTAACTTAGCGAATGTTCGCTTCCTTTCTACATTTTCTGTGAACGTTTTTTGTTAGTTATACAATCTATACATTTTTTTTATATCGCCTTAAGTTAATCTACTAAGTTCCGCTGAAGTTGGCATTAAGTAATAATATGTAAAAATTTTAAACTCTTGATTCATATCTGGATTTGTACTTTAAAACTCTGCTAATGTACTTGTAAATGGACTAAGTAATGGTGTGGGGGTGCAATGGATGCTAAAAGGTGCAAATTATTCAACAAAGGATTCTCTGGCTCCCACTAATCCGCATTGGGTCAGCCTGGTGGATAATAGCCCCAAATCCCCCAAATGAACCCCGTACAGACGACGTCCCCTAGTGCTCAACGTTACCGGAGATCATGTAGACTGTTAATGGATATTTTCAGGGATGTTTGGGTACATAGATTCCGTGACTCGTTGAGCGGGACCCCTTACAGTCAAATGGAGTATGGAGGATATACCCAGCTAAAATTAAGTAGATTAAAAGATTCATGAAATAACCTCAAAGTACAGCCTATATCCTGAAGTAGACTTCTATCAGCTGATGATGATGATGATATTTGAAGGTGTCATATTTTACATTTAAAGTTGTTAACCGCAGCTCTTCTTTCCGCAGCGGAACTGTAGTGTCCAAATAATACTATGGTCCGGTTTGTAGGGCGCTATAGCTAGTGAAGTTACTGGAGTAAGAAGACTTGACAACTTATCAAGGCGCCGAGCACAATCTGCAGTGCCTTTAATCGTAATCAGAACCACGTTGTTATGGGCAGGCGTAGCACTTACCGTTAAGTGAAAGTCTCATTCGTCTCGTCACTGGTATTTCGTGTTTTAGTGTTACTTAAAAAATAAGGACATTTATAATTTTACTACTAACTAATAAAATAATAAAACTTACCCTAGCTAGTCCCGTGACGGGGAAAGTTTCGAAATCCAAAACGTTTTCCTCTCCCAACCCTCGCTCCACTTGCCCGGCGAAGGTCCTCGCTGCCATCACAGTTGCTAAAGACATTCCGTCTCCTATAAACATTATCCCGTTCTTGGCTTTGTTGGTGTTCAGCGACTCCTTGAGCTTGGACTTGAGGGTTGCGGCAGCCGTCTTCTTCCAGTAGGAGCCGTGTTTCTCCTCCGGCGGGATGTACGCCGGGTTCATTATGGTGTCTAACACCTTTATTGGGTTTGGTGTAGACACGTCTTCTGTTGACAAAAATATACTATATATAATACTGAGGGTAGGTATCTGCTGGAGACCGTCTAGGTACCGCAGCAGCTCCTATTTCTACCAAACAGTAGTATGCAAAGATCACTGTGTTCCAATTTGACAGGCGCAGTAGCTAGCGAAGTTACTGAGATAACTAGACTGTGCTGCTGTGTATGACATCCTAACTAGCGTCACGTTGTTATAGGCAGGCGTATCACTTACCATCAGGTGGACGATCCGTTGTCTCGTAGCTTCATGGTTAAAATGAATACAAAAGAGTTAGTGATTATAAATGAAAATCGTTAAAAATTTATTTAAGTAGCAGAAAAATGAGTAAAAGTAACTTTTTGCTTAATACCAAAGTAGTATTTAATTTATATATGTATAGATCAGAGATATCGTGATGAGTCTCTACATAGGTGGAAATCTCTTACATGTATATGTATATATATATATATATATAAAATTGGAAATAAATTGTCTGATTGCCAATAAAAAAATATTTGTCTTTAACCTTTGGTAAAATCTATACAAATATATCATCATCATCATCAGCCGATAGAGGTGCACAGCTGAACATAGGCCTCCCCTAAAGATCTCCTCAATGATCGGTCCCGCATTGCTCGCATCCAGTGGGTTCCTGCGACTCTCACCAGATCGTCGGTCCACCTTGTAGGAGGCCCCAACCGATTTCCACCTATGTAGAGTATCACGATATCTCTGAAAGCACTTTTGTAGGAATATTCCTTTTGTCAAATGTAAGTCAGCTAAGTACGGATTTTACGAAATGTCACCCCCAAAAGGGTTTGCACGAGGGTTATTGCCAGCAAAGCGAGCGAGGAACAGCAAGTACATAATATATATATATATATATATAAGTACTGTATTATGCCCGCATTTAATAACAAAGCATTTATGTTATAATAACTATATATGGTATGATTAATGATAATTAAGTACGGACATTAAAAAAAAGCCTGTTATATATGTATTAACTTATTGTTAAGTATGTACAATAAACTTAATAACTTATTGTTTACATTAATTAAGTGACGAAGCAACAAGACTCTCTAGACGCTCTCCTGATGGTATATAATACGCCTGTTCATAACAACGTGGCGCTAGTTAGGATAATATACGCAGCACCATATTGTGCTCGACCTCTTGTGATATATGATAAGCTAATATATCATAACCGCAGTAATTTCACCAGCTACAGCTCCCTTCAAACCGGAAGACGGTAACGTTTATTCAATGCTGTCGGACTGCAGATATTGCTGCGGTGGTATATACATGGTATCCTGCAACGGAAAGCTACCACCGATGAAATAGCGTATCAATGGAAAAAAAAATAGTTTAAAAGATACCAAGTATTATGTACTTGGTATCTTTTAATTTATTTTAGAGAAATTTTTAAACAGTTGTACTAGGTTACGAGACAGTACAACAGTCTCATAACCTAGTAAACCTGTTTTACATAAATATTATTTTTTTTAAATTTCGTTCCCCTTTTGTGGGGCTGGAGCCTATTCACCTCTATCTCTCTACCAACATTTTTTGTATATTTCCTTCATCTACCCTTTCATTCCTTTCATTCGAGTTCATTCTTTGATGTATCCGTTCTCTACCGTGCTCCATCCCATTTCCATCTATCACGTTTCTCTCACAAGGACAACAATCCGTTCTCTTTATGAATTATTTATAATTTTCTTTAATTCTATTTATTTCCTCATATCCTTGTTTTACTATGTACGTAATATCACAGCTAACTACTTTTTTTTTATTTAAAAAAAAAAGTAATATCACAGCTAATTATAATAAGGTAAAATTTGTGGAAAACGAATGGTGGGGAGAAGGAAAAAGTCATGGTTGAGGAATATCAGAGAAAGGACCGGCATATCTGGAGCGTCCGAATTGTTCCGCCGAACCGGAAGCAGAAAGGGCTGTTCCACGCTGATCGTTAATCTTCACTAGTTGGATAGGCACTTTAAGAAAGAGAAGAATATCATAGTTCTGTTTAGCTGGCATAATATATTGCATATAGATTCTTTTACAATTAATTGTTTTCTCTTTCTTAAAGGATCCTTCCTAAGGACCTTTGGTTATAAATTTTCATATTTTAATCTATTTTTATATATTTACAATTTGTTACCTTCAATTGACCTTTAAGCTATTGAGCGACTTGTGGTCTAGGTAGAGGGTACAAGACAGCAGTAAATGACTCATCATCGTTACCACTATATGGATGCACTAGGAAGGATAAGTGGAGATAAGTGATACCGACGAAGGAGAATTGTCCCATTGACTACATATTAGCAAAACTTTTAGAATATGCAACGGCTACTGTCCTCGTCAGTGAGGCGATGGTACCACACAAATATTATTTGACATATTTACTTATTTCTTTAATAAATTTCCTTATTTATTATTAATATACCACCTTATTATACTTTAGCCATGCCAAATTGGTATTTCCTGCCAGTCGTTTCCAGACTTGAGACCTTTGTTCAAAATTGAACCTATTACCAACCAGCTGTCTCAGTAGTGTCCGGTATTCCGTAAACGTCTTGTTTAATAGATAAATAAATTGTTGAAGATTCCAATCTAGGTATAGACAATAATCCATAGACGCTGGCTTATCTTTTTACTACCTGAAGCGCAATATTTGTATAAATAGATCTACTGTATTTAATCTAATCTGTTGCCTGTTCAGGACATGAACTTTGGAGTATCTATTGAAACTCCAACAAAATGGTACAAAGATTATATTATCATTTTCTTATATATATATATGAATTTAAAGATTACAATCAGATATATTATAATTATATTTACATCCAACGTATCTAATATTTCATTGAAGAAAATGTCTGTTGTCCATTATGGCTTTTCCCCACCCTTACTTACGGCGCAGAGACATGACACCTGACCATAGGGCTGGTCCAACGATTCAAAGTAGCACAGCGCGCGATGGAGAGAGTTATGCTTGGCATTTCTCTAAGAGACAAAATCCAGAACGAAGAAATTCGACAAAGAACTAAAGTAGTCGACGTAGCTCTCAACATCTGCAAGCTGAAGTGGCAGAGGGTCGGCCATGACTGTCATGTCATGATGTGTGAGCTGGGGGAGGAAAGCTTTGAAGTGGAGGCCGCGTATAGGTCACAGAAGTAAAGGACCTCCTACCTGATAGACCGACGACATCATCAGAGCGGTCAGCTCGGATGCGAGAAGTTGAGGGATCGCATTTGGTGGAAGACATAGGCCTAAATCCAGGAGTGGATAAACAAATAGTGATAATGATGATAAAGATAAAATATCTATAAGCTAAGTAATAATTTTACATTATTAAGTAAACATATATCTTGTTTTCTTTCCTGTTTTCAAATAAAGTTGGTACGTATGCAGAAGTTATTGAAACATTTATTCGAATCACATCATAAACAAAACAACTTAAATGATTAATAATTAAAAGATGGACGCTTGAGCATAAACAAAAGCATAAAGATTAGACACCATCATAATCTTTTTTTTTTAATTTAATTAGGCGACGAGATGAGCGGGACGTTCACCTGATGATAAGTGATACGCACGTCCATAACAACATGGCATCAGTTAAGATATTGTAACCGTATTGCGCTCGTCACTTGAGACGTAAGATGTTGAGTCTTATTACCCCAGTAATTATATTCGCTACAGCAACCTTCAAACTGGAACATAGTAATATTTGCACAGTACACTTTGTCGGCTGCAAGAGGCGCTGCGGTGGCCTACTTAGACGGTGTCCGGCTTCAGGGACCAGCTGTAAAGAAACGATGTGTCATCGACTCTGCTGACTCAGATATGAATATAGATTGGGAAGAGGGATATTGCAATAAAGCGCATGTTGGTTTCATGAAAATACCCACACAAAACCCCTGTGCATCCCATTGGTACTATTATTAAATAATTTTCCTGCAATAATATGCACAAGGTAATAACCAGCTCCGTTTAAACTAGTACAGTTTACCATATACACGTGACGTTGGAATGAGAGAATCAGCGAGGCATTAGACGTTGAGGAAAATCGCAAACTGGATGCTAGTAAAGATTATTAGTAAAACACTGATCTGTTAAATAAAAACTCTTTCGGTTTTACCTTTCCTTAAATTGTACAAACCTGTTATGACAACCTGTTACCAACTAAAACCCTATGACGATAGACGTGGTACGTGGATTACCGTAGTTCTGAATTCATTGCATCTTTAAAATAGCCTTTTTTATTCTAAGACGCTACGAGAAGAGCGGGACGTTCACCAGATGGTAAGTGATACGCCCGTCTAGAACAACGTAGCGCTAGTGAACCTCACAAAAACTACTCTATATTGAGACGTAAGATGTTGATCTCGTTACTCCAGTAATTACAGTAGCTACAGCGCTTTTCAAACCGCAAGACAGTAATGTTTGCACACTACTGTTTGTCAGCAGAAAAAGTTACTGCGGTGGTACGTATCTAAACGGTCTCCTGCTACAATAACTTACCACCAGTAGACAGCTGCTGATAGTTCATAACAAAGTAGCGCTAGTTAAGATATACACAGTACTACATTACGCTTATCAACTTTGACATAATACATTAAGTCTCATTACCGCTGTAATTTTACTACTACCTGGCCTTCAATACAGAACAAAATAATATATGCACTCTACTGTTTACTAGAGTCGTAAGGGTTACAGCACTACAACTCACGGGACCCTATGCTCGGGGTCTGTTTTATACAGACGTTACCAGCCTGTGAATACTACTTCAACGACCGGAGACCACGTACAGCCATTATCTTCCAGGGACGTTGAGAAAGCGATGAGAACTCCTATCCTGACCGCCAACGACCCCAAAGATCCTATTAATGTTTGGGAACACCATACATCGGTGCCACGATAGCCACGTCTCCGAGCGGGAACTGTCCTATCTCATTTCCGCTTGGCAGCTTCCTTTTGTACCGTAGCAGTTTCACAAAACAAGACTAACTCACGGGACCCAAGCCAACTTCACCTGCTAGTGGTGCACCCAGTTAATCAATAAACGAGGCCCTGACTCTCACCAGCCCGCATTGGCCAGCGTTGTGGGATATGGCCCATATATTCCTATATGAACTCCTCGAAACGATAGCCCCTACTACCCAGCGGAACCAGAGGCCATGCTCACAGATTTTTGGGGAGGGCCTATGTCCAACTTCTTCTTCTACTTGTGCCTCTCCACTACTGGAGGTTGGCCGTCAGCTCAGCCTATGTCCAACAGTGGACGTCAATCGGCTGATGATGATGATGACGCTCCTGTTTGGCGGTAGAAATAAAAGCTATAACTAATTAGTAAAATAATAATGTTATTAATATAGCACTTATTAATTACTGTTGATGCTGTGTATTTAGTTAATTAATGTTTCTGTTAAACATTATTATAATATATATCCTCCTGCCTTTTTTTTTTAAATTAGCGTTATATTATCTGTGCAGCTATCATTGTCCCGTCACGTACAAGTTGTCAATTATCTGTGATCATGATACCAACGCGTGCTCTATCTTTTTTATTTTTAATCTGTAGTTAGGAAATACTTCGATCTATTACTACTACACATTAGACTTCATTTGGATATAGTTACGTTTATAATATTGTTACACGTATGAATACATATACGTATAAGAAGAAAACTTTCTCTATTTTTTTTATTATACAGAGGTGATGGTAACTGATATACTAAAAACGTTTAACGATAGTATGATATACACAGCAGCACATCGTGCTCGTCGAATAGAGTAAAAAATTTTAAGTCTAGTTATTTTAGTAATTTCACTAGCTACAATGCCTTTGAAACCGAAACAAAGCTATACTTGCATTTAAACGGCAGCAGTTTGGCGGCAGACTGATAATATGTCTCTACCACCACCGCAGCTTCTCTTTCTGCCGCCTAACATTAGTGGTACATTACTTTGTTTCGGCTTGAAGGGCGTTGTAACTAGTGCAAGTACTGGGCTACTGTGAGTTAACTTATGTCAAGGCGACGAGCGCAATGCGATGCAGTGTACACGATCCGATCTAAAGCTATGTTGTTATAGACGGGCGTATCACTTACCATCAGGTGATCGTCCTGCTCGTCTCGTCGCTTAGTATGATGAAAAGAAATAGGTACTACAGTGGTACCTACTTAGACGCTTTCCGGTAACAGAGACCTACCATGAGTAGGTACTTGAATGGTGTAAGTGTTTCCGAACAACTCACGGGACTCAACCCAACCTCACTTCCTCAACGATCCACTCAACGAACGAGGCTCTGGCTTCCATCAACCGGGCCAGTATGGTGAGAAATGGTCCAAATCCCCCCATATAACAACTTAACCGATCGATATGGAATTCTTCTGGGTAAGGCCTATGCCCAGCAGTGGACGTCTATTGACTGGTGCTGATGATGGGTACATATTACCGAAGTAAATTTTAAGTAACTTTTTCTTTAATGTTTGATTCGAATATATCACAAAATGTTTCATATATATATATACTTTAAGTGATTAATATTAGTTTTCTATTAACTTATTACCCTCTACTAAGTTAACTAAGTAGTTTGACTAAGTGATTATTAGCTGTTTATTTGTTTCATGACGCCGTTTATACAATGTTGTCATCATTAGTGATTTTATGATATTTTTATTCGTCATTAAATATACAGTGTGTTTAGTTAATTTGTAAACTACACACATATATATATATATATATATATATATTACCAGTGTAAAGACATATCATAACATCTTTGGCACTGTAAGTCCTGGAGACAGTATATAGAAATATTCTTTTTGCTGAGTAAAGGACAGCTAAGAACTGATTTTACGAAATTTTACTCTAGAAGGGGTTGAAGATGTTATAGTCAATAAAACGAGGGGGGAACAGCTAGTAAAATCACTAAAAACCAGCACATATATTACATGTATTATAACAGTAGTATTCAATACTATGTTTTGCAACGGCCCGTGAGGCATGGGCCCACATGCCCAGTTTCAGATGAGCTGTAAGTCAATATGTCTTTCAAGCGCTTAACATCATAAAACAGAGTATGTTTTGAAAGATGATATTAATCTGTCTAGATATTAGGAAAGTTACACGTAATAGAGAAAGAGTGAGAGAGACAAAAATTAAGACTGTTTCTTATATAAATTTATACTATCATAAATATTTACATAAATTAAAAGGGTGTAAGGGGTTCTGCCCATCATTTAACGGAGCCCAAGTCTAGATAGACGAGGCTCTGAGCCCTCACCATACCACACTGGGCCAGCGAGGTGAGGCTAACGCCCAATTACTCCTCAATGAAGAACAATGTTGATAAGAAGAAGAAGTCTTAAAAAGATATTATTTCCCTATCAGAAATATCTTGTACACACACATATATATATATTTATTGTCTCATCACGAGATCTCCAAAACTATTTGTCGTAGACACTCAAAATTCGGTAGAGATATTGCTTCAGCTGTTTAGAGGTCAGCTAAGAATGGATATTACAAAATTCCTTCCCTTAAAGGATTTGTGGGGGTGTCACAGCCATCAAATCGAGCGGATTTGTTTATATGGACATTATTCTATTTATCGCTGTAATGCTGTATTTATACTTATTTAAAGTGAAATTGTATGAATGCCATTCTCCATACAAAATACATACAAACACAATATACAATACATGCATAATTATGTATTCAATGAAATGGATACACTATTGTCACTACAACAATGTGGCGCTAGTTAGGATGATATACACAGGACTACATTCATTGTACTCATCATCATAAGGCATTGGTTAAGTTCCATTACCACAGTAATTTCCCTAGCTTGAACGACCTTCAAACCGGAACACAGTAATCGTTGCATACTACGGTTTTGCGGCAGAAATGGAGGCTGTCGTAGTAATTACCTAGACGGTCTCCGGCAACAGAGACCCACTGCCAATAGACTATAACATACAGCCAAGACACGACGTCAGGTTATCAATCAGCGCAGTCTTCATCTTTACTTATATTAAATGCATAATAATCGCGTACACAGATTATAATAAGACACACACACACACACACAGGTACACAAACACACATACCACTTCACCAAATTGCACTATCGGTTAATTTCATTGAATACTCTTATGCATACTAAATGGCCAATGTTTCCATTTGGATCACAAAGTATCCGCTTTTTATTATCCTTCGAAGCGATGAACGGCATTCACCTGATAGTGAGTGATGCACCGGTCCGTAACAACGTGGCACCAGTTAGGATAATATACACAGCAACTGATGCTCGTCGCATTTACACATATGTTAACACTCTATACGACAGTAATAACACTAGATGCAGCGCCCTTCGAACAGGTACACAGTAATGTTTACACACTACTGTTTGTTGTCTGATATAGATGCGATGATACCTAGATGTTCACCAGCACCTACTATCTATTTAGTGATTTATGTATAGATCCTAACAGTGTTGTGTATATTTTCTATAAATATTCTTTAGTACAGTTTTGAAACGTTAGTATTATGGCAGTGTGAACCAAATCTATGAAATAAATAAAAAAAAAAACTAAAAATAAAAAAAAAACATATATTTACGTTACGTTACGTTATCACTGTATACTATTAACTGCTGTTGAAGATTATTTTATTCTTTTCCCACTATTGGGATGAAACTAGCTTCGATACGAACTTTAATATAATAAACCGTATAAAACTTAATATTTGATACTATCCAATTATAACGATATAAATATTAGAGGTTATATATTTTTTTTAAATCGACAAGGTTTGCGCTTGACGATGATGCCGCCTGATGATAACTGGTAATATGGTCTGTAGTGGTAAAGAACACTAACATAGTAATAGTCTATTTTTTTTATATGACATAAAAAAAATTGTTTTTAAATAAGTGAAATGTGTAAATTTGAATAAATTTGTTAATTTTGCAAATAACTGTACCGTGAAGTACAAAGCAACGTTTTGTTTAACAAACTAGTTAAATAAATTTTTATTGTTGTTATATCAAAATAATATTTGGTTACGTTCACATACCGGTTTGTTCAAGTGCGGACAGAGTTACTTTGGGCGCTTGTTAGTCACGTATGAAATATTTAAGATTTTTTTTTTAAAAAAGTAAATATATCAAATTCAAATGTCTTTATTTCTCATATGTTTAATTTACTAATATAAATAATTATTATAAAGCAATTGAAGTAATGAGCAAAAAAAACTACATAAACATAAATAATGTTATAAAGATAGACCGTTGATAAATAGTCGATAATTGAAAAAGGTAAAGAATTTTGGCGCGAAACAAAAACCTGCATATGACCTCCTTTCTTTTATTTGACGAAACGACGACCTCAACGACTCGATCACCTGAATATTGATGTAAATTAGGATATATACTGTATATATCCTAACTAACGTCATATACTATATATAATATCATCATCTAAATATAATATAGAATTTATTGCATCAATTATATTTCAATGATTTTAAAAAAAATCAATATTCAAATTTGGAACGTTTAAATTATAAAATTAACGAAACGCACCTGCGAAAATGAATACGGCGAAGACGAATGGCGCCAGTACACAGAGCTGCGCGTGCAACATCGCGACACGACCGCTCGCCACCAGGTGGCACAGCCGACTGAAGTAACCCGCTACAGGCTGCGGAACTAACTGCTCGTGCGCAGCGATACATCATTTAAATACTACGCTTTTTAATCTGTACCCCACTAGACAATGTTTGCACAAGATAATTATTTTTTTTATAACACTGAACCTAATTTCACGGACGTATATATATTATTTTCCACTAACACGGACAGTGCGTTCACCTGATAAGTAACACCTAGAACAACGTGGTACTAGTTAGATGATAAGTATTGCATATTAGGATTTGAGACAAGATGTTATAACAGGCCGTGGACCTGGATCTACGAGCCTTATATCAAAATGACTACCAAGCGCTACACTCCATCAGAGAATGAAGATGTTAAGTTTACCACTGTAATTTTAAAAGCTACGA
Organism: Troides helena; assembly: GCA_029286815.1. Lineage (NCBI taxonomy): Eukaryota > Metazoa > Arthropoda > Insecta > Lepidoptera > Papilionidae > Troides > Troides helena. The sequence continues at coordinate 10,394,789 of JAGSMV010000013.1, read as the reverse complement.
CGCTCTTCAAACCCGATCGACTTTATCCGAACATGTGGTACCGAACCGATCCAGATTCGGTACCATGTGTTGTAGAGCTAACACCTCATTGCAAGTCGGACTCATAACAGCACAGGTACGTTCTGGCTAATAACACATGAGAGCTAGAGTAATCTGGATGAGCTCGCTTCAGCTTCAGCTCATTGTTATTTAACACTAGATTAATTGAAGAAGAATTGAAGAGGTAGTGTGTCTTTGTCATTTCTTCAACCGCCGAAGGTATATATTTTTATGTCAATTATATCATCTAAAGTATCCTTCCATCATGATGGCAAGTGACGAGCAGTAGCAGCTTTATTATCAGTTGTGATGTTTAATTTCTTGTGGCAGAAAAAACATTATTATGTTGTATTTTTTTTAATACTACGATACGACGAGACGAGCGGCACTTTCACCTGATAGTAAGTTGGTCGCTTGGTCATAACAACTTATTAATGTTTGCACAGTACTGTTTGTCGGCTGCAGCAGGAGCTGTGGTAGTACAATGGTAGAGACCTAACACATGTAAATGTATAGAAATGAAAAGAAAATTTCCTGAGATAATTGCATGTTATGCTGTAAAGTCGATGTGAAAGATCATTTTACGAGCAAAATAAAGAAGTCACAGAGTCATTAGGAAAATGGGGTTATTTTTTTTTTTTTTTTAATGAAAACAGAATAGATAATGACAGCAAATATAAGATATTTTATGCGTCGATACTCTATCGAATTTTTTACAGGAACATGAAATTTTCTATAGAATTACAATTTACCATAAACAAGTAATATTATAGCTTCATCATGAGCTGATAGATGTCCTCAGCTGGATATAAGCCTCGCAAAGATTCCTACATCGATCGGATTCATATGGAAGGATTTTGGCGATTTCTCACCACGATGGCGCAATGCGGGTTGGTGGGAGCCGGATCCTCGTTTATCAGCTAGCAGGGTATACCACGAGCAGGTGAAGTTGGCTTAGGTCTTGTGATTTGTTGAGCATGTCTGTCCTAATAAAGATGAAGATAAGGCCGATTTGCACTTAATAAAACCCCCAAAATGTTTTCATCTTCTCTACCTTACACTTGTCATTTCTTAACGAAAGTTAAATTTTCTGCTTCCTTCCATAGTAAGCCGCGGAAGGCAAAACACACAGCATGCCTTTCTACTCGTTTTTTAATCCTTGTATTGCTGATGAAACTTGTAACCCAGAAACAACAGAAGCCAAGGGAAAAAGCTGTCGAAAACACAAGCTCTACTAGTTCCCAATGGATTTGGTCTTTCAAATTACAGAGCATGTCTTAGACGATCAGAATGTTATTTTTCTTCCACGAGTATAGAAGCAAAGATCAGTTTAAAAGTATTTTTCTTTCATATACAGGGTGTCTAGTGGCAAAGTTATGTTTTCAAATTTAAATAAAAAATAATATGTTTGACATATAATTTTACTAAAAGTATTAAAAGATAGAGTACAAATGCGGATTTCATTTTTTAATAATAATGTCATCCAAATGTCTTCCATCCTGTTGCACACACTGTTCGAAACGGAGCCTCGTATTCAGTGCCACACGCTGCAGTAAACTTCGTTCAATTGCGCTGATTTCTCGCCGAATATTTTCTTTTAAGTCCACAACAGTTCGCGGATTGTTGGCGTAAACTCCTATTTGAGGTAGACCCACAAAAAAAAAATCCATTGGAGTTAGGTCAGGTGACCTCGGTGGCCACGGGATGTCCCCAAAGCGACTAATCAGTTTTTGAGGGAGATTTTCTCGCAACAAATCCATCGAAGCTCCGGCCGTGTGTGCGGTCGCACCATCCTGTTGAAACCACGTGTGTGATGAGAATGATGAATGAGCTCGCAGGTTCGGCGAAAAGAAATTCGAAATCATGAGCCGATAATTCTCACCATTGACATTCGTCGCTTGGCCCCGTGCATTTTCAAAAAAAAATGGTCCGATTATCCCATTCGTGGATAAAGCGCACCAAACAGTTACCCTTGGGCAATGTAATGGTTTTTGGTGCTTCAGTCGAGGATTGCGAGTTCTTAGAGCCCAGTAACGGCAATTTTGCTTGTTTACGTGTCCGTTTAAATGAAAATGAGCCTCGTCGCTCCAAAAATGGAATTCACAGTGCGAAAACGCTCCAACATGGTTTCACAAAAAATTTGCGTGACGCAAAGTCATTTTCAATTCTTGAATTATTTGAATTTTATAAGGATGAAACTTCATATCTTTTTCAAAATTTCATGCACAATTGCTCTTGGAAGTCCCAGTGAAGCTGCCCTTTTCCGTATCGAAAGTCGTGCATTTTCACGTAAACTGCGTTCAACCAGTTCAATGTTTTCGGGGGTCCTTGAAGATCGACTAGGTCCTGGCCGTGGTGTGTTCATAGCCGAAGCAGTTACGCGGAACCTCTCCACCCACGAACGAATTAAATTCACACTCGGCTCATCGCCTATCCGTCAAATATTGAAATGTGAACAAAACTGTCGGCGAGCGAGTACGTAAGAATCGTTACTCTTGAAAAATGCTTCAATAGCGAACGCGCGATGCTCACCCGACCACTGCGACATCGTGACTAAAAAATCCGCACGATCGGTGATTCTAATGACACCACCTTCCCCCGCACTGTTTATAACTTATTGAGATATTCGTTTTTTAAAATATAAATCTGCCGCCAGACACCCTTTACAATCAGCTCTTCGTTGCGAGCCCTCCAAGTTCTTCAAAAATATCATCATCATCAGTCTTTGTTAATCCTCTGCTGGATATAGCTTACCTCACTGTCATCCACCAAATGCAATCCGCAGCTTTTCATCCACCCACTTCCGACCGTCCTGATGGTGTTTGAAAGCGTCCAACATTTCCTCCTCCAAGACTTTCTTCCTCCATCAGCCGTCACTGATAATACAGACATGGTCGATCCACTGCCACATCAGCTTGCAGATTTTCGATAGCTATGTCGACAATTCTAGTTCTCCGTGGACTTACTTCGATCCGGATTTTTGCTCTAAAGAAATGCGAAGCATAGCTGTCTCGATCGCTCACTGTGGGACTAAATCGGTAGACCTGACCGATGGTTAGGTACCATGTCTTACGCCGAAAGTGAGGGTGGGTAGGGTTAAAAAATATCATATTAAAGATATCACTTATACAAACCCTACCAATGTTATACGTACAGAAAAAAAGAATTAACATTGTTAACTGGGATTACAACCCACGACCATTGAACGTGTTTGTGACGTCTTTGTCACGAGGCTATCTCGGAACGATTAGTTTGAAAAACAGCAGAACACTCCACAATCAATTTATACTATTTTTTTTTTTGGTTTATCTTTTTAATTTTAAATTTACATTCAAACCTTGCGTCATGAACATGTAAAGAAGTCGAGAAGTTTTTGTACTATTTATCAAGTATTCAAATGTCACTCACAATATAACTATCGTATAGTCAATTATTTAAAATATTACTGTATTGTTTATAGTATATTTACTGGACGGATTGGTTGTTTTGTATTTATTATCTGTTTCACTGGTCGCACGTGTGTGTGCGTGTATACGTTTACATGTGTGTCGTACTATGTAAATGTAAGGAAAATTATGTTTAATATGACTGAAACAAATTATTATTGCACACTTTACGTATTAAATGAAGTTCATGGGGAAATGGTGGTGTGGTTTCCCGTTGACTTATGCAGTGAGACCACATCTTCAGCGTTGACCCAACATCCAGAGCGACGAGACTAGCGGGCCGTTCACTTGGTAAATAACGCGCCTGTTCATGATATCATCGTCATCATCAGCTGATTGAGATCCACTGCTGGACATAGGCCTTTCCAAAGATCCCCACGTCGATCGGTCCTGCGCCGCCTGCATTATCGGGCACCAGAAGCCGTCGTTTTTTGGAGTTCATATGGGGAAATTAGACCATTTCCCACCACGCTGGCCTGATGCGGGTTGGTGGGAGCCAAACCCTCGTTTGTTTATTAACTGTCTGCACCACGGACAGGTGAGATTGGCTTGGGTCCCGTGAGTTGTTGTGTGAGATCCCTTACACCCCCGTTCATAACAACGTGGCACTAATTAGGATGATATACACTGCACTATATTGCAGTCGTCTTTACAGCGAACTTCAAACCGGAACACGGTAACGTTTGCACAGTACTGTTCGTCGGCTGCAATAGGCGTACCTACGATGGACCCACCACCTGTGCAGTGATTGTCAGATCATTTGGTACTTGATCTTCCTCCAACAGGATCCAAATGGATTACTAACCGCCATCTTGTCGATAAGGTTATATAGATATCTTGACAGCAAAGGACACTTTCCAAAAGAAAATCAGTTCACCAATGTAGCTAGTTAATTAAAAAAAAACATACTTTTTATATAACCAAAACTAGATAACCTATACCTGATAGTCTCATAATAGTACAGTATCAGTCAAGACCACGACAAATACCAAGATTGTTCTCGTTTTCCTCGTCATTATTCACACTGCTGGTACATGATGGTAGTGTTCATCAATCATAATAGCTACAGCGGCCTTCAAACCGAAGTAAAAGATCTACCGCTTGATAGCTGATTTTTTTTTCAGTTTCAGTTATATATAAACTATTTATCTATGTATTTAATGTATCACGAAGCGACGAGATTAGCTGCACGTTCACCTGCTGGTAAGTGATACGTCCGTCCATAACAACATAGCTTTAGATGGGCTCGCGTACACTGCATCGCATTGCGCTCGTCGCCTTGACATAAGTTGACTCACAGTAGCCCAGTAATTGCACTAGCTATAGCGACCTTCAAACCGGACCAGAGTAACGTTTGCACTATACTAATTGTCTACGGCAATAGGCGCTACGGTGGTGCCTACCTAGACGGTCACCAGCAATAGACACCTATGACAGTGATCTTCAACAATATTATTAGATTAAAACTAATAAATTAATTTGTATGTGCTTTTGTATGGGTGTGTATGTAAGTGTGTGTGTGTATGACCTTCAACAGCTGTATCCTCGAATAATGTTGTGGATTATCATAACGGTGGGCAATGATTATCAACGCGTCTTGCGACAAACGCCGCATTGTGTTGGCGGCATTCATCTTTTAAAGAGGATGTAGTTCATTCGCGTATTGTGTACCGCATCAGGTCGCCACGTATCGTGTCAGGATATATACACGAATAATATATATATATATATATATATATATAGCAAATATAACATATTATCAAACTTCCCTTTATTAAGCGACGGGACTAGCGAGACGTTCGCCTGATAAACATGGAGCACTAGCCTTTAATGACGATAGTTGGGATGATGTACACTCCACCACATTGTTCTCATTGTCTTTAGTTGAACAATTCACTAGCTACAAAGCCCTTCACACACGCTAATGTATGGGAGGTGAATAAATGGCTTATATTCTTTCTTAAAGCGAAAAAGCAGTGGGAATAATGAGATAGCTATTTATTTAGTTTTTAGTTAGTTCAAACGCGTTCGTCCTTGGACTACTTATATGTTCAAAGACGATCGGCTTTCTGCCAGCGTGGTCTATACTGTCTCCTTGTGTGAAATTCAAATACCTTTTAGCCCACTGCTGGGATTTGATCTTTACACTACACAATAATCTCAATATTAAATGGGCTTTTTATCCAGAAAACGTACCACGGCGAATTATTCCTGCCGCTACTTTCCACGAGCGCAGTACACAGACACAACGCCAAGTTGCATCCTTACCACCTGGATGAGGAGTATACACCCTGCTCATAACAATGAATCATTGATTAGGATGTTTACAGTGCATCAGATCAATAGGCCTGCTTTACTCGTTATCCGTATGAATCCCTACAAAGCTGGAGATCTATGGGGCAGGCCTAGGTCCAGCAGTGGACATCTATGGGTTAAGAAGATGATCAAACGTTGTAGCTATTAGAATTATAACGCCTTATATATTATGATCATGTGCAAACGTTATTGTTTTCCTGTTTGAAGGGTGCTGTAGTTAGTGAAAATAGCTACACTTGTCACTGTTCCATGGCAAGCCGCGAGTCATCAAACAGTACTGTGCAAACATTACAGTGTTCCGGTTTGAAGGTCGCTGTAGCTAGTGAAATTACCTTAGTGACGAGATTTCCCAGCCTATATATCAAGGATAGGGATAGGCGTATCACTTACTATCAGGTGAAAGTATTGCTCTTCGGCACTATATGGTATATAAGACAAACTCTAATATTTACAGCTGATGTATATTTAATTTTTTTTTTGATTCTACGAATCAAGGAGATGAGCGAGACGTTCACCTGATGGTGAGTGATACACCTACCTATAACAAGGTAGCTGTAGTTAGTATGATATACACAGCACCACAATTTACTCGTAGCATTATTACATAAAATGTCAAACCCCGTTACCTCAGTAATTATTCTAGCTACTACGCCCTTCAAACCGGAACACAGTAATGTTTGCAAACTGCCGACAGAAGAAGGCGCTGCAGTGATACCTTCCTAGACGGTCTCTGACAACAGAGACTTACCACCAGTATACTGTCTACTCGGTCTTGATCCAGCTTAAATACCTTTAGACTTGATCTTGAGTATGCAGTCTAGCTCATATGGTCTTGGTCTAGCATTATAGGTCTTGGTCTTGATCTTGCTCGTAAACACTTGGTTTTGGTACTACTTTCTCGCAAAACCAAGATTTATTCATCACTGAGTGCTCCATTTTTATGAGGTTATAAAACCTGTCAGGTGAAGATCCTGTCGATGACCAGCAGAGTCCAAAGTGACAATGAACAGGACATATCTCTCGAACGATTGACAGCCGATGGGGCATCAAGGTCCTTGAATGGCGGCCGCGTACCGGAAGACGTAGTGTTTACAGGCCCCTCACTAGGTGGAGTGATGATCTGATGAAAGCTGCGTGACAGGATCGATCGGCGTGGAAATCCTTGAGAGAGACTAGTACTAGAAGACCCTGTTAATGTTATCCTTTTTTGATAAAATATATATTATTTATAAGATCTTAATTTAGTCTACATTAAGTCTCATATCCACATCATTAACAGGCGCTACCATCAGGTCGTTCGGTTCACGTATTAGAATTATCAGCACGACCCTGGAGTCCACCTTGGCTCCTTCTCATTTTATAATTGTTTCGCGAATGCCCTCACGCGCTGGGTCATTGCCGAATGAAGCCTCCTGTAGTTGTGTACAATGTTGGAGTTCTATCAGAGGTCGCACGATCATTTTCCAATCACCAGCTCCATTCTCGTGCCAGAAAGATTTAGTAGCGAATGATCAATTTATCGAAATGTATTTGCAATGTATTGTAATGATATTTTTCTTTTTTTTTTTTGTTAGATACAGAGAAGAGACACGTTTGACCTTCAGCTGATCGTAAGTGAAAGGACTAAGAGAATTCTGGCATTTCACTGGTGTTAGGTCTATATTGCCAGAGACCGTCTATAAACCTATTTCTACCACCTAACTGTATTTTGTAAAAAAGTACTATGTTCCGGTTCGACGGCCCCTGTAGCTGTAACAAGAAGACATCTTATATCTCAAGGCGATAACCACAATATGGTGCAGTGTATATCATCCTAACTAGCGCCACGTTATTATGAGCAGTCGTATGACTTATCATCAAGTGAAAACGAAAAAAATTATAACAAAGAATGAAAAAATTATAAAAAAATTATAAAAAGATCTCTGTTATAACAAAGCGGCTGTCTAATTGTTCTTTCTTACAGAAGGCTTAAATATTTAACATGCTATAAATTTTTACAGATTCAGAGAGTAGCGTGGCATCACACACGGATGGTGATTATGCTGTAAATACCAAATGAAGTTAAGCCGGGAAATAAAGATGGCGGGATCATAGTAGACACAGAGTAAATAGATCACCTTATAATAAAAAGATAATCCAAGATTTTATTGTTATAATCTGTGACCGAGAATCCCTTTTTAATTAAATAAGAAACTATTAAGGTTGTTACATTTGTGAAGGTAATGGGATTATTTAACTATGGTTATAAACAATTTTAAAATTGTTAACCATAGCCATACTTATAAACAATTTTTTAACTATAGCCATAATTATAAACAATTTTTAACTATAGCCATACTTATAAACAATTTTTAACTATAGCCATAATTATAAACAATTTTTAACTATAGCCGTACTAATAAACAATTTTTAACTATAGCCATACTAATAAACAATTTTTAACTATAGCCGTACTAATAAACAATTTTTAACTATAGCCATACTTATAACCAATTTTTAACTAAAGCCGTACTAATAAACAATTGTTAACTAAAGCCATACTTATAAACAATCTTTAACTAAAGCCATACTTATAAACAATCTTTTACTAAAGCCGTACTAATAAACAATTGTTAACTAAAGCCATACTTATAAACAATTTTTAACTAAACCCGTACTAATAAACAATTTTAACCATAGCCATACTTATAAACAATTTTTAACTATAGCCGTACTTATAAACAATTTTAACCATAGCCATAATTATAAACAATTGTTACCTAAAGCCATGCTTATAAACAATTTTAACCATAGCCATACTATAAACAATTTTTAACTATAGCCATTCTTATAACCAATTTTTAACTATAGCCATTACTAATAAACAATTGTTACCTAAAGCCATACTAATAAACAATTGTTAACTAAAGCCATACTTATAAACAATTTTAACTATAGCCATACTTATAAACAATTTTAACTATAACCATACTTATAACCAATTTTTAACTAAAGCCGTACTAATAAACAATTGTTAACTAAAGCCATACTTATAAACAATTTTTAACTAAACCCGTACTAATAAACAATTGTTACCTAAAGCCATGCTTATAAACAATTTTTAACCATAGCCATACTTATAAACAATTTTTAACTAAACCCGTACTAATAAACAATTGTTAACTAAAGCCATACTTATAAACAATTTTTAACTAAAGCCGTACTAATAAACAATTGTTAACTAAAGCCATACTTATAAATAATTTTTAACCATAGCCATAATTATAAACAATTTTTAACCATAGCCATAATTATAAACAATTTTTAACCATAGCCATAATTATAAACAATTTTTAACCATAGCCATAATTATAAACAATTTTTAACCATAGCCATAATTATAAACAATTTTAAACCATAGCCATACTTATAACCAATTTTTAACAAAAGCTATACTAATAAACAATTGTTAACTAAAGCCATACTTATAAACAATTTTTAACCATAGCCATAATTATAAACAATTTTTAACCATAGCCATAATTATGAACAATTTTTAACTATAACCATACTTATGAACAATGTTTAAATATAGCCATACTTATAAACAATTGTTACCTAAAGCCATACTAATAAACAATTGTTACCTAAAGCCATGCTTATAAACAATTTTTAACTATAGCCATAATTATAAACAATTTTAACCATAGCCATACTTATAACCAATTTTTAACTATAGCCATTACTAATAAACAATTGTTAACTATAGCCATACTATAAACAATTTTTAACTATAGCCATTACTAATAAACAATTGTTACCTAAAGCCATGCTTATAAACAATTTTAACCATAGCCATATTTATAACCAATTTTTAACTATAGCCATAATTATAAACAATTTTTAACTAAAGCCGTACTAATAAACAATTTTTAACTAAAGCCATACTTATAAACAATCTTTAACTAAAGCCATACTTATAAACAATTTTTAACTAAAGCCATACTTATAAACAATTTTTAACTATAGCCATAATTATAAACAATTTTTAACTATAGCCGTACTAATAAACAATTTTTAACTATAGCCATAATTATAAACAATTTTTAACTATAGCCATAGTTATAAACAATTTTTAACTATAGCCATAGTTATAAACAATTTTTAACTATAGCCATAATTATAAACAATTTTTAACTATAGCCATACTATAAACAATTTTAACCATAGCCATACTATAAACAATTTTAACCATAGCCATACTTATAAACAATTTTTTAACTAAAGCTATACTAATAAACAATTTTTTACTATAGCCGTACTAATAAACAATTGTTAACTAAAGCCATACTTATAAATAATTTTTAACCATAGCCATAATTATAAACAATTTTTAACCATACCCATAATTATAAACAATTTTTAACCATAGCCATAATTATGAACAATTTTTAACTATAACCATACTTATGAACAATGTTTAAATATAGCCATACTTATAAACAATTGTTAACTATAGTTATTATTATAAACAATGGCTGAATATGTCTACCTGGCCGGGGTGACATTTTTTATTCTCTTTCATTGATTTCTATTGATTAGTATAGTTTTTTATTGGCTCTTAATATGAATCTTAGACTCAGACAAATGTATTTTTTTATATTCATTTACGTAACTAAGCAACGAGACGAGCTGCACGTTCACCTGATGGTAAAAGATTCGCCCGCCCATAACGTGACGATAGTTAAGATGGTTTGTACCGCACCATATTGCGCTCGTCGCCTGAGACGTACGATACGTTACCACAGTAATTACACTAGCTACAGCGCCCTTGAAACCGGAACACAGTTATGTTTTCACACTACTATTTGGCGGTTGTAATAGACGTTGCGATGGTACCCACCTAGACGATCTCCAGCAACAGAAACCAACCAGTAAATTTTTAAGGTCATCATTGATATGTCTGTAAGAAAAAGAAGAGAATATGCTACTTATTTTTTTTCACTCAAGCGATGAGAAGAGGTAGAGATTCTTCTGATGGAAAGTTATAGTACTGAACAATAATAGCGGTTAATTTAAATGTCTGTTTGAGAGGTTTTAACTTTACCAAGTTAGGTCTCTGTTGCTGGAGGCCGTCCAGGTAGGTACCACCGCAGCGCCTATCGCAGTCGGAAAACAGTACTGTGTTTCGGATTGAACGGCGCTGTAGCTAGTGCAATTACTGGGGTAACGAGAATGTACATCCTATACATGTGCCGTGTACATCTACTAGTACTACATTATTAAGGCCAGGCGTATCACTTACTAATTAGTGAAACTATTTTCGTCTCCTAGAAAAGGATATTATTACAAAGATCATTCCGTCGCTCTAAGTATAGAAAGTATAAGCCGAAGGTAAACTGATTATATTTTTACTGCCGCAGATCACGATCTAGTAAAGTGATAGTAATCTTGTTGTTAACATATTAAGTTGTGTTAAGCAACTTTATAAATTATGTATGTGATGACGTGTACCGAGTGCTGATCATAATATTATTGCAAGTATGCGCGCGGTCTGTTTATAATATAGTAAGATAATTTTTATTTTGAAATAACTCTTTTACGGATTTACTCATACATACCTTACATTTCATTACATTAGTTGTTTTTTCAATAACACAATCTTATTTTAAGATAGATCTAAAAAACATTAACTAAGATCTAAAATGGGAACTGGCCCACCACAGAAACAGTCCTCCACATGTGAACTCGGAATCGAACCAGTGAACTCAAAGTTACAAAGCGCCACTGAGGCAGTTATAAACATTCACTTTACAATAAGTGATACCGTGAATCATGTCCTGGAGAACATTTAAGAATTTTCTCAAAGTTGGAACATTATCCTTAACCGCATCCATACAACGAGATTAATTTATTCTAGGCAATAAACTTTATAATACGACACCGCGTTAATCTAGTTAATTATGTTTTATTCTAATCCTAGATAATATTACCAGACGGTGTAACTATAAATAGGGAAAGGTTATATAGAAGGACAATATTTATATATTTACTAGACCTAAATAGCTATTTTACTTTATAATAGAAACCTAACATCAGTTCAGTAAATATTCTATCACCCGCCATTACAAAATGGTGTGTGTTGGAAATCGAACTGATTATCTATTACAAATTTCAGTTTTAATGTTATAATAATATTAATAAAGGACGCTATAGATATGAAAATTACTGGGGTAAAAAGATTTAAAAATATGCTGTAAACATCCTAAGTGGATAACTAACCTAAAAAGCGGACAGGATGATAATGATTGTCATGCTCGCTTCTTAGGTTTAAAATGATATCGTTAATTTTGTACTTATTAATAAGAAGTAGCTCGCTGGCCTAATGGTTAGAGCGTGCGGCTTTCATTCTGAAGGTCGCGGGTTCAAACCTCGGCATGTACCAATGACTTAACATTTAAGTTATGTACATTTGTAAACTTTAGTTACAACAGCGAGATACAAAACGGTGAAAGAAAACATCGTGTGGAAACCGGCACACTGATATCATCTTTGTGTGTGTGTGTGTGTGGTGGTCCCAATAAAGTGGCAACAGGCTCGCCCCTGTTACACTGGACCTAATCTGACCACATCTGGCGAAATGTGGGTGTTTATTCACCTCTGCCTACCCCTACTGGGAAAAAGGCGTGTCTATATAAAAAAAAATTAATAAGAATGGATCTACAAAAAGCCTCCAATATAACGAGCCTTATAGAAAGATCGTCCTCATCATCATCAAGAGCCCGTGGTAGTCGACTACTAATCATAGGCATCTCCCAAGGAACGCCACTTAGTCCGATCTTCGGTTACACGCAACCAGTTGCTAAAAAAGGTAATACAAATGGAAAATAGGAAAACTATGCCCGAAATGAAAAATGAAGAGGTTCGTATAAGACTTAAGATCACGGATATAGACCTCCCAGCGGTTTTTTTATGTTCTCTGACCACCTAGTGTAGGGTCTGCGAACGCTACACTCTCCGCTGCGAGGTCGTCATTCCAGCACTTTAATAGCCCAACGTCCTTCCATTCTACGAGCTATGTGCCCCGCCCATTGCCACTTCATCCTCGTCACTCGCTGGGCTATGTAGATGACATAGCCCTGGCACTGGATTCAAACAGCACAAAACCGTGTCTTGTGGAACATATTACAAGATACCTATGTCTAGCATCATGATGACAGACCTAAGGATTGCTAGATTTAAGTAGGAAGTCTCTGGATGGTTGTCGCAGTGCTTCAAGACTTTGAGGATTGATGTTCTACTGATAGACGGTAGAAACCTCAGAACGGACAGGACCAATGTGAGAGTTCATCGGAGATGGATCTTCCAATCTTCGGAGATCTAAGTCCAAGAGTGGGCATATCGTCAAAATCTATTAATTCTGTGTGCCTGCAGATGAGTACACATTATTTTATGTACTGTTTATTTGTAGATTATATATATATTTAAAAAAAGATTTGTTCGCGATAAAAAGATTTTTTTTTAAATACTAAGTTTCATTATCAGTAAGCTGAAAGAAAGATAAAGTAAACTAAATAAATGTAATGAAACTAATGTAAACAGTAGGATTGTGTGTAAACTACGTGATTTACGCATGGGAGTACAATGCTGATGTCTAAGAATATTCAGGCGAGGTTCCATCATCATCTGGTGGTAGGTCTCTGTTGCTAGAGACCGTCTAGTTAGGCCCCTATTGCAGCCCACAAACAATACTTTGAAGGGGGCTGTAGCTGTAGTATAATTACTGAAGTAACAAGACTTTATATCTTATGTCTCAGGCGACAAGCGTAATATGATGCGGTGTATATCATCCTATACCATCATGAGAACGTTTTGCTCTTGCATATCTCTTCGTTTCCTCTAATAAAGGTGAACTCGCAGATATTTTCTTATGTCATATGAGTATGTAAATATAAAAAAAGAACGCTTATCTCGGTCAGTCCGCGGTTGGCCAACGGACGGACAGTTATCGTCTCCGGCTGCGATAACATTTGTTTCTTAGATTAATTGTCTTTTCAGGGACGGTAGCGGTGCGATGGCGGGGCGTGTTCCGACATAAATCAACACATTTAACACATTCGAGTATTTTAATCAGCGTTATCTTTGTGGAGCGGAGACGAGCCTTCGCACGAATACCGCTGGGGGTCGGCTGTTGTGGAGTCAGACTACATATTATATTTAAACCGCTTGACGTTCCCACAGCTGGTATTCGCGAGCATTCTAACAAAGGAAAACCGTTGAGTTGAATTCAAATAATCACTTTCATCATCACAACTCGTATACAAATCCCTTATTAATGTATTTCATCTTATGCAATTCATCAAATTATTCATCACCTGTATAGTTCAGATCTTCCGGCATATTAAACCAATAAGAGAAATTCGATATAGTCCAAGAACAACTTTCGTGGACATTAGACATCTATCAACTTCTACTGGGCCAGCATGGTGAATAAATCCACTTGATTCTTTCGTGAGAACATGCCTCGTGTCTTTGGAGAAAATTAAGAGGGTTATTGAGATAGTACTTCTAGAAAAATTGCTTTAAGGTTAGGTTCTCTATTTGGCGTTATTAAGAAAGCGAATATTACAAAAAAAAATTGTAAATATTTCACGACGGAAATGTTTATCTCACCGCCGAATAATAATTTCAAAACTCATTTAAGCTTGCTGTTAATCTGGTTTGAAGAATTTATGTTCTGTTACCAATTTAGTTTAGTATCAATATTATCATCCAATAATCATAACAAAGTTGTGTAAATATTCTATCTAGTGACTTACTGTCATAGTTGCATGAACTATTTGTTGTAATATCGCAGGATAGAAGATTCCATTATTCCAAATCAATTATATTTTTGTGGAAACGGGATCTTACAATCAGAGATCAATCTTATCTGCAGCACTTAATACCTACCCACAAAAATGGCTAACGGTCAGTAAATTATCAGTTCTTTTCATTAATTCTATCATCATCGTCACTGCCCATACAGGTTCACTAAAATATTATAGTTACGCCGTACTCGTAGCTAGTTCTTCTTCTTTTTGTGCCCCTCGATCTATTGAAGATTGGACACCAGTTCTGCGAATCCCATCATGTTGTGCGCTAGGAAGATTAGCTTGTGCATGACCAGTTAAATCTAGCAATTAACTTTGTGTCGGTAGTGCAGCGTGATTAAATATTTCAAATAGCTGTTAATTATAAAGAAGCTCTTTACTGGTGGTAGGTCTCTATTGCCGGAGACGGTTTAGGTAGGTACCACCGCAGTTCCTATTGCAGCCGACAAACAGTAGTGTTTAAACATTACTGTGTGTCGGATTGAAAGGAGTAATTACTGGGATAACAAGACTTAAAACTCTATGTCTCAAGGCGACGAGCGCATTGTGGTGCAATGTATACCATCCTAACGAACGTCGCATTATCGTGGGCGGATGTATCACTTAGCCTCAGGTGAACGTACTCGTCTCAATGTTTAAAAAAGCCGATTCCATAGTTGTACGCGTTGCAGTAGGCAGGCGCGCGTCGCGTGGCGGCCGAGTGTGAAGGCGGCGCGGCGCGTGCCGCGTGACGTCACACCGAACAAACTCCGCACCGTATCGAAGTAGAGAAAAATAACATTTTTAATCTGTACGCGATAAGATTTGACAACTCCGGCCGTTATCACTGTATACCACCGGTACGGGTGATATTTGCTATTACTATTAATGATGTGGATAACTTATAAATAGACTTACGATATCGCGATAATTCAGTGTGTACGGCGGTCTACGTACTGAAGAGGCGAGTTTCCTTTCCTTAAAAAGGATGACTTCGCGGGAAAACTGATATACAACCTTCTATAGCTAAATAACGTCTACTAACCTATCCTTGGTTTGTGGGACGTGGCACCTCCGCACCTGCCACCTGACGGTATTTTCCCATTTCGTAACTTCACTAGTAGAGGACGCCGGTAGGCATCCCCCTAATGTAACTTTTATTTTGTCAGTAAAGTTTTTAAATAAGTAAATAGTCCTAGCTAAATCCTTATCAGAAGGGGCTCCTCATTACAGAGAAACATTAAATGGGCTATAGATATTATTTAAAAATGTTTATATTATGATAGTCTGCGATATGTATTGGTTCAAGTGATGGTTATTTCTATTGTGCGTTTCTTCCACCTTCCTGTAAATGGACTTTATGACACAGAAACCGCAATTTGCTATAAATTTTTTGCAGGCGCTTTTGATTTTAAATGATTTTATGAATGTAAATGATGATTGTCGATTCATTAGCTTACTTCTTGCGTGTTGAACACTCGCTGTAATAGTAATACTAATTTTGATTCATTAATGGATCAATCTGCAAAACGAAAATTAAACTGCAAAGCCTTCATCAATAAATTTTATTAAAATGTCTATTTTCTTTTCTCATACGAAGCCCGTTAAATCATCTAATTACATCGAATCACTAATGTTTATTTATACGTAATATTCTCTCATACAATAAACGCCATAACACTGAATAGTCGGAATGATGCGAACAAAAATGTTCACTATGACATCATACATACATATATATATTATATATCACGCCTCGTTCCCAGTGGGGTACGCAGAGACCACCTCTCTCCACCTGCTACGATCCTGGCACATCTCTCTCGCTTCCTCCACTTTCATAAGTGTCTTCATGCACGCTCGTCAGTTGCGTGTGCTTTTGATCCGGCCTTTCTTTAGGACATCTCCGATTTGATCGGTATATGTCCGCCTAGGTCGGCCTGCACCGATTTTTCCAATCATTCTTACCTTGTATATTTCTTTCGTTAATCTTCTTTCATCCATTCTTTCGACATGACCGAACCATCTAAGCATCCCTTTCTCTATCCTTGTCACTACATCTTCAACCACGCCGCACCGCTTCCTTATCACACTGTTCCTCACTTTGTCCATCCGTTTCACTCCAGTTATACTTCTCAGGCTTCTCATCTCCACAGCATTAATCCTACTTTCATGTTTCTTCTGCCATACCCAACATTCACTACCATACATCAGTATGGGGACCAACACGCCTCTATGCACAGCCAGTCGTGCTCTTCACTGTGAACGATAATAAACTGCACTTCTGGTGATGAGTAGTGTATTATCGAAGCTTCAAGATCAACTGAAGCTCCCTCAGCATACATATCATAAAATCGTCTTATTTTATCGGCAGCAGTTTTGTTTACATGACCGTCTAGTTAAACCAAAGCAGCGTCTATCACTGCTGCTAAACAATACTGTGAAAATATTACCTTCCGGTTTGAAGGGCGTTTTGACTAATGAGACTATAAGATAAGATTTTAAATCTCAGTACAAGATTTAAAATGCTTCATCATGACTAGCGCCATAATATTATGTGCAACACTTATTATCAAGTAAATTGCTGCCCCATTCTTTTTGTTGAAAACGAAAAAAAAAATAGAAATTTTCTAATCTATGCAATATGTTTTCAGATTAATGTTGCAATAACGATTAACAAAGATCTTGAAGGGTTGGAAATTATATATAGCTCTGGTAATTTTTTATCACTATTTCATGATTTTTTAATATGTACTTTAGTTGTTTTTAAACACATTGTTTATTATTTCTACACATTTTGTTCGCTTTATCTGTATCAACACATAACTGTATCTAGATGTATCAGCGATCCCTACAAGTCTGATTATATTGTAATATTCCATACATTTGAAGGTCATTAAACATTACTTGATCACATTAATACCGATCATAATCATCACAAAATAAAACACTACAATTTTTATTTTATACATGAAATATACTTTACTTTGATATGGATATTCTTTATTTACATTAATTGATTTTTTAAATCAGTCAGAAAACGGGAACATATTTACTGACCTTTTGATGGGAACTTACGCCGGTATATCATTTCTTCGCTCTTCGTTTAGCTAAGGACGAACTATTTAATTTCTTTTTAATGCTGGAACTGTAACATTATCATGAGGTATATGCCCACAGCTGATCATAGGATCTTCGCACCATATTGGGATAGGTCAATCACCTAGGTTCAACTTCGGTTATCTTGACTTCCAATTTCATCACGCAACGCAACCATAGCATAGCTTTCCCAATAGCTCCCTAGGAATGTTAATAATACATTTTATTATCTCTTTGTAACAGAATAAAATAGGTTTTACACATGCAGAAAGCAACAAAGACATTTATGAAACATTAATCCATCCCCACTCCCTTTGTTGGCCGTAACCCCCTAGCAACTCCATTTGCGGAAGGAACTTTGTAAAATCTATTCTTAGCTGACCTTTAAATGGCTGAAGCAATATCTCTACCCAATTTTGAATGTTTACTTGTAATAATGTCAGAGATGTACTATTTAGAGAAAAAAAAATTAATACTATTGTCCATCCTTTCATTTATTCATATTAGGTTGGCAAATATCTCCCTTCCGCCTTTTTATCTTGTGAATTTCGCGGCTATGTACAAAGCGCTACAGAGCTCGTATCTGGCAATACTATACAAAATTTGAAAGGTCTTGACATAAACTACAAAACGACGCTATGCATAATTAGTTTGGATATTGCGTTCAACAGTTATAGACGTGTAAACATTGAGTTCACTAACGCCGAAATTCGCGCTATTTTAAAGTTTTCCTTCGTTAAAGGCAAATCCGCTAGAGAAACGTTCCGTGAGATTAATGGTGTTTTGGGGGATGGTACTCTATCACTTCGAACCGCGGAGGAATGGTTTCGACGATTCAGAGCCGGTGAAAACGACACCATGGATAAGCCAGCCGGCGGAAGACCTGTGACGACAAATACCGATCAAATCATGGACTACATCGAGTTAGACCGGCATGTGGCATCTCGTGACATCGCCCAGGAGATGGGAGTTAGTCACCAAACCATTTTAAACCATCTGCAGAAGGCTGGATACAAAAAAAAAAGCTTGATGTTTGGGTGCCGCATGATTTGACGCAAAAACCTTCTGGACCGAATCAACGCCTGCGATATGCTGCTGAAACGGAACGAACTCGACCCATTCTTGAAGCGGATGGTGACTGGCGACGAAAAATGGATCACATACGACAATATCAAGCGAAAACGGTCGTGGTCGAAGGCCGGTGAATCGTCCCAAACAGTGGCCAAGCCGGGATTGACGGCCAGGAAGGTTTTGCTGTGTGTTTGGTGGGATTGGAAGGGAAACATCCACTATGAGCTGCTCCCATATGGCCAGACGCTTAATTCTACCATCTACTGCGAACAACTGGACCGCTTGAAGCAGGCGATCGACCAGAAGCGTCCAGAATTGGCCAACAGGAAGGGTGTAGTGTTCCATCAGGACAACGCCGGACCACACACTTCGTTGATGACTCGTCAGAAGCTACGAGAGCTCGGATGGGAGGTTTTATCGCATCCACCATATAGCCCGGACATAGCGCCAAGTGATTACCACCTGTTCCTGTCCATGGTGAACGCCCTTGGTGGTGTAAAGTTGAACTTAAAAGAGGCTTGTGAAAAGTGGCTGTCCGAGTTCTTCGCAAATAAGGAGGGGGGCTTCTACGAGGGAGGTATTATGAAGTTGCCGTCTAGATGGAAACAGATTATCGAACAAAACGGCGCATATTTGAACTAAATCCGATCACTGTAACACTTTTTATAAAGCATTGAATAAAGAGCAAAAAAGCGGAAGGGAGATATTTGCCAACCTTATATAATAATAGATCTACTAGCTACGTGCTGTCTTGGCATTCCTCTGAGTGACAGATTATAAACTAAATAAATAGTTTTATTCATATCATTGGCATCTGGCAACACTCCAATGGCAAATTTATAATTACGATGCGAGATGTGACGGAGTAAATAACATTAATTCAATGGACATAAACACTGCAAGAATGTGTGATAACTACTACATAATTTGTAATACATATAGTATTATATATAACTTAGAAATAATATACTAAAGCATTATATTTAACTAACTTAAAATAAATTATCAAATTGGTCAATTTTAATTTTAGTTATTAAACAACTTTCACAACATAAATTCTCCTTAAGAAATTTAAATACATTTTTATTAAATAACATACATTATTAAAAAAAAAGGAAAATGACTGTTAATACAATTCTCTTAGATCGTATTATATATAGGTCTACCAGGATCTGATGGGAAAAAGGGAAAAAAGAAATCGACACTAGCAATACTGGAGAAATTGGACTAAACCATTTTGATACTTTTTTTTTCCTTCTAGCGACTGATTCTTTGTGTGATACATGCAAATATAAAAACTTATCCAATGATCAAGGATTATTTTTCGAAAATCTTATTGTGGCGAATGTGGGGTTAGAAAATTAGATGAAAACTCCAGTTACTCTGTTCATGAGTTTATTAATTAATTATAGGCTATCGGAACTTGAAAATGGTTCAAAATACTGCACATCCATAAAAAGTCTTCATTGGAAGAGGAAGACGCAGTATATTAACCTTTCCTCCTGCATCTCAATTAATCGATCTTATTCTATGAACCGATTTTAAATTTTTATTACACGTTCACAAGACTTTCGCCATTCATCGTTCCTTATTTGAGAGAAAGCTTCTCCTGTTAAAGATTTTATATCAACTAAACGTTTTTTTAACATTAATAAACCAAAGTATCAAGACATGTCATTCCCACTAACCAGTCAACGCTTGCACATGGCTCAATATCGATGATTGTGTTTGTCCTGCACCTTGTTCATCAAGTATTCTTTGATAAACATTGAAAACAATATTTCTTGTTTGCGATCGAAGAGCTTTCTTCGACATTTTCACCACTCTTTAAAGGAAATTTCAAGCCAAACCAAAAACAATTCCTCGAAATTTCAGTTGAAAGATGAAATTTTTTTTGTTACCATATGAAAATCGCTATTTTTTAACCTTTTTTTTGCCATAAGATCATGCAATAATGCCATATTTTAAAATAATAAACTGAATAATTCATTTCCACGTAAGATCGGAATAAAATCTATATCAAAATTAGCAAGGCCTGCATTTTACTTCTGGTAAGTCTCTGTTGAGGCCGTCTAGGTAGGTGCCACCGCATCGCCTATTTCTAACGACAAACTAAGGGGTTCAAACCCTATTGTGTTCCGGTTTGTTTTCATAATATATTTACACTTGAGGGTTACTACAGAGAACCCAACTTTTCAATGTATCTCTCACAGATTTTCCCCAGACAGGGTGTTCTCTTAGAGTTATATAATGTATCTTTATGTAACACAATAATTAACTAATACATAAACGATTTTCAATTGTCTTTATGTTATCTATTAAAACAGGTATAATCGGTTGTGTAAAAAAACAGGTAATTCCCAATATACAGTAGTAACAGTACCGGTAATTTAATAGATCAAAATCTTCGTCTTATCGCTCAAATAGTCTCATGGTATGTATATAATAACGGAAGACCTGTAGCTATGGCTCTTTAGTAACCGGATCTCAGAGAATTTAATATCAATAGAAAATACTAACAGCACTATAAATAAGTCCCAATTTCCGCAATCTTCTAAAATAAATAAAAACAAGCACAAAATAACGAAAACCTCTAAAAAATAAATTCTCACGTTTCCACAAACATTTTTAAGTGACCTTTTATATAAACACTTGCAGAAGCATGTCGGTTCATAGTTAAAGCTACGTTTTTCCTTTTTTTCTGTGCTGTTTTTAATGACGTGTTTAGAGTCTCCTACAAACAAATATGACCTGGACACTGCCGGAACTTGTGGTTATAGCATAAACACAAGTAAAGGTAAATCTTCACAATACCACTCCAATAAAGAAGACAGGAACGACTTAAGATCTCATCGTCAGTAAAAAAAATCCTCTCCTTTAACACACTAATGAAACAGTTTACTGAAGCCCGTAGAATAATTATTCAACGATATTCCTAATAATAGGTAAATAGAAATCTTTTAAATCATTCCTCAACATTTTATAGTAAAGTGCAGAGCAATTTTTATTACTATTTTTTTCTATTTTCAAATATACATAAAAAAAATATTAAAAAACCATTTATTGCCTTACATTACCATAACATTACATATAAATACATACATATCCATTTTTATTTATAAATGACTTAATATTTAAGTTATGTACATTTGTGAACTTTAGTTACAACAGCGAGATACAAACAGTGAAGGAAAACATCGCGAGGAAACCCGCACACTGATATCATCTTTGTGTGTGTGTGGTGGCCCCAATAAAGTGGCAACAGGCTCGCCCCCTGTTACATGGGACCTAATCTGACCACATCTGGCGAAATGTGGGTGGTTTATACACCTCTGCCTACCCCTACTGGGAAAAAGGCGTGACAATATAAAAAAAAAAAAAAAATTGATCAACAGTTAAATGGTGATTATATACATAAAAAGGAGCAGCTATCGTCATGTTAATCTTGTTATATATTATCAATACCTAAATTAAATTGGGTCAGTATTTGGGGTGTGTTTTGTGTGTGGTGTGGTGTGCGTGTGTGCATGTGCGCGTGTGTGTGTTTGGATGTATTACACCTTATGATGCTATTGACGTTATCTGACAAACTTTTCGGTTTCCTCGTAGTTCAGTTTGCTTAAATGAGTCTGTAGTGTTTTCTTGCAGGTGTACAGGGATCTATCTTTTATATCAATTTCAAAAATTACATATTTTGGCACGTCGAGGTTATTAAGTCCTTCCCACAATTGCATCCACCTCACACTATCGAAGGCTCTACTGTAATGCTGTAATCCACGAAACAAAGCACAGCAGGTGTGTCATCCTCGTAGCATTTTTCTATGAGTTGTCGGATGTTAAGAATTTGCTCTCATGTACGTCTGCCCTTCACAATTGGCGAATCGATTTAAACTCGGAAAAATGTGAAGCCATTCCACACTTCACTTACAAAACACCCACGACCCATCACTAGAACGCGATCTATGGCGGCTACAAACTCGGTGAGATCTTCTTCGGCCACTCCATCCCATGGAGGGATTCGGGAAAATACCTCAGCGTCACGCTCGACGCCAAACTTAACTTCGTCGCACACAATTGCACAACAAGGAACAAAGCGGCCCAAGTACTGGGCAAGCTTTACCCCTTGATGTGCAAAAAGAGCAAGTTGTCTATCAGACACAAACTCCATCTCTACAAGATATACGTAGGACCTATAATGTCTTACGTCAGCTTAGTCTGCCCACTCAACAGAAGCACGTTCCAAACCCTTGCTGGTTTTCCAAAACCGATTCACTCGTATCGCCGGTGTCTAAATACATTGGATGGTTTGTTATACTACATTCATCATTCACATTATTCGTCGATATTTACATGAAAAATCGCAGGACGCAATGACTTACGTCAGACATTACGGTAAACCTGATTTATTTAGAACAGCAACATGTAACCCTAATTGGTCAGCAATCAAAGAGAATATTAACACCAATTTAACTCCACAAAACAGATACGATATAGTTAATAGAGTCTTTCATTAAAAATACACAAACTCTTACACATCATTAACAAATCTTGTATATATTATTTGGTCTGCCGCGCTGTCATATATACACTATAGAATGGCAGAAACATAGGCTGCCACATGTAATATACATCTGCTGGTGTGGTTAGTGTACAAAATTAGACCAAATCAACTTGACAGCGTTATTTCAGCTGAATTACCGGTTAAAGAAGAAAATCAAGTCCTGTTCGAAATAGTAAAGAAACACATGTCACTCGGTCCTTGCGGGACTTTAAACCCTAATTCTCCATTTATGCGAGATTCCAAATGCAACAAAAATTTCCAAAGTCGTTACAAACTCAAACATCTACTAGCGATGACGGATATCCCAAATATCGTCGACGATCGCCAGAACAGGGTGGCCAAAGTGCCACAGTCCGAAACCATGATATTGATAACCGATGGATCGTTCCCTATAATCCGCTTCTTTTGAAAATTTTTGATGCCCACACCAACCTAAAGTTGTGCAGTTCAATAAGTAATAAGTAGTAAAGTATATAGTATTCAATATATTACTAAATACATTAATAAAGGTAGCGATCAAGATACTTTCAGCATACTATCACCAAATGAAGTGGAAAATTATCAAATCTGGACGTTATATCTGCAGCTCTGAAACAATATGGAGGATTTTATGATTCGAAGTGCACGACCGGGCTCTCACTATTGTTCACCTTGCAGTTCATTTAGAAAATGAACAAAGAGTATATTTAACTGAAAACAATATACAAGAAGTTGTTAATGACCCGCGAGACACAACCTTAACAGCATTTTTGAAGTTATGTGCTCGAGTTGATCCATTCTTTACACACCAGAGAACTGTACAAGGTGTTATTTATACCTGTAATTTGTTTTCTGAGTATAAGTTTCTTTCAGCCTTTTCTGCGATGTTTCCAAGCTTTACATTTCATTCGTTCCTCGTTTAGAAATTAGCACTTTTCACCACAAGCTACTATAAACGTTTTAAATTTTTTTATCATATAATTAGAAAAACTGGTCCGCGTTATTTTAAAACGGATTGCGAATTAGATTGCTAAAACTATAGGTAAAAGCGGAAATGCCAAGTGCCTGGCAACCCTGAGAAACAACAAGCTCACCAACTGAGCCTAGACGAGTAGAGATACGCATGAAGTGTCTGTCTTATTTACGTCGTTAGAAAAGAATGGCATGTTTCTCTCAAATAGTTTCAATGAATGTGTGCTAGCGCGGGGCAAGCCCGACAAACAAGTACTATTCATTTGCCATCTAGCGTCACTACTACAAAACACTACAAAAGCCTCATAGCCACAACGATCTGTTCTTTTGTATTCTAAATTGATTATTTATCGTGTTTCTTATCTTTAAATTAAGAAGTTGAATTAAGGTTGATATGAAGTTGTGTTCATAAAATATGTTAGTCTTTATTTTAATCTCGATATACATTCAATACATACTTAATTTGGCTTATTCACAGATTATAATTTGCTAATGTTAATGGTGGCGCTATCTTTTGCTGTTTTTTAGAATTAAATTTAGCTTGTAGGGGATCGTAGCCCATATCCTAATACAAAAGATTAAAAAAAAAAAATTATAAGCTATTTGTTTATTTTAAATTTAATTATTTGTTAAATTTCAATTACTCTCAAATTATCTGAAATTAACTTTGCTTTTATTTTTATAAATTTCTACTTCCGGTAAACTTTTTGTCGATTTCTTGCCATAATCAGTCATCAGACATGTCAGTAAATTCTATTGAGATTATACCATAGAATTATTTAATTTAGGTTGTTTGTTATTGTAACATTGGTTAAATATTTGAATACAACAATAAGAATTATGGCAGCATTTTGGAAAACATCTCTTATAGATTTTATATAAAATATAAACAAAATTAACACAATCAATAATATAAGTGCCGAATAATAATATCCATTGTTAACAATATGAGATTGATTTTGATCTTCATTAATTTGGTCCTCCAACTTAATATATATGAAACTAAATTTAAAGATTCTAAGTCAATATTTATTAATGCAATAAGAGTTAATGTAAGTAAAGTTTCGTTTATTAAATTATATTTGCAACAGTCATCTTCTACTATATTAAAGTTAATTTAAGTTTGCTTGGTAAAATATTATATTTTTGTTTTTCAAGTAGTGATAAAGTTATTTCTGTTAGAAGTTTGGTCTCATAAGAGAGGTTATTAACTGTGGATAAAATAGAGAGTAGGGGACATATAAAATATTTTTTATTAAGATTCTTACAGTCATTTATATTATCTAACAAAGAATAACTCAATCTATCATCTGTGATAGTCATATATAACCATGAAGGATGAACAAGAATATATGTTAAAATATTACTTATTTCATGTGAAGGTGTTCCCACATAGTAACTTATGGAACCCAAGTCAACCTCACCTGCTCGCGGTGCATCTTGTTAATCAACAAAAAAGGCTTTGGCTCTTATCAACCTGAATTGGGCCAGTGTCTTGGAAATTGGCCCGAATCCTTTCATACGAACCCCTACAAATGATTGTTTCTGGTGCCCTACAATGTGGGCAGTGCAGGATTGATTGATGTTGGAATTTTTGGGTAAGGCCTATGTCCAGCAGTAGATGTCTATCGGCTGATGATGATGTGGTGTAGGTAAAGGTAACTTTTTATAAATGTTAAACTTAATATTATTAATTAATGGTATTTTAATAACAAATACTTATTTGTCATTATAAAAATAAGAAATTAGTTTAGACAGATCAATAATATTATAAATATTTTTTAGAGATAATAAAACAGGAATCTGCATTTCTCTTTATAATTTTGCTGTTATAAAGCTTGCCATAAAATCTACTTCCAAAACAGCTGAATTTTTAGCTGTTCACAAAAGTTTTAAATACTTATGTTTTTTGTGTTTTATGTAAATAAGGCTTAATCAGGATAGCATTGACTTAAACCGACTGAATAACATTATAAAAATATGCAATAGCAGTCAGGTCGAAGTATATTCCTGGACTATGTAAAATAGCTTGAATAGTTTCTGAGAAACTTGGATGGGAGAATAACCTGAAACAATTTAAGCAGGTTTAATTTCATTTTCATGATATTTAACATGTTTTCTATTAATGCAAAGAGTAACATTATTTCTGCCATGTGTTTTTATTAATTTGAAAGGTCCGTTCTGTATAGGGGACAAAGCTTTTCGCAATCTATGATGCTGCTTTAAATACACTAATTTTCCTGTTTTATATATTTTCTCCTTAGAAGAAGCATCATAATATCTTTTCGAATACTCTTTACTTCAATCTATATTGTAAAGCACGAATATATTCTTGATAATTTGTGTTATCATTAGATTCATAAATGATAATAGGAATAGTTGGCTTATGGCCATATAATAATTCAAATGGAGTGAAATCTGCAATGTGGTAAAGTGTATTGCATGATAAAATTGCAGTTGCTAGATAAGAATGCCAGTCATCATGATTTTGTTTTACAAAAGATTTCAAGTATTCTTTGAGCGTAGCATGGCTACATTCTAGTGCAGCATTCGTTTGAGGATGACATGGAGTTGAATATAAGTTTTGTTTTAAGAATTGTTTTTAGTTCCTTGAATAACTGTGATGTAAAACAATTGCCTTGATCGGTAAGTATCATAGCAATCCAAATAATGAAAAGAAAAGAATTAAATTACGTGCTTCTTCATGCGTGGTATGCATGTGATCATTGGATAGCCATAAGAAAATTTACTGAGGTCATCTTGTAAGGTTAAAATATATTTAAATTTTTGTAAACCTGCTTCGGGCAAAGTACCCACAATATCTAAAGCTAGACGTTCAGACAACTTGGTACTAGAAGAAGTAATAACCACAGGTGCCTTACTACATATTTGTAATGGCTTATTTTGCATAATATACAATCTTTAACAAAACGTTCTACGAGTATGTCTGAAAGCATACTTTTTCTATAATACATTGCATTAATTCTGTTGTGCTTGCGTTTAATACCGGGTGACCGGCGACAGTAGTCCCCTGGTTTGCCTTAAAAATATTTAGAACTTCAATTGGAGTAGGATATAATAGTAGGTTTTTGAATACATAAATTTTAATATGAGTTCCATGAAAAATGTAACAATAATATTGTTAGAATTGATAGCCGCGAGAAATTTCTCGAGGGGTTCTTGCACACCTGCACTCCGCGCACGAGGCTGCTGACGCCCGCACCAAGCGAAGTGGCCGGCGCCTTATGCTCTGAAATAGCGAGCTCCTTATCGTAATCACTTAACATACATCACATAATTACATTCCTAAATTTAAGTAAGAGATTGTATATAGTTTTACAACTTGTTTCTTCATAATGATGAACCTTAGTATATAAGAAATAGAGTGTTTTATCTTTCCTATCTAACCGATTGTACGGTATGCAGTTCACGTTCGGAAGATCACAACGCAGCGGAATCATCTGCCAGGAGGAGGTATAGAGTAATCAAAGTCTAGAGACAACGGACAAACAATTGATTTTTGTTTTGCTTTAAGTCATAAAATATTGCTTGATACCTTGGACGTTTGTCAGAATGACATATAATAGGTATAGGACGTCTTTCGTATTTTATCGATATTCATATTGAAAGGTGTTTATATGTTTAATTGTTATATAAATTGCTAAATAAAATTCAGATTCATCACCGGAGGCAGTCCTGTAGATTAATAATTAATTCTTGATCGCATATGCTGTCAAAATCATGCTCCCGATCTCTTTGAATCACATTTTTTGTCCTCTTAACTACTTTTAATCAACCAATTATCGTCCTTACGTGTACACAAGCTTCATGTAGTAATGTCAACATTTTGATTGTTGTGAAAGGCGGTGCTACATTAAATTTGGTAGCGTAAATTAGAAAAAAAAAAAATTCGATCAAACAAAAAACTACAAGTATACATTGTTTGTAACCTTTTATATATTGTCTTAGATTATACGAATCATTGATTTGAGCTCAGACTAGTTCTATTGCATTGTAATGGCAATGTTATGGTGGTAAACGGATGACCGTGTGTATATTTTGTAGTTGGGAGCTTATGAATGCTAACTAATTTTAGTAATTTTTTCTCGAGCATGCTGTTGTTGGCTTCTACTCCTTTGTTTTGCAGCCAAGTAATAATTTAAATTTTATGATTGCTTGTCCTAGGCGTCTTATCTTTTTGTACTGAAAGGTACAGAGCGTTGTCCATCAGAATAAAATGCATTTCACTTAAATTATTTAAAGGACTTAGAAACCACTCCTAAAATTTTGTAAAATCCATTTCTTCGTGGTACTTTGTTGTTGTTGCCAATTTAAACGCCAGTAAACAATTAGGCACAAAACCAGACGATGTCCCCGCATGAGCAATTATTAATCTTTACCTTGGTGGTAGACTTCGCTTTATCTTGAAACAGTGTAGTTTGTGTTAAGCCATGTTTTGATCAAGAAAAACCAATTTATTCTAGTCGATAATGTCTTTGACTTTGCGCAAAAAGTGAATTCGGGACGAACCAATGTCTGTTACCTCTATTAAAATCTTTCTTTTTTTAAATAAAATACAAAAACGAATCTGTTGTGAAAACATTATTACACTTAATCATTTATACATTTTATAATAATAAAATTTCATACATTTATTTTATCGATAATCGTTTATCAGTCGATCACACGTCCCTATTAGGCTGCGAAAAGCATTTACGAAGTAAGCTAGCGAAAAAATACTGAATAATAAAAAGGTTTACTAGTATCTCATTAATAACATGCTCTTTTAAAAAACGTGTTCTAGATTTATATACATATGTATTATTAGTATTTAAAAACTTGAACTTTTTCAACAAGAAATTTATTGTAGCTCTTTTTAAAACTAAACCTCTAACGCCTGATTTTTTTTTCTTCAATTTTGATATCATTTGATAACGTTTTTGTAAATTGTAGTTTAATATTGATCACGAGAAGAATCATTAATATTAAAATGAGATATAGCAACTTGCTTTCGAGATGACGCGTCTGCATTAGAATTAATTCGATCAGGTTTATATACGATTTCATAGTCATACTCTTCTACCTCTAATCGCCATCTAAGTAAACGACCGTCTGGGTCTTTAGCGTTGAATAACCATGTTATAGAACGATGATCTGTAACTATTTTAAATTTTATACCCATAAAGATAGGGTCTTAATGTATTTACACCGAAAAGAATAGCAAGGATTTCTTTCTCAGTAGTAGAGTAGTTACCCTCTTGTTTATTTACTGTACGCGATGCATAATACATTGATTTATCTTTTTCTATCTCACCCTGTGATATAGTTATATGCGCCTACTACATAATATATTTAGAAGCATCTGTGGTTACTATAAAAGTTTTGCTAAAATCTGGATCCTGAAGTATATATTATAAATTGTATATATACTATAAATCGTCGGTATTAACCGGCTAGACCCAAAAAAGATTTTATATCTTTGGGAGTTGTAGGTCCTGGATATTCGGAGATAGCTTTGATTTTATCGGGGTTTGGTAAAACACCTTTATCCGTAATTATAGGACCAAGATAAACCGTAAATAAAACAAATATCATGGAGAAGTCAAGAAAAAATATATATTTAGCTAGACATTTATCCCGGCATGAGACGGAAAGTCTCAGTAATTTTATGAGCTACAGGAACTTTCAAACCGAAGCTGGAGTTAGGTGCTATTGTTTAACGCAGGTGAAGGCAGTGCCTACTTCGACAGTCTCTGGTAGCAATCTACTGTTATATTTAACATATAGAAGCCAGTAACAATATTGCTAATTATTTATGCAGTCTCTAGTAAGAAAAAAATTGTATTTTTTTATTATTATATTACAATGTATATTTTTGGTTATTGGAGACGAAATCACTTCATAAGCTAAGCTCCAAGCGGAAAGTGTTTCCGAGAGCACTTCCGTCAGTTGCAGCCATTTTTGTATTTAAGACTACTTAGAAACGTTAAGTCGGAAATAATGATTGGAAATATAATACAGCTTAAGGAGAATATTCCCTTTACGATATTTTATACTTCTCGCCATACCTTCTTTCAGGCAACACTTTCGAATATTAAAAACGACGGCATAAGTAGACTGAATTGGAAGCCGAATAGCGAAACTGTATTAGAGCCAAAAGGTGTTGCTAGTTTAGATACATTTTTATAGTTTTTTTTTTTTTTGGTATTTTATAGAAACTGTTAGTTGGTAGATAATACTTATTGTTTTTGTATCATCGTTGTAAGTTATAAATAAAATATAAGTTATAATTTTTTAGGCGCTAAATATGTGTTGTTATGCAGTTGTAATAATGTTGGAAGTCCACTTTATATGATTCAAAGAAGTGTGAATCCGATTTCCAATAATCACGAGCGTCTGGAGAAGGAAAGTATAGTGAGAGGAGAGACATATTTAAAGAATAATAGTTTTCGAGGACATACGACAACCGATCGCACTTGGCCAGAGTGAAAGGACACAGTTGTGAGAAAATTCTTAACACCTTAACGTTACTACAGTTAGCTACTTATCTTTTTTATTAAAGTTATACTACCATTTTTTATAATGGATATATTTATAAATAAATATACTTCCTAATATTAATGACTTTGTAGTAATACTTAACAGTATTATATGTATTTCAAACGTATTTACTCCTGTTTATCTATCAAGGCTCTTCAAGTCGTTTTAAAGATTGTACCGAGCTTAAAAAAGGAGAAGGAAAATTTGACGTGATAATATTTAGATAACTGCTATGTTATTATAATTTATTTTGTTTACAGAAAGTCGTCAATACTGTAACAGTGTAAACTTGTAGTGTTAAATTGTTTTGGTAACAAATTATTGTTAATATGAAATTAATATTTAATATCTTACAAAAAACTAATAATAATAATAATAATGTTCAGGTTTTTCCTTTCATATTTGAATTAAATTTTGATAATTCTTCTCCTCTTTCGTGTACTTCATGACTGAAGGTCGTGCTCGTCTTGAAATGCTCTTAATGACTCTGCTCTCCTAGTATCTCGCATCGTTCATAACAAGTTTCATGGGAACATAGTGCAGTGGTTCCCCCTTGCCTTCTGCACCGCAGTGATGTTATACGTTTAGCATGGGTGCCCTGCTGCCAGCGCCCTGCATCCGGACTAAGTGATTTTTTTTTAATTTTTTTTTAAATTTTGATAATAAATGAATAAAATTTATTTTTAGTTAAATTAATAGTTCTTTTGATCAATAGGTTTATTCATTGGTTATGGTTTTCAATAGAAAAAAGTAGACAAACTGAAACGTTTAAATACAAAATGAATAATAACCTTGAATAATATGTAAATTAACCTTAATTAAGTTTAAATTCTAAGATTAGTCGATTTTTGATTATATAAATTAATATTTGCTTATATTAATACTATTAATGATGAGTTACTGAAAGTAATGCAATATGCTGCAGTAAAATTCCTTGATTAATTTCTGAAAAAAAAAAAAATGTGAATTTGTTAGTAGTATAGTCTTTGTTATTTTTAATACACGTGTAATTTTCAATATAAAATATTAAATGTAATATTTCTTGCAGACTAGAGAGCGTACCAGTCATGAGTTTGAGTTTGTCAGTTTCCTCCTTCGAAGGTCACGCAGGCCTACTGCCTCATAAATTCCTCAGGTAACAACTATTGGCATTTGCTTCATGAGAATATGGCTATCGCGATCCTTCGGGTAGAGCTCGTCGGATCTCAAGAGATTGTGCAAGTCAAGAACTTACAGCGTCTACAGAACATGGCTTGTGAAGTGATTTCATTTCAAACCATAAAACGCGCTACAGTAAACTGAAATATATATTTAATAACGGGGTGGAGAAAATAAATATTTACTTATCACTTTTTTCTTGGGGAAATAAATTAGCAGAAATAATAGCTGCTAACATTTTTACTTAATAACTTTGCGGAGTGTGTTGTATTAAGATTTTTTAAATATTTTTTTTGAGAACCAGGCAGACCTTTAGAGATATATCAATTCAGTTCACACTGATCTACTTATTTAGTTTAAGTGTGGATTTTTATAAAAAAGAGCATTTACAGAAGTCAACTAGATAACAAGCAACTGTTATAATAAAACGGGCGTTTGTTATAAAACATATATTGTTCAATGTATGTTATTGTGTGAATTAATATTATTAATAGTATATACAATTTGGTGTTATAGCAAACTGATGTGTCATTCATAACGTTTTTCCTCTTTTTTGAGGACTTTTTAAAGCGTTTATAAACTTTAAGCAGCTATACTAACATTTTATTTACTCACAAAGTAAACCTCCACGGTCGTACTACGATCGGTGAATGTTGATGAACGTAACATTTAAATTTTTTATACGGTATATACAACTCAAATATTTACTATTTATTCTTTCTCTAATACGGAAGCCCCAGGTTCGATTATCTAGCCCTATGTAATTTTTTTTCCAACAAGAAATTGCATGATTGTTGTTATCCCGCTGTTAATTCATGAAAGCTAAAATATTATGTGTAAAGACGCTTCTCCATCTACGCCCAAATTGTTGCTTAACTTAATGCAAACTTAAGGTCAAATGTTAGCTCGTAGTCAATAAATGTAATAATGATACAGTACACACAATTCTGATAATAATATTTTGTTTAGTTATATAGTTTCACTGAGCCAATCTATTTATACATAAATACAAAATGTAATATATAGGTGACGGCAGGTGTCTTTAATGCATGTGCTTCATAACTTTTATGGTAGGTAGATCCACGCCTACAGTTCACTGTAGCACATAATTGGGCAGGATCGACCGGTGCGACACTACCCTCTCACAGAAAATCAGCGTGAAATGGCTGGCTTCCTAGTGGCTGCCATGTTTCGTCTGGTGAGTGAGAGAGCCGGATGCCCATTCCTTTTCCTTTCCTTCAGACCACCCGAACATTGACGTTTGTTAGATGGACCGGTGCTACGTTGCAGTGTTCTAGGAGCTGCGATGTTGCATTTGGTTAGAAACTAATTAGTGTCTGGTGGTCCGTCCCCTTTTATTCCTATTCCTGTTCCTCCGAAACCTATCCTATATTTTACCCCTCCCTTCTTTTAAATGTTATGAGATGGCAACGGCCTAGTAACACTTTTGTTGTTATTTGCGTCTGTGGGCAGCGGCGAACTCGCCTACCACCAGGTGACTCGCTAGCTCGTTTGCCTCCGTTATAATATAAAAAAAAAAAAACTCTTCCTACGGTAATTTTAATGTTTATAATTGAATTATATGTTTCTTATTTCTGTTAAATGATTATTTCATATTAATGTATTACAATACGAGCAAGCTTAATATCGACTCCTCTTTTTAAATAAGTAATGCGGTTATTTATCTCTTCATTTGCTGCACTGGCAAGTCGCTAGAATGTTAATCGGATATATTTTAAAACAAGTCTATTGTTCATTGACTTCATCATCATCATCAGCCCGATAGACATCCATTGCTGAACAAAGGCCTCCCACAAAGATCCCACATCGTTCGGTATTGCGCTACACGTATCCACCAGCTTCCCGCGGTCTTCAGTCATTTGTAAGGGTTTAAATGGGGTGGCTTAAGTCATATCCTATTACGATGGCTCAATTCGGATTGGTGGGAGTAGGAACCTCGTTTATCGGTTAGCAGGACGCACTACGAGCTGTTGAGGTTGGCATGGGTCCAGTGGGTTGTTTTATGGCCTCTTACACCCTCCGATTCGCTGAATTACGTCGTTCAATATAATAAGCAGATTACCTTTAGTGTATTCAATACTTCTTTAACGAGTAAATACACAAGGTTAGGATATTCAATATATATATACATAGTATAGTACTTGCTAATATATATTATTTCGTTGAAGGCATTTTAGTTTACTAGTTATAAATTTTATTCTGATTATATATTTATATATATATATAATCGATATTATCATTATTAACAGCTAAAAAATTTAATGCGCAGTTGAAAGTTAAATTAACGCTTATCCTCAGTACTAATTTCACTAGTCGTCAACAGATGTCGCTACCTGTTCACAAAATGGTCCGTTCCCTAGTTCGCTGGTCCCAAATTGTGGTAAATTATTGATTTAACTAATTATTAACATTTACATTAAATTATTACAGACATAATTAATAAAATGATCATTGATAAATAAGTCTAAGTTTTAAGTGCCTAATTTCTTTGTATGTTTAAATTTCTGACCCAGAGAGCTTTAATAGTATCATCGTAAGCACTGCTCTGTGCGAGTTAGGTTATATACTCCCCTCCCTTTGCTTTAGGTTTGTCGAAAAACGCTTCTAAGATAGATTTTTCCAAAGGGCCGTGTAGCTTTGCATATATACCGTGTACTCTAACGCTAGTAAGCTTTAATTAAGCTTATATTTTGTAGTGAATATCAGAAGGTTTCTCATAGTCATGGTAAAGTTGATGATACATAGTGTAATACAGGTATAAAAATGTAAATAATCAAAAAAACGTTTAGGAAACGAACTTGATACATTAGGAATTCTATTTGTTAAAGAATATTTTTTTTTTTTTATAAGATCTAGTAGGCAAACGAGCAAGACGGGTCACCTGATGGTAAGTGATTCATCGCCGCCCACGGTCACCAGCGATGCCAGTGCGTTGCCCACCCTTCAGGTAAGAATATGCTCTTTTCTTGAATAACCCAATGTCGCAGTTGTTGGGGAAGACCGCTGATGGCAACGAATTCCAGAGACTTACTGTGCGTGGCAGAAAACTGTTTTTAAAACGCATTGTAGTGGAACGCCAACCATCCAGATGGTGCGGATGATAGTTCCGGCGAGACCATCGGTTGCGAAAATCAGCAGCTTCTATTAAATCGAACAACTCCTCAGAACACTCCCCATTGTAAATTCTGTAAAGTATGCATAGGGAAGATAGATCTCTACGCAGTGCCAAAGGATCTAGCCGATCGGCAAGTTCAGGATCGTCGACAATCCGAGATGCCGTACGTTGGATTCGGTCAAATGGAGATAGCTGATAACCCGGAGCCCCGGCCCAAAGGTGGCAACAATACTCTATGTAAAATGAACATGATGCTGGATAATGCTTTATAGATATTAGATATAGATAATAGATGTAATTAATTATCTATTAACGTATATAGTATAGAGTAAAAACATCGATTTGCTTTGACAACATAAAAATCCGAATTCATTAAAAAAAAATATTAAACTACACAATTAACAATTTTATTTTTACATTTAACAAGTTTTATGGTGAATAAACACCCACTTTTCGCCAGATGTGGTCGGATTAGGTCCCGTGTGACAGGGGCCGGGGCGAGCCTGTTGCCACTTTACTGGGCCACACCACACCACCATTTAACAAGTATTACCGGGAAATACAATATGTGACATCAGGATTTCATTCTAAGGAATAATTTTAAATTTTATTATTGTTTACTTGTGAAATAAAAATCAAACGTTTTTAGATTGTATTTTTTTTTATTTAATTAAGCGATGAGACGAGCGGGTCGTTCACCTGATGGTAAGTGATACGCCCGCCCATAGTAACGTGGCGTTGGTCAGGATGATATACACTGCATCACACTGCGCCTGTCGCCTGGGAAATAACATATTGAGTCTCGCTCCCCCAGTAATTACACTAGCTTCAACGCCCTTCAAACCGAAACACGGTAATTTTTAGCGGCAGAAAATCGCTGCGGTGGTACCCACCACCACCAGTAGGATATCTATCTTATCTAGGTACGATGCTGTCTTAGTAATTTCACTGTGTTATTGATGATGATGACATCGCTTTTGTCTTTACACATCCGTTTATTGTCGGCAGAAACAAAGCTTGTGTTATCTACCTAGATCATCATCATCATCATCATCATTCCCTTTTCCAATTAGATAACTTAACCAACCTGGATAGTGTCTGGAAAAAGGTTGCGCTTACAGCTTTAGATCTGATTTTTTTAAGGTTATGTTAGGTTACTATAAACGAGATAAAAAATTAGGCGAATATAACTTATACCAAGTATTTTACGATATAATACAAAGTTAAGAATTATAAACATGACGATTAAGTTAAAAGAATTATCCTAACAAAGTTACATATTTGTTTATAAATCTTTTAAGATAAGTATTTAATGTCAAAAGTTATTTATAGATTAGGGGAAAAAAGCGCTTCAAGTGAATTTGTATATACTTAGAATAATACATTTTAATAGATAACTAAATATATAAGGGTATCAATTATATGAAACAGTTTAGTTAAGAATATATTTAAGAAATGAAAGGCAAATATACCAGATCATTAGGGTATATAAATAGGTCCCGTCTGGGGTCTGTCTACTTTCCAGCTTTTCTCCTTCCTTGTCGCATTAACCTGCACACCGTCCACCGTCACGAAGATCATTATTCTTCATGTTATTTGTGACAATATTTAAATATCGCAGTCTCCTTTGTAAAAGGATTATCAGAAAATTGAAGTATATTCAATATCAATCAATCAGGATAAGGACAATCAATAATAGAAAAGGTCCACAATAGTTCTATGGTGCATAGCGATGTAATATGAAATGTTGTTTTGACACTAGCTTAAATAAAGTGTGTTGTTTTATCAACATCAGCCGATAGACTTCCACTGCTGGACATAGGCCTCACCCAAAGATTCCCACATCGATCGGATTTGCCCGATGCAGGTCGGCGGGAGCCAGGGCTTCGTTTGTTGATTAGCAGGGCGCACCACGAGCAGGCGAAGTTGGCTCGGATGACGTGAGTTGGTGTGTTGGCGGGAACCCTTACACCCCTGAGAGGCCAATGCAATAGCGTAATTAAAAACTTCGTTAACCGACCCAAAGCTTTGAACGGACGGCGCGCGGCTGTTTGTCGACGCGGAATATAAAATAGATGCGGTATTATGACAATATTTGTATAAACTGAAAATTGCGAAACTTCAAATATGCCGCGGTTCCTAGTTACGACTGCGATTTATGTGCTTTTCCGGTGTTCGTACTCGCTGTTTTATGTAATGTCTGTTTCATTCTGTTAAGTTTATATTGATAATAATGCTTTAATTTTTTAAGAGCACGCTCTAGCCATTGGGCCAGCGAGCTAGTTCATTCTGTTAATTAATGATAGAGAAGTGTCCTCTACACGAAATTTGTATTCTCAGACTGTCCTTTTTATAAAATAATATTTTTTTATGTTCAGGTAAATTGCATAAAAGCTTTAAAGATTTAATTTAACCTTATATTATCTCTAAAACAGGTACATCTATTTTATAGAGAATACGTTCTGTTTAAATAAAAATTCCTTATCAGTGTTGTTCCAAGAAAGTCAGTTGCACAGCCAAGGTAATTAATGAGCTTTCTATCTTCAAGCAGCCTGTACATAATTCTATTTATGTAGTGCATAGATAAACATTCGCTTTATTTAAAAATCTTTATGTAATTATTATCATCTATGTAAAGGACTTTCAAGGTCAATGAGTTAAGCAGTTTCTCTTATATCACGGATTATATCCTTGGTTCAAAGCAACGATCAATTGGTTCAAAGAAACGTTCAAGCGGCATTTAGTTCTTTAAGAGAGATCAGACTGTGACGTGGAGATGGAGAAAAAGATAAATAGTGGAGTCATCGCCTCTCTGATGAGTGAGCAGAATATTTCTGGAATATTGTAGGAGAATCGTTGGAAAGATATTTGAAAGGAATAAAGTGTAAATAAATAAAAACTTAAACTAAATTTTTTTATAAATAGCATTAAAGAAATAGTTATAAATTGTAAAACAAAAAAAATAAAGAGACACTAAGAAGTAATACAAGAAGAAGAGATGAAGAAATGATGCTACAGGGGATGATGCTTTTTAAATCTCCCCCACCCCTCTAGAAATAGATACAAGAACGAGACGGCCTTCACTTCAGACAGAGAGGAAGAATTATAAAAGGAATGGAACGTAGAACGATGGAGAAGAGAAGTGTGTGAAAGATAAATAGAGAACGAAAGAGGAAAAGAATGAAAGATGATAATAAATTATGATGTTAAGTGAAATTGTAAAACTAAAGGCCCCGACGCAACATACGCGGGAGAACGAGTATAAAAAAAAAACACTACAAACGACTGCCCGAGGTGCCTGGAAGGACGCAAGACGAAGCTGGATGCGGACAGTGCAGGACGGATCGCTGTGGGGATCTTTGAGCAGGCGTATGTCCAGCAGTGGACTTCTATCAGCTGATGATGATGTAATAGTTTCACGATTTTTATTTCTTACATATTACTTTCGAGTTCATACAGCATCATTACAATAACTGGCTCTTTGATGCTGCGGCTAACCATTTTCATTTGTGACTCTGTGATCCCTAGTTCCCCACACCGGTAGGGGTTACATAGTAGTGGTAGGTTTTTTTTTCTTTTGACAAAAAGATTGGCTAGCCACTAAGTTAATAAAGGGTGTCTGGCGGCAGATTTATATTTTAAAAAACAAATATCTCAATAAGTTATAAACAATGCGGAGGGAAGGTGGTGTCATTAGAATCACCGATCGTGCGGATTTCTTAGTCACGATGTCGCAGTGGTGCAGTGGTGCAGTGGTCGGGTGAGCATCGCGCGTTCGCTATTGAAGCATTTTTCAAGAGTAACGATTCTTACGTACTCGCTCGCCGACAGTTTTGTTCACATTTCAATATTCGACGGATAGGCGACGGACCGAGTGTGAATTTAATTCGTTCGTGGGTGGAGAGGTTCCGCGCAACTGCTTCGGCTATGAACACACCACGGCCAGGACCTAGTCGATCGTCAAGGACCCCCGAAAACATTGAACTGTTTGAACGCAGTTTACGTGAAAATGCACGACTTTCGATACGGAAAAGGGCAGCTTCACTGGGACTTTCAAGAGCAATTGTGCATGAAATTTTGAAAAAAGATATGAAGTTTAATTCTTTTAAAATTTAAATAATTCAAGAATTGAAAAAAAAAATGACTTTGCGTCACGCAATTTTTTTTGTGAAACCATGTTGGAGCGTTTTTGCACTGTGAAATCCATTTTTTGGAACGACGAGGCTCATTTTCATTTAAACGGACACGTAAACAAGCAAAATTGCCGTTACTGGGCTCTAAGAACTCGCAATCCTCGACTGAAGCACCAAAAACCATTACATTGCCCAAGGGTAACTGTTTGGTGCGCTTTATCCACGAATGGGATAATCGGACCATTTTTTTTAAAATGCACGAGGCCAAGCGACGAATGTCAATGGTGAGAATTATCGGCTCATGATTTCGAATTTGTTTTGCCGAACCTGCGAGCTCATTCATCATTCTCATCACACGTGGTTTCAACAGATGGTGTGACCACACACACGGCCAGAGCTTCGATGGATTTGTTGCGAGAAAATCTCCCTCAAAACTGATTAGTCGCTTTGGGGACATCCGTGGCCACCGTGGTCACCCGACCTAACTCCAATGGATTTTTTTTGTGGGGCTACCTCAAAGAGAGAGTTTACGCCAACAATCCGCGAACTGTTGTGGACTTAAAAGAAAATATTCGGCGAGAAATCAGCGCAATTGAAACAAGTTTACTGCAGCGTGTGGCACGGAATATGAGGCTCCGTTTCGAACAGTGTGTGCAACAGGATGGAAGACATTTGGATGACATTATCTTTAAAAAATTAAATCCGCATTTGTACTCTATCTTTTAATACTTTTAGTAAAATTATATGTCAAACATATTATTTTTTATTTAAATTTGAAAACATAAATCTGCCACCAGACACCCTGTATTTTACATATACTAATAACTTTCTACTATTTATATTTCTTATTTGCCCGCTCCTGTTGTTTGTGTTGCGTCAGCTCTCTCCGATTTCACAGCCGCAAACAAACATGGCCATCAAAGTGTCCAAATATCGCTCCTCATAAAGAGCTCCGCTACGAGCACCCTCCGACCTGACTACTTAGTCTGCCTATAATGAATGAACAGGGGAGCTACCCTTCTCGTACTATATGCATAGATGTAATGTTAAACATAGATAATTATAAATTCTGCATAGACTATGAAAACAAAAACTAAAGAAAGTGCGGGAAATAAAAAAAACGAAAAGTAAGTGTGAAAGATGTGAGGTCAGAAATGGACGTCGACCCAGCATTATAAAAAAGAATAGAAAAATGGAGTTAATATTTATAACAAATACCCTACTAGCCGTTCCCACTGTTGGGACTTTGTGCCTCTTCGTATAACAAAATTTGTTCATTGTTCTTGTAACATGTCGGTTTTCTAGCGGCTTCAATTTTTCTCGGAAACTTAAAGTTAACCGGGAATTGAACCTGGGGACCACAGAGACGTTTAGCGCCTCAATTAATATAAATAAATACATATATTTGACTCATAACGTGTTAAAAGATTTATTAGAAGTACAGAAACTTCAGATATCATTGATACGTTATTTACTCGTAGTAAAGTTAATTTCTGTGATGATGATAGTATATCATGCCAGAATCAAATACATAAAAAAGCCTTTTGGAAATAGCATATTTATAACCTATATACGTCTATTACTATATATAATCTTAATAAATATACTTAACATCAAACGATGCAATATTATAATGTGTGTCTGTGAAACTTAGTGTCGGCTGTACGTCATAGCCACCCTAAGCGTCCAGCACACGTGCCCCAAGCTGTTGGCTCGGGGTTGAGCCCTAACGGACCCTAATGAAATATCCAGGTTCGGATTAACAAGAAAATTAAATAACATCAACTACGCGAAAGCTTTCAGAGTGAAATGAATATGGCAATTAGTGCGGCGAATCCTT
This sequence comes from Troides helena, assembly GCA_029286815.1. NCBI lineage: Eukaryota > Metazoa > Arthropoda > Insecta > Lepidoptera > Papilionidae > Troides > Troides helena. The sequence continues at coordinate 10,353,671 of JAGSMV010000013.1, read as the reverse complement.
AATAGTGCTTCAACTTGAACTTTTTCTGTCAGATTACATTTATATTTAGACAAAACTGAGGAGAAAATTACTAAGTAAAGGAAGTTTTTTAAAGACTAAAGTATAATACGTCTCGAAATCGAACTAGGTAGGAGATATATGAAGAAGAACTATATAGAGGCAGTCAAAGAGCTTTGATCTACATCCTAGAAATATGCGTGTACATAAAACATCAAATATTTTTTTTCTCAACAGCCATCTTACATCTCTACTGTTGGGACACAGACTTACCCACAACATGACGGGCCCAATGCGGATTGGTGACTTTGTGACACCTTTGTGACCACTTTGTGACACCCACACACCTTAGGATAAGTTCTAATTCATGTGCGGGTTTCCTCGGTATGTTTTTCCTTTACCGTTTGTGTCTCGCTGTGGTTACTAAAGTTCACAAATGTACATAAAAGTCATCGGTATATGCCTGTTATGGTTATGTCAAAATAAACTCAGTCGCTGTATTATCAACCGTAATTTGATTCGCACGCTACCGTCATAACGTCCGGCGTCGAGTACCCAATATTTTTAAAAGTGAAAAAAAAAATCACATTTCGGTATTTTAGCGAGTTTTGACTATAATGTTCTGTCATGGCAAACATATATAGGCCGACTGAACTATTCGTTCATCGCGAACGACGTCGAGGAAGCCGTGAAGAAGAGAGCCGTGTTGCTTAGTGCACTCAACGATGTCACCTACAAGCTCGCTGTTGATTTGGCTTTGCCGAAGGAACTACAACAAGTGCCGTATCAGGAAATAGTCAATATCCTGAATAACCATTTTACACCGAAAACAAAAGGCTTCGGAGATCGATACGCATTTTATTCGGCGATTCAAAAAGAAGGAGAATCGTTTTCTCACTAGGCAGCACGATTACGAGGGTTGATGGCGAACTGCATATTTCAAAGCGTAGAAGAAGTACTTCGGGAAGGTTCCTGATGGGAATGTTACCAGGACCTGAACGCAAAAGGATATTCGCACAAGTGCAACGAAAAGAGTAATTTGCGTAGAATGTGTACGAAAATGAGGGTACGTTGAAGGGGCTCGGCGATGACAGTGAGTGTTTTCACGTCAGTGCACGCGGGCGCACCGATGACCGCTCCAAATACCGATCCAAATAGACAGCGGATGGGCGGTGACAGCTACTTCTGTGGAATATTATTTCAGGTATTTTCAAAAGGTGCCGTTATCACAGTCCAATAAGCGTCTATACTCGTATACCGGTACCAACATTACTTCGACTATGGAATGCGTACTGTCGGATATTGACAGAGTTCTCTGTATGCTGGACGACATATTAATAAGTTCAACAGATTTTGATCAACACGTAGAAAGATTACACTTAGTTTTAAAGATACTACATTGACAGTTCAAAAGGAGAAATGCGAATTTTATAAAGAACGCGGTGCGGCGCGGTGCGGTGCGGTGCGGCGCGGTGCGGCGCGGCGCGGCGCGGCGCGGCGCGGTGCGGTGCGGTGTGGTGCGGTGCGGCGCGGTGCGGCGTTCATAACCCACACGTACTGGGCTTGTCCCGTAGACATGCTCGATTTTCCCGTTTTGTCGGGTTCACATTGTTTTTCTGGGCCTAATTTATAACGACTCCTATCTAGTCATCGTCGAAGTGGGTTCAAGTATACAAAATGAATACGACGAGTGCCTCAGCAGTAATTGTAAAGTTACAAGATTTTATGTCGAGGTTTGGACTACCGGAGACGTTGGTCAGTGATAACGGGACGGCTTTAACTTTCATGCCTGGTGAAAAAGTGATGTACAAACGTCCACATTCCAATATTTTAAGCACTTGGCGGAATGGCATTGATGTTAAACGAAGAAGAAAAGTAACTAATATAGTTAAAGATGTGATAACTTCACAGTTGTTTACAAACATATAGATCAACTTTACCGAGATAAAAGTAATAACAACAGTCATGCGGGGGGTTCCAGTTATGCTGGCCAATACACCTATGACGATTGGCCGTCCCAGAGCGTCGCTGCTTCAAATATGCCTGGCTCGGTGGATCCAGCCGCGCCAGGAGATGAAACGGGTCGCGCACTAGCTTCTCGCAGTTATAATCGCCCAGATGGAGAAGGAACTCGTAGAGACGCGATTTTTTTTTTTTAAATATAATTACGCCTTTTTCCCAATAGGCAAATTTTCGCAAGATATGGTCAGATTAGGTCCCATGTAACAGGGGGCGAGCCTGTTGCCACTTTATTGGGGCCACCACACACACAAGGATGTTGTCTTTGTGCGGGTTTCCTCACGATGTTTTCCTTCACCGTTTGTATCTCGCTGTTGTAACTAAAGTTCACAACGTACCTCACTTAAATATTAAGTCATTGGTACATGCCGCGATTCGAACCCGCGACCTTCGGAATGAAAGCCGCACGCTCTAACCATTAGGCCAGCGAGCTACTTATCACGCGAGACGCGATCTCCTGCTCAACAACCCCAGGCATGATCTAGGGTGAGGGGAGGCAGAGCGTTGCGAGACTTGCCACTGGTCGTTTACAAGTCATTCTTTAGTATAGATATTTAAATAGTAATTGTTTATTTTGATGTAATTTTACTACATTTTGTATTTCATATTGAGTTGTGAGCTAAGGGGAGGGAATGGTTTGGTTATGTTAAAATAAACCCAGTCACTGTACTAAAGGGTGTCTGGCGGCAGATTTATATTTTAAAAAACGAATATCTCAATAAGTTATAAACAGTGCGGGGGGAAGGTGGTGTCATTAGAATCACCAATCGTGCGGATTTCTTAGTCACGATGTCGCAGTGGTGCAGTGGTCGGGTGAGCATCGCGCGTTCGCTATTGAAGCATTTTTCAAGAGTAACGATTCTTACGTACTCGCTCGACGACAGTTTTGTTCACATTTCAATATTCGACGGATAGGCGATGGGCCGAGTGTGAATTTAATTCGTTCGTGGGTGGAGAGGTTCCGCGCAACTGCTTCGGCTATGAACACACCACGGACAGGACCTAGTCGATCGTCAAGGACCCCCGAAAACATTGAACTGGTTGAACGCAGTTTACGTGAAAATGCACGACTTTCGATACGGAAAAGGGCAGCTTCACTGGGACTTCCAAGAGCAATTGTGCATGAAATTTTGAAAAAAGATATGAAGTTTCATCCTTTAAAATTCAAATAATTCAGGAATTGAAAAAAAAATGACTTTGCGTCACGCAAATTTTTTTGTGAAACCATGTTGGAGCGTTTTCGCACTGTGAATTCCATTTTTGGAGCGACGAGGCTCATTTTCATTTAAACGGACACGTAAACAAGCAAAATTGCCGTAACTGGGCTCTAAGAACTCGCAATCCTCGACTGAAGCACCAAAACCATTACATTGCCCAAGGGTAACTGTTTGGTGCGCTTTATCCACGAATGGGATAATCGGACCATTTTTTTTTTGTAAATGCACGGGGCCAAGTGACGAATGTCAATGGTGAGAATTATCGGCTCAAAATTATATGTCAAACATATTATTTTTTATTTAAATTTGAAAACATAAATCTGCCACCAGACACCCTGTCTGTACCAACCACTGTTTGATTTGCACGCTGCCCGCGCTCTCGTACATAACAATGCCAAGATTCAAACCCGTGACCTACGGTATGGAGGCCGCACGCTCTAACCATTAGGCCAGCGAGCTACTAATTAAATAACTATTCAATTCAAATTTATCTTACCTTTTATCATAAATTATTAATATATTTATACTAATTCTAGTAAAAATAAAGTTTGATAGAAAACTGCATTAGAAAACTATAAAAGAGGTATGAGTAACAAAGACTTAGTAATGTAACAGTTAGTAATTTCACCTGTAATATAGACAGAAGAAATTTGATTATTATCAAACCTCGCTCCGTTAATCTTCTTAAAATCATCATCCTTCAGCATAATACTAGATTTATCAACTCTTCTATCGCGGTTCTGTCATCTTAATTATCATATATTCCTGTATGTTTATATATTATTTATATTTGTTGTGATTAATTAATTTTTTTTTGAGATTTAAATTATTTCCTATATTCTATAGCCTATCGTCAATAACTCCTCAGACTGAAACTCTCTGACAGGGAATGCGACCTAGGCATTAGTTTGAGCTTAAACCTTCATGTACTTTTGGGTTAAATAAATAAAAATAATTTGTAATTTCATTTCCACAGATGCAAGGATTAAACTAACCACTAGTTTAATCGTTGCATAATAATCTCACTCCCTACTGGCGAGGTCTTGTGTCGCCAAATTGAAACTTCGCTCACAATACAACCCCATTAACACACCGGATATTAGAGCGTACGATGATCAATAGTTTACCTGTTATTATGATCCGTATCTATGGTTTAGTATGTACAGCATTATTTTGTTATACGACCGAGCGGCGAGGCTGGCGAGACGTCGACCTGAGGGTAAGTCATTTGTTCATAACAACGTGGCGCTAGATAGGATCATATATACTGCACCGCACTATGCTCGTTGCTTTGAGATATATATTAAGATAAGATAGTAAGTTGCATTAGCCCAGTAATTTCAACGACTCTTAAACCGGAACACAGTAACAATTAAAATTAAATAAAAAAAATATATAATAAAGCTACTATAATAATTGACTTTATTAAATATTATATATGAACTTGTCTGTCATCTTCTGTGTCGATAGGCAGAAAATACTTAAAGGAATCTAGGTTCCATGTTTCATCCTATAACTTAGGTTAAAATATAAATAGATAAATAAAAGAACGGTTCCCTGTATATATATTTGTTTTTGTAATGTTTATTATCATCACTACATAGTATAAAACAAAGTAGCTTTCGCTGTCTGTCTGTCCCTATGTATGCTTAAATCTTTAAAACTACGCAACGGATTTCGATGCGATTTTTATAAAAACATTCTGCGATTCTTAAGGAAGGTTTATACGCATGATGCATGCATAATGTAACAGAGGAACACTGATAGTTTTCGATGTTTCTAATGTGATGTCGTAAATAAACAGATTTTTTGCGCTTATATTGCAAACGCTGGCTCAACGCTACGAGATAGATCAAAATAACATACTACAGTATTGTACACCTTAAAAAGGTCTACAAAAAAGTACGCGATGGCATATCTATCTCTTAGGGATAACCCACAATAACCACTTTTATTCTTTATACTTTTTACAAGAAATGATAGCTTCTTTACCAAGCGATTTTAAGCAATACAGTATTGATCCTTATCCAATTAAGTACCTTATACACATTGTGCAAATGAATGTTTTCGAAGATATTACGGATTTAAAATGTATGGACACAATGGCCGGCGCGTGCGCGTGCGTGTGCGCGTGCGCGTGTCTATACGTGTAAATAACGCTTCGCTGTACACGTATAGCACCTTATGATATTGCAGCGATCGCACGCGTTTATCGGTGCTAAAAAAATAAAATTACCTACTTAAAAAAATGCTTCTCAGCGTATTTTATCAATTAAGTTAATTATTAATTATTTAAGTTCTTTGAAAATTGATGCGTGACTGCTCATTAATAGTCTGGGACGAAGCCGCCATGTCAAACAAGACGTCTGCGGAAACACTGGATAGGACAATGCGCGATTTGCGCAGCAAAAATGATGGCCACCTATGGGTGGATGTACAATTCTGTTCTCAGGAGACTTTCGTCAAATCCTACCAGTTGTAACTTGAGGAACACGTGCTGGACTCCCTCCTCGTGCAATGGTGTTGAAAGTAGGTAGTTCCGTTAAGATGTCCCGTGTTAAGAAACCAGAATCCACCTAAAGTTTGCAACGGCACGCGTCTGCTGGTAAAATTATTAAAAACTTTCATAATAGAGTGCACAATTCTCACCGGATGTGTTACCGGAGATGTACCGATTCCCAGAATTCCTCTGATACCATCGGATTTACCGTACCAATTTAAATGCTTACAATTTCCGGCAAAGATATCTTTTGCAACGACCATTAATAAATCGCAGGGTCAAACTTTCAACGTTGCAGGCTTAAATTTAAACTGAGTGTTTCTCGCGTGGCTAACTATATGCCGCACTTTCAAGAGTAGCATCTAAAGAAAATATGTTCGTACTGTCTAATGATAAAAAAGCTGTGAAAATTATATATAAAGTTATTCTGTGGTAAGTATATTTGTCAACAGCATTGCACCCGTGCGAAGCCGGGGCGCGCCGCTAGTTTTATTATAAACTATAGTAGTAATTACTCCTTTGAATAACAACAATATATATATATATCATCATATATCGTTCATATTTTTCAGATGTAAGTATTTTAAAGGAGTGTAAGGGCTCCAGCACACACGGGATCGTAAATATCGCGTTGAAGTAAGCCTTTTCTGTCAACTGATTTGTATTGACGTTTTATAGGAGGAAATGGGGTGGAGGAGAGGGTGAGTTGCAGGGGCGTTAACGTCACTACTAATCTGTCTGCAATTAATCCTTTACTAGGTGACTAAGGGCGGTAAATGGACGTTGGAATGGACAATAAGGTAATTCTGTTATCTAGAGAGATACTGCTTTTATAAATTCTACTATCTACTCTCTAGTAGAGCAGTCGCTACCGGTCATAGTGTAGAAGTAAGATTCCTTTTTAAGTTGTAGTAATGGAATAGTGAAGTAAACACTTCAACAAATTTCGACAATGTTTAAAATATACTTCTACCCTTTTATGTTTGGAGCAGTAGTAGGGTAAAAAAGAGATTAATACTTTCTAGTCATCATGCAGTAGTGAGTAAATATTACTGATTTTTTTTATTTAATTACAGAGATTACAATGTCAAATTAACAAAAGTCTATATGTATGTATATATCGATAATTTTGTAAGTGATACATACATATTTATATATATATATATATATTAAGTATAAAAAGTGAAAAAAATATTTAAACTACGCAAAAGCCTAATAGTGACAATAAATAATATCTAAAATATGAAAGTGAAAGGGAAGCACCTAAATCATATACAAATATCACAGTAATATGTATGTAATAGTAACAATGTAATAGACATAACAGTGACAAAACACACTTTCAATGAATTTTTAATTAAACCAGTCTGTGTTATTTGAATGAGCATTTTATAAAAATTTAACGTAAAGCTACAACCATTACAGTGCTTATTAGGAATTGCTGTGGAAAACTACAAGGTACTTCCTGCTCGTCGTGTCTCTTTGCCACATGTAAATGAAATATGTTGTGGAAGCCGTATAATACATATGATATCATCATCATCATTACCAGTACAATATTCACAAAAGAGGAGCATTCAATAATACTTTCAGCGCGCCGGCTTTGTACTGACTAATCCTCCAACGGTTGCACTGATTGAAGCGGACTGAGCTGGACTGGACATCAATGCGTTTAAAGGGCGCGCGGGGCTTCCAACCAACTACCCACACAATATACGGGTACATACATTCCCTTTGTTTTTGCAAAGTCATACGAACTCTATAGAGTATGTTTTATAATTAATATATTTTTATTGTATAGAATACAAAATATGATGTAACGGGATATTATTGATGAAGTAGTCAAAAAATAACTTTTAGGAATAAATACACAGTACCTAAATATAATAATAGTTTGGCAAATATCTCCCTTCCGTTTTTTTGCTCTTTATTCAATGCTTTATAAAAAGTGTTACAGTGATCGGATTTAGTTCAAATATGCGCCGTTTTGTTCGATAATCTGTTTCCATCTAGACGGCAACTTCATAATACCTCCCTCGTAGAAGCCCCCCTCCTTATTTGCGAAGAACTCGGACAGCCACTTTTCACAAGCCTCTTTTGAGTTCAACTTTACACCACCAAGGGCGTTCACCATGGACAGGATCAGGTGGTAATCACTTGGCGCTATGTCCGGGCTATATGGTGGATGCGATAAAACCTCCCATCCGAGCTCCCGTAGCTTCTGACGAGTCATCAACGAAGTGTGTGGTCTGGCGTTGTCCTGGTGGAACATTACACCCTTCCTGTTGGCCAATTCTGGACGCTTCTGGTCGATCGCCTGCTTCAAGCGGTCCAGTTGTTCGCAGTAGATGGTAGAATTAAGCGTCTTGCCATATGGGAGCAGCTCATAGTGGATGATTCCCTTCCAATCCCACCAAACACACAGCAAAACCTTCCTGGCCGTCAATCCCGGCTTGGCCGCTCGACCACGACTTTTTTGCTTGATATTGTCGTATGTGATCCATTTTTCGTCGCCAGTCACCATCCGCTTCAAGAATGGGTCGAGTTCGTTCCGTTTCAGCAGCATATCGCAGGCGTTGATTCGGTCCAGAAGGTTTTTTTGCGTCAAATCATGCGGCACCCAAACATCAAGCTTTTTTTTGTATCCAGCCTTCTGCAGATGGTTTAAAATGGTTTGGTGACTAACTCCCATCTCCTGGGCGATGTCACGAGATGCCACATGCCGGTCTAACTCGATGTAGTCCATGATTTGATCGGTATTTGTCGTCACAGGTCTTCCGCCGGCTGGCTTATCCATGGTGTCGTTTTCACCGGCTCTGAATCGTCGAAACCATTCCTCCGCAGTTCGAAGTGATAGAGTACCATCCCCCAAAACACCATTAATCTCACGGAACGTTTTTCTAGCGGATTTGTCTTTAACGAAGGAAAACTTTAAAATAGCGCGTTTTCGGCGTTAGTGAACTCAATGTTTACACGTCTATAACTGTTGAACGCAATATCCAAACTAATTATGCATAGCGTCGTTTTGTAGGTTATGTCAAGACCTTTCAAATTTTGTATAGTATTGCCAGATACGAGCTCTGTAGCGCTTTGTACATAGCCGCGAAATTCACAAGATAAAAAGGCGGAAGGAGATATTTTCCAACCTTATATATACCAATACAACAAATTACATCGTAATATTAAACATACTGTTCATATGTATTGTTTATTTATAACAAATTTACACACATTACAACTACATACACTAATGAATATATAAATATATGTAGATAAAGAAATTAAATTATGAATGAGATAATGTAGCAATTATCGAATTAGTATTTTGGGAGTCGTTACAACCATCGCTGTGCTAAACTAGCACAAAGAAGAAGGAATAGTATTTTAGGTTAATGTTTTACAAAACTGACAAAGATATAAATTGATTATCTAAAAGTAAGTAGTTCCAGAGCAGTGTAGCCTGAATTACGAGTTGGTCGAGTTAAGTCAATATTTTTATAAATAATATAAATTTGATGAGTGTTATTGGAGTAATTTCTCTGGCTTTTCTATTCTGAATACAATATTATTCTCCTTAGTAGAACCCCTTAGTCACTCATTTTTTTTGACATTAAACTAACACATAATCTTAATTTAAAATTATATTGAGTAATATTGGTGATCAAAATGTGTGTTGCCTATGATATTTACATTATAGCGATAAAGAGCATTGCGAGACGAGCAGAGCAAGAGAGACTGGTTAAATTTATGTTTTATTACGATCTCCTAATAATAGCCTCCCAATAACAGTACTTATCACAAAATCAAACGAATAAATGAAAAGATAAAAAATCGGTAAAAAAACTTTTAAGTTAAACGGTTTTATTTTATGTGCACTGAAAACTACAAAATAAATAAATAGTTACTTACCTATCAACCTACGTAGGTGATCTCGGTCATTAATATCTCTGATGGTAGTGGTTGTCATAACATGAACCATGTCAGCGGCCGAAAGGCAGTTCATGAAAGAACACTAACACCAGGGTTTGCTTGGTAGGTAAACTAAGCAGCCCACACAATAACAAGTAGGTATTTTGGCCTTCTAGTTCAGAAATATTTTAGTACTAGGCAGAACAGCTTTTAGACATATTAGACTAAAATAAAAATGTGGGGCTCATTAACTATTTCTGTATTACTTTCTACTATACTAAGTGTGGATTGCATCGACTTATTATAAACGGTATCATCATCATCCTAGCGGTTTATCCCGGTCGCATCCGAAACCTATTAGCTCCAGAGTCCAAGGTCCGCTGAATCGACTTACTATAATCGTAACTGGAGGTTTTGACCATCAACAGCCAGCCGTGGCGGCGTCAACCAGCGAACGCCGAGCTCATGATCTACCAAAGTATAAGATATGCTCTGCCATAGGTATGATTTCAGAGGGGCCCCACGATTTTATTTTAGTCTAATATGTCTAAAAACTATTCTGCCTAGTACTAAAATATTTCTGAACTAGAAGGTCAAAATACCTACTTGTTATAGTGTGGGCTGCTTAGTTTACCTACATAGCAAACCCTGGTGTTAGTGTTCTTTCATGAACTGCCTTTCGGCCGCTGACATGGTTCATGTTATGACAACCACTACCATCAGAGATATTAATGACCGAGATCACCTACGTAGGTTGATAGGTAAGTAACTATTTATTTATTTTGTAGTTTTCAGTGCACATAAAATAAAACCGTTTAACTTAAAAGTTTTTTTACCGATTTTTATTTTCTTGTTTTTAGTATTTAGTGAAATTGTCTACCGAATATTCCTCATTCTATTTAATTCATTCAGTGCATCATTATTACATGGTTTCTTACCTGATAATTTAGTACAATCTAATTCCTCAATACATAGCCCTTCCAGAGACTTGACTCGACTTAGAGCCACGTATGCTTGTCCTTCCTCAAACAATTTTGAGCCCAAATATACTACTGCATGGTCGACGGTGCTGCCCATGACAAAACTAAGAGCAACATCCTTCTTTCAGCCGTACCATAATTGAATTTTGCTGGAAACTGTATGGCTTTAGGGTAAATAACGTGCATGCCGTCTCTGCTAAAGTCAATTTGAACTGATGGTATATCTGTTTCGTACATTTGGGTTCGACGAAACTGAGGCCAAAAAATTTCTGTAATGTAGCCTATAGCGCCATTTACCAATCGTTTTGTAACGTCAATGTTGGACCGCAACATTACTTTTGCACCTACAAATATTTCAAGTACTGATGGTAAGCATCCAGTCTTATTTATATCTGTTGGTATTATATTTGCTAAATTTAGATTATCTGTATATCGTGTGGCGTCAATTATTTGATCCTGTGCTTTTATGGTATAAATTCGAGATCCCTTGCTTCGGACCAAATTTAAAACCGCAGCGTTGTGATTGTTTACTTGCTGATTAGTGGGGTATACCCTTAACGCTTTGTCTGTTGCAAACTCATCACTTGGGTTTTGAATTACTCTTTGCATCAAAATACTAAAATGGTTAGCGGTTAGCTCACCTATTCTCAAAGCATTTATGTCAATAAAAGTATGGTCCCCTTGCTGACGCATATTCTCCGTCAGCTCACAGAGCGTGAATAAACGCCATAGATGCGCGTGGCTGGTTGGAGATGGTCGGGTTGTTTGAAAAGAGGAGCTCCGGATCGTTTGATTGGAGGCAGTTGTAACAGATCTCCAAAAAGTAAAACGTTTATGCCTCCAAAGAACTCGTCTTCATGATTCGTAACTTGTCTTAATCGGGCGTCAATCATACATAGCATTTGATAGGATACCATTGAAATTTCGTCGATAATGAGAAACTCAGTCTGCCTCCACCTATTCTACCTCCTCTCATTATTCACAAATAGTTTCCGGACAATGGTGACATACCAGTTATTAGTCCATCCTTCTGTACTGGCAACTTTAAGGTACTATGTATAGTAGCTCCATTTATCAAGAGTGCTGCAACTCCCGTCATTGCGCATACTTTTACCGCGTCCTTCGCATAGCACCTGTTAATTTGGTCTCGTTATAAATTTAGTAGAAACGTCTTTCCGACACCAGCACCACCTGTAAAGAATATTTTTAAGCGTTCTTCGGCACCCACTATTTGATTTTGTATGGACATGGAGTTACTATCGTGAAAATTTCTTTCTGTCCGGCATTCATAGACTGCTTCGTTAGTATGAATTGCTTATCGTTCATTGGCAGATATGGAACATCTTCTTCACAGTCTAGTTCCATCGGCTCTTCCTGCCCCAATATCTGAAACGCGTGTACTTGATTAAACGCGTTTTTAAGTTGCCTGTCACGTTCGCGATAGAGACACAAATAAGCATTGATTTCTCTTAACCTCTGTTCATTGGCGAGAAATGCGTCTCTGGCGTTGTTGTATTCTCCCATCAGTTCTCTCTCATTACGGTAGGGCGTATACTGAAGCAACAAACTGTAATAATAAGACTCGCGATCAGAGGTTGCGACAAAGTTAGGAACCCGTATTACAGCTGGCCTGTTTCTGATGGTCATTTTTGTGTTGTTTGTTAGTGTAATAAGTCGCTTTCTTAATGTTTGCTCACGGGCTAACGCATCTGTATCGATGCTTTCTTCGTTGATTGCAACTTCATTAATACTAATTAATACATTTTGAATTTCAATTCTTTCAGGTACACCGTTTTCAGGTATATCTGGCACACTAAGTCGTATTAAGTCTTGTTTACTAATCTGGACATTTTCGTCAATGGCGTACATCTCTATAAAGCGGGTTATTTCTAGTTAACCATTTTAAAGCGCTCTAGACTTTTCGCGAGATATTGTGAATTCTCTTGTGATGTTCAAATTCTCCAAACGTTCTGCAACTACAACGATACCCACCTGGCTGGAAGATCTTAGAAGCATATTAGGTAATCTTTCACTGACCTCAAAGATATCTTGGGCAAACAACACTATTTGTCCGCGGAAACCGTACTGCCCGTATAGGCCAGTAAATTTTACGATTTTAACAAACGGGATGATTCTACACAGCAATCGCTGCTCTGATTGCGTCAGCGCTTGAATCTCATCTGGAATTGAACCTGGATCCAGATTATTCCAGTACGCCTTTGATGGTGCTATTGTGTTATTACTGGTCACATGTGTTTGGTAGCGCGAACATAAAAGTGATGTTGTTTTTGAAGACAGTTCTGCAGGTAGATATCCTAATGCAGCTGTGTTGTAACGCACAGTATGAATTTGGTTAGGATAACAATGCTTCGTGCAAATGTCACAAACGTGTGTACACGATGTGTTAATAGCATTTTCAAACGCTTGTACATGATTTTCAGCTCTGCGTTGCTGAGCACGCTCACGTTGGTTCTTTAACCGGTCGTGGCGTTGCTCGGGTGTTTCTGAAGCTTCTAACTCCTTTCGTCTCTCACACCGTCCTGTTAACCTGGCCTCATGACGTTCAAGTGTTTCTGACGCTAATAGCTCTCTTTGTCTGTTACGTTGTAATCTTAGCCTGGACTCATGACGCTCAAGTGTTTCTGACGCTAATAGCTCTCTTTGTCTGTTACGTTGTAATCTTAGCCTGGACTCATGACGCTCCAGTGTTTCTGACGCTAATAGCTCTCTTGTCTGTTACGTTGTAATCTTAGCCTGGACTCATGACGTTCAAGTGTTTCTGACGCTAATAGCTCTCTTGTCTGTTACGTTGTAATCTTAGCCTGACTCATGACGTTCGCGTTTCTGACGCTAATAGCTCTTTGTCTGTTACGCTGTAATCTTAGCCTGGACTCATGACGTTCAAGTGTTTCCTGACGCTAATAGCTCTCTTTGTCTGTTACGTTGTAATCTTAGCCTGGACTCACTGACGTTCAAGTGTTTCCTGACGCTAATAGCTCTCTTTGTCTGTTACGTTGTAATCTTAGCCTGGACTCACTTGACGTTCAAGTGTTTCCTGACGCTAATAGCTCTCTTTGTCTGTTACGTTGTAATCTTAGCCTGGACTCATGACGTTCAAGTGTTTCTGACGCTAATAGCTCTCTTGTCTGTTACGTTGTAATGTTAGCCTGGACTCATGACGTTCAAGTGTTTCTGACGCTAATAGTTCTCTTTGTCTGTTACGTTGTAATCTTAGCCTGGACTCATGACGTTCAAGTGTTTTGACGCTAATAGCTCTCTTTGTCTGTTACGTTGTAATCTTAGCCTGACTCATGACGTTCAAGCGTTTCTGACGCTAATAGCTCTCTTTGTCTGTTACGTTGTAATCTTAGCCTGACCCATGACGTTCAAGCGTTTCTGACGCTAATAGCCTCTTTGTCTGTTACGTTGTAATGTTAGCCTGGACTCACTGACGTTCAAGTGTTTCTGACGCTAATAGCTCTTTGTCTGTTACGCTGTAATCTTAGCCTGGACTCATGACGTTCAAGTGTTTTGACGCTAATAGCTCTCTTGTCTGTTACGTTGTAATCTTAGCCTGGACTCATGACGTTCGCGTTTCTGACGCTAATAGCTCTCTTTGTCTGTTACGTTGTAATCTTAGCCTGACCCATGACGTTCAAGTGTTTTGACGCTAATAGTTCTCTTTGTCTGTTACGTTGTAATCTTAGCCTGACCCATGACGTTCAAGTGTTTCTGACGCTAATAGCTCTCTCTTTGTCTGTTACGTTGTAATCTTAGCCTGACCCATGACGTTCAAGTGTTTTGACGCTAATAGTTCTCTTTGTCTGTTACGTTGTAATGTTAGCCTGGACTCACTGACGTTCAAGTGTTTCTGACGCTAATAGCTCTCTTTGTCTGTTACGTTGTAATCTTAGCCTGGACTCATGACGTTCAAGTGTTTCTGACGCTAATAGCTCTCTCTTTGTCTGTTACGTTGTAATCTTAGCCTGGACTCATGACGTTCAAGTGTTTCTGACGCTAATAGTTCTCTTTGTCTGTTACGTTGTAATCTTAGCCTGACCCATGACGTTCAAGTGTTTCTGACGCTAATAGCTCTCTTTGTCTGTTACGTTGTAATGTTAGCCTGGACTCATGACGTTCAAGTGTTTCTGACGCTAATAGCTCTTTGTCTGTTACGTTGTAATCTTAGCCTGGACTCACTGACGTTCAAGTGTTTCTGACGCTAATAGCTCTCTTGTCTGTTACGTTGTAATCTTAGCCTGACCCATGACGTTCAAGTGTTTCTGACGCTAATAGCTCTCTTGTCTGTTACGTTGTAATGTTAGCCTGGACTCATGACGTTCAAGTGTTTCTGACGCTAATAGCTCTCTTTGTCTGTTACGTTGTAATCTTAGCCTGGACTCATGACGTTCAAGTGTTTCTGACGCTAATAGTTCTCTTTGTCTGTTACGTTGTAATCTTAGCCTGGACTCATGACGTTCAAGTGTTTCTGACGCTAATAGCTCTCTCTTTGTCTGTTGCGTTGTAATCTTAGCCTGGACTCATGACGTTCAAGTGTTTCTGACGCTAATAGCTCTCTTGTCTGTTACGTTGTAATCTTAGCCTGGACTCATGACGTTCAAGTGTTTCTGACGCTAATAGCTCTTTGTCTGTTGCGTTGTAATCTTAGCCTGACTCATGACGTTCGCGTTTCTGACGCTAATAGCCTTTGTCTGTTACGCTGTAATCTTAGCCTGGACTCATGACGTTCAAGTGTTTCCTGACGCTAATAAGCTCTCTTTGTCTGTTACGTTGTAATCTTAGCCTGGACTCACTGACGTTCAAGTGTTTCCTGACGCTAATAAGCTCTCTTTGTCTGTTACGTTGTAATCTTAGCCTGGACTCACTTGACGTTCAAGTGTTTCTGACGCTAATAGCTCTCTTTGTCTGTTACGTTGTAATGTTAGCCTGGACTCATGACGTTCAAGTGTTTCTGACGCTAATAGCTCTCTTTGTCTGTTACGTTGTAATCTTAGCCTGGACTCACTTGACGTTCAAGTGTTTCTGACGCTAATAGTTCTCTTTGTCTGTTACGTTGTAATCTTAGCCTGGACTCACTTGACGTTCAAGTGTTTCCTGACGCTAATAGCTCTCTTTGTCTGTTACGTTGTAATCTTAGCCTGGACTCATGACGTTCAAGTGTTTCTGACGCCAATAGCTCTCTTTGTCTGTTACGTTGTAATCTTAGCCTGGACTCATGACGTTCAAGTGTTTCTGACGCTAATAGCTCTCTTTGTCTGTTACGTTGTAATCTTAGCCTGGACTCATGACGTTCAAGTGTTTCTGACGCTAATAGCTCTCTTTGTCTGTTACGTTGTAATCTTAGCCTGGACTCATGACGTTCAAGTGTTTCTGACGCTAATAGCTCTCTTTGTCTGTTACGTTGTAATCTTAGCCTGGACTCATGACGTTCAAGTGTTTCTGACGCTAATAGTTCTCTTTGTCTGTTACGTTGTAATGTTAGCCTGGACTCATGACGTTCAAGTGTTTCTGACGCTAATAGCTCTCTTTGTCTGTTACGTTGTAATCTTAGCCTGGACTCATGACGTTCCAAGTGTTTCTGACGCTAATAGTTCTCTTTGTCTGTTACGTTGTAATCTTAGCCTGGACTCATGACGTTCAAGTGTTTCTGACGCTAATAGTTCTCTTTGTCTGTTACGTTGTAATCTTAGCCTGGACTCATGACGTTCAAGTGTTTCTGACGCTAATAGCTCTCTTTGTCTGTTACGTTGTAATCTTAGCCTGGACTCACTTGACGTTCAAGTGTTCTGACGCTAATAGCTCTCTTTGTCTGTTACGTTGTAATGTTAGCCTGGACTCATGACGTTCAAGTGTTTCTGACGCTAATAGCTCTCTTTGTCTGTTACGTTGTAATCTTAGCCTGGACTCATGACGTTCAAGTGTTTCCTGACGCTAATAGTTCTCTTTGTCTGTTACGTTGTAATCTTAGCCTGGACTCATGACGTTCAACTGTTTCTGACGCTAATAGCTCTCTTTGTCTGTTACGTTGTAATCTTAGCCTGGACTCATGACGCTCAAGTGTTTCTGACGCTAATAGTTCTCTTTGTCTGTTACGTTGTAATCTTAGCCTGACCTCATGACGTTCAAGTGTTTCTGACGCTAATAGTTCTCTTTGTCTGTTACGTTGTAATGTTAGCCTGGACTCACTTGACGTTCAAGTGTTTCTGACGCTAATAGTTCTCTTTGTCTGTTACGTTGTAATCTTAGCCTGGACTCATGACGCTCAAGTGTTTCTGACGCTAATAGCTCTCTTTGTCTGTTACGTTGTAATCTTAGCCTGGACTCATGACGCTCAAGTGTTTCTGACGCTAATAGTTCTCTTTGTCTGTTACGTTGTAATCTTAGCCTGGACTCATGACGTTCAAGTGTTTCTGACGCTAATAGTTCTCTTTGTCTGTTACGTTGTAATGTTAGCCTGGACTCATGACGTTCAAGTGTTTCCTGACGCTAATAGCTCTCTTTGTCTGTTACGTTGTAATCTTAGCCTGGACTCATGACGCTCAAGTGTTTCTGACGCTAATAGCTCTCTTTGTCTGTTACGTTGTAATCTTAGCCTGGACTCATGACGCTCAAGTGTTTCTGACGCTAATAGCTCTCTTTGTCTGTTACGTTGTAATCTTAGCCTGGACTCATGACGCTCAAGTGTTTCTGACGCTAATAGCTCTCTTTGTCTGTTACGTTGTAATCTTAGCCTGGACTCATGACGCTCCAGTGTTTCTGACTCTACCAGCTGCCTTTGTCTCTCACGTTGTGCTATTAACCTGGTATCATGTTGCTCAGGTGTTTCTGTTGCTAAGCATTCTCTTCGTTTCTGTAGTCGACTATGGGTTTCATTTTCACTTTCCTTTGCATGTTTCGTTCTATACTTTTGTTTTGCCTTTTCGAGCCTTCTTTTTCGTTATTTAGCAGTTTCGTTTTTATTTTTGTTTGTTTTTTTATTTATTGTTACCATGTTGTTCCCACGATTAAGGGGAATTTTAACGGTCGCCCCCCCCCCGAAGTCCAGGAAAGAGGCAAGGCTTAATATACAACAAAATGCGCCCAATCTTGAGAGGGAATCGCTTACGACATTACATTTTTATCCACCCTAATGCCATATAGTCCTCGGCACGTTTTAACCTATTACCTTAACTTGGATAGTATAGCTACCGCTTACTAACGAGGTATCTAATTACTTATTAATTTTTATCTGCCCGTCTAACGTCACACAATCTTGGACGCAACTGTTCTCGACACGACTAATCATGCTCCCACCTAATACGCCATTTTGTAACAGCGTCAATCATGAGTTTGAAATTTTGACATAATAACAGTATTCTGCTGGTGTAGTCCTATTATTTGATACCCATATTGTGGTGGTTGTGAAAAAATATGTACCTAGTCCGCCATATTGGAACGGCGTCCATCTTGAATTTTAAATTTTGACATAATCATCGTATTTTACTAGTGTAGCCCTTTCATTTGATACCCATATTGAGGGGGTTAAGGAAAAATATGTAATCCGCCATTTTGTATCGGCGGCCATCTTAGATTTATAATGTTGTTGATTTTATTATATTGTATTGTCATCTAAATTAAACGTGCGTACCAAATTTCAGATCAATCTGACAACGGGAAGGTGCTTAAATTTCTATTTCTAATTTTGACCCAAATAATAAACAAATAAATTACGTACGGGTCGAGCTAAACAAAACCGTTTAAAAAAATAGACAGGGAATTGCAAGGTTAGCCACTTTACTACCGCATACCACATCATCATTTAACACTAGGTGGGACTTTGGTAAAGCACTAGATTGTTTAATTAAAAAAAGCATTGTGTTATTCTCAATAGAAGATAAATCAGGAAAACAGATTCCATTTGTAAAATAAAACATGGCGTCACTATTTTATTTTTGATAGAGAGGTGATGTAGAAGCACTTAAAGGTTTTTGATTAACGAAGTGGGCGGAACCAATTGGGCGGACGCAGCTGCTACACCGCCCTCCGACGAGCGCGAGGTGATACGGCACTCGCACTCGCACACGCACACGCACACGCACACTCGGCGGAGAACAAACTTCGTTATTTCACATCATAGAAAACTAATTGTGGCTTCATTATTCATTGTGATTATTACATAACGAATAATAAAGCTGCTATTGATAAATGGTTCCATTTAGTAAAAGAATTTAAAAGGTTATTAATGTTAAGGTTATTCATATTGATATTAAAAAAAAGTAGCTTGCTGGCTTAATGGTTACAGAGTGCGGCTTTCATTCCGAAGATCGCGGGTTCGAATCTCGGCATGTACCGATGACTTAATATTTAAGTTATGTACATTTGTGAACTTTAGTTACAACAGCGAGATACAAACGGTGAAGGAAAACATCGTGAGGAAACCCGCACACTGACATCATCTTTGTGTGTGTGTGTGTGATGGCCCCAATAAAGTGGCAAGGCTCGCACCCTGTTACATGAGACCTAATCTGCCCAAATCTGGCAAAATGTCGGTGTTTATTCACCTCTGCCTACTCCTACTGGGAAAAAGGCGTGACAAAATAAAAAAAAATATTTAGGCATTAACACCTCCCAGCCAAACTCTTTTAATTTTTGCTGAGTGGCTAAGGATCTCTGAGGTCTAGTGTTATCATGATGAAAAGCCACACACCTGTTGATTAATTCCGTCCGCTTCCCCTCAGCTTCTTGCTTTAATCTCATCAGTTGTTCGCAGTAGAGTTCAGAATCGATGCTCCTGCCTGGTGGTAACAGCTCATAGTGAATAATGCTTTTCCAATCCCACCACACACATAACATCACCTTGTTGCGAGTTAACCCGGGTTTCGCTACAGTCTGACCGGCAGAAGCCCGACCGGTCTTTGACCACGACCTTTCTCGCACATTCTTGTCGTGACCACGTACGTGATCCACTTTCCATCACCAGTTATCGGCTTCTTCAAAAATGATTCGGTTTCATTACGTTGTAATAAAGAATCTCAAATTGTTCGCAATGTACACAGCGCACTGCATACTGCGCATTGCACACTGCACACCGCACACTGCGCACTCCACACTGCGCACTGCACACTGCGCACTGCACACTGCGCACTGCACACTGAGCATTGCACACTGCACATTGCACACTATGCACTGCGCACTGCACATTGCACACTGCGCACTGCACTAGCTCCATAAACATGGCGAAAATTTTTTCGCGGCTTGTGTTACGTTTTTAACTGTTTGGTAGTGAAATTTTAAAATGTATCGAAAATCTTCATTACATTCACTCACCTTGACTCGGTACGAAGAACAAATAAAAATCACACACTTATTTAATTTGCAAACATGACTGGAACCGTTAATGAAAAGCACTTCGCCCGGGACGTGGCCGCGCGACGCGCCTCGCGGCTGAACATACGCGCCGCGTTTGTGTGCGGAAATGAATACGTGTTTGTGTGCATAAACAAATACGCGTCTGTTTGCGTTTCGCTTTGTGCCGAATTTAACCCTTTGAATACCGGGGACCGATATATCGGCTCTTGCTGCACTGGCGGGAAGTACCAGAGCCAATATATTAGTTTGGCAAATATCTCCCTTCCGTTTTTTTGCTCTTTATTCAATGCTTTATAAAAAGTGTTACAGTGATCGGATTTAGTTCAAATATGCGCCGTTTTGTTCGATAATCTGTTTCCAACTAGACGGCAACTTCATAATACCTCCCTCGTAGAAGCCCCCCTCCTTATTTGCGAAGAACTCGGACAGCCACTTTTCACAAGCCTCTTTTGAGTTCAACTTTACACCACCAAGGGCGTTCACCATGGACAGGAACAGGTGGTAATCACTTGGCGCTATGTCCGGGCTATATGGTGGATGCGATAAAACCTCTCATCCGAGCTCCCGTAGCTTCTGACGAGTCATCAACGAAGTGTGTGGTCTGGCGTTGTCCTGGTGGAACACTACACCCTTCCTGTTGACCAATTCTGGACGCTTCTGGTCGATCGCCTGCTTCAAGCGGTCCAGTTGTTCGCAGTAGATGGTAGAATTAAGCGTCTGGCCATATGGGAGCAGCTCATAATGGATGATTCCCTTCCAATCCCACCAAACACACAGCAAAACCTTCCTGGCCGTCAATCCCGGCTTGGCCGCTCGACCACGACCGTTTTCGCTTGATATTGTCGTATGTGATCCATTTTTTGTCGCCAGTCACCATCCGCTTCAAGAATGGGTCTAGTTCGTTCCGTTTCAGCAGCATATCGCAGGCGTTGATTCGGTCCAGAAGGTTTTTTTGCGTCAAATCATGCGGCACCCAAACATCAAGCTTTTTTTTGTATCCAGCCTTCTGCAGATGGTTTAAAATGGTTTGGTGACTAACTCCCATCTCCTGGGCGATGTCACGAGATGCCACATGCCGGTCTAACTCGATGTAGTCCATGATTTGATCGGTATTTGTCGTCACAGGTCTTCCGCCGGCTGGCTTATCCATGGTGTCGTTTTCACCGGCTCTGAATCGTCGAAACCATTCCTCCGCGGTTCGAAGTGATAGAGTACCATCCCCCAAAACAACATTAATCTCACGGAACGTTTCTCTAGCGGATTTGCCTTTAACGAAGGAAAACTTTAAAATAGCGCGTTTTCGGCGTTAGTGAACTCAATGTTTACACGTCTATAACTGTTGAACGCAATATCCAAACTAATTATGCATAGCGTCGTTTTGTAGGTTATGTCAAGACCTTTCAAATTATGTATAGTATTGCCAGATACGAGCTCTGTAGCGCTTTGTACATAGCCGCGAAATTCAAAAGACAAAAAGGCGGAAGGGAGATATTTGACAACCTTATATCGACCCGCGCTTTATAGCGGTTTACTGTTTGCATTGTGGGAGAACTTTGTTTCAAAATGAATTTGGAATAGGTTATAAATTACATAATTTCATTACGAGTGATTTAAAATACATAGTTATTCGTTTTAATTGTTTGTGGACGACAATGTTTATCTTTCGCCTGGAGGTACCGAAGTCTAACATAATCACCGATGGTCGCCACTCAGGCGATATTCGATCTGTGGCGTTGGACCCTTATCGGTATTTGTCTACAGTGTAATAACATCGCATTGCCGCAGCGAAACCTAGGATCAGTTAGTTTATCCACGATAGTTGATGGGAATAATTTATTTCAATTATGTAATTTTCAAATATTTTCTATAATTTTCAAATGAGTACAAAAAAACTAGTGTCATTGTTCAGTTCTGCATTTCATCAAAAATACGCAGCTTTTTGAATCATGTAAATATTGTGTCTCATTTGGTTTTTATAAGCATTTTCCCGAGCCCTTACAAAACTGGTATTCGTCCGGCACTAAAAAGTTAATATTTGAGATTAAATGCTGCCTATCACATAGCCCACCTTGTTTTTTTTTATCTACAACGCACTTACAGTTGATCTCTATTTTATTTGGGATTAAGTGATATCAAGGTCGTGGAGGTCAGGCGGAAATAATAATCCGGCAACAATACATCGATAGTCAATGAAGCAATGCGGCGGCTGATTAACAATTTGAAGATAGTAGCTAGTCATCGAAACTAAACGTAACGTAAACTTAGATAGACATGTTCAAAGAGAAAAAATTGTTAGAGATGTAATTTTTAATGATACTTACTTACATCTCTGGCACAACGGCCCAAAGTGAGTCTTGACCATCAACGAGGATATTTAATGGTAAGGTGATCTAATCTGAAAAAGCCTATTCATAATCCTACCCTCAATATATCTGGACCGCAAAAATAGGTTTCTAATATTTACTCTCAAATGGCGAGGAGAATTTTTAGATAACCTCCAATGCTTTGAAAGTAGCTATATTAAATATTTCCTATATATATAGTTTAATGGAAATATATTAAAATGTTAAACACTTAACAATGAGTTTCTGAAATGTTTTTTTTTATTAACATATTGTATTAATTCAGTTGTGTATTACTGTTATTGTTTAGTGTAAGTTATTATAGGGGTCAAAGTACCCTTGTATCGATTGAACTCGACCTACTTCGGAAAGTTTGCAGTAGGTTCGGGTCCACCCTCGCCAAATCAAAGGCCAAGGGACAATTGCTATATGAATTGACAGTTTCATCGGGTAATTTTTTTAAATTAACCCTCGCTTATGCAGAGAGAAGGATATTGTGAGTTTATCTTGTGTATCAATGTTTTTATCATTAATATGATACTACAGATAAGTGTTGTCATAATAATTAGCACCGTCTTTGATTTTGATTTAGTTCGTAAGGATTAAGTATCAGAAGCGTTATTAGCTATAATTAAACGATTAAACCATTTCGTGATTACCAAATGATTTCTAGCAATGTGAAGGTATTTTAAACCATTCATATTAAGTCGATATTTGCACAATTGTAACACATTTTTTCAAGTTATACGCGATATGTTCTTCTAAAAAATAATTTGTAAATACTTTTAATGTGTTTCCTGCGATAGTTTATATGCTGCGTGGTTCATAGTGAATCGCTTGACTTAAATCGTTCGAAGCGCATATCAAAATGAAGACTATATCAAATTCTTCTCGTCTGCGATTAAGGTGACCACACGGTCCAGTAAGACAAATACTTTCTTTGTTATATAACGATAGTAACAGTTGAACTTGTTACCTTTTTTCCTTTGAACGGATTAAACAGAGTGGATATGTGCTAATTATAAATATAACTAGCCGTGCTATTATAACAACCTAGGAAGTGGTTAACTATTAAAAAAAGATATTCCTTTATTTCAAGATCTTAATATAATTATATACTAATGTTAGTCAGTTACTAAAGACAGCTTTAAATAGAACTGATACCTACAGGTTAAACATGTTACAACCAACGTTAAATTAAAATTCAATCCAATATGCTTCAATTTTCTTTGGCAATGGCAATTACATGAAGTACTGTAAAAAATGGGTTTTTGTAATAAGTAAATAGTAGTATTGAAATAAATTAAAATAAAAGTCTCTTTATTATAATATATGTTCTGTTCTAGCTCGTAGTTTAGTAGTTCTAATTAGTAGCTCGCTGGCCTAATGGTTAGAGCGTGCGGCTTTCATTCCGAAGGTCGCGGGTTCGAATCTCGGCATGTGCCGATGACTTAATATTTAAGTTATGTACATTTGTGAACTTTAGTTACAACAGCGAGATACAAAAACGGTGAAGGAAAACATCGTGAGGAAACCCGCACACTGATATCATCTTTGTGTGTGTGTGTGTGCTGGTCCAAATAAAGTGGCAACAGGCTCGCCCCCGTTACATGGGACCTAATCTGACCACATCTGGCGAAACGTGGTTGGTTTATTCACTTCTGCCTACCCCTACTGGGAAAAAGGCGTGACAATATAAAAAAAAAAAAAAAAAATGTTCTGTTCTAAAAAGTATATCGTATCTAGATAACGGCGCTCTTCAGATTTATTACTAGTTCACAAGAAACTCCCTTGATGCAACACAATAAATAATATTTTACTATGTCTCAATATAAAACTTCAAAGTTCTGGTCCTCTTTTGATTACATCTGAACACAATGGATATATATGAGGTAAATGATTTTATATATCAGTCCTTATAAGTATGTGCACATTTAACATACATTCAACACGTGAGTATGTCATTATACTTTCTTGATAGAGTTTATGTGAGTTTTTAATATTATAATGTCCGTAAAATCGCTTTTGATTTTAGGAAACCGTGTTTGCTATCTTTAGGAGGAATATTATTAGTAAATCAAGTACTCTGAACTTGTTAAAGTCCTTCCCTGCCACTTGTATATATCAACAGAGCCTTAATCGGATTATTTAATTTCAGCAACGCTCTCAAATTAGTTGTCTTCGAAGTGCAAGCCGTTTCATTGCACGTAGGGACCAAGTTACATTGGTTTAGTAAGCTTGTCGCATCGAATACAAGAGATTTACTGAAAACTGTACATAGAAATGAATTTCACATTTATAAAGGGAATCAGTTAAATGTCATTAAATATACAACGGTTATTATTAATCTAATGTAGATGTTATTATTTCACCGTTTATATATTTAATTATTCACGTTAATACTATTTAAGCTTTACAGATTAGTTAATAGCGGCAGAGACTTCTAGTTGTTATGTTATGTAGACAGCAGAGATTGACAGAGTTTATAGTTTCGTAAATAAAATTAATGAATAGAATCAATCAATAAAAGGCGCAATAGTTCGGTTGACAAGGCGCTTTACTTCTCGAGAAGGCGCGGAGCAGATTTCCAATGAACATAAACTTTCGCGAAATGATAACATTATGAGGAAACCGACGGGTTTCAACAACGATAGTTTTCGAGAACATGTGAAATTTGTAAAAACCGCGCTTGGTTAACGTGGACAATAGCCTTGACTCCTTTTGGGGTAAGGCTCCGAGTCCCAGTTGTGGTCCCATTAAGTGGGCTGATAAGACAGCTTTCCAAAATACATCACTTAAGATAGACATTCAATTTTATTTAACGCAACAGGGTTGGTAAGATTTTCTATTTTTTTTTACTTTTTGAACATCTCAAGGGTAAGATGGCTTAGGGACATTCGAACCAAGCGTTAGCGAGGCCGCGGTTGTGTTCCGAACGGAGATCCGGTGACCTCGCCAAACGCCGAAGGTGATCACCGAGGGGGTTTTAGTGGGTAAAAATCTCCACATAACTCTGACTTCCCCCCAGAAGGCAGAGTATCTTTTCGAAGATTTCCCCCGCGAAATAAAAAAAAAAAAAGGGACATTCGAACCTGTATCCCACAAAGGTTTTTTATCTTTGTAACGACAAGTGCTTGTATGGCGGTGATTATAAAACTAACAGCGTAAACGAATTCTGAAACATTAAATTCAAGATGATGAAGAAATTCTGAAATCAAATTGATACGACCTCATAGTTTGAAGGCTCGGCTACAATGGCAGTCTCATCGTCTAGTTTAAAGTTTACGCCTGTTCCTATATTTCTTATATTATCTTTATATATTGGGTTCAACAGAAATGAGAATTCAAAATAAATATTCCCGATTACCGAGAATTATAACTTTAATGGATTCGCCCTTTCGTTGTTTAATCTGTATCCCGAAATGGGTATCGTGTAAATAATGCTTATTAGACGACTCCTAATCGTCAATGTTTACCACAAGTACTCGTTGAAAAACATTTCCCGAAAATTTCTTTGATTTTGCTAAAGGCTAAACGTCATTAAAAGGTCAAATAAGAAGGCATTTTACCAATTTCCTACCCTAAAGCGAGTTGCGGGGATGGATGGATGCAACAAAGCGGGCGTGGAACATACAATTATGAGTGTTGTTTTTTTTGTACGGAACCCCAACAGATGAAATAATAATAGGCCTAGTCGGTTCCCGTCAACAGAAACCCACCCACTGCCAATTTCTTTGAAGAGTAAATTCAATGCATTAGAAAATGTATACAAATAATTCAGTTATCTCTTTATATTGTATAAATCAGTTACTTAGCTTTGTTTACATTCGTTACTTTTATAAAATACTGAAGATGTTACTATTTGGAATCCATTAGGTGCCAGCGGGATTTTCTTTGTTTTTTTCTCCATAAATTTACCTTTAATACCCTCCATAATTTATTCTAATTATATAGTTTTTTTTATAAATCTACGTTTGAAGTAATAATAATAATATTAACCCCCCAAGGGAATGAACCTTGACGTAGTGGGGGGGGGGCTTACGATGAGCAGGCACTGTTAATAGTCGTATCATCTCGACATTATAACCCCGATTACATCTGAGCAAAGAACCCTATTTAAACTAATCATTCCCAAACCAAAAAATAACTTTATGGAGCAAGTTAATAATGTGTATAATTTACGGTCGCTGCCCGGGGGTCGCCGGGGCGCACCTGGAGCCGGTGCTGGGTGCCTCGGTTTGTGGGACACCGGTGGCAAAGAGCTGAACTAAATCTCCCAGAAGAATCTGAAACTAATATATGACAAGATAAGCAACAACAACCTGAGAGAAACAAATTAATTGACGAAACTTTCCAAAAGGTTTTTGAATATTTCAAATATACCGATCCCATAAGCGGAATGTCTATTCCCAAGCAGAAATCATCTAAAAAGCTTTCTGGGTTAGTACATTACATAAACTTGATAATCCTCCCTGAAACTATCAACATTGAATCGGATTTCAATCATGTACAAGGAGTAATTTACAGTGCAGCATTCACAGCTGCTAAAGTGAAGCTGAACTAATTTATACGCACATTAATGATAACAACATTTTAACCGAACAGCAGAAAGGATGTCGCAAATTCAGTCGGTGCTGAAAAGAACAATGTGCTATAGATTCGATAATATTAACACAAAACCAAAGGACAAAATCAGATTTATACACCATGTACATTGATTATAAAAAAACATACGATTCAGTTCCACATTCTTGGTTATTACAGGTTCTAGAAATATATAAAATTCATCCAAAAATTATTACACTCTTTAAATTCACGATGTCACACTAGAAAACAAAAATTAAACTCAGCACTCCAACAAAAAGTATTGAAACTGATCCAATTAGAATACAGCGGGGCATTTTCCAGGGAGACGCACTCAGTCCATTATGGTTCTGTCTTTCTTTAAACCCTCTTTCCAATATTTTGAATTCCACTAAATTAGGATACTGTTTGAAATACAAAAATCTTGATAATAACATAAAGACTGATTCCAACGAAAGTATAACTCGCTTACTTTATATGTATCATATAAAACTTTATTCCGACACTGAAAATAATTTAAAACAGTTGGCTAACTTGACAGAATAATTTTCAAAAGATATAAAGATGCAGTTTGGTACAGATAAATGCAAAATAAACTCCGTTAAAGCAGGAAATAAATATCAACATCACTACACTTTAGAGACGGGAGAAAAACTAGTCCCATTAGACGAATATGAAGCATATAAGTATTTAGGGCATCATCAGTCACTACAGATGTGTCATAAAAATACAAAACAGAAACTAAAATAACAATTTCAACATTGACTCAATAGTATTCATAAAACTCAACTTAATTCCGGAAACACAGTAAAAGCCATTAATACATTTGCCATTCCAGCATTAACATATTATTAGTTTGGCAAATATCTCCCTTCCGTTTTTTTGCTCTTTGTTCAATGCTTTATAAAAAGTGTTACAGTGATTGGATTTAGTTCAAATATGCGTTGTTTTGTTCGATAATCTGTTTCCATCTAGACGGCAACTTCATAATACCTCCCTCGTAGAAGCCCCCTCCTTATTTGCGAAGAACTCGGACATCCACTTTTCACAAGCCTCTTTTGAGTTCAACTTTACACCACCAAGGGCGGTCACCATGGACAGGAACAGGTGGTAATCACTTGACGCTATAACCGGGCTATATGGTGGATGCGATAAAACCTCCCATCCGAGCTCCCGTAGCTTCTGACGAGTCATGAACGAAGTGTGTGGCCTGGCGTTGTCCTGGTGGAACACTACACCCTTCCTGTTGGCCAATTCTGGACGCTTCTGGTCGATCGCCTGCTTCAAGCGGTCCAGTTGTTCGCAGTAGATGGTAGAATTAAGCGTCTGGCCATATGGGAGCAGCTCATAGTGGATGATTCCCTTCTAATCCCACCAAACACACAGCAAAACCTTCCTGGCCGTCAATCCCGGCTTGGCTGCTCGACCACGACCGTTTTGCTTGATATTGTCGTATGTGATCCATTTTTCGTCGCCAGTTACCATTCGCTTCAAGAATGGGTCGAGTTCGTTCCGTTTCAGCAGCATATCGCAGGCGTTGATTCGGTTCAGAAGGTTTTGCGTCAAATCATGCGGCACCCAAACATCGCTTTTTTTTTGTATCCAGCCCTCTGCAGATGGTTTAAAATGGTTTGGTGACTAACTCCCATCTCCTGGGCGATGTCACGAGATGCCACATGCCGGTCTAACTCGATGTAGTCCATGATTTGATCGGTATTTGTCGTCACAGGTCTTCCGCCGGCTGGCTAATCCATGGTGTCGTTTTCACCGTCTCTGAATCGTCGAAACCATTCCTCCGCGGTTCGAAGTGATAGAGTACCATCCCCCAAAACACCAATAATCTCACGGAACGTTTCTCTAGCGGATTTGCCTTTAACGAAGGAAAACTTTAAAATAGCGCGTTTTCGGCGTTAGTGAACTCGATGTTTACACGTCTATAACTGTTGAACGCAATATCCAAACTAATTATGCATAGCGTCGTTTTGTAGGTTATGTCAAGACCTTTCAAATTATGTATAGTATTGCCAGATTCGAGCTCTGTAGCGCTTTGTACATAGCCGCGAAATTCAAAAGACAAAAAGGCGGAAGGGAGATATTTGCCAACCTTATATTTTGGAATTATAAAATGTACAAAATCTGACCGTAAACCTCTTCAACGCAAATTAAATACTACAATGACAAACTTCTGTAAGCATCACCCTAGATCTTGTCTACAAAGACTAACACTCCGTAGAAAAGAGGGTGGCAGGGGACTTATAGACATTACAAATTTACATAACAAACAAATAATAAATCTTCGTAACTACTTTCATAAGAAAACCGAATCATCCACTTTTCATAAAGCAATAGTACTGAATGATCGCAAATCATTAAACCTTCAAGTCTACACCACACAAACCAACGAACAACTGATAGACGACAAAACGAAACTAGCCGAATGGGCCGGTAAGTCACTGCACGGAAGACACCGCCATGACTTATGCCAATCAAATGTCGACAGAGAGGCGTCGAACGCTTGGCTCATCATGGCGAACTCTTCCCGGAGACGGCAGGTTTCATAATGACTATTCAAGACCAAGTGATAGAAACGAACTATCAAAAATATATTATAAAAACTCTCTCCTCCGACATGTGCAGAAAATGTAATAGTAGCCCAGAAACTATCCAGCACATTACAGGAGCATGCAAAACAATATCCCAAACCGATTACAAGCATAGACATGACCAGATAGCGAACATAATCCATCAACAACTTGCACTCCTATACGGCTACATCCCATCCACACAACCATATTATAAATATGAACCTGAAACAGTTCTAGAGAATACCAAGACAAAGTTATACTACGATCGAGCAATTCTTACTGACCGAAAAATCTACTATAATAGACCAGACATCACGTTAATAGATAAACCTAACAACACCGGTTACCTAATTGATATAGCAGTTCCAAACACACATATAAAAATAATGGATTTCTTTTTCCCCAACCTATTAATAATTTATTAGCAGTATTTACACTTATATAATATGTACACTAAGTAACCGCGGGTCTTGAACGAAGCTAAGCTTGTTTCTCAGGACCCTGAGATATTATATTAATATATAATATTTATTAATACACTAAAAATTTAGATATAAAACAACGGTTTGTTTGTGTCGAATAACGTGTCAATAGGCGAAGTCATATGGGAGATGGCTATTGAGCGATTTGTTGTCCAGAGAAAGGTTGAGAGTATCAGGCCACGAGGTAGATCGTCTATAAGGTGGACTGAGCAGATAAAAGGGGCAGTAAACGCCTTTCCTTACGTATAGTACATGAATGCACGAGGAAAGCGGCTAACCGAAAAGAATGGCGGCGTGTTGTGAAGCTTGCCTCTAACACCTGAAGTGTCGCCACGACAATTCTGTCAAGAGATGCCGACGAAGAAGAAGATGACCTGAGGTTAAATTTGGAGCTGGCGAATGTTTCGTATTCAATGGTTAAGTTTGCGGCAATAGTTTGGAAAAAATTACTATCCTTGTAAAAAATACACTACAATTTGAGGAATAAAAGTGATTTAATACATTTATTACTAATATCTTATAAAATCTGTTTGATTACTTGTCCATATACATGGAGTTTGGACGGTGGTATTATGTCAGAGCGCAGAGCATAGTCCGGTGCAGTGTATATCACCCTAACCAGCGCCACGTTATGTTTAGACTTATTAAATACCAAGTGAACTTCCTGTTCGTTTGGACAAAAATGACAATTTTTTACATAGTTTAGTTTTATAAACCTTATTCTGTTCAAGAATAAAATTAGAGTTATTTATGCAAAACGTCATAAGAACTTTTCAAACAGCATCCGTTTTGTACGAAAAATTTAATCTGAATGTTATACTATTTATCGGAAAATAGTTCTATTTAATACGATTCGGAAAAAAATAATAATAATTCAAATAATACAGAACAAATAACTTTTCCCTTTAATAATAATACAATTATATTTGTATGAAGCGCCATCACTGGTACCTGACTAAGAACAACTTTAAACTGATATCTAAACAAATAATTAGGATTCTATTAAATAATTAATATTTAAATATTGAAATTTTGAAGTCTGCTATTAAATACTAAGTAGATAAGAGGCTACATTCCCACCGGAAGTAACACTTTCACGGAAGGCTGTTTCCGCGCCCTAGCGCCCTTGTTCTCATTTTCCGTCATCTTCTTCCACACAGAAATTGTGTTAATTATACAATTGTAACTTATATTTATTTAAGTTATTAACAACTTATTTTCATAATTCGCCAGAGATAAACTATGTGATATGATAGTCGAGATTGTTTTTTATTAATTGATATGAGTTATGTTTGATCATTAATATATTATTAGACAAGAAATCGAGTGAACTATGCCGTCGACGGCGGGCAGTGGTGTGCTAGAGTGGTGAGTGGCGCGGGTCTGCCTGCGATATCACATCTCATTTGTTTTGGGGTAGGGCGCAAGCAACAGCCTCCCGGCCAACGGGAGGGCTCTGCTAACATTTTACGAGATCATTCATCACAAATACGCTTTTCACAATAAATTATTACAAAATTATTAAGAAAAATCTTTGTAAAGATACTTAGATAAGAACAGACGAAGCGAAGCGCATAACTATACCTATGATAGATCTTTTGATATACAAGTTTTTACAAAATTTAGTCAAATAATTGCTTTTTAGTAATATATCTACTTATTCTACGAAGAACTAATTATTCTACGAAGCAACGAGAGATAAGTGACACCTTCATCTGATAGTAAGCGATACGCATCGTGGCGCTAAATGGGTTGATATACACTGCTCCACATTGAGCTCGTCGCCTTAGGACGTAAGATGTTAAGTCTCTTTACCTCAGTTAGTTTACAAGTTAAAATTCCCTTTAAACCGGAGTACAGTAAAGTAACACACTAGTGTTTGGCGATGGAGTTAGAAGTTGCGATGCACACCTAGACGGAGTCTGGCAACAGAGAACTACCATTAGTAATGGAAATTTTAGTAATAGGGCATTCACTGATCCTTACTTAATAAACCGTTGGGTTCAGTTTAAGTTGTGTAGCTGAGTATAAAATAATTAAGTAGTATAAATTAACAGCGATGTGATAGCTTTGAATCTACAAGCAATGTATATATCCTGTTCATAATTGTGTGCTTCAACAATCCGTAACCTTCAGCTATTCTCAGAATACAATATGCAGTACATCGTTAGGATGTATTATATGTAGAGGCTCAGATTTTCCTCGATCTTCAGACAGATATATTTCTAAGAGTTTCCCTGAACTGCTATAAATAGCGTCTATTTTTTTACTGAAACCTACAACATCGACACAAGTCCGAAATAATGATCAGAGAAATAACATAAATGTGAAGTAGTTTTTATATTAAAATTAAGATGACGATTTTGTTATGATTATTATGTCTCATGTTAATGATGAAACCTGATAATATGATGATGATAATAAAGAGAACTAGCCTATAAAAATAGATTAATTTTAATTAATGACGAGCCAAAGGTTTTCATGTAGTTTTTTCATATAAGAAAGAGGTAAAACGCACAATAAAGAGATAACTGATTTCGAGCAGTAGTTCTTTGCATCTGTCGGATGAGTAAACTTTTTACTTCACCGTGAGAGATCAGGTCAGTGATTATCATCATCATCATCATGTGCCCTCTTCAAACTGAAGTTTGGCGATCAGATCGAGAAAACCAATTCGATTCTCAGCTATTCTTTTTAACTGAGGTCAGGGATACTCAGCCCTCTCACCACGACTAGGATATCAGCTCGGAGTAGAGTTGTAACTGCCTAGACAATCACCTGCAAAGGACGCTTGCCTTCTATATCACTATAAAAAAATTTCATCGATTTTAATCTTTGTAACAATTATTTGTATCGGAGCCATGACGCGTTGTGACATCAATCGAAATTAAACTCGACCAGCGGCAGTCAAATTAAATCTGACAGTGTCAAAGCAATACGCGAATGAACGGCCGGTGCGCCGCCGGTGCGTTTACAGAGCGGCGGCCGGTGCGCCGCCGGTGCGTTTACAGAGCGGCGGCAGGTGCGTTTACAGAGCGGCGGCCGGTGCGCCGCCGGTGCGTTTACAGAGCGGCGGCAGGTGCGTTTACAGAGCGGCGGCCGGTGCGTTTACAGAGCGGCGGCCGGTGCGTTTACAGATGGCGGCAGGTGCGTTTACAGATGGCGGCAGGTGCGTTTACAGATGGCGGCAGGTGCGTTTACAAGAGCGGCGGCAGGTGCGTTTACAGATGGCGGCAGGTGCGTTTACAGATGGCGGCAGGTGCGTTTACAGATGGCGGCAGGTGCGTTTACAGAGCAGCGGCAGGTGCGTTACAGAGCGGCGGCCGGTGCGTTTACAGAGCAGCGGCAGGTGCGTTACAGAGCGGCTGCCGGTGCGCCGCCGGTGCGTTTACAGATGGCGGCAGGTGCGTTACAGAGCGGCAGCAGGTGCGTTTACAAGAGCGGCGGCAGGTGCGTTTACAGATGGCGGCAGGTGCGTTTACAGAGCGGCTGCCGGTGCGCCGCCGGTGAGTTTACAGAGCGGCGGCAGGTGCGGTTTACAGAGCGGCTGCCGGTGCGCCGCCGGTGCGTTTACAGATGGCGGCAGGTGCGTTTACAGATGGCGGCAGGTGCGTTTACAGAGCGGCTGCCGGTGCGTTTACAGAGCGGCGGCCGGTGCGTTTACAGAGCGGCGGCAGGTGCGTTTACAAGAGCGGCGGCAGGTGCGGTTTACAGAGCGGCGGCCGGTGCGCCGCCGGTGAGTTTACAGAGCGGCGGCAGGTGCGTTTACAAGAGCGGCTGCCGGTGCGCCGCCGGTGCGTTTACAGAGCGGCGGCCGGTGCGCCGCCGGTGCGTTTACAGAGCGGCGGCCGGTGCGCCGCCGGTGCGTTTACAAACGGCTGCCGGTGCGTTTACAGAGCGGCGGCCGGTGCGTTTACAGAGCGGCAGCAGGTGCGTTTACAGAGCGGCGGCAGGTGCGCCGCCGGTGCGATTACAGAGCGGCGGCAGGTGCGTTACAGAGCGGCAGCAGGTGCGTTTACAGAGCGGCTGCCGGTGCGTTTACAGAGCGGCGGCAGGTGCGTTACAGAGCGGCAGCAGGTGCGTTTACAAGAGCGGCGGCAGGTGCGTTTACAGAGCAGCGGCAGGTGCGTTTACAGAGCGGCGGCCGGTGCGTTTACAGAGCAGCGGCAGGTGCGTTTACAGAGCAGCGGCAGGTGCGTTTACAGAGCGGCTGCCGGTGCGCCGCCGGTGCGTTTACAGAGCAGCGGCAGGTGCGTTACAGAGCGGCAGCAGGTGCGTTTACAGAGCAGCGGCAGGTGCGTTTACAGATGGCGGCAGGTGCGTTACAGAGCGGCGGCCGGTGCGCCGCCGGTGCGTTTACAGATGGCGGCAGGTGCGTTTACAGAGCGGCGGCAGGTGCGTTTACAAACGGCTGCCGGTGCGCCGCCAGTGGTTACAGAGCGGCGGCAGGTGCGTTTACAGAGCGGCTGCCGGTGCGCCGCCGGTGCGTTTACAGATGGCGGCAGGTGCGTTTACAGAGCGGCGGCAGGTGTGTTTACAGAGCGGCGGCAGGTGCGCCGCCGGTGCGTTTACAGAGCGGCGGCCGGTGCGCCGCCGGTGCGTTTACATAGCGGCGGCAGGTGCGTTTACAGAGCGGCGGCCGGTGCGCCGCCAGTGGTTACAGAGCGGCGGCAGGTGCGTTACAGAGCGGCAGCAGGTGCGTTTACAGAGCGGCTGCCGGTGCGCCGCCAGTGAGTTTACAGAGCGGCGGCAGGTGCGTTTACAGAGCGGCGGCCGGTGCGCCGCCGGTGCGTTTACATAGCGGCGGCAGGTGCGTTTACAGAGCGGCGGCCGGCAGCACAGTGGGGGGCGCGAGCACTGAGCCAATTCGATTACTCACTATAAGAATTTTTTTTTGTATTATAACAGAGGCAAACGAGCTAGCGGGTCACCCGGTGGTAGGTGAATTCGCCGCTGCCCACAGACGCAAATAACAACAAATTGCATGTAAAGCTCTAGAATCGTTTCTTGTCACCATCCAATACCTGCGCCATATTTCTAATATAAATTTATAAATTTGCTGATGGTTGGTCTCTGTTGACCGAGACCGTCTGGGTAGATAACATCGCCAGACTTGCAGTCTCGGGCTATTAAGAATAGGTCCTCGGGTTCGTGAGCTTTGAGGGTGGCGTCAAATCTCAATAAGCGAGCCTTAGGAGGACGGCAAATGCATGGTGGTATTGTATTTGCCGCAGCACAACGTAGGTGCTAGGGAGGGCTTTGCTCTTCCGTGGGATGTTTTAGCCGCAGTGCGTTCTATAAGAGATAGCGTAGCCTCTCCTCATGTACTGAAGGAGACCACCGAAGGGATTTTAGCGGGTAGAAGACCCAATTAACTTTTTTTCCGCCCAGAAGCAAGGTATCATTTAAGATGTCTCTCGTGATAAAAAAAGATAGGTAACACCGCAGCGCCTATTTGCGCTAAACAATACTGCGCAAACAAAGCTGTGTTCTAGTTTGGAGGACGTTATAGCTAATGAAATTAATGGTGTAAGTCTTGAATATTAAGGCTAAGAGCAGAAGTGGTGCTGTGTATATCATCCTAACTAGCGTCGGGTTTTTATGTACAGATGTATTACTTACCAGGTTGTGGTTGTTATAAGTGTAGATATAACCTTAGCGTACGTCCTCGCGGAGGCAAAGACGGTTAACGTTCGACTTTTGTCTACAATGGGCTACCATTTTTGCTGTGCATTAACACATGGTGTTAAGTGACATTTAGGTAGTTGGTACATACTTGATTAGGATACATTAACTCCCATACTTTGACAGTCGGAACGCAGCGATGCTGTTACGGCGGCAGACTTACAATATCACGGTGGTAGACAGGTCTAAAAACACCACTGCCATCACATTACATAGCATCGGAATTGAACAGGGAACTAAACCACGGCTCTATAGAGGCAGTGAGATCAATTGTAAATCAACAGTAAAAAGATCATGTAGCTGAACATATTACTAAATGAATTAAATAAAGCCTTCAATGGAATAAGAGTTACCAAACTTTTATTTAGAGAAATGTGTTGAAGTAATCGACAATGGAGGGAAACGTAGAGTGGATAACGCGTTATTCAGATTTGAGTTTCACGCTTGTTATTCGACACCGCTCAAACTTCCGGTCCCGATGCAACCCTCGGCCGGGCCGTTGCCGCGGCCACGCGCCGAGCAGCAGCTCACGCGCGCCGGTGTGCGTTCAGCGTGCGACGCGGCGCGCTAGTGTGAGTGCGTGCAGTGTCCCTTTGTGTAATATCGGAAATATTATCGGTAGCCTTTTGTCTCATATTAACAGCCTTTCTGAAATCATGTACCGCATAAAGTTATTGATGTTCAAATTATGTAATGCTGAAATTGATACATTAACTAACGTGTATCACTACTTCATATACAAGGATTTTAGTAATCTTCTACAGGTTGTTTATAAACCAAATTGATCTAATCTGTTAATAATATAATACTAAAATGAAATAAGCCATTTACGTGACGAGATGAGCTGGACGTTCAGCTGATGGTAAGTGATACGCCTGCGCATAACAATCTGGCGCTTGTTAGAATGGTATATACAGCACCATATTGCGCCCGTTGCCTTCGTACATAAGATGTTAAGTCTCTGTACTCCAGTAAATTCACCAGCTACAACGCCCTTCACACCGAAACGACAGTAACATTTGCACAACGCTGTTTGTCAGCAGAAATAGACGCTGCGGTGGTATCTACTTAATCGTACTCCGGCAGCAGAGATGTACCACTAGTAAACTTTAATCGGACATTGTGCAACAGAACCTAAATGAACCATAGTCAGTAACGATGAATGTTATCACCGATGAGTTACCACGGCAGCGTTGTATGTAATTACATCATTATTATCATAAGCAGTAAGTCCCACTACTTCTTCACACCATAGTAACTGCATCGGGCGGTATACACGGTATTCGTAGCGTTGTACTCGCACCTAATTGTTCTTGACGCGGTACAGGAAATTTGATAGTGCAGAAAAAAGGTAAAGGAATTGAAAAAATATCGGGTCAATAATTAAATAAATTTGTGGAGCCTTTGATCCCACGTTGGTGTTTCTCTAGACCAGGGGTCGATAACCTTTTGAGACGAAAAAATCAAATCTTACAATTTACAAAATTTTAAGTTGTTAAAGAGCCACAAGAATATATCTTTCTTACAATAAATAGTACTTGCATATTTTATAAAAAAAAACTAGTCCATTCTTAAGAAAAATATTTTTCACAGTCTGACGAGAGTGCACGACGCGTGTCACGGGGGAGGGAGGAGGTAAAAGCAAGTATAAGCGGTTTAGATATACCGGGTGTTAGAAGACCGCTTCCGGAAACGGAGACACACGATAGTACTAACCCCTTAACTAACCTTTGATAATAGGACGGAAAAAAAATCGATCCGGATTAAAAAAAAAACATATTTTTAAAACGTTTTATTAGCATTATTTACGCTCCATCATGTTAGTGCAGCTAAATGAAACGATCGTTTTATGAAATATAATATTACTTTACTAAAAAAATAACAGCAATGAAACACAAAATCAAAAACTACTGATGCCCGGATCAATACACGCCCGGGTGCGGGGGGAACTGGTGGTGTATTTGGTTTCAATTTGAACCTTATTTCATAGGGCTGTGGCGTGTATCCATCAGCACACGAGTACCGTCGTGAGCCGCTCAGGACGGACGTTCTTTGTTACTCCGTCATCGTGCTATCAGCTAGCACTCGGAGACTGAGCAATCGAATCTGTCGTTTATAGTTATAACAAATGTTGAGTTATTAATTTGTTTATTTATACAATGCGCTGAAGTAAACAAGACTACTGTGTCGTGTGACGCTTTCAAATAATCAACTGAGTATAAAAGACTGGTGGCGTGTTGCGGTAGATATCACTTGTGTTCCTACGACAGTGCTCCGAGTTAACTGCACATACTAACTAATATTTATCTTACTTTTACCATTGTAAAATGAATTCTACAAAGTACATGGGTACTGTTTGTACACGCGAATTATTTACAATAACTAAACTTCACAACCCCCACATTGGTGATGCGACTTCAGCTGCAATAAAGCCCATAGCATATGCACCATGATTGGGCATTTCAGACATTTAAAAAAAATGTTGCTATTTCCGAAATTCATTGTTCTTTTATCATCCTTACGACACGCTTCACCGTCTTCACCATGCCGTAGTTATTAATAGATACACAATATTTCCTATCTTTTCAGCCTTACAGGGTCCGTCTTCGAACATAGGCCTCTTCTCTTTTCCACTCAGGTCGTTATTTGTGTAATCATGGTATGTCATATACCTATGGGGATGGATTATAGCAATAATCACCACGACATCAACGACAGATTGGTGATCACAGTATTACAACCGGGCTTAGCCAGGCTACTCCTTTTGAGGTCCGACCGTAGGAGCGCTGGCTGGTTTGCTGTCCTCTGCCAGGTCACTGCATTGCAATGGAGATGCACTACTCGCCATGTCGTAGGGTAAGTTTCGTGTTATGTGGTATTTCTTGAAAACATCTGTGCTACCAGATATCACACCACCTAATGTCGACTTTTTTCTAACACACCACCCACAATAAATGTTGTCATTGATTGTCAGAGTGAGCAGTAGAACGAATAAGACAAGTGTTGACTCTTTACAGGTACTGCGATTCAATCTTGTAGTGATTATCAATCAGGCACAACCATTCCAAGTGGGATTTCAGTTCTTAATAACTGCTTAGTCTATTCGTTGCAAATCCATGAGAACTGGACTCAACAAAATGAGATGACTCCATGATGTTCATAAACAAAAAATCGTTATTAAGCTTTTAAATATTCATTGTTTAAGTTATTAATAATACTTTGAATAGTGAAGAACACATATTAATAATGAATAACTAAATTTTTTTTATTTTTCGAAGAGATGCGTTGACGAGGACGTTCACTTCATGGTATGTGATACACCTGCCTATAAGAACGTGACGCAAGTTGGAATATTTTATATAGGAGCATATTGAGCTCGTCGTCCTGAGACTTAAGATGTTTAGTCTCGTTACTCCAATAGTTACACTAGCTGCAAAGCCCTTCAAACCGGAGCACAGTAATATTTGTACACTATTGTTTTTCAGCAGTAGACGCTGCATTGGTAGCTAGACAGTTTACGGCCTACCATCAGTAAATCTATCTAATATTTAACAGGTATTGAAACAACCCTTTTTACAAACTCGTTAATTTCAGTCCTATAATTGTTTTAGGTATTTAGTCGTTCACTTTATAACGACGCTCCTTATAGAAACCGCAATGGAGTTTAAGCTTTTCGCTAATTTGTTTACTGGTGGTAGTTAACATGGAGGTCCCTGCTTCTATTCATAGGTCACATGTAGTACTGCTGGTAGGTCTCTGTTGCTGGAGACCGTCTAGGTCGCTACCACAGCAGCGCCCACTTCTGCCAACAAACAATACTATGGAAACATTACTGTGTTCCAGTTTGAAAGAGGCTGTAGTAGTATCTACTAGGGTACCGAGGCTGAATATCTTGTCTCGACGAGCGCTGTGGTGAAGTATATATCATCCTAACTAACGCACGTTGTTACACGCGGATGTATAACTTACCATCATTTAAACATCCTGCTCGTCGCTTAATTGAATAAAATCTGGAAGATATTCATAGGAAAAATCTGTTATTAACTAAAGAAATCGGTAGAACAGTACTACAATGGGTTAGGACAGTAATTAATAAAGAATATAGGAAATTAACTCTTGTACCGTTTCCAGCCGGTAGGTTTGTACCGCGGAAAGAACGAATGGACCACCGCTCGTAGCACAATGAGCGCTGACTGCTCCCTGCTGATCCGCAATGTAAAACTAGAAATAGAGGGCGGTTTTTGGCAATGTCAGGTCACTGCCAGCAACTTCGACATACGGGTTTTTAAAGAATTTTCAGACATATTAGTATGAAATATAACATTTTTATTAAATAAGAAAATGTATGTTATTTAGTTTATTATTTTATATGAATTATTTATTTAATGTCACTCTGTAAATTTTAGAGTGTGTGGTTTTTTTGCTGGTGGTCGGTTTCTGTTTCTGGAGATCTTCTAAGTACCATCGTAATTCCCTTTGCTGACGCCTAACAGTAATGTGAAAACATTACTGCGTTCCAGTTTGCCGGAGTCCATTTAAAGCTAATGAAATTGTTGAGGTAAGAAGACTTAAGCCAAGGCGACGGGCTCAATGTGATGTAGTGTATATTATTCTATCTCGTCATATGTAATGAATGACAGTATCTAAATTTATTGTTTTTTCTTACCATGTGAACTCATACGCTAAATACCTGAAGTATGTTGATTGAAGATACACAAGTGTATATATTAGTTTGGCAAATATCTCCCTTCCGTTTTTTTGCTCTTTATTCAATGCTTTATAAAAAGTGTTACAGTGATCGGATTTAGTTCAAATATGCGCCGTTTTGTTCGATAATCTGTTTCCATCTAGACGGCAACTTCATAATACCTCCCTCGTAGAAGCCCCCCTCCTTATTTGCGAAGAACTCGGACAGCCACTTTTCACAAGCCTCTTTTGAGTTCAACTTTACACCACCAAGGGCGTTCACCATGGACAGGAACAGGTGGTAATCACTTGGCGCTATGTCCGGGCTATATGGTGGATGCGATAAAACTTCCCATCCGAGCTCCCGTAGCTTCTGACGAGTCATCAACGAAGTGTGTGGTCTGGCGTTGTCCTGGTGGAACACTACACCCTTCCTGTTGGCCAATTCTGGACGCTTCTGGTCGATCGCCTGCTTCAAGCGGTCCAGTTGTTCGCAGTAGATGGTAGAATTAAGCGTCTGGCCATATGGGAGCAGCTCATAGTGGATGATTCCTTCCAATCCCACCAAACACACAGCAAAACCTTCCTGGCCGTCAATCCCGGCTTGGCCACTGTTTGGGACGATTCACCGGCCTTCGACCACGACCGTTTTCGCTTGATATTGTCGTATGTGATCCATTTTCGTCGCCAGTCACCATCCGCTTCAAGAATGGGTCGAGTTCGTTCCGTTTCAGCAGCATATCGCAGGCGTTGATTCGGTCCAGAAGGTTTTGCGTCAAATCATGCGGCACCCAAACATCAAGCTTTTTTTTGTATCCAGCCTTCTGCAGATGGTTTAAAATGGTTGGGTGACTAACTCCCATCTCCTGGGCGATGTCACGAGATGCCACATGCCGGTCTTACTCAATGTAGACCATGATTTGATCGGTATTTGTCGTCACAGGTCTTCCGCCGGCTGGCTTATCCATGGTGTCGTTTTCACCGGCTCTGAATCGTCGAAACCATTCCTCCGCGGTTCAGAGTGATAGAGTACCATCCCCCAAAACACCATTAATCTCACGGAACGTTTCTCTAGCGGATTTGCCTTTAACGAAGGAAAACTTTAAAATAGCGCGAATTTCGGCGTTAGTGAACACAATGTTTACACGTCTATAACTGTTGAACGCAATATCCAAACTAATTATGCATAGCGTCGTTTTGTAGGTTATGTCAAGACCTTTCAAATTATGTATAGTATTGCCAGATACGAGCTCTGTAGCGCTTTGTACATAGCCGCGAAATTCAAAAGACAAAAAGGCGGAAGGGAGATATTTGGCAACCTAATATAAAAAAAGGAAAAAAAAAACTTTAAACGAACACAATACAAAAAAAATAGTAGTTTGCAAACATTACTGTGTTCCGGTGAGAAGGGCGCTGCAACTATTAAAATTTCTAAATGCGACGAGTGCAATGTGGTGCAGTGTACATCACCTTAACTAGCGCTGCGTTGTTATGGGCAGGCGTATCACTTACCATCAAAAGTATACCCTGCTCGTTTCGGTGAATAAAAAACAATTAACGTCATAAATAATTTTTCAAAAAAATATATTTTCACTTATTTTTTTATTATATAAAGAAGTATTTCTTACCGTGAATAAGCAATAATATGATATGTTTAGAGAACCCCTGTCATTTCCAACTATCAGTGTATATACTCCCGCGTCAGAGGTCTGAACTCCTTCAATGGTTAGAGTATAAAGGTAACAGTTTCCAACGATGCATTTTCCTAATGCTTTTCGTCGACCTGAAAATCTCCAATGTTCATTATAAGGCTCTACATGAGTATTGATCTTATGAATAGTGATGGGATGTGATAGTGGAAACTATTTGTTTGGAGCTTTAAAATTATAAAAAAATTATAAATTATCTTCCTAATTTGACGTTCATTGGAAACTCCTTAAAAACATGTAAATAAGAAATTACATCTTGCTGAAAAAAAAATTAAATCTATTTTCATGTATAGTAGTACATAAATGTTTGATTCATTA
This sequence comes from Troides helena, assembly GCA_029286815.1. Lineage (NCBI taxonomy): Eukaryota > Metazoa > Arthropoda > Insecta > Lepidoptera > Papilionidae > Troides > Troides helena. Next base: position 10,311,289 of record JAGSMV010000013.1, on the reverse strand, counting down.
CTATATTTTGAAATATTATATTAGCTCGGGGATACCAGATCCGCTAGTCCCGAGTCCGATGAAGCTGCAATAGTTGTCAATAACACTAGCGGCGCAAACTTCATAAAATAAAACCGCTGTTTGTTGGTAGAAATAGGCACTGCGGTGGTACCTACCTAGACGGTCTCCGGCAACAGAGATCTACCGTCAGACGCGCCTAACGGAGTATATCTATCTATTGGGTTAATGGCGTTCCCTTATAGATTTCGCCAATTGCAAGTGTATATAATACTCCGCTTTATAAAGCGGACTTCGTGAACGAGCAAGGTCATAAATTGTAACTAAAAATTAAGTGAGTAGCTAAAAATGTTTGATGAGTATAATTCATTACAAAGTAATCTGTTGTTGACAGATACCGCGTACGTAGCGCTGACGATTGCCGCGGTGCTGGGGTCGGCGGCTGTCACTGTGACGCTCCTGTTGTTAATTATTGGTTATCGAAAGAAAAGAGGTAACATGTTGTCTTATTTCGAAATCATGTAAAACTAAACTAAATTTTATAATCTGTACATTCCAAACGGTACAACTGATTAAAAAAAAAAAATCTTTGTTGGATTTTAGCTTTAATGAAAAATGGGATTTTGGAATCTGACAGATAAGATTTTTAATTTATTTATACCTCTCCTCTTTTATCTTCTTTAACTAAATTATGATAAAAATTATAAAATTGAATACAGCAGACAGATAGAGGGGTGCAATGGGTCCCGCAGAACAACTCACGGGGCCCGAGCCAACCTCACCTGCTCGTGGTGCACCATGGTAATCAACAAACGAGACTCTGGCTCCCACTAACACGCATTGGGCCAGTGTGGTGGAAAATGGCCCAAGTCCCCCCAATATAAATCCCTATCCGATGTGGGAATCTTTAGGGAGGGCCTATGTCTAGCAGTGGACGTTTGTCGGCTGATGATAATGATAATGATTACAAATCAAGTGGGAACGTTCCTGTTAGTGCGCTTTACCATGCATGTTTTAGGTTATGTTTGTAAACGCCTTTATACAGGGTGTCTGGTGGCAGATTTATGTTTTCAAATTTAAATAAAAAATAATATGTTTGACATATAATTTTACTAAAAGTATTAAAAGATAGAGTACAAATGCGGACTTCATTTTTTAAAGATAATGTCATCCAAATGTCTTCCATCCTGTTGCACACACTGTTCGAAACGGAGCCTCGTATTCCGTGCCACACGCTGCAGTAAACTTGATTCAATTGCAGTGATTTCTCGCCGAATATTTTCTTTTAAGTCCACAACAGTTCGCGGATTGTTGGCGTAAACTCTCTCTTTGAGGTAGCCCCACAAAAAAATTCCATTGGAGTTAGGTCGGGTGACCTCGGTGGCACGGGATGTCCCCAAAGCGACTAATCAGTTTTGAGGGAGATTTTCTCGCAACAAATCCATCGAAGCTCTGGCCGTGTGTGCGGTCGAACCTGTACCGCATCCTGTTGAAACCACGTGTGTGATGAGAATGATGAATGAGCTCGCAGGTTCGGCAAAAACAAATTCGAAATCATGAGCCGATAATTCTCACCATTGACATTCGTCGCTTGGCCTCGTGCATTTTCAAAAAGAAATGGTCCGATTATCCCATTCGTGGATAAAGCGCACCAAACAGTTACCCTTGGGCAATGTAATGGTTTTTGGTGCTTCAGTCGAAGATTGCGAGTTCTTAGAGCCCAGTAACGGCAATTTTGCTTGTTTACGTGTCCGTTTAAATAAAATGAGCCTCGTCGCTCCAAAATGGAATTCACAGTGCGAAAACGCTCCAACATGGTTTCACAAAAAATTTGCGTGACGCAAAGTCATTTTTCAATTCTTGAATTATTTGAATTTTAAAAGGATGAAACTTCATATCTTTTTCAAAATTTCATGCACAATTGCTCTTGAAGTCCCAGTGAAGCTGCCATTTTCCGTATCGAAAGTCGTGCATTTTCACGTAAACTGCGTTCAACCAGTTCAATGTTTTCGGGGTCCTTGACGATCGACTAGGTCTTGGCCGTGGTGTGTTCATAGCCGAAGCAGTTGCGCGGAACCTCTCTACCCACGAACGAATTAAATTCACACTCGGCCCATCGCCTATCCGTCGAATATTTAAATGTGAACAAAACTGTCGGCGAGCGAGTACGTAAGAATCGTTACTCTTGAAAATAATAATAGCGAACGCGCGATGCTCACCCGACCACTGCACCACTGCGACATCGTGACTAAGAAATCCGCACGATCGGTGATTCTAATGACACCACCTTCCCTCCGCATTGTTTATAACTTATTGAGATATTCGTTTTTTAAAATATAAATCTGCCGCCAGACACCCTTTAATATTCTTCAATTGTACACAATAATTATTCAAGAATGTTGTAGGCCGTTTTGGTAGTCTACATTGCTGGATCTCTTCTCAATATCTCCACTTTGATGTTAAATATCCTTGTCGCAATGACAATAGACTTAAATACAATTATCATATGTTTTAAAATGTAAACTATCATCAAATCATATATCATTAACAATGTGTTTATGTTTGCTTTTATTAAAGCTTACCTTGTGTTTGCTATTATTAACAGCGATCAAAAGAGAATACCCGGAATAGTTGCTTACAGTCACGAGCCCCAAGCGTACTGCTTAGAAATGTTAAATATCGAAACGGAAATGGTAGCAGCCGATAACTCTTTTAACGAGTTATGCACTCTACTTCCGGCTGAGACTGTCCTATGGCCCGCTACCAACGTGTAATGTAATAGGAATTCATAGATAAAGCTTTGATATCATCGCTCAACATGCGAACCTGCGTGAGACAATCCCCAGACCGGTATGGCTCAGCGATGGTGCTTAGAAGTGTAAGGCCCCTCCATAGAGGCGTGTTAACACAAAATGTAGAGGGGCATCAGTGCGTTTTATAAGAGATCCCGGAGCCTCCACGAATGCACTGAAACTGAAATTTTCGAGGGGCGTTTTAACGAGTAAAAATCTCACATAATCCTGACTTCTCCCCAGAAGCAGGGTATCTTTCCAAGATTTTCCCCACCACCGAACCAAAAAAAAAAGGATGAATATGAATGTCCATCTGACACAATAAGCTGTGGCTCGTTAGTTCCTTACGCAGATATTATTGTGTTTTATGAAAAAATTATTCACCATCGCTCTGAATCGATTAACGACTATTAGGCACCATTTCTACCGAGTATTAGGACACCACTTCCAAAAATGAAGACCGACCATAGTACTAATGACACCTTTGATGAAAGGAAAAAAATCGATCCTGATTAAAAAAATCATTTATTTAAAACGTTTTATTAGCATTATTTACGCTCCGTCAAGTTAGTACAGCTAAATGAAACAATAGTTTTATAAAAATACATTACTTTACTAAAAAAACCAGCAATGAAACATGAAATCAAAAACAGCTGATGCTCGGATCGAGAAGGATCGGGACGAGCTCGCAATCTAAATGCTCCGTGGCCCTGTGCGCTTTATTGCAGCTGAAGTCGCGTCACCAATGTGGGGGTTGTGAAGTTTAGTTATTGTAAATAATTCGCGTGTAGAAACAGTACCCATGCATGTATTTAGTAAAATTCACTTTACAATGGTAAAAGTAAGATAAATATTAGTTAGTATGTGCAGTTAACTCGGAGCACTGTCGTAGGAACACAAGTGATATCTACCGCAACACGCCACCAGTCTTTTATACTCAGTTGATTATTTGAAAGCGTCACACGACACAGTAGTCTTGTTTACTTCAGCGCATTGTATAAATAAACAAATTAATAACTCAACATTTGTTATAACTATAAGCGAAAGATTCGATTGCTCAGTCTCCGAGTGCTAGCTGATAGCTGATATCTGATAGCACGACGACGGAAATGGCGAACGTCCATCTGATCGGCGCACGACGGTACTCGTGTGCTGATGGATACACGCCACAATGCCATGATCACCTGTTGACATTTCACTAGAAGTTATCAACATCCTACGATAATCAAAATACTTGCAGGATCGACCGGTGCGACACTACCCTCTCACAGAAAATCAGCGTGAAATGGCTGGCTTCCTAATGGCTGTCATGTTTCGTCTGGTGAGTGAGAGAGCTGGATGCCCATTCCTTTTCCTTTCCTTCAGACTACCCAATTTTGACGTTTGTTAGATGGACCGGTGCGACGTTGCAGTGTTCTAGGAGCTGCGATGTTGCATTTGGTTAGAAACTAATTAGTGTCTGGTGGTCCATCCCCTTTATTCCTACTCCTGTTCCTCAGAAACCTATCCTATATTTTACCCCTCCTTCTTTTAAATGTTATGAGATAGCAACAGCCTGGTAACACTGCGTTGTTATGGGCAGGCGTATCACTTACCATCAAAAGTATACCCTGCTCGTTTCGGTGAATAAAAAACAATTAACGTCATAAATAATTTTTCAAAAAAATATATTTTCACTTTTTTTTTTTATTATATAAAGAAGTATTTCTTACCGTGAACAAGCAATAATATAATATGTTCAGAGAACCCCCTGTCATTTCCAACTATCAGTGTATATACTCCCGCGTCAGAGGTCTGAACTCCTTCAATGGTTAGAGTATAAAGGTAACAGTTTCCAACGATGCATTTTCCTAATGCTTTTCGTCGACCTGAAAATCTCCAATGTTCATTATAAGGCTCTACATGAGTATTGATCTTATGAATAGTGATGGGATGTGATAGTGGAAACTATTTGTTTGGAGCTTTAAAATTATAAAAAATTATAAATTATCTTCCTAATTTGACGTTCATTGAAACTCCTTAAAACATGTAAATAAGAAATTACATCTTGCTGAAAAAAATTAAATCTATTTTCATGTATAGTAGTACATATATGTTTGATTCATTACTATATTTTGAAATATTATATTAGCTCGGGGATACCAGATCCGCTAGTCCCGAGTCCGATGAAGCTGCAATAGTTGTCAATAACACTAGCGGCGCAAACTTCATAAAATAAAACCGCTGTTTGTTGGTAGAAATAGGCACTGCGGTGGTACCTACCTTTTTTTTTTTTTTTTTTTTTTTTTTTTTTTTTTTTTTTTTTTTGATATCGGTGGTGGAAATGCTGTTACCGCATACCCAGCGTCCTTTTCAGGGGAGACGCCAAGTTATGTGGGCTCGGGGCCACTGAGATGTTGTGCGTGACCCCATACCCACTAAAACCACCACCGCTTGTCCTGCAATACGCATACTGGAGACGCCCGGGTTTCAGCCAAGCAACTCTCCGGGCGCCTCCGCGTATAAACTCCTCCTGGTGGGTGCCCGCGGGGGAGCAAAGGCACCCACCTGCCGTCCCGTACCAGCCCCTCGCGGGACCGGCACGTTGGGGCCCCCGACCCCACAGACGACCGCGCGCGCTCACGACGGAGCGTGAGCAGCCCGGCCGCCGCCTTCCCGTGAAGGAATTGGGCGGCGGCCTCCTCCTCCAGACTCCCCGTCAAAGTGGGAGGGGGACAAACAAGACTCCCCGGGGACGCACCCCAGGGGAAATACGACAAAGGCCCAAAGGGCCACGCCCATGGCCCGAAGGCCCCTCACACCGTGCCCGGCTTGGGGCCCATCGCTCACGGCGGGAGGAAGCGGACGGCGTGGTTCTGCCGCCGCGCTCTCCCGCCGGCCCGCCGCCGCCTGCAAGATGCGGCCACGGCGTCGGCCTCCTCGTGCGCTCGGCGGCCTCCTTCTGACGCATCACTGCGCCGCAGAAGGAGGCCACCGCCTTCCAAGACCTCTCGCTGCTCAACATACGATCGATTACAGTCGGCAGCGAGAGGTCACTGCCGACTTGCGCGACGTAGCGGCGCCAGGACCCTGCCGGGGTATCTCTGCCAGAGGTGGTGCGCCGTCAATCGGCGCACCACACTCGGCTGCGTCATCTCTACGAGCCACCTGGTGCAGGTACTTGCCGAAACATCCATGGCCTGTCAGCACCTGCACCAGGTGGAACGTCAAGGCCCCGTACCGCCGGCTCATCCACCAGGACAGGTGGGGCCTGATGGCCTCCACCGTGTCCCGACCGGCGGCAGGGTTACCTAACTCCGTCTCCCACCGCCGGATCAGGGCGTCATGGGCAACGCGCCTGATCCGGCGGACCATGGCCGGGTCCGGCCGACGCTCTCCGGCATCCCGCAGGAAGAGGTACACTTCCGCGAGCGACTGCGCCTGTAGATGCCAAGGCGCATCGCCCGCGAAGCGTACCCGCCGTCCAGGACACCGTACGGTACGCCCGACAGGCTCGGACCGCCAGGATACGTTGGGCCCTCTTCAACACGGGCCCGTTCCTGGCGGTCTCGCACCTGTCCACCCATACGGGCGCACCGTACAGTGCCATACTCCGCAGGATGCCAGAGTACAGGCGCCGACACAATGACCCGGCCCCGACATTGGGCAGCAATCTGCCCAGCGCGCGGTGGTACCTACCTAGACGGTCTCCGGCAACAGAGATCTACCGTCAGTAACACGTCAGACGCGCCTAACGGAGTATATCTATCTATTGGGTTAATGGCGTTCCCTTTATAGATTTCGCCAATTGCAAGTGTATATAATACTCCGCTTTATAAAGCGGACTTCGTGAACGAGCAAGGTCATAAATTGTAACTAAAAATTAAGTGAGTAGCTAAAAATGTTTGATGAGTATAATTCATTACAAAGTAATCTGTTGTTGACAGATACCGCGTACGTAGCGCTGACGATTGCCGCGGTGCTGGGGTCGGCGGCTGTCACTGTGACGCTCCTGTTGTTAATTATTGGTTATCGAAAGAAAAGAGGTAACATGTCGTCTTATTTCGAAATCATGTAAAACTAAATTACATTTAATTCCATCTTTATATCGAATTTATATTCGATTGTTATCCATACTTAATTATGTCAAATGAGTGGAATTACATATTATAATCTGTATATTCCAAACGGTACAACTGATTAAAAAAAAAAAATCTTTGTTGGATTTTAGCTTTAATGAAAAATGGGATTTTGGAATCTGACAGATAAGATTTTTAATTTATTTATACCTCTCCTCTTTTATCTTCTTTAACTAAATTATGATAAAAATTATAAAATTGAATACAGCAGACAGATAGAGGGGTGCAATGGGTCCCGCAGAACAACTCACGGGGCCCGAACCAACCTCACCTGCTCGTGGTGCACCATGGTAATCAACAAACGAGACTCTGGCTCCCACTAACACGCATTGGGCCAGTGTGGTGGAAAATGCCCCAAGTCCCCCCAATATAAATCCCTATCCGATGTGGGAATCTTTAGGGAGGGCCTATGTCTAGCAGTGGACGTTTGTCGGCTGATGATAATGATAATGATTACAAATCAAGTGGGAACGTTCCTGTTAGTGCGCTTTACCATGCATGTTTTAGGTTATGTTTGTAAACGCCTTTATACAGGATGTCTGGTGGCAGATTTATGTTTTCAAATTTAAATAAAAAATAATATGTTTGACATATAATTTTACTAAAAGTATTAAAAGATAGAGTACAAATGCGGATTTCATTTTTTAAAGATAATGTCATCCAAATGTCTTCCATCCTGTTGCACACACTGTTCGAAACGGAGCCTCGTATTCCGTGCCACACGCTGCAGTAAACTTGATTCAATTGCAGTGATTTCTCGCCGAATATTTTCTTTTAAGTCCACAACAGTTCGCGGATTGTTGGCGTAAACTCTCTCTTTGAGGTAGCCCCACAAAAAAATTCCATTGGAGTTAGGTCGGGTGACCTCGGTGGCCACGGGATGTCCCCAAAGCGACTAATCAGTTTTGAGGGAGATTTTCTCGCAACAAATCCATCGAAGTTTGCCGTGTGTGCGGTCGAACCTGTACCGCATCCTGTTGAAACCACGTGTGTGATGAGAATGATGAATGAGCTCGCAGGTTCGGCAAAAGAAATTCGAAATCATGAGCCGATAATTCTCACCATTGACATTCGTCGCTTGGCCCCGTGCATTTTCAAAAAAAATGGTCCGATTATCCTATTCGAGGATAAAGCGCACCAAACAGTTACCCTTGGGCAATGTAATGGTTTTGGTGCTTCAGTCGAGGATTGCGAGTTCTTAGAGCCCAGTAACGGCAATTTTGCTTGTTTACGTGTCCGTTTAAATGAAAATGAGCCTCGTCGCTCCAAAAATGGAATTCACAGTGCGAAAACGCTCCAACATAGTTTCACAAAAAATTTTCGTGACGTAAAGTAATTTTTTCAATTCTTGAATTATTTGAATTTTAAAATCATGAAATTTCATATCTTTTCAAAATTTCATGCACAATTGCTCTTGGAAGTCCCAGTGAAGCTGCCATTTTCCGTATCGAAAGTCGTGCATTTTCACGTAAACTGCGTTCAACCAGTTCAATGTTTTCAGGGGTCCTTGACGATCGACTAGGTCTTGGCCGTGGTGTGTTCATAGCCGAAGCAGTTGCGCGGAACCTCTCTACCCACGAACGAATTAAATTCACACTCGGCCCATCGCCTATCCGTCGAATATTTAAATGTGAACAAAACTGTCGGCGAGCGAGTACGTAAGAATCGTTACTCTTGAAAAATGCTTCAATAGCGAACGCGCGATGCTCACCCGACCACTGCGACATCGTGACTAAGAAATCCGCACGATCGGTGATTCTAATGACACCACCTTCCCTCCGCATTGTTTATAACTTATTGAGATATTCGTTTTTTAAAATATAAATCTGCCGCCAGACACCCTTTAATATTCTTCAATTGTACACAATAATTATTCAAGAATGTTGTAGGCCGTTTTGGTAGTCTACATTGCTGGATCTCTTCTCAATATCTCCACTTTGATGTTAAATATCCTTGTCGCAATGACAATAGACTTAAATACAATTATCATATGTTTTAAAATGTAAACTATCATCAAATCATACATCATTAACAATGTGTTTATGTTTGCTTTTATTAAAGCTTACGTTGTGTTTGCTATTATTAACAGCGATCAAAAAGAGAATACCCGGAATAGTTGCTTACAGTCACGAGCCCCAAGCGTACTGCTTAGAAATGTTAAATATCGAAACGGAAATGGTAGCAGCCGATAACTCTTTTAACGAGTTATGCACTCTACTTCCGGCTGAGACTGTCCTATGGCCCGCTACCAACGTGTAATGTAATAGGAATTCATAGATAAAGCTTTGATATCATCGCTCAACATGCGAACCTGCGTGAGACAATCCCCAGACCGGTATGGCTCAGCGATGGTGCTTAGAAGTGTAAGGCCCCTCCATAGAGGCGTGTTAACACAAAATGTAGAGGGGCATCAGTGCGTTTTATAAGAGATCCCGGAGCCTCCACGAATGCACTGAAACTGAGTACCGAGGGCGTTTTAACGAGTAAAAATCTCACATAATCCTGACTTCTCCCCAGAAGCAGGGTATCTTTCCAAGATTTTCCCCACCACCAAACCAAAAAAAAAAGGATGAATATGAATGTCCATCTGACACAATAAGCTGTAGCTCGTTAGTTCCTTACGCAAATATTATTGTGTTTTATGAAAAAATTATTCACCATCGCTCTGAATCGATTAACGACTATTAGGCACCATTTCTACCGAGTATTAGGACACCACTTCCAAAAATGAAGACCGACCATAGTACTAATGACACCTTTGATGAAAGGAAAAAAAAATCGATCCTGATTAAAAAAAAAATCATTTATTTAAAACGTTTTATTAGCATTATTTACGCTCCGTCAAGTTAGTACAGCTAAATGAAACAATAGTTTTATAAAAATACATTACTTTACTAAAAAAACCAGCAATGAAACATGAAATCAAAAACAGCTGATGCTCGGATCGAGAAGGATCGGGACGAGCTCGCAATCTAAATGCTCCGTGGCCCTGTGCGCTTTATTGCAGCTGAAGTCGCGTCACCAATGTGGGGGTTGTGAAGTTTAGTTATTGTAAATAATTCGCGTGTACAAACAGTACCCATGCATGTATTTAGTAAAATTCACTTTACAATGGTAAAAGTAAGATAAATATTAGTTAGTATGTGCAGTTAACTCGGAGCACTGTCGTAGGAACACAAGTGATATCTACCGCAACACGCCACCAGTCTTTTATACTCAGTTGATTATTTGAAAGCGTCACACGACACAGTAGTCTTGTTTACTTCAGCGCATTGTATAAATAAACAAATTAATAACTCAACATTTGTTATAACTATAAGCGAAAGATTCGATTGCTCAGTCTCCGAGTGCTAGCTGATAGCTGATATCTGATAGCACGACGACGGAGTAACAAAGAACGTCCGCTCTGATCGGCGCACGACGGTACTCGTGTGCTGATGGATACACGCCACAATGCCATGATCACCTGTTGACATTTCACTAGAAGTTATCAACATCCTACGATAATCAAAATACTTGCAGAATCGACCGGTGCGACACTACCCTCTCACAGAAAATCAGCGTGAAATGGCTGGCTTCCTAATGGCTGTCATGTTTCGTCTGGTGAGTGAGAGAGCTGGATGCCCATTCCTTTTCCTTTCCTTCAGACTACCCGAATTTTGACGTTTGTTAGATGGACCGGTGCGACGTTGCAGTGTTCTAGGAGCTGCGATGTTGCATTTGGTTAGAAACTAATTAGTGTCTGGTGGTCCATCTCCTTTTATTCCTACTCCTGTTCCTCCGAAACCTATCCTATATTTTACCCCTCCCTTCTTCTAAATGTTATGAGATGGCAACGGCCTAGTAACACTTTTGTTGTTATTTGCGTCTGTGGGCAGCGGCGAACTCGCCTACCACCAGGTGACCCGCTAGCTCGTTTGCTCCGTTATAATATAAAAAAAAAAAAACTTATCACAAAATTTTTAACATCAATAATACGTTTTTTTTCGCCTAGTTTAAAAAGAAACTCTAAGGCATTTTATTTGCCCTCATCAATACAGATTTCCTCCTTGAAGATTCAAGTTCCACCGCGACCACTTTACTTGCGTCCACCTTATATTAAGACGTCGAGTATCTTCATTGGAATGCCGAATAGACTATTTCTAGATCAGCTGAATAATACGAAGCCTTAACATAAATCAATTTTTAGTAATATTTTTATATTGATCGAAATAAAATGCATTACTTTATTTATTTTAAAAACAGAGTAACTACACAAAGTGCTACCCGCTAAAGCCAAAGGACGTTCGCTCAGTCCATCTTGTAGTAGAGCCTTTGCTCAACCCCTGCTTTACTCCAAGAGTTATTTAGTTAGGAGTTAACCAAGTACATAAAATATTGTAATTAAGAGGACGTCCAACACTTGGTGATGGAGTGTTTAAAATATCAGAGCAAAATAGAGGTATTGATGCGTAAACATAGCACCAGTACTTAAGACTTAGGCGCCTTACATATGGTGTTGTGTGAACCAAAGTCTGGAACAGCACAGGATGGTTTTTTATGTTGTGTAACAACAGTATTAGCACTCAAATTTTATATTTTGTGTTGTGTGATCGTTTTGAGCTAATGGGGCTGACATAACGCTGAGATCCCCTATTAAATATGTCATATTAGATATACAAAAATACAAAAATAATTGAAATTAATGTATATAGAACAGTGATATAATGTTTTTTATTGCAATCAGAGCAAATATAATAGTAAAACATTAATAATTGATGACGAGAGTTGGAAAACAAAACATAACATCAGTTATAATGAAAGGTGATATTCCCACAGTTGGCTTTTGAAGGCAGCTCATTACAAAGTCCCGTAGAGCGAGTGAATGAATTGTGAAATGATGTTAAATTGAGCTGAAACTTGTCGGGGTGAAAGGGATAGCGCCGTTATGAAAAGTCAACGTGTGTTCTTCTAAAAACAAATGGCACTTGAACACTTAAAGGTAGGTAAAGAAAAGTCGAGCTACTGAAAAAAATACATCATACCTTGTTATCTTTTTGCCATGAGCAAATTCCTTTTTTATCAGATATCTTACACTTCAGCAGCTGGTCCTCGCCAGGATCTACTTCTGTGTGCGTCGGCACCTCCTTAACCTGCTCTATAGCGCCTGAAATGAATTTCAATAATGAGCGACTTCATTTGTTGGTTAATGTAAGGACCGTACAGAATCTTTGAAATTTTTAGGAATGCAATAAATATATAATCTTTGTAAATCCTCATCAAAGACTTAAAGTATAAGTTAGTTGTTAAGTCATATCATGTTTAAGTTGTGTATAATTACTTTATATTTTCCATGTCACTAATGAGGGATTTACTACTGCGTATAGATGCAGTGAGAAAAGATTTTCTTTCGGGTAAACTCGGATCTTTATCGGAATACGATGACAACGGAACTGTCAATGAATGATCGTATTAAATGAGTGACATTTTCACATCCATTAATATGGAACTTTATTAATTAAAGTCAAATGTCAAAATGAATAATTAGAGAGCACGATAAATACGAACTTTTCCGAAAAATTGCGAAGGAAAATCTTTTCTCAGTACATCTATACATTTACTTCCCAGTAACATACTAATCGATAGAGGGTAGTAGATAATAAAGATAGCATGAGGGGAACGTATTCCTCTCAAGTAAAATCGGTTGTAGAGGATAAATAAAAAGAATATTTCCATATGTATATGTTACTTGTTTAAGTTAATCAACTCTTAATCAAGTAAATGATGTAAATAATCAATTAACTTATCATTCAGTGGATGTAATTAAAAAAAACTAAACCTGTTACCAATAAAGTCAACGTGTAAACTATATCTAATATTAACTTTCTAGAGTTTTTATTTTCATTAAATTATAGAACGAGACGATCGGGACGTTCACTTGATGTTAAGTGATACGCCTGACCATAACAACGTAGCGCTCGTTATGGTGATAGTCATAGTAGCATAGCGCGTACGTCGTCTTGAGACATATGATAAATATCGTTACCCCAGTAATGTCACTAACTACAGCGCCCTTCAGACCGGAACACAGTAATGTTTGCTCGGTACTGTTCAGCGGCAGAAATAGGCGCTTTGATGGTACCTAACTAGAAAGTCTCTGGTAACAGAGACCTACCAATAGTAATCATCAGCCGTTAAACAGCGACTGCTACACATAGGCCTCCTCCAAAGATCACAACATCGATCGGAGCTGCGCTGCCAGCGTCAGCATGGCTTTCAGTACGTCCTGGCGCCAGATACCGTCATTTGTAGGGGTTCATATAGATTATATTAAGTCATTTCCCCTCACGCCGGCCCAATGCGGGTTGGTGGGTGCATCACGAGCAGGTGAAGTTGACTTGAGTCTTGTGTGTTGTTGTGTGAGAAACCTTATACCACCAGTAATATTTCCACAATCCTATTGCAAATCGGTCGCCATAACAACATATCTGTGTTCCGGTTGCCAAACATACGAATTCCGTAAGATAAACGCCACGTTCGTTATATGATACATAATTATAATATCTCGGTCTTTTTAGTCAAGCTAAATATTTTATAGACGACTTTAGAATAATAGACACGCCTTTGTTCTCGTAATTGGATTGCAGATGGGCGGAAATGAGATTTATAGTAAATTCTTTAAAGCAGCTTCCCTTTGACGAGCTCTTTATGAAACCGTTTTAGCCGTCGCCGTTATCTATGATGCGATGTTTTAGACGAGTTCATTAAAATCTTTAATAAAATCTCAATATAAACTGATAATAATTTAGTGTAACATCAGCTTAATAGCCAAGTAAAGATTAATTAAATAATATGTATACTATTCTTGTATAATGAAACGCCTAGACTGGCAAGACCTGTTAGAAAGTGATACCCCATGAAGTGAAAGTATCGATAAGGATGTTTATGGGAACACAGTCTTTGTCGCCTTGTGATGTAATACATTAATTCTTGTCAAAACCACCTTATTCGTGCTGGTGTCAGATTATGCATTCAAACGGTAGTATGCAAACATTACTGTATTCTGGTTCTAATTCTTGATGTAGACAGGGCTGCAAGCTACAGCGGCTCTTACAGCTCATCTGACACTGGGCTCGTGGACCCGGTTCTACGGCCTGTGGGTATTCTGGTTCTAACAGCCCTGTAGCTAGTGAAATTACTGGGTATAGAAGTTCAACGTTATTTTATGTTTAATAGCGACGAGCGCAATGCGGTGTAGTTATATATAATCCCAACTAGCGCCACGTTGTTATGGGAAGGCGTATCACTTATTATCAGGTGAACGTGCGTTCGTCTATTGCTTCGTTACATAAAAAAATATTAGAACATATTAATAAGAGGATGACTGTTACAGATATATGTATATTATATACGTAAATTGGTAAGGGTAGATAATGAAGATAGCATGAGTGAAAGTATAGATAAAAGTAATGTCCAAAAAAACTCCATAATCATCAACATCAGTCGATAGACGGCCGCTGCTGGACAAAGGCCTCTCCCGAAGATCACCCCATCTATCGGTCCAGCGTTGCTCGCATCCAGTGGGTTCCCAAGATGCGCACAAGATCGTCGGTTCACCTTGTGGGAGGCCTCCCAACACTACGTCTACTGGTACGCAGGCGCCGCTCCAGGACTTTACTGCCCCATCGGCTGTAGCTCCTTTTTTTTTTTTTTTTTTTGATATCGGTGGTGGAAATGCTGTTACCGCATACCCAGCGTCCTTTTCAGGGGGGGGACGCCGGGTTATGTGGGGCTCGGGGCCACTGAGATGTTGTGCGTGACCCCCATACCCACTAAAACCACCACCGCTTGTCCCGCAATACGCGTACTGGAGACGCCCGGGTTTCAGCCAAGCAACTCTCCGGGCGCCTCCGCGTATAAACCTCCTCCTGGTGGATGCCCGCGGGGAGCAAAGGCACCCACCTGTTCCTCTGTACCGGCGTCCCCTGCGGGACTGGAACGTTGGGGCCCCTGACCCTCAGAAGACCGCGCGCGCCCAAGACGGAGCGCACGCCCGGCCACCGCCTTCCCGTGAAGGAATTGGGCGGCGGCCTCCTCCCTCCAGACTCCCCACTTCGACGAGGGAGGGGGACAAAACCAAGACTCCCCGGGGAACGCACCCCAGGGGAAACACGACAAAGGCCCAAAGGGCCACGCCCATGGCCCGAAGGCCCCCTCACACCGTGCCCGGCTAGGGGCCCGTCGCTCACGGCGGGAGGAAGCGGACGGCGTGGTTCTGCCGCCGCGCTCTCCCGCCGGCCCGCCGCCGCCTGCAGGTGCGGCAGCGGCGTCGGCCTCCTCGTGCGCTCGGCGGCCTCCTTCTGACGCATCACTGCGCCGCAGAAGGAGGCCACCGCCTTCCAAGACCTCTCGCTGCTCAACATATGATCGATTACAGTCGGCAGCGAGAGGTCACTGCCGACTTGCGCGACGAGGGCGTGGCGCTGCGGCCCCCATGCCGGGCACTCCGCCAGAGTGTGGTGCGCCGTGTCAATCGGCGCACCACACTCGACGCATTCTGTGTCATCTCTCTACGAGCCACCTGGTGCAGGTACTTGCCGAAACATCCATGGCCTGTCAGCACCTGCACCAGGTGGAACGTCAAGGCCCCGTACCGCCGGCTCATCCACCGGGACAGGTGGGGCCTGATGGCCTCCACCGTGTCCCGGCCGGCGGCAGGGTTACCTAACTCAGCCCACCGCCGGATCAGGGCGTCATGGGCAACGCGCCTGATCCGGCGGACCGTGGCCGGGTCCGGCCGACGCTCTCCGGCATCCCGCAGGAAGAGGTACACTTCCGCGAGCGACTGCGCCTGTAGATGCCAAGGCGCATCGGCCGCGAGAAGCGTACCCGCCGTCCAGGACACCGTACGGTACGCCCGACAGGCTCGGACCGCCAGGATACGTTGGGCCCTCTTCAACACGGGCCCGTTCCTGGCGGTCTCGCACCTATCCACCCATACGGGCGCACCGTACAGTGCCATACTCCGCAGGATGCCAGAGTATAGGCGCCGACACAAATGACCCGGCCCCCCGACATTGGGCAGCAATCTGCCCAGCGCAGCGGCGGTGGCGGTGAGCTTCGGGAGAAGCCGTTCGAAGTGCTCTCCGAAGCTCCATCGCCCGTCCAGAGTGAGCCCTAAATACTTGAGGGCTCCCCGCACTGGGACCCTCATCGGCTGTAGCTCCTTCCAGCAATATGCCCTGCCCACTGCCACTTAGTCTAGCAATATGCGTGTGACTATGTGTGTGACACTAGTTCTTCTGCGGATCTCCACATTTCTGATTCGATCGTACAAGCAAACTTAAATAGTTTAAATTAGTGAGGATCTACAAAACTTGTAAATAATAAAATAATCAATGTAAATCGATAAAGAATAATTTCAGGGAGAAATAAAATATACATCATATGAAAACTACATAAAAAATTCCAGTGATGGTGGGTCTCTGTTGCCGGAGACCGTCTAGGTAGCTACCACCGCAGCGCCTGTTGCAGCAGACAAACACTACTGTGTAAACATTATCCTATTCCAGTTTAAAGGGCGCTGTAGCTAGTGTAATTAGTGGAGTAACAAGACTCAATATCTCACATGTCAGGCGACGAGCGCAATCTGGTATGTAAAGGGTGTCTGGCGGCAGATTTATATTTTAAGAAACGAATATCTCAATAAGTTATAAACAGTGTGGGGGGAAGGTGGTGTCATTAGAATCACCGATCGTGCGGATTTCTTAGTCATGATGTCGCAGTGGTGCAGTGGTGCAGTGGTCGGGTGAGCATCGCGCGTTCGCTATTGAAGCATTTTTCAAGAGTAACGATTCTTACGTACTCGCTCGACGACAGTTTTGTTCACATTTCAATATTCGACGGATAGGCGATGGGCCGAGTGTGAATTTAATTCGTTCGTGGGTGGAGAGGATCCGCGCAACTGCTTCGGCTATGAACACACCACGGCCAGGACCTAGTCGATCGTCAAGGACCCCCGAAAACATTGAACTGGTTGAACACAGTTTACGTGAAAATGCACGACTTTCGATACGGAAAAGGGCAGCTTCACTGGGACTTCCAAGAGCAATTGTGCATGAAATTTTGAAAAAAGATATGAAGTTTCATCCTTTTGTGTATCCAGTGTGTGCAACAGGATGGAAGACATTTGGATGACATTATCATTAAAAAATGAAATCCGCATTTGTACTCTATCTTTTAATACTTTTAGTAAAATTAGATGTCAAACATATAATTTTTTATTTAAATTTGAAAACATAAATCTCCACCAGCCACCTTGTATAAGCAGATTGTCATCAGATGAACCTCTCGCTCGTCTTCATCGTTTTGTTATAAATTAAAAAAAAAACTTTTTATGTAGTACCTCATTTAAAAACAGAAGTAAAGAAATATTTCCTCATGTGACATGCTAAAAATAATAACGCCGCGTTCGCTATTGAGAAGTGTTTCAGATAACAATTTGTTTTCCCGCCACCGTGTCAATACAACACTGCAATATAATTAAGCTACAAGTTGTGTAAAAAGAACATCAGTTAAGAATTTGAAACTTTATTGAATTTCAATGATATGTAAAATTGAGAAAGTCTTAGAAAAAAATTATCAAATCTACTATTTAACTTTCTTTTTTATTTTGATGTGAGTTTTCTAAATTAGATTTTAATTAATTAAGAAATAGACGGACGCGTGGCTCGAAATGGTCAACTATTAGCAGTCGGTTTCGCTGACCCACACATTTCATGTAGATAGATAGATAGATAAATGATTTATTGTAGCCATAAAATGTAACACACATATATACAAACAAGAAATTTTGTTATCAACAGCATGAACTACATCAACACACAGCATAGTATAGACATGAGAGTGTGCCTGCGCGTGTGTGCGTGTGTGCTACAATGGTACAAAAGGCTGTAGCTCAGTGGATTGTTCACCTGCTGGAGGTGGAACACTGATTTTCAGCTACCGCCCGCGGCGCGATCGCGGTGGAGATATGTTGCTCCTATTGGTAACCATAGATCTATATAATTGTACTTGTAATTGCAATAGATTCATGTGAATAGATATGTTGCTAATGACATAGTCAAGATTGCTAACTATAGATTTGAATTATAAGCCACTATCAAATGTTTTTGTTTTGATTTTCTAATAAAAATTGTTTAAAATATTTTTTAAAACTGAAAACAGAGTTAGTTACATTGCCTCATAGGCGGAGGTATATTATTCCAACACTTAGTGGCCTGATGTCGAAAACTGCCCGTAAATGATACAGTTTTATGCTTATAATAGGAGAGATAGGTACGCGCACTTCTTGCGTTTAATCTGTGTTGGTGAGGAGAAAACTTTATTTTAGAATATAGATATTCTGGTGTCTTATATTTTAAGATCTCGAATAAAAGAGAAGCTAAGTGTAATTGCCTACGCGTTTCCATGTTAAGCATGGACGATTTATAAAGATGTGAAGAGATATGACTACCAGCTGGAACGTCGAAACAGAATCGATAGCAAGCATTTTGCACTCGTTGAATTATTCGGCGTGTCCTAGAAAGAAGACGAGGTCCATAAACAACATCGCCGTAATTTAATTTTGAGAGAATTAAGGATTCGGATAAGTGAATACGAGTTTTAATGCAAAGAAGATGACGAATTTTATACAAGACTCTTAAACGATAAAAACAATTTCTGGCCACATTATTAACGTGTTTTTCAAAACGTAAATAACCATCAAAGGTAATGCCTAGATTCCTGGCTTCATCTGTAAAGCCTATTTCTTGTCCCTCGATTACAATTTTAATATTTTTAGCTAAAATTGTGTTACGTTGAAGTTTGTTTCCAAGAACTATATAATATATCGATTTTAAAGGATTTAGAAGTAGAGAGTTTCTGCGTGACCATTTAGCAATACGAACGAGGTCTTCATTCATTTTAAGAACAGCATTACCGATAGCTGATAGTTTTGCCGAAATGTAAAGTTGGACGTCTTCAGCATAGCAATGGAATTCACAATTATGGATAACTTTTGCAAGATCTGCAGCGTATAAAATAAAAAGTAGGGGCCCAAGAATTGAGCCTTGAGGAACTCCTCGTTCAACTATCCTTGGATTAGAGAATGCGATAGAGCCATCGCTTCTAGTCAATTGTACGGCTTGCGATCGTCCCGACAAATAACTATTAAACCAACTCAAAGTATTATGGTCCAGCCCATAATAAGCCAATTTAGATAAAAGTAACGATATATCAAGACTGTCAAAAGCCCTGGAAAAATCTAATAACGTTAAAATAGTGTCTTCGCCAAGGTCTTGGTTAGCAAGGATATTCTATATTCTTGTTGTAGACAGGGCTGCAAGCCACAGCAGCTCTTACAGCTCATCTGACACTGGGCTCGTGGACCCGGATCCACGGCCTGAGTTTCTATAAACTAAAATGCGCTACGCGGGATGTAGCTGTCTGGCGGATGATTGTGTGTGTCTGGTTCTTGTAGTTCTTTATCTGGCGATTCTACTCGGTCGTCGAGGCCGGGCGCGGGCCCGTTCCTGACTACCTTCGCCTGTATCGGAATCTCTGGGCGGCGAGGACCGCCCACGGTCGCGGGTGTACTTAGTGTACGCGGTGTGTGAGTAGCTGCGGCGCCGCGTTCTGAAGCGAGGGCGGCGTGATGCTGATATTCGGAGCGTGTTGGTAGTGTCCGAAGTGTGTGTGGTGACGTCGGTGCTGTCGGTGACTGAGGGTATGTGTGTGGTTTGCGGGACCCTTGGGATGTCGGAATGCGTGCCGCGGTCTGCGCTTTTCGTCACAGGATTCGGAGGTAGCACGTAGTTGGCCGCGCTGGCCACCAGAGGGTTGGGATGAGTTGCCGCCTTGGCGAAGTGCGGTCACGATACCCCTGAAGTGCTCCTTGATCGTTGGGAGTTTAAGGTCGCTGTGGATGTCCACATTGCGCTGGTACCATTCGGCACCAGTCGCGGTGCGGGTAAAACGGTTCTGGAGAGTCTGCAGAGGTTTGAGACGGTCTTCGGACGAATGGGCGAAGATAACGCTTGCGTAAGACATTATAGGTCTTACGCATACCTTGTAAAGGTGAAGCTTGTGTCTGAGAGAGCTTGCTCTTCTTACACAGCAAGGGGTATAGCTTGCCCAGTACTTGGGCCGCTTTCTTTCTCGCCTCGCGGATGTGGGCGACGAAATTGAGTCTGGTGTCGAGTGTGACGCCGAGGTATTTGACCGAGCTTCTCCATGGGATCGGCTGGCCGAAGAGCGAGAGCTGGCCGAGTTCATGGCCGCGTTTTTCGCCTTCTTGAGAAGGGTTGATGACCTACGGTGGGTGAAGTGAATGGCTTCACTTTTCTCCGGGTTTATATCGATTCGCCACGTCCGGAACCACTCGCCTAGGCGGGTGGTCGCGTTCTGTAGGCGCTTCGTTATAATACCCGGAGCTCTGCCGGAATGATAAAGAGCGGTGTCGTCCGCGAAAAGGGCCATCTTGACGAAGGGGTCTCTCGGTATGTCGCTCGTGTAGAGCGAGAAGAGTAGCGGGAGAGGCAAGAACCTTGAGGGACACCGGCTTTAATCGGCCGGGGCGAGGAGAGAGCGTACTCGACGCGAAAGCGGAAGGAGCGATTCGAGAGGTAGTCTCGAATGACGGTGACTAGACGGTCTGGCACTTTGAGAGTGTAAAGCTTGTATATCAAGCCTTCGTGCCAGACTTTGTCGAACGCCTTGGCGACGTCGAATAGGACGGCGCAGGTGTCGATCAGTCGTTTGTGCTCGAGACCGACCAGAATGTGCTCGGTCAGTCGGTGCACTTGATGAACGCAAGAGTGGTTGCTCCTGAATCCGAACTGTTCATCCGGGAGGAGGTTGTTCTCTGCGGTGAAATGGCGCAGACGCTCTAGAATTATGCGCTCGTAAAGTTTGCCCAAGGTGTTCAGTAGGCTGATCGGACGGTGCAAGGATATTGTCAGTAACGTCAAGCAAAGCAGAAATTGTACCTCGGCCTTTACGGAATCCTGATTGGTACAAAGGTAAAATATTTTTTTTTTCAATGTATAATATTTTGTAAGTTGTATATGCACTGCCTTTTACAGTAATTTTTACAAAAATGGTAAAATACTAATGGGACGTAGATCTTTGAGATGTTTAGGGTTTTCTGTTTTAGGTAGTGGTGTCACAATTGCCTCCTTCCATTGATTAGGAACAGTAAAAGTAGACAATGAAAGATTTATAATATGTGTAATGACATCTAATGTACGAGGAAGCGTCAAAAGAATCATATCTCGGCTTATTCCGTCCTTTCCTAGTAAATTAGATTTTATAGATTTAATATAAGAAGCAATATCAAATTCAGAAATGCATTGAAACTTAAAAGTGTTGTTACAGAATCGATGGAATTCGTAGTACGTCATTTCTGAAATAGAGATATTGCTTGTAGAAGGAATATTTAAGAAATAATTATTAATATCGTTTGGGTTATCAAAACAGTTTGGCAGGTGATTGCTTTTAGTGGGATCAGTTAATATTTTATCTTTGAGATTCCTCCAAAAAATTTTGCCATTGTTAACTTGCGATTTTATGTGTTCATTAAAGTAGGCACGCTTTTCGTTATAGATACTGTTCACCACGATTTTTTTCAAGTTTTTGTAATATTTTCTGTGGACCTCTAAACCAGTTTTCCGATATCTTTTGTAAGCTTTGTTACGTAAATCTATCATCAGTCGGCATGTGTCTGTTATCCAGGGAATCCTACGATTTGTAATTTTGATTTTTTGGATTGGGGCGTGTAGATCAAAGAAGAATGAGAGAAAATTATTAAATCTTTCAACCATCAAATCAACATTTTTTAGCAAAGTAACATTCCCAGTCAATGAGATTTAAATCTTTTTTAAAATTATCAAAATTTATTCTGTTAATTGCTCTGTATTTGACATATTTTGGGCGGACTTTTAGTTTTTTAATAAAGAAAGTCACGCTAACCAGTGCATGACCAATAGAAGAAGTGATATTTGAAACTGAAATATCTCTGATTATTGCATTAGTACATACCAAATCGATTAAGGTTTCAGTTTCAGCTGTGAAATGAGTAGCCTCAGTTACGACTTGTTTGAGATTCATAGTATGTAAAAATTGGTTCACTTTTATAGTATTTTTATTAGTAATATCTAGCATGTTAACGTTGAAGTAACCCATTAATACAATATAATCATAATTGGAAAAAGAAGTGATAGCTTCCGTGAGCTCGTCAATAAACAAGTCGACATTTATCCACTGAGGTCTGTATGCAGTACCAATAACAATACGGAGTCCATTTATACGCGTATGAAACCACATTTGCTCAATATTTTCGTTTGTTTGGTTGACTAGACGAATATTTATACCGTATTTAACATAAAATGCTAATCTACCAACTCGACCTGCACGCATGGCCAGCGGACGTGGTAGGCTATGCATTCTATAACCCGGAACAGTCGGTGCACATTTGTGCTGTCCTGGTCTTAACCATGTTTCATTTATTGCAACAATATCTGGAGCAAAATTGTCTATTGCAATTACAAAATCGTCTTGCCCTGTATGTAATGATCCTGCATTGTATAGCGCTAACTTGAGGTGCTCAGTGCCAGGCGCCATCGGTACGTTAATTACCCATTATAACGTACTGTACAGTAGTATTACGTCTAAAAATCAAAATGACCTTTAATCGGTTTAATGAGCCTGAGCGTTGCACCATTGCCGCACACACCGCTGCCAGTAGTCTAAGTTGAAAACTGAGTAAATCAGTACGTTTATAATGTGTGTTGATGTAATTAAAAGTACCCAGTGCTAGAAGACATAAACAAGCAGTTTTACTATCGTTGTTAATGCTAAAACTTCTTAAATTAACCTTTAGTAATGGTCTAAGTGAATAATAAAATTCAATCATTAACAAGGCGACAAACAATGTTGAGATGTTAAAACGGTTTTTAAAGCATTTTCTAAGAGAATCCAAATGAGAATTAAAAGCCAACTTATGATTAGTTACGCTACGAATACTTTGGGAGCGAGATCTTATAGGTACATGAAAAAGCAGAAATACGTGACTGAACTTTTGTGATATCAAGGCATGTGTTTTTGTGAAGGTCACCAAGATTATCACGTGTACTCCTTGCATTAGAACAAAACAAACATTTATAAGATTTTTTACAAAAACTAATAAGTTCAAAGAATCAGTGAGTAAATCAAAATAAACCGAAAAATATAAATAGTTTTTAAAATGAAAAAGTTTAACTTTTGCATTAAAAATTATGAAAAATGTTACGAACGTTTTTATATATTTAATTTGGCTACAATGCTGAAAATATAAAATAAAAAAAAAAACTTGTAGCTACTGCCAGGGGGCTTCAGAGTGGACAAGCACCAACGTTATTTGCGCCAAAAACACGCAAAAAATCATTTTCACATCTGATACGATGACGTTGAGCGTCAGGAGTTGCGTGTTCACGAACATATATTTTGCCATCAGCGGTCCAGGTAAAACGCCAGTTGAACTGCTTTGACAGCTCACGTGCCTTCCTGAACAAGTGTCTGTTAACACGCGTGAGTCTTTCATTGACGTAGAATCGTTGTGGAGGTCCTGGCAGCCCGGTACCTTCGGTAGTTGTACCGCGGCGGACTCGAGCGGCATGCAACAACTGGTCTCGAATGGAGCGACGTGCGAAGCGGATCACCAAGGGGCGAGGATTGACTTTAGTGCTAGAGGCTGTCTGTAATGAGTCGAGCAAAGGTCCTACTCGTCTACAGCTCACGAGATCTTCCTCTCTTAGTGTTACACCAAGTTTGTTACCCAACGTGAGAGTAATGTGTATAGGGTTTTCAACTTTTTCTTCCGGAATGCAAGATATCTCAATATCATTCTATAACAGGTCTTGGTCCCTATCATTTTTTAATTGTTGAATAGAATCTACTACGGCGGCGTCAATGGATCTCGATAAGGAGAATTCAGTAAATTTAGTCTCTAGAGAATCCACGCGCACTGACATTTCTGTTATAGAACCTTCGCAATTGTCCATCCTCAATTTCAGACTGTTAATAGTTTCGTTCAACAGACTTAATTGCCGTCGTGTAGCTGACATTTAATCTCTAAATTCTCGCATTTCCGTAACAAGGAGATGGATATCAGAGAGTTGAAATGATTCCGATGACCTCACACTGGCATACGGTTTGTGAGGTGGAGATGTGTCTTAACTGTGTACCGGCGGGCTTACCATTGCTGCTCCACGTCGGATTGTCACCCCCGCGGCGGGGTGGATCGGTGTGTTCGCGTTATCGTTTTTTTGCTGCCTGTTGACGCAGGTCGCACATTTCCATGTCTTTTTCTTCTCAGCTGTCATTAAATTCTTAAACCTTTGCTCAGGTACATTGGCACACGTGAGGTCATAATTTTGTTTGCACGTAGAACAGCTCAGTAATGGCTTGTTCTCAATAATTTTTAAACATCCGGCACAAAAAAAGCTTTTTGTTGACATATTTATTTATTTTAATAAATATGTTACTTGCAATCGCACTATGAACACGGCACAAATTATAAGTTTCACCGCAAGCGACAACTACCGCCTTGGCTGCGCCGACCGACGCGGGCACTGTGCGGGTATATGAATAAACGTTATACAGTTTCGGTCAAAACTTCACAATAGTGGCACAAATTTACAAACTTTTTACGTATATAATAATTGTAATATATAAAATAACTAATTGTGAAGATCTATTACAGAGTTGGGGGACAAGGGACACTTTTTTAACAATTATGTAACGGAGCGAAAAAATACGCGTGTTACTACTCGGCCGACCTTTAATAAATCATGTATTATTTTGAATAAACATTTGAACACATCCATTATTATTTTGAATAAAAACACGGTGATGAGTAGCGTTGAATTAAAAGAATAAAAAACATGTAATCTACAGTTTTGTTATTTTTGTAATAAATAAACAACTATTTATTTATCTTAATCAATATATATAACTAGTCCGGCCATAAATACTGTTACATAAAAACTTTTCTTTTTATCAACTTATTATTTTGAATTTGGAACATACATTATATTTTAAAAACTACCATTTCATATGTTTTTTTTGTGTTCATTATCAAATTACCATATGAAATAGGGTGTTAAAGAAAATAGGATTGCAGTGATCGCATTGCACAAAGGGAGTATGAAGCCGATCCGGTCGGTCATATGCCAGACACTTCACAATCTTGGTATGAGACGTATGTTCGTATATCTTACTATCAACAGATACAACAACACTTCCTCTGTCGGAGACCAGAAAAGATCGGGGCGGGCCGCGTGCTGTTAGAGCTACAAAGGCTGTTAATGCTGTTAAAGCTAGAATTCGTCGAAACCTCTTTGTGAAGCAAAGAATCTTATCGCGAGAAATGAAGATTCCCGCTAGGACTCTGTCGCGTATTATAAAACAAGACCTGAGGCTCTGTGCTTATCGTCGATATACAGGACATGCCCTAAATCAATCTTTACTATTAAAGATGAATGGAGTGGATCAAAACGAACTCGACAACAAAAACGAACTTCGTTGGAGAGACGCGGCCTAATTTATAAATCCAACGTGTTTCAAATTATAAACGTACAAACTAACTTTCAGCTTAGTTTAAGTTTAATTGCCTTCTACATCGAAGTTGTTTTTTTTAATATAATTGTTTAAACATTAAAATATATCCGCGGTACAGCTATTTTAAGACATAATGTTGCATAGAAGTTATATTAACTTACACAACAAGCTTCCCGTGAGAAACGGTTTAAATTAATTTCTATGTGCTTTTTTATTTTAAATTTTGAAACTAATTTGAGTCTTGATGTAAAATTAAAATTATATTAATTTACTCGTAAAATACGACCAAGCTTCCGCTAAATAAATATATTCCGATACATGACGACTAGAGTGCGACATAATGAGATGGCGGGAGCTCAGCACTGCCCCCGCCGCCGTCGGATTAAAAGAAATGTATGCACAGACATAATTAGTAGGGGCGGTACAAAATATTAATTATTAGTCCTAAAAGACGGCCGGGGGTTCAGTAAACATGTTTATAAGAAAGTAGTGTTAGAATTCTAACAAAGCACAACATGATAGTCCTCTTTTAAGGATGTAAGATGAACCTGGACGGTTTTTGTAAACTAATGTATTATGAGCATAGTAATGATAGAATAGGTATATTAAAATATTACATATAATATAAAATATTTATTAATAATCAATATAATATTTTTTTAATAATTAAAATATATATATATATTACATTGCATATATAAAACATATATAAAACATTTGTTAATATAATATAGAGTATATTATTGATACATACCAATTTCCCACGCCGTTATATACAGTAGTATTGTTCCGATGAGTGATGTATACTTTCTCATCTTGACAATCTTCATAAATTTCAAATTAATAAAACTTTAAACCGTTGAACACACTTTTAGCGCGGTGTTACTTGCACTTAATTCGCGAGTGTTCACTGGATAAAGCGTGCAGTCGTAAACGAGCGGACTGGCACGCGACGCGAGAGACGACCGACTGCCCCTGTATTCGCACCGAGGCGCGCCCGGCGCCCGACGCTCTTATTCTTACATTAACTGCGTAGAAACAACTGATTATTAATAATACAATAGACAACCGCGGTAGTTACATGGCTATGATAGGGCTGGCATAACAATCGAAGTTTTAAAGCCTTTAAAACAGAAAAGAGTGTTCTCAGCGCCGCAAAATTCTTGAAATATAGCGCAAATTTATGTTGTAAAAATGATTAAATATTACTTTACGTTCAAAACGATTGTCGTTATCTATTTCATAGTATTTGTTCCAGGTAAATACTTATTACTTTCTTTTTAAGATTTAGTTGTTTTTTTGGGCAACTCTTTAAATAAAAATCGCTCATGTTATGTTTAATACCTTCAACTAATACAACAGCGGATTTCCGTCTAAATAAATCTAGCCGTTCCGCATATAATCAAATATCAGTACAAATGTATGAACAAATTTTATTTGTCGTCCATCAACCCCCGCACTTTGTCAGCGTGATCGATTAACTGTCTTGACTCTATTTATGAGAGAAGGCCCCCAAGTGCCAATACTGGAATTATTAAGAGATATCTATTATTGAAATAGATGTAATCTAAAACCCATCGCCGTCATGACAGATGTACGTAGATACGGACAATTGTAGCAATTTATTCGTTTTCATCATTTCGGCCTGCTTCTCTTTCTCGCGTTGCCGCTTCAGTTTCTTCTGCTACGTCTTCTTCTATTTCTCTTGCTGGAGTAGTTCGGGTGTTAAGAGGCCAGATATTTGCGACTGGATGAACAAGAACTTTTTGAAATCTGAATGATTGGAGATCGACAGGAGAATGTATTAGGACCTTGAATAAGTTCGCGCTGTTTCTTTTACATAATAAAAGCTTTATTTAAGTTATAAGGAACAAAAACATTTCATTCACAGTATTGGCCATCACTAGCGACCAGATTTTTTCATCTTTTTGACAGTATATGAATTCCGACGGACGGAAAAACGTTTAAATGAATAAATGATATACCCTTTGCAAGGTGTACCGTTAAACTACATTTCTGGCACGTTTTCGAGTATCTTTTCAGGACTCTTGCCTGTGAACTTAAAGATCAAATATACAATTTTATTTACATTGAAACCGTGACTAGCCGCATAAAATTACATATTTTCACTCCGGCGTGCCTTCACCGTAGAGCGGTAGTACACGACGTTTAGAGATAGAAGTTTAAAACGTTTGATTAAAAATTAAGTTTCTTTGTGAAGTGCAAAAATTTTTAGCCGATGTAGCTCATATTTAAAAGTATAGCAAAAAATAAAACGATTATAATAAATGTGTTACTTACTTTTCGTAGCGATGGTAATTTAATGCACTTCGCGAAGGCATTGTATTGTGAAGGGTCGAATTAATTTTCTTAAGGACACTCGACAAATCAGCGACGGCACTCACCTTTACAAGACCTATAATGTCTTACGCAAGCGTTGTCTTCGCCCATTCGTCCGAAGACCGTCTCAAACCTCTGCAGACATCCCAAGGGGTCCCGCAAACCACACACATACCCTCAGTCACCGACAGCACCGACGTCACCACATACACTTCGGACACTACCAACACGCTCCGAATATCAGCATCACGCCGCCCTCGCTTCAGAACGCGGCGCCGCAGCTACTCACACACCGCGTACACTAAGTACACCCGCGACCGTGGGCGGTCTTCGCCGCCCAGAGATTCCGATACAGGCGAAGGTAGTCGGGGAACGGGCCTGGGCCTGGCCTCGACTACCGAGTAGAATCGCCAGATAAAGCACAACAAGAACCAGACACACACAAAATACAGAATCATCCGCCAGATAGCTACATCCTGCGTAGCACTTTTTAGTTTCTAAAACCTCAGGCCGTGGATCCGGGTCCACGAGCCCAGTGTCAGATGAGCTGTAAGAGCCGCTGTGGCTTGCAGCCCGATCTACATCAAGAATATAGCGACGGCACGGCAAATATAACGAGCTCTACATATTGCTCGGAAAATAGTTTTCGATGTAATTTCCACGGGAACTTCGGACGCGTACTTTGAAACATTTACTAGTATAGCGACGTGATCGCTTAAAAGTTATGTAGTTTTAACAGTAGTTGTGTAGTGTACACGTTAGTTTGTAATAAAAGCACCAAGCTAGGTTCAGTCCGGGCTCTTTGCCAGTCAACATGGCGCGCATGCTCTGGTGGTGGGCGGGCACTTCTTGTTCCGCCGCCCAGATCAAATTAAAACAGAGCCAGGAACGAGGTGTCAGTTCGCTGTGAAGACTCCTGCCAACTACATTGCACTCTCCGCAAAAGTGCTACAGTTAATGTGCCCTGTTCTCCAGTTTGCGCAACACGAACGACCTGTCAAAAAACTGGTAAGTTACGCTTTATTATAAGTAAGTTTGAGAGGAAATTCTAAACATTTTAATAGTTCATCACAGTTTTTAGAACTTACTTAATTTAGAAGAAAAGATATCTAAGGTTTATATGTTGAATTGTGTTTCGCTTACCCGTAAAATTTAACTCCGTCAATGATATATATCTATCAGAAATATATTTTTGTATAAATTTAAAAATATAAAATATTTCTTGTGACAAATAAACTCGATTCGATAAACTCGGAGTGCACTTTGCCTATTTCGTTGCATGTAAACGGTTTCTTGACAATTAACTCGGTACACGCAGAAAAACATTTTTTTATGGTGTAAAAAATTTGCACATATTATTTTTTTAAATTCAACTATATCTTACAATAGTAAATAAAAATATATCGTAACTTGTAGAAACGTATTAAAATTATTACGTACAGAAATTTTGGTTTCGGTTCGAAAAATTAACATAAGTAACGATTTTCAACTTAATTTTATTATGTTGTAATGAAAACAATAGATGTACAAAGATAAATTAATTGTGTTTTCGTTTAGGTTTTAACGCGACAGGCACTTTTTTTTTTTAATCCTTACGGACGTTAATATTTCTCTAATAGCTTTCTGTTTCACGAAGCGACGGAGTTCGGCAAATAGTAAGCGCTAAGCTAGCCTATAACAATGTAGCGTTAGTTAAGATGATGAACACTGCACCACACGGTGCTCATAGCTTTAAAAAATAATATTGACGGATTTATTTTGCAAATAAAACATTTTTTTTTTCATTAAGAGCTTTTTAAGTATTTCCAACTCCAGTAGTGATCACACCATTTCCAGAGATCCGCGCGTCTGTGGGATTCATTTAAATTTGTTTTTGCGTGATCTAACTTCGACTTCGATATTCGCTTTGTCGATTCAATGTTCTGATGAAAGTTGCATTTTAAATTATCCTTTTAAAAGTTTATTACACTATAAATACAAATAAGTTAAGATATGCAAACATGAAATGTTATTGGAGATACATTCTCTGATATCATAGATATAACCATCGGCAACGAAAGTTCTCAAACATTTCTCTAAATATTCCTTAATTACTTGAGCTTTAAAGTTTGTAGGGATGCCGTAAACTTTAAATTTCAAAGTTGAATATAATTATTATTCCTTATAAATTAATTGGAAATATCAGGTTCTTAAAGCAACTGGATTATATGTAAGGCAGGTTTCTGGTAGAGCAAGAAATTCTAGGAATTGACTAATTTTGATAAATTTATAGAACAATTTTCATTGACATTAAAGTTTGTTTCAGTTTCTAAAAGTAAACCACCATGAGTGAACCTCACAGAGAAAATCAACATAACCAACAAAATCTAAATAATTTTAATCATTTTACGAATAATGACAATATATTACGAAACAACGATTTACAATGGAACATAAATCCTCCAATGATTAATAACAGTAAGTTATACATGCATGATGACCAGTCAACAAGTCAAGTAATTGATCTTTCAGTTAAAGGCAATATTACAACAGATAATAACATTATTACAGACGAGAAACAGAAAATTAATAATAAAACAGAAAACTTTAACATGCAGTACGAATCGGAAATCATAGTTAATAATAATGCAATGATGGCAGGTAGCAAAAGAACCCACGAGCAGATGTATCAGGTTGAAGATGTGTCGAAACCGATTGCAAGAAAAGGAGAAGTGTGCGAGGTACCTCAAAAGAAGCATGAAACGGTTTCATATGATACTTCAAATTTTGATAAAAATTTTGAATTGAGTGAAATGAATAAAGCAGCAATTAATCGATACAATACAAATATGAACACACAAACATTTGGACAAAGCCGAGTTAGCAGTGACAATTTAAATATTGGTCGGATGGCAAATCCCTCCCACATTAAGAAAATGAGATTATTACATGATCAGGAGTTTAAACTGTTGCGTCGACCTCAGACTGAGGCCTTAAAATATACGAAGGATATGTATACACAAACCGACAAAAACAACAACCATAAACCTTCGCAAACAGAAACGAGTGATGAAGTGGCCCAGAAACAATTAAATTCGTATATGAATCAACACCGAGTCAAGAATGAAACGATGGTACAAATTCCTACACCAGAAATGGTTTCCATTAATCAAGAAGCTTTTCTTCAAGAAGGAAATAACACAGGCGACGTCGTAACGGTAGGCGAATTTGCAAAACCATGATTGAAATTACGAGAACATAGATGTAATGCTGCTAGAGCTTATTTAGCGTAATTGATTACAGAAAACTTTTATGTAACAGTCACTAGTAGTTTGTTATATTGATTGCAATTTTCTAGGGCCAGGAAGCAGTTACAAATGCTGAACCAGCAATGACGCAAGCGGGATTGTCCTATCTGTATCCATCCCCTGCTGATAACTACACTAGTAGAGCTGCCCTCGCTCACCATCTATACGCGACTCAGGAGTTCAACAGGATCTGGAGTCAGAACGGCGCAAACATTTATCAGCCAAACGTACAGTACCCGCCGCAGTACAGTCAGTATCCCGCGACACAAAACTTGGGATTGGACATGGCAAACATTACTAACAATTACCAAAATTACTATAACTACCAGAACCAATATCCCCAATTTTAAATTTATCTTAAATTTTAAAAGATATTAACGTATTTTATATTTATATTCGTTCAATAGCCTAGATATTTAAGTTAGCTCTCCGCTGGCCAGCTTTGATATATTTGGTAACTAATTCAAAACACTATCAAACTGATTTTTTTTTTAAATAATTCACGTTTAAGTAACATTTAACCTATCACTTTATATTTGTAGTTTCTAAAATAAAACTTAGTTAAACTTTGTTATTTAATAATAAAAATAAATCTTTGTTTAATATAGAGAATATTAAGATAAATAATCACGTAGTAAGTAAGTGACAAAATTAATATTGAAAAAGTTAAAACAAGATGGAAAAAAAATGTCGGTTAAGTCGTGGCCTCTCTAACATTCTTCCGCTTAGTGTATTCGTTTTTAATAATTCGCCCCGCGACATTGCTTATATTACTATTCACAGGTTTTGTTTATTTTAATAAATTTACGACGTACACGTTAGATAATAATTATCTATAGTTAAGTTTGTGTAAACGTGATCTAGTTAATATTAAGTTATATGATACCGAGCTTTACATCTCGATAGAGATATTCGCAACAGGCGTAGCGTAATCAAAAAATATTTAATGTTAATAGAAAGCCTAAGGTTATAGTTATGAAGACGCTTATAGTTTTAATTAAAAAAAATTTGGTTTACTCTTTAAGATGGCTTGACTTTGAACAGCTAAGCATACTGGTGGTAGGTCTCTTTG
Source organism: Troides helena (assembly GCA_029286815.1). Taxonomy (NCBI): domain Eukaryota; kingdom Metazoa; phylum Arthropoda; class Insecta; order Lepidoptera; family Papilionidae; genus Troides; species Troides helena. The sequence continues at coordinate 10,279,068 of JAGSMV010000013.1, read as the reverse complement.
CTGGAGACCGTCTAGGTAGGTACCACCGCAGCGACTGTTTCTGCCGCTTAACAGTAGCGTGCAAATAGTACTGTGTTCCGGTTTGAAAGGCGCTGTAGCTAGTGTAATTATTGGGGTTACGAGACTTAACATTAAGATGTTGAGACAAAAGTGTCTCAAGACGATGAGCGCGCCGCGGTACTCTGTATACCATCCTATCTAGCGCCACATTGTTATCAACAGGCGTATTATTTACCATCAGATGAACGCGAATAAACTTAGGCTAATAATTATAATTATAAATCTTACATATAGTGATAGTGCATGACAATCGATTGGATAATTTAGACCTTAAAGATATATAAACAGTAGCGTAAATATTCAAAAAACTTATGTAAGTTTTAAATGTTCTTCGCAATCATACTCTAGCACAATGTATTCTGGAATAAATGTTTCATGTTAAATAATAAGTAGTTTATTTTATAAAACTAATAATAATAATAAACGCCAAGGGTATGAACCTTAACGTGGTGGAGGGGCTTACGAAGAGCAGGCACTGTCAATAGTCTTAACTCGACATTATAACTAAAATAGTTTTACAGGAAACCTAGGTAACATCTGAGCAAGCAACCCTCTTTAAACTAATCATACCCAAATCAAAACACTCTTAGGAAGCAAGTTAATAATGTGTTTTAATGATTTACGGTCGCTGCCCGAGCATGGCCGGGGCGCATCTCTAACCGGTGCTGGGTGCATCAGTTTGCAGAACACCGGCGGCAAGAAGCTGAGCAGGCGGGCCCTTGTCACACAAAATGTCTGAACCGCTCCTTGGGGGTTGAGCAGGCGGGCCCACGACGTTGATGTTACAGCCGAATCAACGAGCAAAGATACTATCTCTCTATTTTTACTGATCCCTTCTACTTACTCCTCATATATAACGAAGAGAACATCTACCTTGTCCACTTTCAGTACGCTCGACGGTGTTATGCAGGAGGTCAAGTTAGACTCTGAATTCACCCACCTCAGCCACCTCTCGTATGCGCAGGCGACGGTTACCTGAAATTAATGCATTTATTCTGCGCACTTACCTTTAACTTACCGCATTAGACACAGATACCAAAATTTATTTGGAACCTCTTCACCTAAAATTTACTAAAAGGTTTCATAACATGCAATTTAGCCGCGAACGAGTAGGAGATCAACGGAGAGCTATAATTCGCAATAAACTATTATCATAAAGCACAATAAATTAAAGTTACAGTGAAGTCAAGTCAGAGAATAATTACATAACTTTGAAACAGATCGTAATAATCGTAATAACCAAACACAAATACCTGCCACTTCTGTACAAACTCGAACTCTATGGACCGATGAATATTTGGAATGATAATTTTAGTATTCGGTGTATGCATGCATGGCTGTCACCGTCTCTTGTCAGCCCTACCCGTGTCGACAATTAGGTGTCCTGCTATAAGCAAACGCTTCGATTGAAAAGAGTAATGAGACATTCAGTAATGTGTCAGTAAAGTGCTTTGTTATGGACAATAATGAAATTTGTGAAACTAGAATTATAAAGTACTAATCTAAGGAAAGTACATTTATTACATATCTTTTATACAAACTTTTAACTTCGATCTTCCAAAGAAGGCTGTTCTGCATAGTTTGTTTCATCAGATGTCGCAAATTTAAATGAAGACCTTTTTGTGTAATGCAGAATCCATTTATATATAAAAAGCACATCTTATGTCACAAAACCAAAAATTTTTGAGTTATCATCATGTATCAAAGGTACACTTAGTGTGTGAAAATTTTATTGACTAGTATAAACTCATAAATCAAAGTTATTAATTAAACAATATTATTTCTAATAACATCAGTTCTAATACATCTCAGAGATTGTAACAAGATGTTGCATTATTCTTATAACAAGGATTACCCTAGTACTAGAAATACCTTTATTTAGTAATCAATACAATACATGTTTAGATATACATATACACTAGAAAATAAAAATTTGGAATCACTTACTTGAAATTGGTTCCGCGCGATCTTGTGTACTAAATATTGTTTAATAATAATAAAATGATATAATTTTAAAGGTTCAACTCTTAACTGATACCAGATTCATTAAAATGAGCCTCGTCGCTCCAAAAATGGAATTCACAGTGCGAAAACGCTCCAACATGGTTTCACAAAAAAATTTGCGTGACGCAAAGTCATTTTTCTCAATTCTTCAATTATTTGAATTTTAAAAGGATGAAACTTCATATCTTTTTTCAAAATTTCATGCACAATTGCTCTTGGAAGTCCCAGTGAAGCTGCCCTTTTCCGTATCGAAAGTCGTGCATTTTCACATAAACTGCGTTCAATCAGTTCAATGTTTTCGGGGGTCCTTGACGATCGACTAGGTCCTGGCCGTGGTGTGTTCATAGCCGAAGCAGTTGCGCGGAACCTCTCCACCCACGAACGAATTAAATTCACACTCGGCCCATCGCCTATCCGTCGAATATTGAAATGTGAACAAAACTGTCGGCGAGCGAGTACGTAAGAATCGTTACTCTTGAAAAATGCTTCAATAGCGAACGCGCGATGCTCACCCGACCACTGCACCACTGCACCACTGCGACATCGTGACTAAGAAATCCGCACGATCGGTGATTCTAATGACACCACCTTCCCCACCACCCCGCACTGTTTATAACTTATTGAGATATTCGTTTTTAAAATATAAATCTGCCGCCAGACACCGTTTATATCACAAATTAAATTCACATATTAATATTATAACATAAAATATCGCAGGGAAGAGGTTTACAATGTTGTGCATAGTTATTTTATGTCCTATTATAAATTTAAAATAAATATAATCTAAAAGATGATTTTTTTAGGATAATAAAGGATATAGAACGACCAATATTATTGAAAGGATATTATAACATTAAATTAACCATATTATAAGTACACCCATAGTTATTTTAACCGTCGTACTTTCTTTGTTATACAGAATAGTATGTTTGCTTTATCATTTAATCTGTCTTCAAACAATTCCTAGAGTATTTAAATTAATGGTATGTTTTAACCCTTTTAAATACAATCATTTCCTGCAAATGTTAAAGGTATCGATCCAACTGTTCAGACTGATGACTGTTGCAGTGTAGACATTCGAAAATTGTAATGGCAATGCACGGAAGCGGGACGATTGATGAAATTAATCCAACACGTTGGTTGTATAATGCGTCCGGACGGTCCTTGATTAAGGCGTATCCGCATAGATGGGACTACCACAGGGCTGGTGAATAACTTTGCCCAATAACTCCACGGCTTATAACGAGTCGAGATACCAGGGTTAATTTTTATTTATTTTCAACATAGTGTAACGAGATATATTAATTTATAAAAATAAATTAATGCTTCTATAAAGAATATCAAATAATAAATAGATCAAATAAAATTTATTCAAATTTATAAAGATGAAAATATAATTCTACGAAAGTTAAAGATTGAAATAGATGTTTCTAAAATATAAAACTATACAAAAATGTATAAAATTATTTTAAACAAACTTTATCCTATGTCTAAATACGAATGTATATATAAAGAAGTTAAATATGAAAAAGATTTATTATAATAAATAAAAGTTAAAGTCAATAGTTGGGCGTTTGTGAAACGTCCTAAGGACGAATTAGGAACAGTTCGTGTATCGACCGGCCGTGTGGGCGCGCGGGCGCGGCGGAGGTGCACGCACACACTCGCGCTCCTACGTACACATGGGCTCCGGACGTGTACTGCGTACGTGTCGAATGTAAACATTTGCTTCGTGCAAATTGATTAAACTATTGATTGGAGATTATTACTGACTTCCAATACATATTGAAAGGATGTATAGGGATGGTATACTGTATAGTATACTGATCGAAATGCTAATATTTAAAAATACAAATATGATTGGATGGTGAAAAATTATGAAAGTATAAGTGTGAGTCTCTAGTGATGAGTTATAAAATATGTATCGGTTCGATTACCGGAAAAATATGAGAAAGCATAATAATGTATTATGATACAATATATTAAAACAATAGTGTGAAGATCTTTAAAAATGAAACTTATAAAATATACGGATTCGAAACCGTGTAAAATGACGCATGGCAAATTTAACATATAACATGAAGTTGGTGGAGAAAGTGAGATACCAGCCAGGTGTATGTGGCAGTGTTGGTGGTTATTTAAGTAACTACTTGATTATACTCCAGTTCGGGAAGAGTGTTAGATAGCACTTCATTGATATCTAAATACTCAGAACCATGACTTAGGACTTCGGCTCTATGATACATGGGTCGGCGTCTTAATGGTTTGCCACTATGATACGTCTTGTTTAATAACATTTGTTTATTCCAAAGTCAACTCGAACTGTGTCGATGTAATATGAGGTAGCGGAAGCGGACGCGAGCTACTGCTTCGATGCTTATCAAACATTGATATTGCGTCTTGTCGTAGCGTAACGTTTGCACCGTTACTGATCAGATGCGGTTGACTGAGGACTTTTGAAAGATATTGATGTCTGCTGTGACGTCTTGTGCTCCTTTCACGATGATGTGCGCCGATGTTAGTCGATTACATGTCTGTCGAAGTTCAGTGATACGACGTCTTCGACGATCACTTGGTTAAATGTCACCTTTGACCGTTGCGCCTTGCGTTATGGTTTGTCACTTTATTTTATTAGATTTTTCCAGGTCGAGTCCCTTGATGACGGGGCTGCAGACTGTCTACCCTCCGGATTTTATGAAATTTGCAAATGAAGACCTTAATAGCTCCCCATGTTTTAAGATATGTGGCGAGTTGTCGGTGGGCGAGACAAACTTGATCAAAACAACATTTTACTCAACGACAAAGACTATGCCTGATGGCTCATAATAAAAATAAAATAATATTTATTGGCTATATCCACTACAGTGGTTAACGGGGTTATGCATTTACTTTATGTATAGTGATAGCTGGTAGGAGTACAATCTCTCAAGGCAGCGATGTCATCGCTTTGCCATTCTATGAGGTGGGCTATGAGCTTTCGAATGCACTGCCCGGATTGCGGTCCGCGCTTACTACGTAGTTGGTCATGATGTAAATTCCAACACTTTGCAATGCGTCTGCAAGTGCACCTGGCTGGTGAAGGTGGTGGCTCGTACGAAGGACTAACCTTTGGGTCAGAGTACCCTTTATATCTATTATATGTCCTGGAATGTGCGCTGACCCTACACTGTATATCTGGTTACGGTTGTATCTTGTGAGATGCATACTCACATTGCCATGCGCAATTTCATCACAGTTTGTGGTTACGCACTAACAATGAGCCGAGTGCTCTTCCATTGGTTCGCCAGTAAACCTTGCTGTGAACTGCGGTCCGTTGCCAATTAAACTCTCCCTGTTTCGGGGCGTATTTTATAAGCGCTCACCGCATACGGCGGGGTCTATTTACTGGAGCCGTATGCCATCCCCAATTATTTTTTTAAATGTGAGGATGCGAACTTACATACTTGTGTCGGAGTCATAAGAATTAATAAATATTGTAAACCCGTAACAAGATGTGTAGCCCTTTACAAGCGTGAAGGCCTTGTAAATAAGGAAACAAACCACACAAACGGCATCAGACTATCTTAACAAATATTCCTCCTTCTATATAAACCTAAAAGAACTGAATAATACTATAAACACAACGTAGAACAAGGTCACAAGGAACAATAGGTGAGTAAATGGAAAATTATTTCAGATAAAGGGCAGTAGTTTTCGTTGTGACCATTAGTAGCATACAGGGTTAAATTTAATCTAAGGAAAGCTTTTGTTTGACAGTGATTAACTGAACTACGCTGAAATGATAATACGGTCATGGTTGTCTCTACGCAACCTTCTATTTAGATCTTAAAAATAATCTATCTTAATCTAGTTGCCTTATCATCAGTAAGTGATACCAAGGCAGCTCCGTTTCCTCCGCCAAACAGCAGTGAGCGAACATTACTATGTTCCTTCTTGAAAGGGTGTTTGTAACTAGTAAAATTACTGTAGTAAAAGATTTAACATTTTAAGTCTCAAGACGAGGAGCATAAAATGCTGCTGTGCATTACGTACTAACTAGCGCCACGTTGTTCTCGGTGGGTGTATAACTTACATCAGGCGAACGTCTAACTCGTTTCGGCGATTCATCAAATTAAAACCTACTAAAGTAACTTAAGACACTCAAAATTTGCGATGTTTATGGTGCAGTGTGCAGTGTGCAGTGTCTGTGAGAGTAGCACAAATTTGGTGGGTTGGTAGCGTTTCCAATCCGGAAATTTTGATGTCAAAGATGCACGTCGCTCTGGTCCGTCCCTATTACGGATAAAATGGATGCCATTTTGAAAAGTGGAGCAAAATTTTGGCTTTTATATAATTTTTATTAAATATCTACTATTTTGTGTTAAAGTAATTAATCCATCAATACTTTGCACCATTTCTAAGCCTTCCAAATAATATTCAGATTTATTAAACAATAGTTAATACATTTTAACTTCCTTTATAATTACTATTAAAAAAAAAAATCACAGGTCTCAACTGATAATTTACTTCGTATATTGAATTTGCATTGTAATACTTCCGAATAAGGTTCAATTTTCAAGAAAATACTTGAGTGACAGAGACGCAGCTACCGATTGTATTGCCGTCTCCCTCCACTCTCGAAAATATTAATGCGCCGTTATACTTATGACTACATTTTTTATTCAATGAAACGTCCAGTCAAGCAAGGATGATATACACCACATTGCTCCAGTCTCTTTAAGACATCAGGAGTTGTTCTTGTTACCCCAGTAATTTCGCTAGCTACAGCGCCCTATAAACCGGAACACAGTAATTTTATACACACTACTCATTGTTGACAATGATATGTGCTGTGATGGTATCAACCTTGACGGTCTCCGGTAACACGGGCCTACCACCAGTAGTTGGTATTGATTTGTATCATTTAAGTTTGTTCTTACATTATTTATATCTATGCTTTCACTTATGCTACTTATTTCTAGGCAATATTTAACCAATTCATTTCTGATATATTTTCTATTAGCTGGTATATACAATCTCTGTCTATCTATTCTTAACTCTGTGTCCTACCCAAAAGCAATAGATTATTAAACTTCCTGCCGTCAAAAGCAGTGTAGAAACATTACTGTGTTCCGGTTTGAAGGACGTTGTAGCTAGTGAAATTACCACAAGGTAACGAGATTCAAAATCCTGTGTCTCTATATGACAAGCATATTGGGGTGCTGTATAAGGATAGTAAATCCTTATTTTGATGTGGGCAGGCGTAACACTTACCATCAGGTGCACGTCTCGCTGGTTTCGTCCTTCGATGAATTAAAACAAAAAATACAGTCTGGTGTTGGATTAATTTTAGACAGTTGACCTGTTAGTAAATTTAATGAGCATTCAGTAAATGTTAGGAGGGTGGGAGAGGGTGAGGGATTCAATATTGCGCCGGAGCACAAGTATCAAGTAATCTCATTTTACACTGAATACGAGTAAACTGCCGCTGAACGTTCAAACACAAAGGCCGGTCTTAATAAACGTTCCGGTCGTCGTTGGGGTCGAACCTGCGCACCGGCTTTGTTTGCACGATGTGCGGTCCACTGCACAATGACGTTTGAACAGCGGGGTTGGTTGAATCACATGCACTCCAGCGCGCAGCAGGTACATCTCTAGCTCAAACCTGGGATACGCCGATAATATTAAATTGCTACAGATCATGTGTTATCCAATGATCAAAGAGACGAGTTTAACAAGTATGTTCATGTATCTTTTATTATTTATTTGTATTCGATAGATTCGATGCGGTTACAGGCAAAGTATCCATCTTACTCTTGCTGGTGCATTTTGTTCTATTTGTCTACGTGACCGTGCAACCGCTCACATGGAAGTACACTTTTAAAGCATCTCTGAATCCTCTTCGCACGTTTGTTATTCGCTTCAACTAACTAACGATTATTTTCCTTAAAAAATGTATAAATAAACCACCCATTAAATATATTCCGACTACTGCGACAAGGAATCTTTACATGGACCGATTCAAGAATAAACAATTTGATGGATGTGTCACGTGTCTACGAAAGCTGTTGTTTTTGGAAAATATTGCGTTTTTATATTTTATTGAAGGGTCGACGCGTGATATTCACCTCATGGTAACTGGTACTCCTGCCAATAATAATGTGATGCTAATTAGGATGATAAAAGTAAGTAAGTAGCAAGTAGTAAACTAGGTAGCTCCCTATAATCTTGATGTAGATGTAGCCACAGCGGCTCTTACAGCTCATCTGACACTGGGCTCGTGGACCCGGATCCACGGCCTGAGGACCCGGATCCACGGCCTGAGTCTATAGCTCCCTGGTTTAATGGTTAGGCTATCAGGCTTTAAATAAGTTATGTTCGAAATTCTTTACCACGTAGTGGTAACAAAGTATGGAAATTAGTAAAAGTGTAATATATGTACATGCAAACTTTTATAGTACATATATTTATAGTTTTCTCGGATTTCTTATAGGACATAGTATAATAAATAAATTTACATATCAGGTGTACCGGTATGAAGTGAGCGTCAAAATACAAATATCTCGATTGTTTTGAACGAGCCTTTATTTTATTTTTTGTTTGTTTGTTATGACATCTGTGAAACATATTTAGTCTACATCAAGTCATTGAACAGACAACTTCATATTTTTTCATCGTGTTAAAATGTCGAATTTTGTACCGGAAAGTGATGATTCGCGGAAAGCATTAATTTTCTTGTTTTCATTTCAAGAAAAGTGCTGCTGAGTCGCATGCGTGTCGAATGCTTGTCGAGGCATATGGTGATCATGCTCTATCAGAACCAACATGCAAATGATGGTTTCAACGGTTCAGAAATAATGATTTTGATGTGAGAAATGAAGTACGTGGAAGATCACCAAAAAGTTTGAAGACGCCGAATTGCAAACGATATTGATGGAGATGACACTTTGAATCAAAAGCAAATGGCAGAAATGTTAAATGTAGCACAACAACACAACAAACAATTTCTGACCATTTAAAAGCTATGGGAAAGATCCAAAAGTGTGGAAAATGGGTGAAAAATTTAACGAAAGACAGATGGAAAACCGAAAAACACTTGTGAAATTTTGCTTCAAAGACACGAAAGAAAATCGGTTTTGCATCGGATTGTTACCGGCGATGAAAATGGATTTATTTTAAGAATCCTAAACGGAAACAATCATGGGTTAATCCGGGACAACGGACAACCATCAACATCGACTGCAAAACCAGATCGATTCGGCAACGAGACAATGCTGTGTGTTTGGTGGGATAAGAAAGGTGTGGTGTACCACGAGCTTCTAAACTCTCACCTGGTGAAACCGTTAATACTGATCGCTACCGACAACAAATGATCAATTTGAACCATGCATTGATCGAGAAACGACCAGAATTGGCCAGAAGACACAGCAAGGTCATTTTGCTCCGTGACAATGCACCTGCACACAAAGCAAAACCGGTTCAGGATACAATCAAAACACTTGGCTGGGAGCTGCTACCTGCTACCTGCTACCCCACCCGCCGTATTCACCAGACTTGGCTCCTTCCGACTACCATTTGTTTTCATCGATGGGACACGCATTGGCTGAGCAGCACTTTGGTTCCTACGAGGAGGTCGAAAATTGGGTGTCTGGTTGGTTTGCTTTAAAGACGAATAATTTTATTGGCGAGCTATCCACAAATTGTGTAGAAACGTGGTCACAATGTGTAGGAAACAATGGCCAATACTTTGAATGAAATGTTTTTACTTTGCCATTAATAATTAGTGTTTTATTTTCACAAAAAACGCTCATTTCATACCGGTACACCTAAGTATGTATATTTATGTGTGTGCGTGTGTGTTTTAAATATGTATATTGTGTATTATATTTGTATTTATTTAATGCGCCCACCTCATCATCTCCGCTTTACCCAAGGTAGACTGGAGTAGCCTTTACACGAGGTGTATAAAGTGGATAGGTACACCCCTCCCCTAACAGGTTCCCGCCTTGTCGTGGAGGTGTGCGAAAGCGTTCCTGTGTCTCCGCCGTAAAGCGACGAAAGTGGAACATCGTGGGGATTTTAGTCGGTGTAAGTTCGACATAACCTGTTGTTGCCCACGCGAGGGCAGATATACGAAAGCATTTCACCCGCGTAAAAAGATAAGCACTACCGCAGCGTTCATTTCTGCCGCCAAACAGTAGTGTGCAAACATTACTACGTTCCGGTTTAAAGGCCACCAAAGTTAGTGTAATTACTGGGATTACGACGTTTAATAAATTATGTGCCCACGGGGACGAGCGCAATGTGGTACAGTGTAACATCCTAACTAGCACCACCTTGCTATGGGCAGGCGTATCACTTACCATTAGGTGAACGTCCCGCTCGTCTCGTCGATTAGATGAATTAAAAAAACCATTTTGTAAATTATTTAGCTCTAAGGCGAATGTATTCCGTGAAGTTTTATTTGTGTATGTACTTGTTATTGTCGTTGATATTAAGTTCAGCGAATCCAACACAGTTTTAGGTAGAGAGCAGCTCACGGGGTGCCGCGTGATTTACATACTGACTTAATAGGGGACCGGAAAGTAATGTCGTTTCTGCGCATGCCAATACTTGATTGTCATTTGTCAGCTCATTGTTTTGTTCAGAGGCGTACCAAAGACATTGTGAGGTTATAGTGATTTCTTTACTTATAGACAATTGAATTACAATTTTTTTTTGTAATTTTGGGTAAAATGGCCAGCCAAATACCAGAAGAGGTACACATCCGGCATTGCATGCTCTTTGAGTTTCGCAAGGGAAATAACGCAACAGTTGCTACCAAAACATTTGCGATGTTTATCCAAATGCACTGGACATTCGTAAATGCCAAAGGTGGTTTTCCAAGTTCAAATCGGGTAATTTTGATCTTTCCGACTCGTATCGATCAGGAAGACCATCAGCGTTAGACAACGACGTGTTAAGGGCGGAAGTGGAAGCAAATCCGCGTCAGACGATCGAGGAATTGTCAAACAGTCTCAACAAACCTTGGTCGACCATCCAAGAACATTTGAAGCAGATTGGAAAAGTAAGCAGAGCAGGTGTTTGGGTCCCGCATAATCTGTCCGAACAGAATAAGGCTAACCGATCAATCACATGCAACTTATTGCTTCAACGACACAACACAGAAGCGTTTTTGATCGCTTGATCACAGGAGATGAGAAATGGGTCCTGTATGATAACCCAAAACGCAAAAGGCAGTGGCTCTCCAAATGAAATCCCTCGGAGTACTGCTAAGCCAGGTTTACACCCCAAAAAGCGCTTTTGTGTGTTTGGTGGAGTATTCGCAGCATTGTTCATTTTGAATTACTGAAACCTGGAGAAACTGTTACTGCAGACCTCTACAGCGAACAATTGCAGCGAGTCAATCAATCTTTAATTGAAAAGTGGCCAGCGATTGTCAACCGAAAAGGCGTCATTCTCCAACATGACAATGCAAGACCGCACTGCGCAAGGCGAACTCTAGAAAAAATTAATGAATTGGGGTGGGAGGTGCTGCCTCATCCACCATATTCGCCCGATGTTGCACCATCGGATTTCCACTTATTCCGAGCGCTGCAACACTTTTAAGTGGCAAAACATTTGCAAATTTGGATGATATCCAAAATGCCATCTCTAGATATTTTGCCGAAAACCAATTAATTTTATCGATCAGGGATTGAAAATTTACTCACTAGATGGCAAAAGGTTATTGACAGTGATGGGGAATATATCATTGATTAAAAATAAAGACTCGTTAAAAATGTATGTGTTTGTATTTAGCGTAAGAAAACGACATTACTTTCCGGTCCCCTAATATATAGGTAGCGTGGAATACCTGCACGTTATTGGGTGTACTGTTCTGAGAATTGTATACAATTTGTGATGTTTTCAGTGGATAGAAATCATTCGATATTATAGTTTTACACTGGTTAAACATTGTACTGTTATCATTGGAAGCCACTGGTCTTGGACAGGTGGTAAGTGGTGGTAAGCTCGCCCATTACAACGTGGCGCTAGCTAAATGGTATGCGCAGTACCGCATTGCGCTCCTCGCCTTAAGACGTAATATGTTAAGACTCGTTACCTCAGTTATTAAACTAGCTACAGCGCGCTTCAAACGGGGACGCAGTAATGTTTGCGCACTAGTGTTTGGTACCTTCCTAGGCGCTATGTGGCAACGGAAATCTACCACCAGCAGTAGACGTCCATCGGTTGAAATGATGATGATATCAGAGTATTTGCTCGGTAGACAATATTGCATACCGCAGCAGATTTCGCCATAAATGGTAAAGCAAGTATATTCTTTTAGATGAGATATTTTTGTACATTTTTCTCGTGGTATAGTATTTGATAACAACGGAAGTTATTATAAAAATGTCATTGCGTGATGAAATATAGTACCAACTTTAATAGCGGTCGGTTAAATTGTTCAGACCTTACCCATTTTAAACAATCTTTTTTCCCATTTAAACCGTTTGTACTATTACTTGTATAATCCACAAACTTATAAAGTTTTAACCGATGTACGAGATTGTATAATGTCATGTAAAGAGTAGCAGATTTCTATGTAACCGCCACGAGCAAACTGTACTGACGCGTGAATCTCTGTGCAGAGGGAGGTATTATGAAGTTGCCGTCTAGATGGAAACAGATTATCGAACAAAACGGCGCATATTTGAACTAAATCCGATCACTGTAACACTTTTTATAAAGCATTGAATAAAGAGCAAAAAAGTGGAAGGGAGATATTTGACAACCTTATATAACTAAATTCATCCTTTTGTTAGAGAGATTCAGTTGATTTTTTATTTATAGCAGGAGTTAATTATATGTGTTTAACAACTCGGCATTTGCATCTATTGAGTCTAATTTCTGTTTACATGTTAAGATACAAATTAATTGTAAACGATAGATGTTTTAGAAAAGATTATACGAAAATAAGGTAATAGATATATTACAAAATGTGTTAATTACATTATATTTAGTATTTGTATAGTTCGTTATGAGGGCTTCACATTATAGGGGAGCGGATGTCGGCAGCGCGCGGTACTCGTACAGACGCCGCAGATCGATACCGGCCGCACTGACCCACTGCCGGGACCCTCTTTCCTTTGGGATACAATCTGTCAACACAAAGTTATCCAAGTTCAAGGTTACGATCGCTCGAGGTTTCTATACAGTAAATATAATGTTTTGAATTTCGTGAATTTGAAGATAATGATAACATTAAACATTTGCACATTTTTCTTATGAATAACTGTTAACGTTAGACAAAAATGGACCAGCGGTATGTATATCATAGAAAGATATTGAGCTATTTCACTAGTAACTCTCTAAAGTATTTATTACGAAAGCTTTTATAATCATATTTTTGCGATTATTACCTCTAAGACGATGCTCATCATTAATCAATCTCTTAATAACTTTTGAGTATGTACCGTTAACAATATATTTATCAAAATAAGTATAACTTAATAATAAATTTAACTACTACTTGTAACAACAATTTCACTTGTTAAATTATTATTATATAAAGCCGTGACAGTTCAATCAGTAAGGTAATGGTAAGGGGGTCTACGTCTACGTGGACCACGGGTTTAAGTCCTGCTGAGCTTCAGCTTGTGACGGAAAACAGTGCGATGAAACAAATTGAAAACCATTGGCCGGCGTGGTGGATAAATGGCCAAGAATCTCTTATTGTGGGGGAAGGTCCGTGTCCCACAAGTGGAAAGGCTAAAACAAATTTAGAGAAAGAAAGGTGACATTTATTTTCTCTAAACAACACGGTATAAGGAAGAATGCGTGTGAGAATGTAATCACCAACAGCATCGATGACATCTAATTTTGATTAAGGCTTATATAGATCTTCCTAGATCTTTTAATTCAATGTTGAAACCCGTCGCAGTCCACGCTTCTCTATATCAATGGTTTTGTTTCTGTGTTTTAAATATCATTTCAATTTAGACATGCGTAATAATATTGCATAGTAACAAAGCGCTAGGTTCGTAGAGTCCAGGCTTCCACCCGGGATTGCAGCTCGCAGAGATACTCACGTCTGTTTGTTTCGCATGAAAATGTATATGTTGCGTTGTAAATATGAATTTCCAACGAAATAAATTTGATATAAATGAATAGTGGTAGTATGTCTGCTAACATATAGTTACTTAGCTATTCGATTCGATGGAATAAACCAGTACATTACTTCAAAAGCCTCTCTTGTATTATTATTTTATATTATATTATTAATTTATGTGTAATATATCTCTTGCAGGAATGAACAAGAAACGTTCTACTCATGTAGTCTCTGTTGATTTATCCATTTTTAATATTGCGTCCACTCACTTGTTATCAGGCCTTATAATTATATATATATATATATATATATTAAGTATATAATTATATTATAACTTATATTTCTTTTACACTAAAAGGGCATTTATTTTTGTTAAGTTGGACACAATTCATTTTCGCCCTGCGTAAAACCTAAGCTAATCTCTCGTCATGTTTTTTTTGATTGCCACCCCATATAAACAAATCGTCACAAAACATTTCCACTCCGGTCTGAGCCTACGTTCGATACCTATCTGTGCAGCTTGGTGTGGAGTTTTCCTGCCTGGGGGAGAGTGCAGAGGAGGTCCAACTTGTCACCTCGGCTGCCGATTTGGCCATTTACACCGACGGTAGCGGCATCAATGACAAGGTGGGTACGGCGTTCTGCGTCATGCGGAACGCCGCAAAGGTTACTACTACGAAACTCAAGTTGGGCAACTTCTGCACCGTATACCAGGCAGAGCTGCTGGCTTTAGCGGAAGCGATAGGGTACGTGGCCATCGGGTCGGTGCATTCGTGCACCATACTCGGCGACTCGAGGTCCGCCCTGGAGACAGTCGCTAGACCTGACACTCTCCATCCCCTGGCGATCGCAGTGAAAGAGAATATAAAGAAAGCGCGTGAGAAAGTGACGAATGTAAGATTGTATTGGGTGAAGGCGCATATGGGGATGGAGGGGAACGAATGGGCGGACCAACTGGCCAAGGAAGCGGCCCTGAAGAGCAAAAGAAAAGCAGAGTACGAGGATTGCTCCGTTTCCTTCGTCAAGCATCAGCTAATACTGAGGACGCATGACGAATGGAACAGAAGGTACGTAAGGTACGACGGTTTCAACAACGAGGGTTTTCTTCACATCGTCATATTGCGTGCTTCGTCGGCTCGAGCTCGACACGGTCATGGTCCAGATGTTCACTGGGTGCGGGGAATTCTCCAAGGACCTTCACAGGTTTAAGCTCAAGAAGAGTACCGCGTGCCTTTGTGATCCGGAGGAGAACCAAACCGTGGTGCACATCCTGACTTCCTGTCCCTTATTTGGGAGAGAAAGGGTCAGCTGTGAGTTAGAAATAGAGAAGAAGATAGAACGTGGAGTCATTGCCTCTCTGAGTGAGTACGGAACCCCCAAGCATTCATAAGATATAGCAGGGAGATAAATATAAAATAAATAAAAGTAATGTAAAACAAAAACAAAATAAAAAATTATATCCAAAGAATAGTTAATAAATTGAAATAAATAAATAAAAGGAAAAATATGCAAAAAGGCCAAGTCTTATTAAGTCTAATTAAGTGTTATTTCAGGCCAAGATATGATGCTCCAGACTGCTTGACGAGTCGACGAAGTCTTCGCATCGGAAGGAATGACAGAGGAAAGGGAATGTAGAATGATGGATAAGTTTCGGAACGAAAGAGGAAGGAGTGAAAGATAATAATTAGGTAACTAGAAAGTAGACATGTTAAAAGAGACTGATAGTTATATAAGAAAAATAAATGTAAAGATAGACTAGGGAAATTGATGGTAAATGAATTGAAGATTAATAAAGGCCCGGACCCACAACAGGCAGGGGGACAATTAAAACAAAAAAGGAAAAAACCTCACTTTGACTACACTACGCACCTGACACCATGTTGTGGTATATCTTTTTAATAAAACGATGTATAATAGATGTTCACACCCTTTAATCTTAGCCACACTACTACATTTTCAGTTCCCCTGATAATGATATTAACATATAACCCCCTTCGATAATAATATTTTTATGTACTACCCACTACGGTAACCTAATGCTTTTTAGTCCATGTATAAATGTATGAGACATTCAGAGATTCATTGATACTGAAATGATGACAATGATGACACTGACATGAACTAAAAATTTTTGTAGAGGTATTATGTCTGCCCTGCCATCCCTAAGGCATTTGAGGGGGTGTTAATAATATTCTATATCACAGCCAGTTAAGCAGGCGAGGGACAGCTAGATTTATTAATAATTGGATATTTTACTTTCACAATTTTCAATTATAATTCTGTTTAACTGTAGTAACCTAGAAGGTCTCTGCTGCCGGAGACCGTCTAGGTAGGTACCACCGCAGCTACTATTTTTGCCGCCAAAGTAGTGTGCAAACATTACTGTGTTCGTTTGAAGTACGCTGTAGCCAGAGTAATTATTAGGTCATCAACATCTCTTGTCTCAGGCGACGAGCGCAATGTGGTGCAGTGTATATCATGCACCATCTTTAAGATGTTGATGAGGATGATGATGAATGTTGATTGATTGATGATTAGTCTTGTCAACATTGAAGTCTTATGTGCA
This sequence comes from Troides helena, assembly GCA_029286815.1. NCBI lineage: Eukaryota > Metazoa > Arthropoda > Insecta > Lepidoptera > Papilionidae > Troides > Troides helena. The sequence continues at coordinate 10,262,365 of JAGSMV010000013.1, read as the reverse complement.
TCCTTTCTTTAGAAGCAATGGAGTCTACCGGCTTATTCCATTTTTACATAAATATTATAACTTAATATAATTTGTTTAAAATGGGATTATTAGATGAAATGCAATAAAACTACTTTACTGTTACTTTTACGTAATAAAAATACAACTTACACTGTCAATATTTTAATACGAACGGAAACATTTAATAAGGTTTTTCGTATAAAGATCCTTTGGAGCGCGAGTCCGCGTCTAGAATGCATCCGGTGTACGTTCCAACATCCAGTTAATTATCTACGTTCAGTGAAGTCAAAGTGAAGCAGGAAATGATTTTCATTTGAAAAGTGTCATAAATATGTGTTTGAATATTATAACGAGATGGAATATAAAAACAACAACGACGGCAACTAAAGAGAAAAAGCACAACATATTATATAACACAGTACAGTTCAGGAGGAGGAGGAGTAATAAATAATATAATACAAATGCTCTATTAAGGCAAAATATACTTATTGAACCTTCCCAATTGTGACAAAACCCCGCTTCTTAAAATTTATTTAAATCAGGAAGAGAATTTTTTTTAATAAAGAATGTGTTATGTGTGAGGAATCCTCAATCATTCCTTTAATATAGTAAAGCACGATTGTTAATATTTCTATATGGTATTGTGAGCAAAGACCAAAAACCAAAAAACCTATATGATATTATAAGCAAAAACATTCACTTCACAAGCTAAGTGTACTTTAACGGGTCTCGTAATCAAGAAAGCCGATGTTCTTGGAATTGCTTGGTTCTTCAGATTTTTCCACGGGAAGCTGAAGCTCGCCGAAGCGAAGGGGCCAGCGATACGTTTACCTGATGGTAACCGTCTTGCCTATAGCAACGTGGCCCTAGTTAGAGTGATTTACACAGCACCGCTCTGTGCTCGTCGCTTTAAGACAAAAGATGTCAAGTCTATTATGAATAAACTGCGATATATCTGAACCATCTAATAGGAGTTTAAAAATAATTTCTTGGGAATTGTATTAGAAAATAAATTTTTATATAGAAGGAGCAAGTAGATTTTTTTGCGTATTAGTTAACTTAAACTTTGTAAAAACTAATGTAGTTTTTTCTAGTAAGGTTTTACTGGTAGTTCTTCTTCACCGGAGACCGTCTAGGTACTACTATTTCTTCAGCCAAACAGTAGTGTGCAAACATTACTGAGTTCCGGTTTAAAGAGCGTTGTAGCTAGTGAAATTAATGAGGTAAAGAAACTGAGCGTCTTATGTCTCAAAGTACGAGTACGATGTGTTGCGATGTATATCACCCTAAGCTGCGCGACGTTGTTATGGGCAGGCGTATTATTTCATCAGCTTAACGCCTTTCATAGTATTCAAAAAACTACAATAATGGCACTGTATATTATTTTTCTTTATACAATTAAGCCACAAGACGAGCGGGATGTTCACCCTATGGTAAGTGATACGCCTGCTCGTAACAGAGTGGCTGCAACGCCTTTCAAACCGGCACACATTAATATTTGTACACTACTGTTTGGCGGCAGAAACACTTGCTGTGGCGGTACCCATCTAGACAGATGAGAGCTACCACCGGCAAAATACATACATTATAATGTTTACAATTAAAATATGTATGTGTGAAACTATGTTTAGAAATTTTAACCTCAAACTGAAATGTTCAGATATATACATTAAAAAAAAATACTTCTTCCCTTGAGCTGACTGGCAGAAAATGGCTCTGCGGCATTAGGTCCGCCCTCTGTACCCTTAGCTTAAGATGTTACTATAAGAATAAATAAATAAATATTTAAGGTTAATAGTTTGAGGTCGCTGTGCAGGTCGATGCTGCGCTGATACCATTCCGCACCCGTGGCCTTCCGGGTGAAGCGGTTTTGGATAACCTGTATAGGTTTGAAGGTAGTAGGGGAGGAGTGCGCGAATACAACGCACGCATAAGTCATAATACGTCTTATGCAGGCCTTGTACAAGTGCACCTTATGTTTGAGGGCCAATTTGCTCGATTTGCAGAGCAAGGGATGGAGTCTGCCCATTACATAGGCAGCCTTGTTCCTCACTCTGCGAATGTGACTCCTGAAATTCAACCTTCGGTCTAGATTGACACCGAGGTATTTGACCGAGTCTCTCCAAGGGACAGATCGGCCGAAGATATGGATTTGCTTGGGAGTGTAGCGCCAAGCGCGGCTGGGGATTCGAGGTTTTATTCTCCTCGAGAAGTGAAGGGCTTCCGCTCTTGTCAGGGTTGATGTCGATTCTCCACTTCCTAAACCAATCGCCTAGGCGTTTGGTTGCGGTCTGGAGCCGTTTCGTCAACCGCGGCAAGATCGGGCCCGAAAGGTAGAGCGCAGTGTCATCTGCGAATAGAGCCAGGTTAACCCCGAGGTCTCTGGGGATGTCGCTGGTGTACAGCGAGAAGAGGAGAGGGGATAAGCAGGAGCCCTGCGGAACCCCCGCTCTGATGTGACGGGGAGTGGAGTGAGCGCTTCCAGCTCGGTAGCGGAAGGTGCGGTTCGACAAGAAGGCTCTGATGATGGTGACGAGCCTGTCCGGCACATTGAGTGCGTATAGCTTGTAAATCAAGCCATCGTGCCAGACTTTATCGAATGTCTTGGCTACATCGAAGAATAGGGCTACGGTGTCGTGCGGTCTTTGCGCGTGAACCCTTTGAGGACGTGCTCCACCAGTCTATGTACTTGGTGGACGCAGGAGTGGTCTTCTGAACCCGAACTGTTCGTCGGGTAGAAGATTGTTCTACGACACGAAGTCGGAGAGACGCGAAAGGATCAGACGCTCATCAACCTTACCCATGTTGCAGAGAAGGCTTATCGGTCTGTAGCTGGAGGGAATGTTCCTAGGCTTGTTTGGCTTAGGAATTCCCACAACTTCGGCCTCCTTCCAGGCATCCGGAAAGGAGCAGCTAGAAAGAAGCACATTGAAAATTGTCGTCAGCAAGACGATCATAGGAGCGGGGAGGGACTTGAGCACTCTGTTCGAGATGCCATCAAGGCCCGGAGCGGACTTGACTTTTAGTCCTCTGATAGTGACTGCGACCTCGTCCTCTGAAATCGGAGATAGGGGTGGACCCACCGTAGGGTCGGAGGATCTGCGTGCGATCTCGTCCTCCACCAGTTTAAGGTGAGTGGGGTCGGCTGGAGAAGATGATGGAGTGCACTGGCTTTCCAGGCTGTCGGCTAAGCACTCGGCCTTTTCTTCGTCCTCGAAGGCCAACGACGACGCGTCGACGTCTTTGATTAGTGGTGGCATGAGTCCAGGGTTTTCTAACTTGAGACCCCGAGCCAGACGCCAGAAAGCGTCTTTGGAAGGCTCGAGGTCGCTGAGTAGAGAGTCCCATCTATCGGCTCTGTGTTCTCTGATGCGCTCTTTTACAGCCCTCTGAAGGCGGCGCGCATTTAATCTATTCACCTCGGATCGGTACCTGTCGTACAGTCTCAAGGCGACGTTTTTCAATCGGATCAGGCGTCGAATGTCCTGAGGGAGAGCCCCGAACTGAGGTTCCACTCCGGGTATCGTCCTCGTGGAGTCTTTGACGGCCGATGAGATGTGTTTGGAGAGTGAATCGATCGCCCGAAATGCCACTTCGGGCGTTTCGATCGTTTTCGGTATCTCGTCCAGGTGCTGGGAATTCGTAGACTTGAGTTTGATCTCAAGTTTACGCCAGTCGACGACGGTTTTGGTCAGAGGGACTCACCGGCGCTCCGGCCCAGCTTAATAAGGACCGGAAGATGATCAGATCCGAGGTCATGTATGACCTCGACTGAACGAATGAGGAGAGCTACATTTTTCAGTAGCGCTATGTCCAGGACAGAAGGTCTTGCCGCTGAGGGAATCTCGTCGGCGAAGAAGGGCGATGATGTCAAAGTTGAGCTTTTCCGCTAACTTTGAGAGTCTACGGCCATTTGGATTTTGGCCGAGGGGGTCCCAGCCGCTGTGCCTGCTGTTGAAATCGCCAGCGAGCACAACAGATGGACCGAGATCGAAAAGGGTCCTGATATCTTCGATTTCTACCTTTTTGGATGGTGAAAGGTAGCAAGAGACGAGAACGAGGGGTTGATGGCCGGTGAGACCAATTTTACACGCCGAGACTTCGATGGTTTTCAGGTGAGGACATTCGAGAGGGACACAGTGAAGTGACCTCTTATAATAGATCAGGGTGCCGCCGTACATGGCGGATAACCTGTCGTTCCTAACGAGGTGATAGTTAGCGATTTTAGGGTCGTTGTGGGATGGTTTCAGGAATGATTCCTGGATTAGGATGACGTCGACGTCGTGGTGTCGGAGAAATGCGCTGATTTCTTCCTTCTGGTGTCGAACGCCGTTCGCGTTAAAAGTCGCGACGGTCAACGAGCCAGGTTTGGTTTTGCCTAATACTTTGGGGAGCTCCGTACTGATCCCAAAGGTGTGTACAAGGACTCGGACGACGGTGTCCTGGTGGCAGAGGAGGTGTCCTTAGACATCCGCCTCGAGCGCGGCTATCAAGTCGTAGTGTTCGAGTACGACTTGCAGCCTTTCCTTATGCCCTTTAGCGGCACGGAGTTTTTCCGTGTAGCTGAGCAGATCTTGCATGGAGAAGCGGCCCATGTATCTCATCAGGGCCGCGATGTCTGCTGCGCCCCGGGCATCGAGCACCTGGGGCTCGACAGAGTTGCTCACCGGTGGAGACCGTTTGGCAACTGGAACCTGTGGGGTCTGGGTCATCGGCAAGGGCTTTGCCCAGGCCGATACCGCAGGGATCGGAGCGGGTTGACGGTCGTCAACCTTCTGCGATCCTGCTCCGCGAGAGGGGAGAGGACGTGAACCCCGAATACCTGCGATCGGTATTCTGGGTCTTGCGGGTGCTACTACGCTCCTGCGTGGAGCTTTGGAGCACCCGCGATAGTTCGCCGGGTGGCCCTCGGACTTGCACAAGCAGCAGCTTGGCGGGCCCTCGGACTTGGGAGTGCGCGTGCACTCCTTGGTGCCGTGATCGCCGGTGCATTTTACGCATCGGGGTCGGGCGAAACAGTTCCTGGCCGAGTGGCCATATAACTGGCATCTGTGGCACTGGCCAACGATGCCGCGCTTGTGTGGTGGCTCGACGGTGATGTTGGTGAGACCACAAAGCTTGTCCAGATTGTTGATTTTCTTCCCCTCAGGAGAGAGCGGAAGAGTGACTATAATCAACGGGATCTCTTGTCGAGTCCGTTGACTTGCCATCCGCCGTGCATCAACCACGGGGAGGCCCTTGGATTTGAGGTCTTCGATGACCTCGGCGATGGTCGTTTCCAGGGGAATGCCCCGGATGACAACTCTGAGGAGTTTGTCCTCCTCGAGTGCGTACGTGTGGAAGCTGAGGTTCCGCTCCCGCATGTATTTTGTCGCGCGACAAAAATCGTCGGTTGACGTCAGGCGCAGGCGGTTACCCTGCGCTGTGTTTTGTGCCTTGGGGCACGAGATCCTGTTGTCCAAGAACCACTTGGACAGATCTTTCCAGGTGGCTTTGTCCTGGAGGATGAAGGGGGGCACCCTGCCTGGGAGTCCCTGCCCGCCGCTTTTGCAGCGGCCGCGGAACGCGAGGCGCGAATCGTCTTCCTCGCCGGAGTGGCAGAGGGCGATTCGCAAGTCGGGGAGCTGCGGGCTGCGGCCCGCTGTTTCTCGTGTAGACGACGAATCCCTCGTCGTCTGATTGCGGGGGGTTGGGGACTTGCACCTCCATGTCGGAGGTGGCTCCCTCACTGTCGGACGTGAGCTCCATGCTGCACGGCGATGCGTTGCTTGAGCATGGGGTGGCCGGCGATTCAGCAGGCCCCTTAGGGGTGCCCGGACGGGACTTTGAAGATGATGAAGATGAGGGGGACGCCGGGCTGACTGATGCAGCCAGCTTCGTCTTTATTGAGGCCTGGTGAGCCTCGAATTTGTCCCATAGCTCGGGACAGGCTATTTTGACAAATTCAATGAACTGAGTCCCTATGGACTCAGCCATCGTGGTTAGCTTGGCTCCCCACCACGCGGTGGGGAGCAGGGAGTTGATTAATTAACTAAGATTAATTAGAGAGGTACGCACCTGGGTACAGCACACACCTGGCAGGGGAATCCCCGGCTGAGCACTTAAAAATCACTTTGATTTGATTTGTTGAAGCGCGGAATGTAAAATAGTTTTAATTTAAATTTAAATTTAAATTTAAATTTAAATTAAACGGACGCGGTAAACAACGCGGACGCGTATCCTAACGGTCACGGGCGACGGTTAGGATGACGTAATATCGCGCGACGCGGCTCGGTTCGCGCGGGTGTAGGGACGCGCGGGTGTACGGACGCGCGTGGCGACGCGCGGGTGACGATGCGCGCGGGTAGCTACACTCGCGGGTGATGACGCGGATGACGGCAGGCAGCTCGTAGCCCGCGAATTCGGTGTCAAATGTGTAAGGCGCGGCAGTTGCTGAGCCTTGCGACGAACGGTTTTGAATTCGGCCTGGTGTGGCAGCGAACGAGAGCTGACTGGAGCTCAATCGGACGTGCGTCTCAAGCGAATGCTCAAACCGGACTCCCCTACACCTAAGTGGGAATCTTTTTTTTTTTTTTTTATGGTGATGTTTTCGCCGCAGTTTTATTGACAACTATAGCGGTTTATCGGATTAGGCTCGCGGATCCGGTATCCGCGAGCTAAACTAAATAAATTGATAGCCATCGTGCCAGACTTTATCGAATGCCTTGGCTACATCGAAGAATAGGGCTACGGTGTCGCGGTCTTTGCGCGTGAACCCTTTGAGGACGTGTTCCACCAGTCTGTGTACTTGGTGGACGCAGGAGTGGTCTCTTCTGAATCCGAACTGTTCGTCGGGTAGAAGATTGTTCTCCGACACGAAGTTGGAGAGACGCGAAAGGATCAGACGCTCATCAACCTTACCCATGTTGCAGAGAAGGCTTATCGGTCTGTAGCTGGAGGGAATGTTCCTAGGCTTGTTTGGCTTAGAATTTAATATCTCGGCCTCCTTCCAGGCATCTGGAAAGGAGCAGCTGGAAAGAAGCACATTGAAAATTGTCGTCAGCAAGACGATCATAGGAGCGGGGAGGGACTTGAGCACTCTGTTCGAGATGCCATCAAGGCCCGGAGCGGACTTGACTTTAATCCTCTGATAGTGACTGCGACTTCGTCCTCTGAAATCGGAGATAGGGGTGGACCCACCGTAGAGTCGGAGGATCTGCGTGCGATCTCGTCCTCCACCAGTTTAAGATGAGTGGGGTCGGCTGGAGAGGATGATGGTGTGCACTGGCTTTCCAGGCTGTCGGCTAAGCACTCGGCCTTTCTTCGTCCTCGAAGGCCAACGACGACGCGTCGACGTCCTTAATTAGCGGTGGCATGAGTCCAGGGTTCTTCTAACTGAGACCCCGAGCCAGACGCCAGAAAGCGTCCTTGGAAGGCTCGAGGTCGCTGAGTAGAGAGTCCCATCTGTCGGCTCTGTGTTCTATGATGCGCTCTTTTACAGCCCTCTGAAGGCGGCGCACATTTATTCTATTCACCTCGGATCGGTACCTGTCGTACAGTCTCAAGGCGACGTTTTCAATCTGATCAGGCGTCGAATGTCCTGAGGGAGAGCCCCGAACTGAGGTTCCACTGGGTATCGTCCTCGTGGAGTCTTCGACGGCCGATGAGATGTGCTTGGAGAGTGAATCGATCGCCCGAAATGCCACTTCGGACGTTTCGATTGTTTTCGGTATCTCGTCCAGGTGCTGGGATTTCGTAGACTTGAGTTTGATCTCAAGTTTACGCCAGTCGACGACGGTTTTGGTCAGAGGGACCTCACTGGCGCGCCGGCCCAGCTTAATAAGGACCGGAAGATGAGTCAGATCCGAGGTCATGTATGACCTCGACTGAACGAATAAGGAGAGCTACATTTTCATTAGCGCTATGTCCAGGACAGAAGGTCTTGCCGCTGAGGGAATCTCGTCGGCGAAGAAGGGGCGATGATGTCAAAGTTGAGCTTTTCCGCCAACTTTGAGAGTCTACGGCCATTTGGATTTTGGCCGAGGGGGTAAGTGAGAATCGGTTCCGAGGACTGTATATATAGTAGGATATATCTTGGAAATAGTGTAGTCTATTTCTGTCTTATTCTTCTTCTGTCTCATTCTCTCTACTCTCAAGTTTTACACATTACAAATAGTTTACAATAACAAAGCTAAGTAGACATCCGTATCTACCACATGCATACGTCTCCTACATACGTATTACTGTAGAGTTTAGCCAGAGTCTCGTTTGATTACTATGTATCACGAGCAGGTGAGGTCGGCTCGAGTCCCGTGAGTTGTTTTGCGGGACCCATTACACCCTACCTCTATTTTTTATGAATGATATCTATTATTGAGGTTAAGTCGTAAATGCCGTTAAGTTAATTTGATGCCATAAGAAATTATTTTAAATATGATTCAATTTAAACTAGTGGTACTATTTGTAGGTCTTTGTTTCCGCAGATCACCAAGTAGATACCATCGAAGCGCTTATTTCTGCTGCCAAACAGTAATGTGACAACATTACTGTGTTCCGGTTTGAGGGCGCTGTAGTTTGTGTCATTACTTGAATGACGACTTAACATCTTATAGTCGTTCTATCAAATAACCATCATCGAATCGTTTTCAGTATCAACTGTATCAGAAACCTCATTATTTGGTTCAGTTGAATTGACAGATATGACTTTCCTATTTTTATTTTAGAAAGCAGCATAGTTTGCTACCAAGTACAAGATCTACAGGATTATTGGCTTCCGCGCATATCATACATTTTGGTGTAGTAGAGCCGTTGGCTGCTTTATAGCCCAATTCCCCGCAACGGAAACAGTTATTACTGCGGTCCATAAGTACAATGCATTGTGCACGAACATGTCCACTATTTAAGCACTTAAAGCAGCGCATAGGACGAGGATTCAAGAGACGGACTCGAGCTGAAACCCATCCCTCTTTCTCTATCTTTTTTGCAATTACCTGACCCATACCGAGCCTATACCGCTATTAGTTCGGCGAATCTCACCGATCTTGTTTCTTTGCTACAACTGCCTGTATGTGTAGTCGCAATACTTCTTCAGTACGGACAGAATCATCGAGACCAGTAATACGCATTTCTGCGCATTTTACTGGTCTAGAGATTTTCGCTACATATTCAGGGAAAACTTCTTGGATCTTCTTTGCGAGTGAGCCCGCTTGGTTGCCACTTGTAGCACCTGGTACCTCTAAAACCCGGACTCGCGTTGCTGCCTGACGACATCGAAGCGAGTCTATGCCAAGACTTGAAAAATCTATTTTATCTTTTGCCTGCGCTAAGAACCTTCGCATATAATATGTAACCCCTTTTTTTTCAACTCCGGGCTACAGTGTAACGACAACCGCCGCTGAGCAAAGAGGTCTTAATTTTATTGGTGCAGTCTTTTTGTGTACATTACTCGTGCTTTTATTAGCTACGGTTGATAGCGGATTGTTTGAATTTTTTTTGGTTCTGATTTCGTCTGACGACTGTGGACCAGCACTATTCCATAGTTTCTGGGACTGGAGTACACGCAAGACGCGATTCACTTTGTTTCTTATGTACAATTTTCCTTCTCTGACAGAGAAATACGACGGGGAACTATAGTTGTCGACGTAGCTCTAAAACTCTGCATGCTGAAGTGGCAGAGACAGCAGATAGAGGAGAAAAGTGTTGGAGTGGAGGCCGCGTACAAGTCACAGAAGTGTAGGACGCCCTGCCTCCAGATGAATCGACGACATGATCAGGACGGTCAGAAGTCAGTGGATACGAGTGGCTGGGGATCGCATTTGGTGTAAGACAATGGAGAAGGTCTACATCCAGCAGTGGATAAACAAAGGATAAATGATGAGTATGATGACGAAGCAAATGCATATAAAAATACCAATTTACGAAAATAAAAACGGAAACAATTTGATTTAAAAGTATATGTATACTTATCTCTGTATGTATTAGTTTACACCCTCTTATGTCTCCCCATTATTATCTCACCTTTCTCCTTCCTACTTTATATAGAAAATTATCTATAATATATATATATATATATAATATATCTTTTGATTTGTATGTTGCATGTTTAGTTTTAATTTTTGCGTTGTGTTTGGTTCGAATTTTAACTTCTTTTTTACTTAGCTCGCAGATACCTGATCCGCGAGCCCTGAGACCGATGAACCTGCCATGGTTGTCAAAGAAACTAACAGCGCAAACTTCATCGTAGAAAAAAAAACGATTTAAAAGTATATTGTTGATAACAAAATGTGTAGTTTGTAGTTATAGATAAAACAAGTTATACTACAGCTTAACAAAATGCAACTCTTCTTTTTTCTCACGTGGGACAATCCTACATCGGATACTCTTCTTAGATCCAGGAACACCTCTGCGCTTGAAAATAGATCATCGGAGTTCTGTGTCCCACAGCCTTTGGAGGCTCTTCAAACGGCTAAAGAGCAAGTTAAAGTTTTGGCGAAAGCAGCGAAAGAAAGGCGTGCTGCTTTCGACCAGCCTAAAGGAGATACTATCGATAATATCGCACAGCGGCGTCTTTGAATAAACAGGTACTAGACGATGTCGGAGTAATTTTGTCAGTAGAAGCTAAGTCCAAGAACCTGAAGGGAACTTTCAAAGGAGCCCTTAAAGAAGCGGCTTCGTCCATTAAAGCCGCTGTAGAGGTCTTACATATAAATAAGGAAACGGTCAAGCAGCAGGCGGAAAATGTAAGGAAACATTGCGTAAAGAAATAGAAGAGCTTAGAAAAGACGTTACGCGTATGGTACAAACAAAATGCAACCCTTTATTAACGACTTACAAATAAATAATATAATATATAACATCATCCATTTCATATATCAAGCGATGTTTTTTATTTTTTTAATAAAAAAGATAAAAGCAATACAGTATTAAAATTATGAAAATTATTGGTCACTTTGTTTAAAGTGATTTGTTAACAGAATATAATTGAAGACAGAAAATTTAAAATACGTTAATACCGAACATGATAGCATGAGGGTAAAGAAATCGTACGTCAATTGATTGCGCGGTGACGTAGACAAACAGGGTGAAATCACACCCCACGGGGGTGGAACGAGAGGTATTTACATTGATATTGCTTCAAAAAATTTCAACTCGGAGTGGTGAATGTTTGGTTGAAAAATATACACAACCAGAAAAGCATATCTCATAATAAGGATTTGCACGGGTTTATAATTTTTTTTCTTGGAGGACATGATTTCGCAATGTACGTGTTAAGCATTATATATATTATATAAGGAAACGATTCCAGACAATTCATGACAGCGCAAAAAGTGGTTGACACAGTGAAATATTGATATACAGCATGGAACTAATTAGTAGAATCCTACAAGCATGCGCTGGTCATCACATCACTAACTTGCTACTAAAGAGTGATGAAAAACATCAGTTAGACATACATAATGGTAAGCAATACGCCTGCCCATAACAACATGGCGCTAGTTAGGACGAAACACGGCAACATGTGCTCCTCGGCTTGAATCATAAAATGTTAAGTATTGCCGCTACTAAATAACTAGTAATCCAGAAAGAGGTTTCTTTTAAGCTCATGCTGCATGATTTGCACTATTTGTTCCTTTGTGAATAGCTTTTTGTTTAATTTATTTAACGTTTACTTATTAATCAAGTTCAACAAAAATAACATATTAGGCATTGAAAAACCCGCGACGGTTTGTTAACAATGCTACGACCAGCATCAGTCTATTAACTGACGCAGAACACACACAACATGTTGTATCATGTAGTTATCTATAGGAGACAGGATGGACTGGGTGGCGAGCGTAATAAACTGTTTCAAAAGAAAAAGTGGAGGCAATTAGATTTTAGACTACATTTAATGTTTTGATGGGTTAGTGCATTCGTTACTGTAAAGGGTAGTTGGTTTATAAGCCGAAGTATCAAGTAATGAATAGTCCCTTCACCGTACTTATTTTTTGTTCGCGTCGTGTATAATCGGTCTCGAAGGAATCGCAAAAGCATTCGCTAGTCACTATACCAGTAAGATGCAACTAAAGATTAGTGCCATTAAAGATGATTACGCGACGAAACAACGAAATGAAAAAACCGATCACCTATGCTAGTTAGGATGATATACACTCCACCATATTCAGCTCCTCGGCATGAGACAATATGTCGTCTTTACACCACCAGCTACAATGCCCTCTTAAACAGAACAGTAATGTTTGAACATTTCTATCTGGCGGCAGAAATACGAGCACTAGTAACTTATGCTTAAGAATAATAACTCGATGTCAAGGTAGGTACCACCGCAGCTCCCGTTGCAGCCGATAAACAATAGTGTGCAAACATTACTGTGTTCCGGAAATGCGCCTTGATATCTTCCGGAAAAGCGACAAGCACGTGGTGTAGTGTATATCATCGTAACTAGCATCACGTTGTTATAGACCGGCGTATAACCTACCGTCAGGTGTATGTCACGCTCGTCTCGTCGTTTTATTTAACAAAATAGTTATCTGACAAGATCCGGTTGGAGAGTTATGAGAAAAATATTTAATCTCCGAAATAAAGTTATTTATTAAGTTTAGATACTCTGGTGGTAATATACGTAATAAGTAGTTTGATTGAGGGGAAAGATTTCATCAATTTTACTCAACTTACCCCAGACATAAATAACGAAAAATTAACAATTATAGAACATTAATGTCTGCACACTACGTAAATAAATATTTAATGAAAAATCATAATGTTTGATGTAATCTAATAAACTTGTGCCTAATCATTTATAATATACATCCACGAGCCGCGGGGCGTTATATCGTTCGCTTGCACTGTACGCCACAATTAGGCTTAAGGGTGTATGCAGGATTATCTTCGCCAGTCTATTTGCGTCCGTTGGCATCTATTACACAAATTGCATCAACCCAGGCCCCTGCAGCAAGTAGAGGGATGTTTTAACGGATTTAGTCTCTACATATAACAAAATCGGCAATAGTTATTCCAACAACCCTTTTATTCCGTCTAAACTATAAGTATAGAACAAGAAGTATTTATATTAACCTATTATTGTTCACTAGTGTTAGGTACACCGTAGCGCCTATTTCTGCCGCCAAACGGTAGTGTGCAAACATTATTGTGCTCCGGATTGAATGAAGCTGTAGGTAGTGAATTTACTGGGGTAACGAGACTTAACATTTTATTTCTTAAAGAGACGAGAGCAATGTGGTGCAGTGTGTCCTTTTTTTTTTTTTTTGATTTCGCGGGGGAAATCTTCGAAAAGATACTCTGCCTCCTGGAGGGAAGTCAGAGTTATGTGGAGATTTTTACCCACTAAAACCCCTCGGTGGTCACCTTCGGCGTATGGCGAGGTCACGGAATCTCCGTTCGGAACACAACCGCGGCCTCGCTAACGCTATGCTGGGATAGCTCGTCCCGGAGTCTGCTTATACAGACACTACCAGCCTCGTGAGTATTACTTCAATGACCGGAGACCACGTCCAGCCATTGTCCTCCTCAGGGTCGTCTAGAAGGCGATGAGAACCACCATCCTGATCGCCAACAACCCAAAAGGCCCCATTATGGTAAGAGAGCACCATTCACCAGTACGACGTGTTGACGCACGGTAGTGCCACGACGGTTTCTTCTCCGAGCGGGATCTGTCCTCTCTCTAGCCCGCTCAGCAGCCTCCTTTTGTACCATTACTGTTTCGCAAAAGGAGGCAACGGCCCTCCATGCAACGTCTCCTCCCAGCATCGCCGACACGATTACTGGCAAGGAGAGGTTCTGTCCGATCCGGTTCCCACGCCGGGCAAACCGCGAGCGTGTGGGATGCGGAATCCAGCTCTCTTCCTCCGCAGTGAAAGCAATTCGCCGTCGCTTCTCTTCCAATCTTGCACAGATAATCACCGAAACACCCGTGTCCAGTAAGTATCTGTGTAAGTCTGTAGGTGAGACTTCCTACGCGTCGTTGCATCCAGGCATCGAAGACCGGCAAGATCGCCCCTACAACGCGTTTGCGCGCATACCTCTCTTCCGAGAGCTTATCGCGCCACGCTGCAAGAGCCCTGCGCCGCTCCTGCCGTCGAGCCGTCTTGAGTACTTCGTCTGGCTCACTCCCACCGCTCTGGCGGATGGCGCGGATGCGGTCGTACACCCTTGCATCCATATCCGCCAGAATATCCATAGGTGGAAATCGAGCTAAGACTGTCACCGCCTCGAAAGATATTGTACGGTATCCTCGTACGATCCTTATGGCCATTCTTCGCTGAACGCTGTAGATTTTAGTTCTACAGCGTCGGATGGCTAGCCTCTTAGCCCATACTGGCGCGCCATATAAGGCTACGGATCGTATTACTCCCGCATAGAGGCGGCGAACTTCCTCTACTGGTCCCCCGTGGTGCAGTGTGTCCTAACCTAACGTGTGATCCTAACGTACCGTCAGGTGAACGTCCCACCAGTCTCGTCGCTTCATTATATTAAAAAAAAAATGATGTAATATTATTACTCTATCAATATATATATATATATTAAGAATATGATATATATATATATATATATATATATATATATATATATATATATACCATATTCTTATAAGTATAAAGGATTCAAGCATTTCAACTTATTCATTATTTACTACTACCCACATTAGTTGGTAAATATCACATCATCAACGCTGACCGTCAATTTAGTTCTAAAGGAAACTCGACATTGCTTTTATAACCCATTTTCGATCCAATTAGCTTCACAGATGGCGCCATATATATTATATATATATATATATATATATATATGGGTGTGTGTATATTTTGTATGTAAGAATGTAATATGTAACATGTTTGTATTGTACAAATAAAGTGAAAGTATTAAACTTGGCATAAAATAATTTGAAAATAATACTCGTTTTCAACGGAGTGCTTGCTGCGGTGTGAATTGCGTGGCTCCAGCCGGAGGTTGCAAAAAAAAAGCAATTAATGTTTAAACTATTACTATTAAAACTAATTACTAATTAAATTAAATGTCATGTCCCGTGTATCTAAATCAGGAAAATAATTGTTTCAAAGACTTTCATACGCTGCAGTAAGCCTAATTCGAAGACAATCGTTTAATAGAATAGTACTTAGTTTACATTATTAATCGTAACTGTAATGTATAATGATGTATATTAGATCTACATCAATAAGTTTTTTTTTATAAAAATATAATTTTAAGGAAAAAATATTTTTTCTTCATTTTTCCTTTAATCTGTGTTACTTAAAAAGGAACTGTACTAATAAAAAAGGAAAAATCATGCATTTTAGGGTTAACCTGTCGGCACTAATTTCATTGTCTAAGTAAACTCTTCACGAGTCAAACGCATTGGCAATTTTAATGGACAGGTTATTAAAATTTTGCTCAAAGGATTGCAACCGTGCACCGTGCATTTACTGTTCATAATTGAATTCCATTTTGCCGCTGACAGGACGTTGATAATCAAATTACTGGTACAACGGAAGAGTGGACAGACGGCCGAGTCGCCAGCGCTAAAATAAATTCCACCTCACAATACTATACATACACGAATAGGTAACTATGAAGTGTTTATTTCTAGTATCCAAAATCTTTATAATATCGTAAATACTACTATCGAAACCGCAGGTACAAATAAATATAGATGGAAAATTGGGGTAAAGATTAATTAAATTTTAGACCACTAGAGGTGGAGTGTAAATCCTGGCACGGTTGCTTCAAATCCGATATACATAAATGTGCTAACATCAAGGTTCCTTTGTTCTGGCTGTCAATAGACAACATTAGATCTGATTGTCATAGTTAGAGACGAAATGTTTTTTTTTTTTTCAACTAAGCGACGATACTAGATACGCCTGCCTATAACAAGGTGGCGCTACTAGTTATGATGGTATACATTGTGCTCGTCGCCCTGACACATAAGATATTACGTCTTGTTATCCTAGTAATTTCATCACCTACAGCGCCCTCTTAACCGGAATACAATAATATTAGCACAGTAATGTTTGTCGGTTGCGATAGACACTGCGGTAGTATCTACCTAGAGGGTCTCCAACAGGAGAGATCTACCACCAGTAGATATTATATTATATATAGTTTGTTATAATAATACCATTGTAAATAAAGTAAATCTTTTAAACTTTAAGAAAAGCTATAATATAGTTTATAACTTGAATATAGATACTTTACTGTTATAGATAAAAAAATGAGTATTTCGTGTCGGTCGGAGAAAATAGAAATGTTACATAAAATGACTTATCGTTTGACTGCTTGGATTCGATTTAAATGAGATTTTATGTAGGGAGGCCGTGAATGTAGTTCATTTATTTAACTTCGCGACAAGATGAGCAACGAGGTGCAATAAGGTGATAGATCGACAGCAACACGTTTCACTTTATGAATATTCAAATGTAACTTACGAAGCGACGCGGAGCGTCAGTTTATATAGTATAAGCTGTGTAAAGTTCCATACGATCAACTTCATAAAATCGTTATAGATGGAGATATTATGATGTTGCCCACTCAAGCAACCACAATGAAGTTAACGCACGTATGTATCGCGACGGGCATGTTTGTACCTGTTCACAGATGCCATTTAAATTTTGCTAAATAAACGTTGAGGGTGAATTAAAAGCCCTGGAAGCGGTGAGGGTGCATTAGAAGAGGATCGCTTTAGACTTGGTGCGAGAACACTGGGAGTTCTGAGTGAACATAAAAAGTTACATAAATATAAATCAAAAATTCCTGCTGGTAGTAGTGAAAATGTAGTGGTAATTATAATTTTCACACCGCACAATATTATCACGTCAACATAGTAGTTTTCTTAATACAGGCAACACTATTTAGACAAAATCAGTGATAATAGCACAGTATACTTAAACATATATAAATCTTGCTAATTGTAAAGAAAAGTTTAAGCTATTCCACCGCCATTGGAAATATTCTTGTAGAATATACAACCAACTTTTTGTAAAAGCCCTAAAGTATAAGCTACGTTTGTTATTTATTTTTATATAGATTATTAATACATACTAAAAAGTTATTTATCATCGAAAACTTATAAAATTATCTCAGGAAGAAAACGTTAACTATAACTGAAGCTATTATAGAGTTTTAACTGATTACTTGGATTTTCTATCATACCCAAAAAGTGTTACCCCAAGTGAATAAGGGGTTCTTAAGGAAGGATCCCTTTGAAGTTAAGGTTGTCACCGAGAGACACCTTTATAGGTAAATATTTTTAAGAAACGATTAATAGAGGTACATCCTCGTCCTTAATAAAAACTTCAGAATAAACATTTTGCTCTTCAAATTCCCATTTTACAGCTGATTGTTTTTTCATATATTTCTATTGGCTGATTTTTCTAACGGCGGCAGCATTCTTATAATATAAAACAGGTTCCATATGAATTCTGTTCCCTTCTTTTCTTAATGCTGAACTTCCTCATTTTTTAACGAAATATTTTCCTAACACAAGTGAATTTTAACAGGAAAGGGCATTTCTTAACTGTATATATATATATATATATATATATATATATAATATATATTATAAGGTTGTCAAATATCTCCCTTCCTCATCCTATTATCATCTCGTTTTCCTCATCCTAGCAACAACTTCTTCATTAACCCTAATATAAAATAGTGAAATTTTAGTGCGACATCACTGTTTTCAGGCTTGAAATACGCTGTGGTAATGAAATTACAAATAGAAGATTTTCAACTTTACTTTTTGTGGTATAGAAGTTTTCTTTTTAATGTTGTGAAATGTATCAGAGACATCCATTACCGTAATCCGTAACCTTGAACCTGATGTGTTGTCAAAGTGAACCTACCCCAAAGGACCCCGAACACCGACAGTAGGTCAGCGCTGCCGGTATTAATTTTCCACTCATACCCTTATATTTATGTTGGAGGCAGATCTCGCGTTTGCCGCGAGGGTGCGTGCTTCAATAGAACTGTCAAATGTGGAAGATTTATTAAAAAAAACATAGAAGACAAAGATTTAGTCTAACATTACTAATATAAAAATAGAACTGTCTTTTTATTTTATAAAGCGAGGTGTCGAGTGAGACATTGACCTGGTGATAAACCATACGACCACTCATAACAACGTGGCAGTTAGGATGAGATACACAGCACCATATTGTGCTCGTTGTCTTCAGACAGTAGCTAAGTGTCGTTGCCGCTGTAATTTCACTAGCTACAGCGCCCCTCAAACCAGAATACGGTAATATTTGCAAAGTGTTGCTTGGCGGCAGGAATGAGAGTTGCAATGATACCTACCTAGACGTTCCCCGGCAACAGAGACTTATACATTTGATTGGAATTATGGCTTTTGTTTCTAATATGTCATTTGAGTGGGTATATAAACCATATTGATAGTGTTCAATATTTAATATTCTACCTGTAATAATGTCGCTCACAACAAGAATGCACCAGAATCTTCACAATGCTGGAAACAGGCCGAAGTCACCGCGATACGGCCAGGACTGTCGCTGTGTCGCTGTCAATAGTACAATGAGTTCCTAGATGTTACGAGGAAACTGGCTCTAGCCTTCATAAACCAGGAACAGGCAGAACTAGGTGTACCACAACACGAGAAGATCGATACTAGATGAACACCTTGCTTCGTAATCACATTCTCACAGTAACTGAGCTTACAAATCAGTTTTGACGTCTCGGAGGAAGTAACCCAAGCGCATAGATAGTAAGACAAAGACTTGCTGAAGGTAACTTATAATATATAAAAGGTTACAAACAATGTATACTTGTAGTTTTTTGTTTGATCGAATTTTTTTCTAATTTTACCGCCAAATTAAATTCGACGTAGCACCGCCTTTCACAACAATCAAAATGTTGACATTACATGAAGCTTGCGTACACGTAAGGACGATAATTGGTTGATTGCAGTTAAGGAGGACAAAAAATGTGATTCAAAGAGATCGGGATCATGATCGGGAGCATGATTTTGACAGCATATGCGATCAAGAATTAATTATTAATCTACTGGACTGCCTCCGGTGATGAATCTGAATTTTATTTAGCAATTTATATAACAATTAAACTTATAAACACCTTTCAATATGAATATCGATAAAATACGAAAGACGTCCTATACCTATTATATGTCATTCTGACAAACGTCCAAGGTATCAAGCAATATTTTATGACTTAAAGCAAAACAAAAATCAATTGTTTGTCCGTTGTCTCAAGACTTTGATTACTCTATACCTCCTCCTGGCAGATGATTCCGCTGCGTTGTGATCTTCCGAACGTGAACTGCATACCGTACAATCGGTTAGATGGGAAAGATAAAACACTCTATTTCTTATATATTAGGGGGACCGGAAAGTAATGTCGTTTTCTTACGCTAAATACAAACACATACATTTTTAACGAGTCTTTATTTTAATCAATGATGTATTTATCATTGTCCAATAACCTTTGCCATCTAGTGAGTAAATTTTTCAATCCCTGATCGATAAAATTAATTGGTTTTCGGCAAAATATCTAGAGATGGCATTTTGGATATCATCCAAATTTGCAAATGTTTTGCCACTTAAAAAAGTGTTGCAGCGCTCGGAATAAGTGGAAATCCGATGGTTAACATCGGGCAAATATGGTGGATGAGCAGCACCTCACCCCAATTCATTAATTTTTTCTAGAGTTCGCCTTGCGCAGTGCGGTCTTGCATTGTCATGTTGGAGAATGACGCCTTTTCGGTTGTTAATCGCTGGCCACTTTTCAATTAAGATTGATTGACTCGCTGCAATTGTTCGCTGTAGGGTCACTACTTACCGGTAACGGATTTCTCCAGGTTTCAGTAATTCAAAATGAACAATGCCGCGAATACTCCACCAAACACACAAAGCGCTTTTTGGGGTGTAAACCTGGCTTAGCAGTACTCCGAGGGATTTCATTTGGAGAGCCACTGCCTTTTGCGTTTTGGGTTATCATACAGGACCCATTTCTCATCTCCTGTGATCAAGCGATCAAAACGCTTCTGTGTTGTGTCGTTGAAGCAATAAGTTGCATGTGATTGATCGGTTAGCCTTATTCTGTTCCGGACCAGATTATGCAGGACCCAAACGCCTGCTCTGCTTACTTTCCAATCTGCTTCAAATGTTCTTGGATGGTCGACCAAGGTTTGTTGTTGAGACTGTTTGACAATTCCTCGATCGTCTGACTTGCAGTTTTGCTTCACTTCCGCCTTAACACGTCGTTGTCTAGCGCTGATGGTCTTCCTGATCGATACAGTCGGAAAGATCAAAATTACGGTGAACTTGGAAAACCACCTTTGGCATTTACGAATGTCCAGTGCATTTGGATAAACATCGCAAATGTTTTTGTGCTTAACTGTTGCGTTATTTCGCGAAACTCAAGGCATGCAATGCCGGATGTGTAGCTCTTCTGTGTTGGCTGGCCATTTTACCCAAAATTACAAAAAATTGTAATTCAGTGTCTATAAGTAAAGAAATCCTCTATCACAATGTCTTTGGTACGCCTCTGAACAAAACAATGAGCTGACAAATGACAATCAAGTATTGGCATGCTGCAAACGACATTACTTTCCGGTCCCCCTATTATTTAACTACAAAAGATAAATCCCAAAGCGGGATATTATTAGTGCAAAAACTTGATGCAATTAGTCGTTGCCAAGTAAATATTTATATTGTTTTCAAACAAAAAAAACAAAGGATGTGGAATGTTCGAGAATGAAACCCTTGTGCAAGCAAGTTAAATTAAGCCGAACATTCTGGTGCCTAACATCGAGGCATACAAAAGGGAGAGGGATAATGTGGTAGCCATCATGCATACTCTGTCTACCTATCAAATTAAAATGTATCAAGTTACTAGGTGCTTTAACTAGAGCTAATGTGTCTCTAAATTGACTGAATTGCTTAATTGGTAAGTGTATTTTTAAATATATTATAGATAAAAGCACATAGATTTTGCGTATAGTTTGCATACCTTACCTTAGAAATCTGTGCGCACGGCTCTAGTTCCTTCCTCCTTTTAGTGTTGCACAGGTTGGTTGTTTTACGTTTTAATTATATTCTTGAACAAATTTTATTTGTTGTAAATTTTGCATATTTCTTATATATTAGGGGGACCGGAAAGTAATGTCGTTTCTTACGCTAAATACAAACACATACATTTTAACGAGTCTTTATTTTTAATCAATGATGTATTCCCATCATTGTCAATAACCTTGCCATCTAGTGAGTAAATTTTCAATCCCTGATCGATAAAAAATTAATTGGTTTTTCGGCAAAATATCTAGAGATGGCATTTGATATCATCCAAATTTGCAAATGTTTTGCCACTTAAAAGTGTTGCAGCGTCGAATAAGTGGAAACTGATGGTGCAACATCGGGCGAATATGGTGGATGAGGCAGCACCTCCCACCCCAATTCATTAATTTTTCTAGAGTTCGCCTTGCGCAGTGCGGTCTTGCATTGTCATGTTGGAGAATGACGCCTTTTCGGTTGACAATCGCTGGCCACTTTTCAATTAAAGATTGATTGACTCGCTGCAATTGTTCGCTGTAGAGGTCTGCAGTAACAGTTTCTCCAGGTTTCAGTAATTCAAAATGAACAATGCCGCGAATACCCACCAAACACACAAAAGCGCTTTTGGGGTGTAAACCTGGCTTAGCAGTACCTGAGGGATTTCATTTGGAGAGAGCCACTGCCTTTGCGTTTTGGGTTATCATACAGGACCCATTTCTCATCTCCTGTGATCAAGCGATCAAAAAACGCTTCTGTGTTGTGTCGTTGAAGCAATAAGTTGCATGTGATTGATCGGTTAGCCTTATTCTGTTCGGACAGATTATGCGGGACCCAAACACCTGCTCTGCTTACTTTTCCAATCTGCTTCAAATGTTCTTGGATGGTCGACCAAGGTTTGTTGAGACTGTTTGACAATTCCTCGATCGTCTGACACGGATTTGCTTCCACTTCCGCCCTTAACACGTCGTTGTCTAACGCTGATGGTCTTCCTGATCGATACGAGTCGGAAAGATCAAAATTACCCGATTTGAACTTGAAAACCACCTTTGGCATTTACGAATGTCCAGTGCATTTGGATAAACATCGCAAATGTTTTGGTAGCAACTGTTGCGTTATTTCCCTATGAAACCTTTTCAAAGAGCATGCAATGCCGGATGTGTAGCTCTTCTGGTATTTGGCTACATTTTACCCAAAATTACAAAAAAATTGTAATTCAATTGTCTATAAGTAAAGAAATCACTCTAACCTCACAATGTCTTTGGTACGCCTCTGAACAAAACAATGAGCTGACAAATGACAATCAAGTATTGGCATGCGCAGAAACGACATTACTTTCCGGTCCCCCTATTATTTAACTACAAAAAAGATAAATCCCAAAGCAGGATATTAGTGCAAGCGATGCAATTAGTCGTTGCCAAGTAAATATTTATATTGTTTTCAAACAAAAAAAAAACAAAGGATGTGGAATGTTCGAGAATGAAACCCTTGTGCAAGCAAGTTAAGTGAAAAAGCCGAACATTCTGGTGCCTAACATCGAGGCATACAAAAAGGGAGAGGGATAATGTATTATACATCATGCATACTCTGTCTACCTATCAAATTAAAAATGTATCAAGTTACTAGGTGCTTTAACTAGAGCTAATGTGTCTCTAAATTGACTGAATTGCTTAATTGGTAAGTGTATTTTTAAATATATTATAGATAAGCACATAGATTTTGCGTATAGTTTGTATACCTTACCTTAAATCTGTGCGCACGGCTCTAGTTCCTTCCTCCTTTAGTGTTGCACGGGTTGGTTGTTTTACGTTTTTAATATATTCTTACAGACAAATTTTGTTGTTGTAAATTTTGCATATTTATTAAATATGACTCAAAAGTACTGCTATAAATAACCAAACCATAATTTATAACAGAATCTACCGGTGTATAGTATAGTTATAATGTGCAATACGTTGTAGTAGCTCGTGCTAACGAATCCTATTTGCGTCTGATAGGACATTCTTGATCAAAGGCGTTGTGGTTCGTCGCCTCTAATTTTGCATTGTTGCAATTACAGCACCTTGCAACATTACCGGCAAGGCGAGCTTGACACTGAGCCCATTTGTGAGGGCCCCCGCAGTGACTGCATTTCTCGACTATTTCTTTGCAGAGCCGCTTGTTGTGTCCATACCCTAAACACAAAGAATATTGCACTAATGGCAACTGATCTATTTACATATTGTCTTTGCAGGTCTATATGTACACGACCTGCTGCAATGAGACGTTGCCATATTTTGGGTGACACCTGCATAACTACGTGAACGGTATGCGAATTTCTTGCTCTCCGCCTATATTTAATCGCGACTCTGGTTTCTCCCTCTTTAATGTCCGCCAAGAGATGTTGATGTTGGTTTTTTATGGCTTTTATAAGTTCTCCATTTGTATGCAATGCGAGGACGTCTTTTAATACAATCAAATGGTCTCTATTTTCTGCCTATTTCACTGTGAGATTTTGTTTATTATTAGCATCTTTGTTGTGGCAGCCTATAATGACCTTCTGGTCTTTGGCTTTGCACAACAACTAGTGACAACTGATCTGAGAGATTACGTCGTACTTTTTCGTCACTGATGGTAGGTGGAATATTTTGGGAGACCGAGTTAATCTTTTTCACGGGAGTACTATTTGCAGCAGACATAGTGAAGGAAGAACTTATTTTAATGTTATTACACTTATTAAATTTTTTGGACTTACCTAATTTTGAAGCTGAAAACTATAATATGCTATTTAGTTTGAAGTCTATTATAACAACGTTAACCAGTTTATTGAGTTAATAATTCTATGACTTTATTGTGTTAGAACGCATCCGCAGATAAGCTAAGCACTTAACAAAGAAGCGGAATTTCAGGATTAATTTTTTTGGCAATAAAGCAATTAAGCAGGATTCTTGGAATATATGCTAATTTGAACACCTGCACCAAATTTTAACTAAAATTAAAATCTCTTTTTTTACTACAACAATTTTATGAGCACGGAGCTCTGCGTAAACGTGCCTTACGGACGGTGGCTAGAGCGCAACTTTTTACGGATATCTATTAAAACAAGACTGAATGCGATACATTAACTAAAATAAACCAATTTATAACCAAGTATGTTTAGACAAGTGGATATGTAAGAAAATTATTCTCCAAGAGGTCTATTAAGCTATGTCTGAACTTTAGAACTAAGTTACGTTTTATTATTGTATTGAAACTATACCTCTTACAAGCATAGACAAAGCGTCAAAACTATTGGGTTGTTCGGAAAGTCATTTCGTTTTTTTTGCGGAACATGAAAAACAGTTTTCATATAATGAATAAATATTTTATTAAATTATATATTGGCCATTCTGGTCCAACACCTTTTGCCATCTTTCTGGCAGTAACATAATTCCCCTCTCATAAAAGTTTTGGTCCTTGCTGGCAAAAAACTGGTTCAGGTGGTTTTTGACATTTTCATTTGAGGTAAAGGTTTTGCCATCCAAAAAATTTTGCAAGGACCGGAACAAATAGTAGTCGGAAGGCGCCAGATCTGGAGAATATGGTGGATGTTGCAGTACGTCCCATTCAAGCTGTAAAAGTTTTTGGCGAGTGACCAAACTTGTGTGAGGTCTCGCATTATCCTGGTGGAACACTACACCCTTCCTGTTGATTAATTCGGGCCTCTTCTCTTTAAGTGAATCATTCAATTTGTCCAGCTGATGACAATAGACTTAATCGTTGTATTGTCCGGCAAAAGCTCAAAAAAAAACGATTCCTTTGACATCCCACCAAACGAAGAGCATCACCTTTTTTTGGTGAATGTTGGCTTTTGACACGCTTTGAGCCGGTTCATCTTTTCTGCTCCATGACCTCTTGCGTTTAACATTGTTGTATACAACCCATTTTCGTCCCCAGTAATAATCCGCTTCAAAAATAGATCATTTTCTTGACGTTTGAGGAGCGAATCACACGTGTCAACGCGACGACACAAATTTCGCTCCGTAAGGACTTGGGGCACCCACACATCGAGCTTCGAGGTTAAGCCCATGCCTTTCAAATGGCCATAAACAGTCGAATTCGACAAATTTAATCTCTCACCGATCTCTCGTGTGGTTATTCGCCGATTTGCATCAACTAATGCCTTTATCGCATCTTGTCAGCTTTAACCGGCCTTCCAGACCGTGGTGCATCTTCGACATCAAAATTGCCGGATCGAAATTTCGCAAACCAGTTCTGGCACTGGCGTATTGTTAACACGCCTTCTCCATACACATCCGTCAATTTTTTTCTCGCTTGGACAGCATTTTTACCTTTTCTGAAGTAAAAAAGTAAAATATGACGAAAATGCTGCTTATTGCTCTCCATATTCCACCTTTTGGGCACCAACCAAAAACTACTGCGTAGAATTAATAGAACTTTTTCACACACAAGCCTTGCAATATCAGCTCTCAAGACATATAATGGTTATGCGGCTTAAGTGTGAAGTTGGTTTCGAAAAAACGTAATTAAGTCCTCTGACGGGAAAAAACGAAATTACTTTCCGAACAACCTATTATTTGGAAGAAAGTATATAAGAAATTGTATATAAGAAAGTGTATATAAAGATATACACTTTCTTATATACAATTTCTTAATAATTCATTCATTCATTATTCATTCATAATAATAATATATAAAAAAATTTAGTGGTCTGATATACCCTTGTCTGCAAGACTATGTATTCGGAATTAAATCAGTATGTGCTGTTATCATTATGTATTATGTTATAACAGTTATTGACCTTTTGTTTGGATGCCTTATATTTAAGTAGATTATAACAATACTTGGAAGGTCTAATGGTACGTGCTGTGACACGGTTTAAACATCCTAACCAGCGTCTCATTGTTATGACTAAGCACTTACTTTCCATACTACCTGCTCTCGCCGCTTTGTTACTTAAAAAAAGCTCCTTTGAAAGCTTCAGTATCTAAAACCTGAAATGTGAACGATGGTACCGATATTCATTATTTTCCATTTCAGTCTCTAGCCATTTGTTTCCAGTTTTAACATGTGGCTGTAAGATAAGACCGTCCCCTGTTCCATCTAATATTTCAGCACGTGGATTTGTGATGATATAGGTATGATATTCATACGTCCCACGGGGTTATTACGTACATTGCAAACCACCAACGAATATCGTAATAATAATAGCTGCCAAGTATCTGAGATTATCTTCGGAAATAATCGTATCATTTAAGAAATCATTTGATCGTTGTTTCATTATAGCAAAATAAACTATTTACATCGACGAAACTATTTTGCTCTAAACTCAGATATTACTGAACCAAATCGCATTAAAGCAAATATTATGCGATTATCGCTATCGCTAATTAATCACAATTTACATAACAAGTCCGCCGGTTCTGTTCGCTTCCAGTATCATCTGTTTCGTTTTGTAGTAAATACTTGATAGTACGTTATAAAATATTTATATAGCCTGAATTTTTAAGAAATTTGGATACTTGTTACATATTTATTATTCATAATACTGCTTAAACTTACAATATAAAGTTATTGTTAGTTATGAAGAACACCGTCCATCTTCGAAAATTCTCTTAGGATTGAGTACTTGACACAGATTTACTGAGTATACATACAAATGATCATAGAACTAGTGTATGTGTAATATGCCTGAACTAAATTAATCATATAGTCCTAGACCACGATCGTATTTGATGTTAAATAGTGATGTGTTCTGTAGTGGTAAAACGCACTAACTTTTTTTTTTGTTTATTTATTATTTGTTTTATTCGAAGGAGCAAATCTTCAAAAGATACCCAATTTTAGGGAGGAAGTAAGGGTTATGTAAGATTCTTACTAAAACTCCCTCGGTGCATCAGAGTCAATGTATTCAGAGAGGCCCCAAGATCTCTTATAAAACACACCGATACTTCCCTACACTTTGTGTTACACATCTCTGAGGAGGAGCCTAAACCTCCTAGACACCATCGCTGAGTCATGCGCTGTCCTACGGACGTTCGCTTGTTAAGCGATAAAGGCTTCCACTCTCAAAGTGCGCAAAATTTCAAGAGCCTTTTAGTCGCCTTCTACGATAGGCAGGCCTTACCTTAGTTCTATATTTACTAGCCCAAGATTACAGGGCTGAAAGCGCACCCTAGTAACAGCTTATTCAATCTTCCCTTGAAGATATTCACGTCGTATTTATACGGGAACATTGATGCGGGCAAATTCCACTCGTTCAATCTTCTTTTCATGAATGGGGACCTAAACTAATTTGTTAGCAGGCTCACCTTGCGTCATTCGGTGGAAAGAAATGTTTAGGGGAATTAAGTCTTGTGATTCCATCGCACTCTC